>CM041531.1:15555975-16266142 GCA_023238725.1 Scortum barcoo
GACATCCACGCCATGAAGAGGCTGGATCGTGAGGAGAAGGCCGAGTACACGCTAACAGCCCAGGTCGTTAATGCCGACACAGACGAGCCCTTGGAGCCGCCGTCCGAGTTCATCATCAAAGTCCAGGACATTAACGACAATCCACCACAGTTCATTGAAGGCCCGTACCGAGCCTCTGTTCCAGAAATGTCTGCTGTTGGTGAGTCACAATAGACAGACTTCCTTTCTGCACACAGCAGCCTAATCAGTGTGGGAGATTTCCGAGACGGCTGATCTCTAATGGGCTATTGCATAAAAATAATGAGTGAATAAGAACAAGGGGAAATGAATATGCCTATTTACATGCTAACGTGCCATGAGTGTCTTGGCAAATGAAAATACAAGAATGATAAATTAAATCAAAACACTAGAACTTCACCCATAGCTCACTGCTGCAGCTGAACAGCCGGCGTCGGTGTCAACACACACTTATCGAGGCCGTGCGATGCTAATGTTACATCCTCTGCAAAGCAGTCCACTCACAGAGAAGTCCAGCAAACAAAAGGAGGAATCTCACATTATAAAATGACTGAAAACATTAAATGCCACAGAAAAATGTTTTTATAGCCACTGCTCGAATTCTTCAGATGCACATTTCACGCAATAGCAACATGATATACAACGCTCGCCCTTCTGGCAAATGTATTCTCTGCTTTGTGTAGGTCAAGGGCCACTCTTCTGCGTGATGTGGAGCATTTTGGGATGTGTGGAATTGTTATTGCATTCTTTAACATTTTCACATGTGCAGTCAGCTATGTGGTATAAGCTGGTGATCACTACAATCAAATATTTATGGGGAGATTAGAACGCTAATAATGTAATATTTTATAGACGACAAAAAAGTGTGGGAAAGGAGCTGGGAGCAGAAATTGCTTATTTTGTATGAGAGGCATTTAGAATTGGTCATTTGACCTTTTTTAACACAGCATTAAAGCTTAACAAACCTCAGTTTAGAGACGTCTGTCCATAGAACATTTTTTAATTTAAGATTGTTTCAATATAATCATAGAGGAAGCAGATTAATGAAATAAACGTATTAAGGCTTTACATTTAAATGTGCACAGCACTGTCACTTCGCTTGACAACACTGACTGATGCTAATGGCCAGAACCTACTATTCTTCAATCGCCCCACCAACTGGTACACAAACCACTGCAAACACTTTCCACATTTCACCGTATGCTAATATATTCATATATTCACATTCCTATTCCATCCATGCATTTAAATGACCACTGTGTGATGATCACATAATTCAAATGTATTGCTCTTCCAGAATTGGCAGAAGCCTGTAAGTGGATCAGTGCACTGTATTTTTTCTTCAGGGGGACCCTCAGCACTGACCCCAGAGCAGTAGGAGTCTTGTAAAAATTGTTTCCATCAGTAGCAGGAACTACTGGACGATGTTTGAAGGAGTTCAGTGAGGGTGCTGAGGTCTGTTGTTGGGCAGTATTGCGCTTGTTATTATGTTTCCTCATTGAGCTTCCTCTTGTTACCTGTCATGAAGCTGACATAACATGCAAGGGCAGATGGTGTTCAGTATGTAATGGAATCTGTTTGGTGAATCCCATCTGCAGCTTGCGGCCCTTGCATCAGTTTTTTTGAGGTAACGGTGATTTCGCCACAGCCCCTCGTGATCATCGCAGCTGATTCTTATTAGCTGCCTCTGCGGCAGAAGCAAAAAGGAACAAAACACAATGCAAAGGAATCCAGGAAGTACAAAGGAATCCATGTAAACACAGAATAACAGTGAACTCCTGTTGTCTGAACTTTGTTACTTGATCCCTGCTGCTCATTGTTTTGGATCTCAGTTGAAATGTACTGTAGCTCTCCAAGGGTTTTCTCAGTGCAGTGCAGGGACAGCCATAGTGATGGGGTAGAGAGCAAAGTGGTAGTTGACAGCACTCTGTGATTTGCCAGTGGGAATAATGCATAAGAAATGGAAATCGGCGTCTCTTTGTTGATTGTTGTTCCCTTTTGTCACTACTGATTAATTAAACATTCACGAAGGCTCAGTTGTTTGCTTGAAAGGCTTTCCTTTCAGCGACTAGTTTTCCTCTTGTTAAGTTTTCATGTGCTGCGGCATTATGGGAGGAATCTCACGCTCCGGACAAACAAACAATAAGTCATTCATCTCTCTCGCCTCATATTCATAAATCACCGGTTTCTTTACAGTGGTGTTTCATCTTTATCACGCCGAAATGAGAATTTGTGCAGGACTCAGTGGATTACTGGAAGTGTGCTGAGCAGTGGATAACTAATAAAGTCCACAGGAACGGGAATAGAAAATAAACGGATGTTGGCGAAGTCTGCTGCATACGAGCAAATCTTCACCGTGACATGAATCCAGGAAGCATTAAAATGTAATTATGGCACATGCTAAGAGATGCCGCATTACGTCTGCTATTGAGTTCAGACAATGCTGAGTATGCTGATGTGTTTCTGCCTAGCGAGAAGCCACCTGCATTGAATAATCAAAAGTCTAATCCGGACCATAACGGGCTGCTTCTCTTGATGATGTTATCCACTTACAGGGCTTGTCAGTTCCACTCCAGACTTCATCAATGTCTTACCGGCTTGCTCGCTTATCAAGAGTGTATCCACACCCTATCAGTGAGACCAGGGACAAATATCAACACCCGCCTTTTATCTGTCAAGGACTACGGGAAGATAGAAAACCCCCTCATTGAATGTCACCATCCCCCATAGGAAGCGGTCCCCAACAGCCGGATGAGATATGTGACATGGGCCACTGAGGTCGCCATGTTTCCTGTGTGCGGAGGAGCATAGAGGTTAATGGGAAATGAAGGAGGAGGACCTTTTGTTCTTCCTTTAAAAGGGCTAGTCGGATAAGATGTGTGGCTTTCTGTGACTTTTCTCTGACTTTCATTTTCCTGAATGGCCGAGAATGGAGGTGACCACCATTCTAATTGTTTGGTGGATCGTCTCTCCGAGTACAGTGCAACAATAAGAGGAAGTGGAGAGCAAAGGTGATGGCTGCGCAGGAGGAGAGTCCACCACTCAGAATAGATAGATAGAGTCTGAAGTCATTAGTGTAAGGAGCCATGATTTGTCTGCTGTCAGTCAGGATTTTGTGACCGTTGCGCTTGAATGGATGTTACCAAACGGTGCTGTTGGCAAGCGGGAAGACAATGCATGTCCAAAATGTCAGCTTTTTAGGAAGAAGTATCTTGTGTTTTCAGTTGTGGCCATTTATTTATTTCGCCACACAAGTGTTAGTGTTGGTGTTAATTTGTTCCGCTGCACTCATTACCTCATGAAGTTATTATGCTGAACATGCTAGCAGACAAGGGCATACTTAATTATTCAGAAGACAACATTAACATTCGTTTGGAGTTTCTGGGTACCTGACAAATAATTTTCTCTCTTCTTGTAGCTCAGGTTTTAGTCTCTATGCATCATTTCCTTTGCTGCTGAGCGCTCCACTATGCTCCACTAAATATTACCTGATGTTCTATGTCTGCCGTTTCGAAACAGATGCCTGCCATGACTTGGGATGAAGCTGTGGGCCAAAAAAAGAAAAAAAAAAGTGAAATGCAGCAGCTCACCACACGCCAACTCTAGAAAACACATACATGGCATAAAGGAATAAAAGAAATTGATGAAAATGCAATTTAGTAGCATATAAATGTAATTCTGCCAAACAGGTTTGTGTAGTATTGGGGTGAACTTCAGAGTTGTATCTTTGTTGGTTCATCACTATTACTTCTACTTATTACAAAGAATCAGTTGATCCATTTTTAATATAAGAACAGTAATTAGTGCAGCATTAACTACACATTTTAAAATAGATTACCTAAATGATTTTTGTTTTATGTATTTTAGAAATCCATGGGATGTGTAATTTCCTCTGCTTCTGGTCTTCAGGCAAGTCAGGGGCGATGCAATCCTTTCTTTTGATTGAAGGACAAAAATTCAAATCATTCATGTAGTTGAATTAATTAATATCTGATACACTCTACCTCTCCATATCTCTTCCATTTTCTTTCTTTCATGTATGTGTATTTATTAGATAATTATGTTTCACTATCTCCTCAATATTTTTTTTTTTTGCTTACTGGTGCAAGCCTGGCAATGATTCAAATTCTAATTCATTTGTGCGGATTGTACAGATCTCACAGGATTAGTAGATCCTGTTTTCCTGTTAATGGGGTCTTCGACTTTAAGGCCAATACAAGCTGACAAATTCCCCCGTATGTCTGTCGACCATATGCTGGAATTATGAGGCTCTGCTACCCTTCTGCAGCTAACAAGGGGGTTGTGATGTAGTTGGAAATTACAAAATCTGCTTGAAGTGACGCTTCAGGTAATTAGGAGGAGGTCGCTAGACCATCCTCCCTGCGCTAAGGGGGGTGCGAATGACAATTATTGCTACACTGTGAAACAAACTTGCTCAAAGTTGTTTTGCCGGATGGAACTCATGCGAGAGATGCCCCAGGAGTGTTAGGCTGTGAGTGTGCTTCATTATCAGGGCGATTAATAAATCGGCACGTAGACAGATGGCCCGTCTCCTCTTCGCATGGGCCGTGCTCTCTGAAACCCCAGCAAAATGAATACCTGTACGGAAGCACGGATCCTCGCCAAATGTGTCAAGATCTGCTAAATTGGAGCACAGACATAAAATTGAAGTGACATTAATAGATTACCTGGAGTTGATTTGCATTTTCAGAGTTATTATGGGTGTGGGTAACAGGACTAACAGGCACAGCCGTCTATGCAGGGCCTTAATGATGTTTCTGATTACGCTCTCATCACCATCGGCAGCTGGGAAAATAAGTAAAGGCTTGTCATCACAGATTTGGACGATAAATGAGCAGACTTGATCAATGGGAGACGTATGGAAATGAGCAAGATGCAGACCTTTATCATGGCTGATCGCTTCACACAAAACATAAAGCAGAAAGCTCACTGTGATCACAAACGATTTAATACCCTCACAATTTTATAAGTGATACACTGAAACATAATCCTGCATGAAGGATAACATTGTTAAATACCTCTGTATGTTTCATCAAAGCATGTGTCTATCTATCTATATCTATATCTATATATATATATCTATATATATATATATATATATATATATATATATATATATATATATATATACACACACATATACACACACACACATATATCATTGATTCACATTGCTCTTCACTTATTTTTTCTACACATTGCCATCTTTGAGATCAATACGGGCAAAGCTGAGCTATTTTCAGAGCATTTCATGCTCCACTTGGACCAGATGTTCTATAAAAATCCCCCTCCTTGATATACCTAAAAATATTATTGTACTATGCTGATCTTGCAGTAAAATCTTGAACATATCTTGCTCTTGGAAGGTCTGAGTCTGAATGCATTAAATGCAGTTTAGCTTGAATAAACCCTAGCAGTATTTCAGGGTCACAGCAACCCACATAAGGAAAAGAAGCTCATTTATAGTGCATCTTTTATCTGGCATTTCTCTGTTGAGCTTTGAGCAGTGAGCTAAAAGTGAGGGTGTCTGGTGTTTGTGTCTCTCTCTTCTCTGATCCTAGACTCTGGTCTGCAGCTTGGCAGATGGACAGAGTGGCAGGGGGCCCCTGGCCCTTTAACATAGTGGGCAGCTGGGCCAGAGCTGGGCCAGAGCTGGGCCGGGGCACATCTGACGAGCAGGCTCCTGGGCTGGGCAGGGACGTGGTGATGGTGGTGGGCGGCTCACAGGCTGAGATGGGGTGAGAGAGGGTCAGAGCAGTGAACCTGGCCAAGGCTCTGACTCTCTTAGGCCTGTCTAACTGCCAGGCAACGTGCATGCCAGCCTGCCCTTTGCTGTGGCCGTGCTAAATGGGGATAGGACAGGCCTCCGAGGCAGAGAGGATTTAACTGACATGCTGGAGTTTCTCTGTAAATAACCTGCTACTCCTATCTATCTCACCTCATTTGGCAACAGCGCCTGCACTTGTACATCTGTGTGTGCGTGCATGTTCCCGTGTATGTAGGTTCATTCGTCGGCTTGTTTTTATTCAAGGTTGTGTCTGCGATACTTGTCACCTGTCAATAACCCAGTAATACATTTTCCATTATTCTTCACTGCTCCTGCCTGTAGCTAAACTCAGCAACTGACAGAGAGTCATTGCTAATTCAGCATCCCTTTGTTCCACACTTAGCCATTACATAGTCTGTATAAGAAAAAAAAAAGGCCAAGTTAGATATTCCCTAGCTAACACATACGTTGTTCAGGAGTAAAAGAAAACAACACACGCGCACAGTCACAGCTGCTCAATATCAGACACAAATGTGTGTTACTAATTCATCAAATGTTATTTATTATACAATGTACCTCTGAATTATGTATGTAACATCATCAGTCATTGGTCCAGGTACAGTACACCCGTTGGTGCCTCCTGGGGCATTTTTTTCTTTCTGGAACACCGTACACGTGAGTGCATACATGCATCTCATACACACGATGACACACGCACAACTGCATGTAAGTGCAAATGTGCGGTAAAGCACACACCATCTCTGTGTTAGCATAAAGCCACCATGCGGTCCTAAAGATGGTGTTGTTCAGGTGTAATTTGTTCCTGCTCCCCTGAGCAGCCCGCAGAGACGCACTCTCTTTGTAACTCACTCCCCCTCTTTCTCTCATGCACTTTTTTTCTCCATCTCTGTACTTCTCCCTCCCTCCCTTTTGCTCGCCATCGCTCTCTTTTGCTAAGCTAATGCTCTCTCTCACTCTTCCCTTGAGGTAGAACAAAAAGTAGCTGGCTTCTAGGTAATGAAGCCCTTCAATGTGATCTGCATAAGATTGCCTCCCTTGCTGGCCCGGCTGCCTTGCCCCGATGAATAGCAAGAGAGTCTCAATGAGACTAAGGACAAAAAGCAGCCTTCTCCTCAGCCACAGTGCCGTTTCTCAAACAAAGTCGCCTCCTCTTTTTGTTTTCTGTGCTCGTGCAGTAGCACGAGAACAAAAATGAAATGAAAGGAAGTAAATAACAAAAACGAGGTTCAGGAGAGGGAATGTAAGTGGGATAGTGTGTATTCGTATGTCAGGGCATGCGTGTAAGCTGTTGTGTACCTGTTCGCCTGTCTTATCATGATGAGAAGAGGGATAGCCAAGGCTGTCACACATGCAACCATCTGTACTGTCGCGCTGAGAGGATGTGATTAAATGGATTCCACCCAGAAGGGTCAGCAGGGGTACAGTGGGACACGAGGGAAGCAAAGGTTAAAAACTGCATTTATTTGGCTGATTTAAAAAAAAAAAAAATTTGGAGAGCTGCAGTGTTATAATACATAAAGAAAAGAGATTTTGTCAAAGGTTCAAACACAGAACCTGCCATGTCCCAGGTTGGTGTCCTGTTTAATTGAGTGTGTGTAATGAAAGTTTCTGCAGCCTTGAAATGCATGTGCAAACTCATCTTTTGCCATCATACTGCTACACATTGCTGATCATTCTTTCAAGGTCAGTCAATCAGTCTGAGAGGGAAAACAAGGACACCGCACTCATCCTGGTTCAGTGTGTCATCTGAAGACACTGTAGTGCCGTCCCTTCTAATGGATACCAGCGGGCAGGTAGGTTTACTGCAGGCCAGCAAATGAATGAATGGGTAGTGGAGGGAGCTATAAAAAACAAGTCAAAACTTTAACAGTCTTGCAGTCGGACTGTTACACACCATCTCTGGATGTAGGATGGCCTTGTACAAGCAAGCATTAACATGACCAAAGCCCAGACAGATCAACTGATTAGTTGATTGACAGAAAATAAACTAGTACTTAATATGATATTGATTGTTTTTATATTTTTTAAGCAAAAAATGTCGACACTAGACGCCACTTTTCTTCACTTTTTTTACTCATATCTTTTATCGATCAAATGACTAACTGTTTACTATTTGAGAGAATAAAAGGCAAATTAATCAGTAATGAAAATTATTAATAAATCATTATTGCAGCCTGAATTGTCACCACCATCGGCTTTCCACTGAGCCAAAAAAGATGGTAAAGCCTTTGAAATCCATTGGCTATGATTTGGATCTGTGTGCTTCTGATCTGCCACTGATGTAAGACAGTAACAGAGACAGTCTGTGCACAATGAAAGAATCACACTGTGAAGGGGACATTTATTATGAGACCTTCGTATTTTAAAAGACTACTGCATCAATGTAGCATTGTACTTCCATACTTTTGGGGACTTACAAGAGACAATTTTTTTAAAATGATAAAAATCAGTGCAGGGAAGACTGAGACATCACATTTTTAGTCCTTAATTCTACCTCCAAAAACAATGCCATTTTCATAATACAGATCAGTGTAGTCTTTTGTTACACTCACTTCACTGGTAAAAAAATAAAATAATGTAGTCTAGAATATTCTTAAACTTCGTAGTTCTCATCTTTACTTGAAAATTGACTTTAGCGTGTAAAGTTGTTGGTGTCCACCTTTAAGTTGCAGCTTCAGTACCTTCAGAGCAGCACTACTGTTGTGCTTTCCCCTGTGTGCGCTGACCACAGACGTAGACACTGAGCAGAAACAACAGTTGTGCCCAAGATGTGATGGAGCATTTTTTATCAATTTTTAAGGGATTCAGCCTGCTTTATGTAACTCCTTTATGGTTTTGTATTACAAATAAAGCTTTTTTTTTTACACTTGACACTGATCTACAGCAGCTGGCCTTCAGCTGGTGACCTGCAGCAGCCATTTCCACAATGTACAGCATGGCCTTGAGTATGTTATTGCTTTATGTATTATACAGCAATTCCCAGCCACAGTGTAACCTTTGTGACCCCATCTCAGTACAGTGGGTTGATTATTCACATAATTTTTTGCTCTGTAATTATGCAACTTAATAGAACATATTTGCACATATTTTGATCACAAGTGTTATATCTGTTGCTACGATTATAATTTTTCCTGAAATATAGATGACAAAAAAAAGACAAAATATTTATATGACAGAGCAGGCTCAACACGAGTAAGCTCAACAGGTTGACACTAATATAAGGCATGCATCATTAGAGCGCTCTGCTGCTACCTCACCTGCGTGTTAGATCAGTGAAGATCGCTGCCACCAGCTGCATTCATTAGACGGGTGTATATAGCATCTTGCTGGAGATAGATCTGGTGTAGCTAAGCTGAAACAGTCATTTTCTCACTCACTCATACATACACTTACTCACTAATTGCCCGCACCCCCCACCCCACCCTCCCCACACCCCATCCCACATGACACACTGAGCAGGGATCATTCACTGCACTTTCTCTTTGCTACAAGCATGTTTGTGTTTACAATGTTAGACAGAAGACTTGACAGAAAAAAAAAATGTTGCTGACACTCCTCCGTTTATTTATGTATACAGGACATCGCACTGTAAATTTAGAGATTTGGTTATTAACTTCTGGGGGAATTCATTTCTGCTGATTAAGACAGAGCGCATTGATGAACTTTAGCGACTCCTTCGATATGACACTTCAAAAGTTCCCTTTCAAAGGTTTGTGCCAAGAAGTCTGACTTTTCTGTGTGTGTGGGTCTGTGAGTGCGTCCTTATCAGTTGTGTCATGTATCGCCCAGAAGTGACAAGGGACTCTTTGAAGTCGCTCTGGTGAGTGGGAGGTCCTCTCTGCATCATCGCTACAACAGGCGAAATGAGGAGGGCTCCAGTTCGCACCGCCGACTTGGCAAATGCTTACTCATATCTGCTAAGATGCCAGGATGCTTTCTCATACACATTCTTCAGCACACGGCCGTGGCTCTCCTATTAATTATTCAGAAAGAGAGTTGTGGATATTTAATGTTGTGTTGTAGGGCCTTTTTTCAGTGCAATGTTTTCCTGCTCTGCATTCATCCCTCTTTGCTCCTTTGCATCTCCCTCATGCTGTATCGTGTATTGTGCGGCACGTCATTCCTACTTACTCATTGCTTTTTTCAAAAAGGCGAGAACCTTTGCTCTATGGCTCTGATGCCAGGAGTCAACATTAATGTGTATGTGTAAGTGTGTGTGTGTGTGTGTTGGAGGCTCTGCTCCCTTTTCATGCTTCAGGTGATTTTACAGTGTTGAACTGCAAGAACAGGATACCCTGTACTCTCATCCCTCTGTGTCTGCATTATTAATTGTCTGAGGTACCTACCATAGTTATTTGGACACTGCAGGCTCTCACTACCTAAAATTAAAAGGAGCAGTTGCATCCAATTGAAAGACATAATAACACTCTTTAAAGTTATATTTTGCTCCCATAAAAGACTGTGTAGACTTAATTTAACTGTAAAAAGTAACAAAGAAAATGACATAAAAATAGGCAAAAAGGGGGGCTTGGCAAATATCTTCATTAGTTGCTTTTTGTATGTGGTCAGGTGTGTATGTGTGTGATCACATCTTCAAGCAGCCAAGATTCATGTGCCATGCTGTAGCTGGTAGTGAAGGGGGATTGGTCAATGCAACATAAATGAGGGTGGAACACATTCATCAAGGTGGCAGAGATTTGAGACTAGAGAGGCCCATCCAATCACCGGCAGAGAATAAAGGGGGAGAGGCATAAAAGTCAGTACAGCAAGGTCATTTGAAAAAGAAGCTGATAAGACGAAAGGATCAAATCTCCAGTATGGGCGAGGCCCTCCTCTTGATGTCTGTCCCCATTAACGAAAGGATCAAATCTCCAGTATGGGCGAGGCCCTCCTCTTGATGTCTGTCCCCATTAACTAAAGCCCTCGCCTGGCTCATCCAGTCACTGCCACGCCTCAGCTGTCTGATACAATGAAGGGAAAGAAGGAAAAAAAAAAGAAGACTCGTCTGCCATGCTTTTACTGCTTTTATTTTGTTCCCAATATTTATGACCCTGCTTGTAATTTAGTTTTTTAACCTTTTATTTTTTTTCCCCTAACTCTTGCTCAGGTATTACTTTAAATGCTCTGTTGTTATTGTATTTTCTATCACAGGCCAAGACCAAATTCAGGTCTGGTTACTGTGTGTTTTACCCCCCTGTCCTGCTGTCATGCAGGCATCAGATTTGTGGAATCACACAGCCTTCTTCTGCGCTGGCTGTTTGTGTATTGGAGCATTGGCAGCTGTATTGCTCTCAACACTGCAGTATGGATTTAGTCAGTTTGAGGTTTTACCACAGTCACAGTCCGGCGTCCACACACACACGCACACACAAAGCCACATGTACAAACACACACACAGTCAATCCTACAGCAGGTTTACTATGTCACACTGGGGGCTGCTGTGTAATTGGGTGAATCTGCTCTCCAGCACGCTACAGAGATAGCCCTTTAAAATTTCACTTCACTTCTGGGAGTGTAAACAAACCTTGGGATTACTAGGGGTGTAAATCCACATTCCACCATTTCTATTGCTCTCCTCCTCTGTCATTTTTTCTCTCCCTTTTTTTTTCCTGTTTGCCACCGACTTTGAGAGTTTAGGGGCAGGTTAGGTGTTTGCTCAGTATTTGGAGAGTGTTTGTGCATCTGTCTGTCTCCCTGTGTTTCACGACTGTCAGCATGTTAACAAGTGCATGAATGAGTGTCCATCTCCATTGAGGATGTGCGTGCACGTGTCGCCGTGCGTCGGTAA
Source organism: Scortum barcoo (assembly GCA_023238725.1). NCBI lineage: Eukaryota > Metazoa > Chordata > Actinopteri > Centrarchiformes > Terapontidae > Scortum > Scortum barcoo. The sequence goes on from CM041531.1 coordinate 15,567,591, forward strand.
GTGCGTGTATTTTAAAATGTCTGCCGTGTGGACACTTTATGTGGCAGCGTGTGGCTTTCTGTCTGTGTGTTCCCTGTGATGGATTGCTTGTCAGGCGGCAGCATAGCACCGCTCTCACCGGCTGACGAAGACATTAAGTCGCCAGTCACGTAGTACGTTTCGACATTCCTCCGGGAAAACGCTTTAACCCTTCTCACTCCAGGACGGCTGTCAGATGACAGAGTGTATTACTTAGAAGGTGCTCGGCGTTAGCACAAAGCACATGGCTGGATCCAGTTGAGTTCAGTGTCTTAATGCAGTTGTGTGCGAGGTGGAAGACCTCTGTCACACGTGGCTTTCAGATGGGCCAGTTGCTCAGGTTATGGGCTACTGACTGCACACTACCACTGTCATTTAGAGGCTCGAGTTTGTTATTTTTAATTTTATCTCTGCAGGCTGTAAGAATATAAAATAAGTAATTGACTGAGAACATGTTCCTGCTCTGCGGCAGGCTGGGGGAGTCATTGCTGAAAGAGGGATGGCAACACACTTCCTCCAACTCTATCCTTTGTTTTTAATGCAACATCATCCTAAGCGCTGCTGCTGCCCCCAGAATATGGAAATAGTACACTGTGAAAGAATATGAATGTTCACGCTGCCACCTTAAGCAAATTTACTTTATTCCTGTTACAGACAGCTGAAAAACTCCCCAGAGTGTTGCCAGTATGCTCAGTCAATACATTTGGAAGGCATTGTGGATCATTATAGGGTTCGTTTTTGCAGGAATTTCCATTTTGTGACAAGTTGTAATGAATCAGTGTATGTTGAAACAACGGTTAATTGTAGTTTAAATTTAGTCTCTTTCTTTTGCCGTTTTTTTTTTAAATATATTTTTCAAATACTCACTCATTATAAAAATTCAAATCAGAAATTCCCAAAGCTATTCAAAGTCAGACAGATTATTTTGTGTTTGTCAAGAACCCCAAATCTCATAATAAGAAACCCATTTAAAAAAAAAATCAGGGTCTTATAGTGATAAGGTAATAACAAACATTAATGGAAAATGAACTGACATGACTCCCTATTTTTAATCTGTGGCCAGCCTTCTTCCCCGCCTGCACGGTGCTGTATGTTTTTCCTTTCTGGGTTTCAAGTGATGTTTCTTGACATGTTTTTTGTTCTTTTTATTTCTATTGATACGGCCTAATGGTTTGCAGGAACATTTGATACGGAGGACATTTGCTGGTTACTTGCTGTGAAAAGCTCGAACTTGATAGACCAGCAGACAAACTGCACAGTTTGTTGTTAAACGGAAATGCTCAAATATGAAGTTTAAGTGGGCAGAACATGGTATTGTTTTTATTGGATATCAGTCCATTCATCCTAATTCCTTCTAGTTTTTGTAAGGGGCATTTTATCATTGTAGTCTAGCTGTGTTATTCCATATTGTTCGGTAGCTCTACATCCACACTGGGTATAAACACACACACACACACACACACTAGGAGTCGTCTACTTTTGGCCACTGAGCAGCTGAGCTGAGCAGTGTTGGGCTACACGCCTCGTTAGGGGCATTTTGGCAACAGTGTATACATAAGTAATTCATTCCTGGTATTTATTAGTAGCTTTGATCTCTGGTTTACCACTCTTAGGAGTTGGTGTTGATGTGGTGTGGCAAAAAATATTAACCGCAAGTTCATTTTCCTCCACAGTTTTGCATTATGCTGAAAATTGTCTCTTTTTTTTTCCTTTTTTTTTTTTTTTTTTTTTTATTAAGGAGGCATAATTCACATTAAACACTCCTGCCCCCGTGGCAGAGTTCTCAAATTAAGCAACATTTTGTTCATTTACCCATGATAAAGTTGTTCATTAGACAATATACTTTGCCTTATTCTTTGTTATTACCTTGCCATTGTAAATGCCTTGGGAGCAATTAAACATGTGAAGTGCCCAATTTTCCGTCCTCGACTTCCAGTCCTGAACTCTATCTGCATGTTGCACACATTTCCCATGAACTAATTAAAGTGAATCAATGACACAACCCTTTAAAATGGCGGCATATGTCACGGCCATCAATGGGGAACAAAGGACCCTCTTAATTATTTTGTTCCTGCTGTTCCTGTAAACGGCTTGTCAAGGCAGCAAACTGAGTAGCCGACTCGCCTTGAAATAGGGATTCACACACACATACACACACAGACAAGGCATACAAACACACACAAACACACACACATACACACACAAACATTGTCCCCAGTTTCTCTGTGACGGCTCCCTCTCTGTCTTATAAAAGACTAGTAATTGTACTACAACAATGACAATGTAAGTGCTTAAGTGTGACGGTCCCCTTACTTCTCAAAAGCGCAGCGTCCCTTATCCATCATTGGCTCTGGGGAACAATTTCTTGGATGCTGACAACCATATCTTGATATTTTTTCCTGTTGTAAGCCCTCCTCTGGCCCATGTTTCATTTAGCCAAGTCTAATTTTGAAAAGTGTGTTATGGCCTGAAATAAACATATATATATCCTGATCTTTTCAGCCTCCGCAGGGTGTTCCTTATTCATTTGCCCTGTTCCTCAGCTGCGTTCTGTAGCCATGCTGAAACATGCAGTTTAGCATGAGTATGCATTTGTCCTGTTATGAAGACCGATGGGCTGTGGAAGACCATGTTTTTTCCTGTCTCGCAATTATTTACTGTGCCTCCCTGTAATCTGAAATACTTACATCTCCCTGATATAAATATAACACATCACGGTAGAGGAGAGCCACCACTTTTAGTCACAGCGCAGGTTGTGGATCGTGTATTTATGTATGAAATGGCGACAAATGGAGGTGTGGGAGGTTTGAGGCTGCGCTGGCAAATGACAAAGAGTTCACACGTGCCAGTTGTTTATGTGCATGCTTATTTGTTTAAGGGTTTCCCTCAATGCTCATCTGCAGTGTGGCCATAAATGCCCATCTGCAGCCCAGGACTCTAAAACTGGCTTTGACTACTGTAGGAAAATCTACTGGCGGTGCTCCAAGTATGTCATCTTCTCCTCTGAGAGAATAGACGGACGGGGATGGATGGATGGATGAAAGGATGCCTCGACACGCTTGTTTTCTCCACCTCGTTACAACCGTTTCTGTGTTATCAAGAGCTTTGGCCTGCCACACTACAGCACAGCGCTACACTTTGTATTTGACAATACTCTGCCTCACAGCGCTAATCGCCTCTTAATTCTTACGTTATTCCCCATCCGTGCACATGCATTTCAATCAAATAGGTGGTACTGTCCAAAAATAGTGCTGGTGGCACTGCCTGGAGAGATGGGCTGTCAGTCTCTCTGTCTGATCATGAGCTATTATCCTCTCTGCCCACAGACAGGAGAGAGAGCTACACCAGTGTCTATGTGATCATGATCAATACATAATCACTTTCCTGTCACCGCAATGGCGCTATCAGGGGACAGACCGGCCATTTTAGAGAAAGGGTTTGGCACGCCATCTTTCTGACCTAGAAAATCAGGGAAGGGGGTGGGGGGGCACTGGCTAAGTGAAGGCTGGACTCATTTAAACTCATTGCCATGGGATGCATTATTACATTTTCACTATGCTTGGGTTCATTATATTAGTTTGCAATGCTCTGTTGTAAGAAAAGTGACAGTTATGAGATTAGAAAATATTTACTGACCAACCCACAGACTGACTACGGTCTAATTCCAAATGACAGGGGGAGCAGCTACAATAAGCCTGCAGTCAAGAAGTCTATTTTTGTTGATAGTAATCAAATTAGCGCAGACAGCAGGTGGGGGGAAAAATAAATAAATAAATAAAATTATCGACTGTGAAGACTTTTCCAATACAAATGTCAAATTTTCGCTGAGTGTATGGATCTTTTTTAATTCCAGATGGCTTTCTTGAAACAAACTTTGAAATTTTAGGTGCAGGGCCAACACTGCATGACACATTTTGTGATACATGACATTTAGAAAAAACTGTGCTGTAGAGGAAGAAGATTTCTGAACAATACTACTAATGCAGCAGCATCAACGTCACATTGGACATTAGTACAGTGCATCATAATAGCATGGTTTGTTAGCACGCACAGGATGTAAAAGCAAACAATGAGCTTTCTGACACATTGATGATAAGAAGATATTGATTAGAACAGTTTTAAGTACAACACCAGTATAGTCATCTGACCCATTATTAATGTAAAAATATTGATTACAGCAGCTTTTACTGTAAAACTAGGTTGAGAAGAGCTAACCTTCTTTGAAAGCTTTATAGCCTGCAGGCTAATTTAGCAAAGCAACAACACAGAAAATTACAGCTCCAATGAAAATGTACAAGCACGGGTACTTAGGTCACTGTAACTGTCAATATATATAAAATTCTCCACTGCTCTCTTCTTAAGTCATTGTTCCAGTTTGTTTTAGCTGTAATGTATGCTGTCTGAAAATACCTATATCCTTCAGTCTGCTCTGTGCGGCTGTTATGTTATTACACACATGTATGTAATAACAGAAATAACTCTTCCAGAGGTCCCTTGACTCGCCCATCGACACTACACTTTTGTTGAGCAGAGGCATTTAGCCCTCAGATATGTAGGTCTTATGGGAAATTGTGTTCTTAATTAAACCCAAAAAAGTCTCTGCTACCATCATTTTTCAAAAAACGACTGTCCTTATGTGGACATATGAGGGTTTGCTGTCCTGGCTCCACGATGGTGGACTGAGCTCCCCATTGACCTCTGGACAGCAGAAACTCTTCACATCTTCCATCACAAACTGATAACTCATCTGTTCAGACTGCAGTGGGGCCCATAAAAACCTCTTTCTCTGTCTCATTTGTTTCTAAATGTAGCACTTGAAGCAGCATATTTGATCAAGCTTATGTACTGTTGATGTTGCAGTTGGGTTGTATTCACATGGTTGAATGCACTTTTCGCAAGTCGGTTTGGATAAAAGCCCCAGCTAAATAAATGTAATGCAAAGGCAGCTTGTAGCAAACAAGCCCATATTACAGAAGATAAAGATAAGTCAAATATTTCTGTTAAAAAAAAAGGACCAAGGACAGGCATATTTGTTTGTTTCTTTTGAGACAGTAGCATTTCACTCAAACTTGGTGTTGAGTAAGACCTGTCAGCCTCTTTAAAGAATACTCTCTAATACATAACACTTGCTTTGTGTATGCTTGACTGTTACAATAAACCACTACGAATTCTGTGCTGTTATGCACACTCTTGCCCCTCTTCCCCCTTTTCTCTATTTATCTGTGTTTCTCCCTCTCTCTTTCGACCCCCACGGTGTAAAGCCAGTCAGACATAAACAGTATTGTTTTACCCGGGTAGGGCTCACAGCAGGGCACTGTTAGCCCCACGCCTCATGCAGCCCACAGCTCTCCCCATGCCTCAGTGATATCCCTTCTCTATGGCTCAGTGCCCGCATACATATGAATGCCCCCTGTCTTCTACCCTTCACGCTTCTGAGCTGGTCCAAGCCGAGCAGAGCTGAGATGTTACATAGCTGCCATGCTTGCTGGATCGGGGGATATGGAGAAGTCTTGCATTCCAGCAATAGTAAATGAACTGTAATGACACATTCTTTTGAGTGATTATAGGTGTGATGGTACTTGAGCTGAGAGTGCTTCCCCGTGGTGCAGTTTACTGAGTTGCACTAAGCATGCTGAGGTTGAATTCTGGGCAAAGGGGGACAAAAGCGACTCATGTTCTAGTTAGATCAACTGGAAAATAGAACCTCTGTGATTATAAACTCTGAAACGAAGCCGTTGTAATGGCTTTGTGCAATTCAGTGTTTGCACATTGCTGAATATCTCATTAAGTGAGCTGTTTTTTTGCACATATTTTTTGTGTGGTAGTTTGATATTTTATTTCATCCTGTTTCCCAGGCACTTAGGACACTTAATTGTGGAGGAGCCCAGCACATTAATTTTCCAGTATCATCTGGCAGCCTTTTTTTGATTTCCCTTGCTGGGTTAAATGAACATCAGCGTTTGTATTTTCATGTATGTCAACTGAAATGTAGGTGTATCAGCAGTGCAGATACTCCAGGTGTAAAAGAAAAAGAAAAATATCTGTGAAAAGAGGCGTAAATAAATCTGCAGACAAATGCAATGTTTAATACACGAATGTGATTGCTTTGCCTGCCTCCCTGCAGTGTACAGTAAGTGTCTACAAATGAGCATCTTGTGATGGCTCAAAGCTGCATCTTTATGACCTTCCACTGTTTGATTATCTTTGCAATACTTCTAAGGGAATAAGTAGGCAATACATATGAAGCTGTGTTGTGGGATAATGTGTTACATAAATAAGCTGCAATGTCCTTCCACAGCCATTGTGTGTCACATCGGGCTGCATCCACCAATTTATCCTCTCTCTGGTTCAAGGGAGATTCCTATTGATTTCCTATCACTGTGCCAGTGTACAGAGTAAATAGGAAGTGCGCCCTATTATTTCTGTTGGTTGATAAAACAGGAGGCTAGACCCCATGTCTTTATTCGGGGCCCCCTTTAAAAACAGCAGGCCCATCAACTAAAAACAAAAAACAACAGCTGTAAATTGGATGTAAATGCCTACTGTACAGTAATGGCATCCTTTGGAGATGATGTGTGTTTAAATTATTGGTGTGGTATTAAATCCCGTGAACTTCCAGACATGATTAATGAGATTACATTTAGCGTGGGAAAACAACGGTTAATTCAGGCTGTAGTTTCATACATGCTTACATGCTTAATGCGTGTCACTCTGTGGGCTACTGCCCATGCCTTCCCAGGAAAAAGGTTAAATGCAATCTTTCAGTGTCTGGGCATCTGCGAGACAGCAGGAGGAAAGTGAGACTAATCCATTTAGACAGGAAATAGCATGATTGCACCCACTTGCACATGTCTAACAGGTTTGACCAAGAATAATGTGTAGATAGATAGATAGATACTTTATTGATCTCCAAGAGAAATTCACATTTCCAGCAGCATTGAAAGGTAGAAAACTTAAGGGCATGCAGTAAGTACAGTAAGATGCAAAAAGAAATTATAATAAAATAAAATAAAATACAAGGTAAAAGTACAATGTGAAATAACAATAACTGTAGAAAATTAAAACTATGAAATTAAAAAAAAAAAAAAAAAAAAAAAAAAAAAAAAAAAATAAAGTAAGTATCTAGTAGTCCTACAAAGGTGCGCAGCTGTGCAAAATGGCAGTGTGTGACATACAGTTGTGCAACAGTCAGTTTGTACACACTTGAGTCCATAATAGATGTATGTGTGTGTGTGATAATGAGTGCGTGTGTCCAAGGTGTGTGGTGAGAGTGTGTAGTGAGTCCGGAGTTTGTTTGAGTTATCGCTCCCCCCTGAGTGGTGTTGTAGAGCCAGGCATGGCATGGGGGAGGAACGATCTCCTCAGTCTGTCTCAGGAGCAGGACAGTGACAACAGTCTGTCACTGAAGCTGCTCCTCTGCCTGGAGATGGCGCTGTGCAGTGGATGACTTGGATTGTCTATGATGGACAGGAGCCTGTTCAGCGTCCGTCGCTCTGCCACAGATGTCAGGCTGTCCAGCTCTGTGCCAACAACGACAGAGCCTGCCTTCCTCACCAGTTTGTCCAGGCGCGCTGCGTCCTTCTTTCTTGAGGCTGCCCCCCCAGCACACTACTGCGTACAGGAGGGCGCTCGCTACCACAGACTGTGGCTGGTAGAAGATCTGCAGCAGCTTCTTGCAGATGTTGAAGGACGCCAGCCTTCTGAGGAAGTACAGGCGGCTCTGTCCTTTCCTGCACAGAGCGTCTGTGTTGGTCCAGTCCAGTCCAGTTTATCATCCAGCTGCACTCCCAGGTATTTGTAGGTGTGTACCACCTCCACACAGTCCCCTTTGATGATGACCGGCTCTGGGTGCGGCCTGGGTCTCCTAAAGTCCACCACCACCACCATCTCCCTGGTCTTGGTGGTGTTGGTGGTGTTGAGGAGCAGGTGGTTCAAGTCACACCATGTGACGAAGTCCTTGATCAGTTCTCTGTACTCATCCTCCTGTCCACTCCTGATACAGCCCACGATGGCTGTGTCGTCCTGCAAACTTCTGTACATGACAGAACTCTGACTTGTACTGAAAGTCGGACGTGTACAGGGTGAACAGGACCGGAGAGAGCACAGTTCCCTGCATGGTGCTCCTGTGCTGCTGGCCACAGTAGTCTGGGACCTACAGTCTCCCCTAGCCTGACATACTGAGGTCTGCCAGTCAGGTAGTCTGTGATCCATGCCACCAGGTGTGATCCAACTCCCATCTCTGTCAGTTTGTCCCTGAGGAGCAGTGGCTGGATGGTGTTAAAGGCGCTGGAGAAGTCCAAGAATGTAATCCTCACAGCACCACTTCCTCTGTCCAGGTGAGAGAGAGAGATCGGTGGAGCAAGAAGATGATGGCATCCTCCACTCCCGTCTTCTCCCGGTAAGCAAACTGCTGCAGAGGGTCAAGAGCGTGGTGGGTCTGTGGCCTCAGGTGATGGAGCAGCAGCCGTTCCATGGTCTTCATCACGTGCGACGTCAGGGCGACCGGCCTGAAGTCATTCAGCTCACCAGGATGTGGTTTCTTGGGGACTGGAATGATGCAGGATGTCTTCCACAGCTGGGGACCCTCCCCTGTCCCAAGCTCAGGTTGAATATGCGCTGGAGGGGGTGTCCCAGCTCCCTCGCACAGGCCTTCAGTAGTCGCGGTGATACTCCATCTGGACCTGCAGCTTTGCTGGGGCGCAGCCTCCTCAGCTCTCCACAGACCTGAGCAGCTGTGATTGTCATGGATGGTGTGAGGGGGGGAGGAGGGGAGGTGTCCTCTTCTTTGCTGGTGACGGCTTGTGGGAGTAGGAGGGTGGGGGCTGCTGTGATCAGAGGTGTGAATGGGTTGGGGTGATCAAACCTGTTAAAGAACTGGTTTAGCTGGTTTGCCCTTCCCACATCCCCCTCAATGGGGGCACCTCTCTTGGAGCTGCAGCCAGTGATGGTCTTCATCCCCTCCCACACCTCCCTCATGTTGTTGTTCTGCATCCTTTGTTCTATTTTCCTTTCTGTACTGCTCCTTCGCCTCCCTGAGCTGGACTCTGAGTTCCTTCTGTATCTGCTTAAGCTCCTGTGTGTCGCCATCTTTAAAGGCCTTCTTCTTCTGGTTCAGAAGGCCTTTGATGTCACTTGTTATCCAGGGCTTGTTGTTAGCAAAGCATCGTACAGATCTTACTGGAACAACAGTGTCCATACAGAAGTTAATATAGTCCGTGGTGCAGTCAACCATCTCCTCCATGTTCCCATTGTGAGACCCCTGCAATGCTTCCCAGTCCGTGGTCTCGAAGCAGTCTTTCAGAGCCTGCTCGGCCTTCGGGAGACCACTTCCTGAAAGAGCGTGTGGTTGTTGGTAGTCTCCTCACTCTTGGTGTGTAGTGAGGTTTGAGCAGGACCAGATTGTGGTCTGCTTTCCCCAGGGCAGGCAGGGGGGTGGCTCTGTATGCATCCTTCACGTTTGCATACATCAGGTCTAAAGTCCTCTTCCCCCTGGTGTTACAGTCCACGTACTGGTGAAAAGCAGCCAGTGTATTGTCCAGAGTGGCATGATTAAAGTCCCCAGAGATTAGCATGAGAGCCTCAGGATGCTGTGTTTGTAGTTTAGCCACAGCGCTGTGGATGACGTCACACGCTGCCTCCGCGTCGGGCGCGGGGGAATGTAAACAACAACAACAATGGCGTGGCTGAACTCCCTGGGCAAGTAATAGGGACGTAAACTTACAGCCAGGAGTTCAATGTCCCTGCAGCAGGTGGAGATCTTAATGTTCACATGCCCAGGATTGCACCACCGTTTGTTCACATACAGTGCGAGTCCTCCTCCTTTGCGCTTCCCGCAGGCTTTTGTGTCTCTGTCCGCTCTGACTGTGCTGAAGTCCGGTAGCTCCACGTTAGCATCCGGGATGCTAGCTGTTAGCCACGTTTCAGTAAGACACAGTAAACTGCACTCCCTGAAGGTCTTTAGGTTCTTTGTCAGCGCAGCCAGTTCGTCGATCTTATTCGGCAGTGAGTTCACGTTTCCCATGATCATCGAAGGTACCGGGGGCTTGAATCTCCACTTCTTTGCTAGCCTGCTTAGCTTTTAGCATAGCGCCGGCTCTGCAGCCCCGGTACGGCTTCCTTACGTCCACAGGTAAACACGGAACCACACCGATGCGGGACTTTGCTCTCAGAGTGTGTAAAAAGTTGCTCGAGTAAAACGAGTCTTGGCGTTGAGGAATCCATATCCATAGGATAGAATAATACTTTCCAAGAAAGTTTCCAGGAAAGAGAAGAGGAAAAAAAACAGAGAAAAAAGAGACAAAAGTGCGAGAACACACGGAGCTGCTAGAGAGGCTGCCACTCGCGTCGGCGCCGGAAGGCTCAATTATCTTGTAAGTGACACTTTTTTAGAAAGAAGAGTTGCCACAGCATTAGAGCACACAGGACATCTGCGGTGTTCTGTGGAACGTTTTCCATTGTCGGCTTTTTACATGTCTAATTCCTCCCTGCGCTGGTTTTGTTTTTAGCAGCCATTCAGCCTTTTTCATCCCTGGAAGTTTATAGGTGTTGTGTTGCTATTATTGTAATCGCCACAATGCTACAGGCTTCAAATAAAAGCCAGAGACAATATTCCTCCTACAATTGAGTCTCTGTGCCCATTGCCTGGCCTACTGTGCTGCATCAATTGCCTGGCCTACAGCTGCATCAATTTCTGCAGTGTCCCTGAAATTTCTGTGCATTATCAAGGGGAAGGACGAGCTAATCTGCACTGATTTGAAACAGGACCAAAACACTGGCTTTCCTAATCCCTAATTTTTTATCAGGGGTGGTGAGGAGCATTTTACCCTTTGGGAGGGAAAGAAAGAGGGAGCTATTTCATGCTTCATCGGTTCCACTGTTTTTATGAAGATTTTTCCCTACCCTCCACTTCCCCCACTTCAATCCATAGTGTAACTGAATTTATAAAGCCTGTTTGCAATAGTCAGACACCTTTTAGAAGTACGAAGGTACTTTTCATAATTAGGGATGTGTAGATGGCTGCCTTCTCCCGCTGTAGTAGTAGTAATTTAACTTTAAGGCAGATAAGGTTCTGTATCTCTGAAAAAAGAAGGTGCAATTTCCTTAGCTGTCTCTCATTTTATTCGTTGACAATTGGCAAACACCTATGGCACACAGGATATAATTTGCTTCCCAGGATTACTACATGAACACACCATTTTAGATTATTGCACACATCTGAGGGATATAATTTATATAATTATGTTTCTTTACATTGTGTCAACCCATTCATTCAATATTTTATTTACTTTATCCAATTAATGCTCACTTTTTTGGCCGAATAATGAAAAGCACACATATTACGTGCACACTGAGATTAAGTGACCTGACTGGCAGTTCAGTGGATTCAAGTGGAGAAAATCCCAAGCCTATCAGCAGCTAACATCAAGTTATAACAAGCTGTTTATTTTTTGGTAGTGCTATTGCAGTGAGCAGAAACACAGAGAAAAAGAAATCTGATCTGCTGTGATCTGAGCACTGCAAAAGGCATGTGGTGTAACAAGCGGCATGAAATTTACAAGGTAAGCTTTGGCAGCACAACAGCATGGGTCATCATAAGATTATGAATTACTAGAACACCTCTGTCTCAGAGGACCACTTGAGGCTCTCTCACTGTGAAATAATTGGGTTGCAACAGTAAAACTGCTACTCCAGTTAGAGTGCAAAGGTGGCATTTGCTTTGTTTTGCTGTTATAAGAGCACAGACATGCCGGTGACTATTAATCAATGGCTGACAGGTGTAGGTGACATCATGAAGAAGGAAATAAGCAGATAAATAATCCATGGATCTGAGAAACTTCTTTGGTTCTGCTGTGGATGTCCTTAGTTGGTTGCATGTATTCAAAGACTTTGTGTAGGTTAGATGTACCTTAAGTCATCACCGTGCTGCACATTGGTCAGCAGGTCAGCTGGTGGCTGTTCCGGTGCCTGTAGAGGCAGCAGAGGACAATATGCCAGCAGAATACAGTGTGTTAAACAGTGTAGACTTCTGCAGAGCCCGTGATTCTCACACATCTGGCACTTTTTATTTTCATGTTTTAATTCATGACTGAAATCTCTGAATGACAATGTCAAAGCCAAAGCGCAGGTCTTCACTACAAGCCTCATCGTCTGCGGTGGACAGACTTACGTGCCTGTGGCAGGACCTGTGCCGTCTGCGGCTGGGGACGTCTCCCTTTGTTGTCAGAACACCTCTAAACATCTTTCACAGAAACAATTACCATACCATCTGTAGCTTCCCGCCAGCGTGTTGCTCACTGTCAGCATGTCAGCTTCTTTTCTCTCCGTCTTTCTCTCTCCTGCTCCTTCACACACACACCCTCACACTGAGACTGATGAGGAGCTAGGTCACTGTGAATTAAAATGGATGAGTTTAATTGCGTTAATAGTCTCTTTATATTCCGTTTTTCAGTGCATTTTTTTTTCCAGATACCTTATAATAGAGCCTGAATGGTGGGTTGAATTGTCACTAATCTATTTTCTGATTTGCCTTGAGCATTTGGCAGAGTGGGTATATTGATGAGGGTCCTTGCGTACATTTTCACTGCAAACCTCATTTAATACAAAACCTAATTTCTGCAATATTAAGTATTGTTGGTGTGAAGGTAATGGCTAATTGCTCCAGTGTTAAAGGAATAGTGATATCCGATTAGCATTTTAAGAATACATGTGCCAACAGTTACATTAACGTCGGCAAACTTTTAATTGGGTGTTTTCTCAATTTATTAGGTTTTACGTGCTTGCTTTAAGTTATTAAAGACATTCACTCCATTATGTATAACCTTCAACGGAGTGTTTCAGGTGACACAACACACCTTTTTGTGTAAAAAAAAAAATCTGCACTTCCTGAGGACCAATAGTTGTGAAAAGCATGTAAAAGTCTAACTCTGCCATCGGTAGATAAGATTGCCTTCCCTGTTGTGTTACAGTAAGCATGTGACACATCCATCACTGTCATGTTGATTTGCACCCTCGCTAACATATCCAGCAGAAGCTAGCATTACACGATGCTAAATGACTAATCCACACTGACATGGCTGGTTTGCTCAGTTAGCAGTTAGGCCACACACCCATTATAGCATATTTCCTCTGAAGTCATGTCATATTTGCTGAAAGTAATTGACACTTTGATGCCAGAACTGTACACACACAATCGGAAGACAAATTAAGGGCATGGGGTCGCAAAATACAAGACAGAGTTTCAGGCTCACTCAAATATCATCATGTTTTTAGTCTAGACTAAAAGAGCACTGAAACTCTAAATGTCTTTTTTTTCTTTGTGGTTGAGAATGGTACAAAATAATATTGTGTGTGCTATAGTTTCTTCTGAAATTTGTTGTACAATGTGAAAATTATTGTTCCATCTACATAGTGTTTTTTTTATAAAGTACCACTTTTATAGTTTTTAAAGAGTGAACAACAAGATTCAGCTGTCCTTCTCAGCCCAATAATTGTAATACTATTTGTATTTATAAAATTAAAGATATACAGATACAAAATGCTCAGGTGTCATGTACACTGCTGATATTTCAGAGCAACACAGTTGTCGTTGCGTCGCAAATATCAAGCTTGTCTGATACAGATGGGAGTGGATTTTTGAACAAATCAGCCCCACATGGGGTTGAATAGTCTCATCCTGATTGGCTCTGCACTTACAGATTGCAGCACAGAGCTATGTAGACATGATTGCCTGTAGAGTTATACAGTAGTTCATAACGCTGTCTTTCTGCCTCACAGGTACCCCAGTTACCCGGGTAACAGCTACAGATGCTGATGACCCAGTGTATGGGAACAGCGCTAAACTGGTCTACAGCATACTGGAAGGACAACCGTATTTCTCCATAGACCCCAACTCAGGTAAATGCAGTTCTGTGATTGTTGGTGTTACAGAATTTCAAACTTAATCTTTATTGCGTGGGCACAAACTTTGTGAGGGTTGTTCCTCCTTAAATTTAACTGGAAGACCATCTTGGAGCATGTTTAACACACTAGATTCAAGAGTCACTTGTGCAGGATGGTCACGTCAGGTACATTACTGCCCACTATAGTATAAATAGCACGCCAAATGCCACATGTGCAGTCATTCAGAGGCCCAGTGTGATCATTATGACTTAAAACAGGATGCACAAAAGGAGGACACCTTGGTGGGGCAGGCAAAGCTCTTTGTGCTGTTATTCATTGTTTGCCTGACAAAGCCTGACGAAGATCTCTGTGAGATCGAAACGTTGCTTCATTAATTTTAATGGGAGCTATTAATACAGTGTGCAAATCCTTTGTCTGTTTCTTACCAATGGAGAGCATAATGTATTACAAAATGTAGTGAATGAACGCCACGCCCATAATGGGACAGAAAAGAAAGAAATAGGCTTTACAGTTAGAAGGTGATTACATCAAAGGATTATTTCAAGAGTCCTTTTCTTTCAGACATAGCCAGACATACCGGGCCAGAACCTTTTAGTATTTAAGCATTGTCCTTTTTCATTATCTGCTTCAACTTAAATGAGCTTACACAGTCACCTCAGGTCAAGTGTGCTGTCGCCATTTGACAGAGACTATAGGTAAGTACGTCCAGCTGACTGTGTGGAATTACTTTAAAAAAGTACTCAACTGTGAGGTCTATTTTAAGGTTTCAGGACCCAACTGTGTATCAGACCCCCAACAAACAACTGAATGTTGGCGATCGTAGCCACTTTCAAGCAAGCTTGATATAGTGGAAAATTATAATACAAGTTTTGCATTACTAAGATGAAATATCACTTGAATAATAGCTAGCAACATCATAGTACAACCATATCACAATTGTTATTATAGCAGTATTGCAAATGTTGACAGTTGCTAAATTGTCCCCTGAATTGAAATCAGTGGCTGCCTGCATCGTATGAGAAACTCATTCATCAATCAAAAATCTACAGTAAGCATAAAATGACTGACATGACCTAGGTGAAGCTTTGTATACCCAATCTGCAAACAATTTTTGACTACTGAAATATTTTATTTAAGAAAAGTCGAGATTGAGCAGAGGGATCAAACTGTATCACTGTGCTCTCCCCTTGGCTTGCTGGCATTACTCTCCATGAAAGGAGAAACAATCCGGAAAACACACAGCAAATCTTATCATTTATAATATACACAGCCAAAGAGATCGACAGTTACATAAATAAGGGAGAATTAGATGAATTCCAATCAATACATTAAGGGTAGATCACTCAATAATGTATGTCATTTTTTTTCTTTTTGGCTGTGAAGTCAAAGGCTTCTTGATAAACTGTGAAATCTGAACATAAGATGGGACATCAACAAGACATTAACATCCTCATTATCATCAGAAGCTCAACTAAACTGGACGGTCATACCTCTTACAGTATCTGTTTTATGGGATTTCACCACCAAATTCATTATAATTCATCAATATCACAGTAATATTTATGGCTCACTTTGAAATCAGTTTATTGGCCTTTATAATGTTGCCTGAGTTTTGGCAGCAGGGCTCCCTGCGCTGCTAGTACATGAAAAAGAAAGACGTGGTCAGGTGACAGCAGTGGGTGAGAGTGTAGCTTTTTAATGTACGCTGCTCGCAGGTGCTCCAGGTTGTACAGGTTCCAGCAGGTGGAGATGCAACAGCTTCCCCACCTGCTGGCCCATCTTGCTGTGCATTAGGCTAACAGTGCATATATTTTAAGAAAGGACAAAAAAAAAAATGATTTAGCCTATTGTAAAAAAGCACTCATCAGAGGACGACATGGCAACTATGTTAATGAGTGTGTTGTTCACTGCTATGTAAATGTCTAGATTATTATGTCACCTCACCCTTTTTCAGAAAACCCGTCAGGGAAGACATCAGTAAATGTGTGTTAAAAGGGAGCTGACAACATTGGTTATTGCTTAAAAAGTTGTGTAACAACAAAAGGACTGCAGGTAACTGAGCCCATCTGTTTTTTTAAATGCTCGTAGATTATCGCTGCGTGAGGCTGCTGTTAACTCCCGGGCTCGCTCCCTTTCTCTGCTACTTCACTCTACAGCTGCACACTTATGCCTGAGAACACGAACAGCACGCGGTGGTAAAGATGTATATTAGTCGGGGCATCGTAACTAACATGAGGAGTATATAGCTTTAATTAAAACATGAAATAATACAGGGACCAAGAAAAAGAAATGTGCTCTGTGTGTGTTAAGTAAGAAAACAAAAATCACCTGCAGATGATATGCAGGGTAAGACAGAAATCCGATCCACACGCCGTCAGATCAGAGCAGTTAATGACGACACAAATGGAAAGTATTGTGCACAGACAATATTGCTCACAGGTGATTGCAATCTGCATAATAAGATCACGCTGGCCCATACACCGAACAAACACATGTATCCTTTCACAACAGGAAGTACAGGCTGCGCATGAAGGTGGCGGAGGGACAAAAGTATGGCACTATCAGTGGGATGCATCAAGACAAATGCCGTGCTTTCTCTATTATGTTTAGCTGGGTCAACTGATACACTGTACGGTTCAACAATGGGCTGCAGGAAATTCATTATTAAAGCTGCAAAATTAGAAGATTCACATGAGCCAAGCTGGGCATCATTGAGTTGCGTGTTTCTATTAGCTGATTGGTCGTCCTAAATGCTAAATGGGCCAGTACTCATATGCTGCTGCATAACATCATGGCATTATGAATTCAAAATAATAATAATAATAATAATAATAATACTTCATTTCACAAGGCGAACTCTTGCATCATCATGCATAAAGTTATCTCAAAACAGATTCCAGATTGGATCTTTAATTGCTTTTTCAGCTGACTTTTTAACATGTGTCTGTAAGCAGTATGATTAAATAATGGTGAAATTACATTAATAAGAAATGAGATGGAAATCGACTGCGTACGATTTGGAAAACAGCACACAATAAACAAGCTTCAAGAAAGGGACTCTCGAAATTTATGTACATAATTAGAATGAAGACTCAGTTCAACACATAGGAATTGGGCGCGTCCTCACCGCTATAGGCGTCTCAATCTCGTAGCATCTGCAGCCGGAACGTAGCTATAGAAAGCACACCGAACGGACAATTTAAGGATTAGCATTCAAGCTTTCTGTGGCTGCGGAGCACATGCAGATGGCTCATTCAAGTGAGCCAGATGTTTTGGTGAATGTTAATGAAAAATAAAAGGTAAGGGGAAAACAACCATTAGAATGCGTTTGACACTTACAACACCACATTGAAAATGAAAAGCATTCAATAGATAAATAAACATCATGCCCCAATTCATCACTTGGTTAATGGTTGGTGAAAAAAATAAAAAAAAAGTTGAAGCAAATATCTATGGAAATGAGTGTTTGTCTATCCTCCCTTTTCAGTGATTAGGAATTAATTTGAATAATTAACGATGATCAACAGAGATGAGAGTGTTGCTTCTAGCAGATGACTGAAGTATGCTTGTGTGCTTGAAAAGCGTGTGGAAGAGGGAGCACGAGTAACTTGTTTGTGTTGCTCTTTTTATTTATCGATTAATTTGTTTGTGTGGCTAGGAGAGAAGCAGGCCCACCTTTTTGATGCCAGGCAGGGCTTGCAGTGGAATTATGACATAACACAGCATGTAGAGTAGAAATGTTGCTTATGTGTAACAATCATCCTTGATTTAATTGGGCGCATTAATGGTTTAAAATGGCGACCGACTGCTTGTTTGAAGACCTATTCATGTTCCCTTGTTCTGTCCTTCAGATGTCTTTCTGTGTGTCCCATTTATAAGAACAAGTGAGTTGATAAACTGTGCACTGTAAATGGTGCTCTGTGCTGCAATCCTCTATTAAATCACATCATTATGATTTGTATTAGTATGATTAGTACTAGGATAGTAAAAGAGATTAAATAAAATACAACAAACTTTTTTTTTAATAAAATGGGTCATGCATTGTGGGATTACTTACTATATTCAGAATGTTGGGCCACTAGTCTGTATCTACTTATGTTTGTAACATTCAATATACAAATTGAGCATGTTGTAATTGTAAAACATCTTCTGAAAAAAAAGCCTCGAACAAAGCAAAAAAAAAATCTACTTAATATTGTTTTAATTCCTTGATATTCAGTTTTCTATTTCATAAATGTATGATCATTGCTTGAAACACATCAAGTCTCATGGCATACTTTTCATTTCTTTGTCAGAGAATGACTTTTTCCACAAACAAAATAATATTTATTTGTTCATGCAGAGCCCACACAAAACATTAAATATTTACTAATTTGGTTAAATATTGATGTTTAATTGTCAGGCAGTTCTGTATTTTATCATGAAATTACATGTGCATTATGTTACATGTTGATTTCTTATAAGTTCAAAGGAAAATCAAACGGTAGATTAAGGACAAAAAGTCTTCATTTTTGCTCTTATTAATGAAAATGTAAACTATAAAGACAATGTAAAAAAAAAAAAAAAAAAAACACTCCAGCTCAGACATCCTACCTGGAGGACAGGCTGAGGCTAAGGCTGAGACATTATATGGGAAATTAAACATATGGTCTTGGGTCTGACAGCGCTAGTTTGTGGTACTTATGTGACCAACCAGTCCAAATCAATTTGTTGTGCTGATCCCATGGTCACCAAATACACCATTCTTTTTGTCAGGAAACTTGCTTGTTTGTTCATTACTGTTAATAATTTATCAGTTCCTAAGGGAATGACGGTAACAGCAACATGTACTGCTTGTGGTGGAAAACAAAATGAAAAAAAAAATGTAGTATTTGATATGATACCTATTCCTTAAATTATCCGAAAAAACAGGGTTATTGCTTCTTCCTTCGATGCAGCCATGCTGATGAGGTTAGGTAACTCTTTTCTTTAAAATATCCATCTCTTCTCATTCATATTCTCTTGTTATTTAGATGATCAGTGTTGTGTGTGACCTCCAAAAGCAAAACTGACCCTGAAATTGTGTTACATCTCCAAGGAAAATCTGTCTCAAGAATAGAAAATGCAGGCACAGACAACATCCTAACCCCTCCCACATTTTCCATCATAGCCAAGCATATTATCATTGTCTGAGGCAGCTCAGGACCAAGGCAGGGTGTCATGCCAAAGCCTGGCTTTTATGAGGGGTTTTATATTCATTTGATGATCCTGCGGGCCTCTGTTTCCTGAGTGGATTATCCCTATATGCCGGTGCTGAGCCCTTTTTATATTCAGCGCCGTGGCAGAGTCAATAAGGTCCATTCTGCATACAATATTCAAGATTATACAAGACAGACAGCATAATTCACACTCAATCAGAATACAAATGACTGCAGATGGCGGAACAACGCATTCGAAAACAAACACAGTGCTGGGACCGGCTCAGTCATGACCACCTTGCCTTGCTCACACAGGCTGTGCTTTTTCAGAATAAACCTGCAGGGGATTCCTTACCTCTGCTTGGAAAGGAGTCCTTGTTTTGTGAAGTCATGGTCTAAAATAATGCACCTCACAAACTGGGGAGCAAGGTGGGCGTGAAGGTTAAAGTATGCCTCGCTTTTCCTCGTGCTTGCTGGTGCATATTCACATGAGCATCATTAAAGTGATGTGCAGAGTGTATCAGTCATGTTTATAATTGCATTAATGTGTTATGAACTGTTTCCACCTCCAGCGACCATAAAAGTTGCTCTCCATGGCATGGATCGGGAGATGAGGGAAGAGTACCTGGTGGTCATTCAGGCGAAGGACATGGGAGGTCACATGGGCGGGTTGTCTGGAACAACGACTGTCACCGTCACGCTAACGGACATCAACGACAATCCACCGAAGTTCTCTAAAAGTGAGTGGCTTCACGACATCCCAAATCGAGTGAAGAGGAGTGACAAATTACTGCTGCTCTAAATGAGTATTCCTCAGATTGGTCATAATTGGGAAAAATAAATGTTATTTTGTAAATTTCATCAAACGGGTCTCCTCAGAAACTAATTCCTCTAACTGCTGTAATGTCTAATGATGATGCAGCACTGTAATAAGCTTCCTTAATTTAATTAGTTAGTTTAATTTGATCAACATTTGTCTGTTCCTCCCCAGGTTTGTATGAGTTTGTGATCCCTGAAGACCTACCGATAGGAAAAATGGGTGGCAAGGTAAAAGCAAATGATAGAGACGTGGGTGAGAATTCCAAGTCAACATACAACATCGTGGAGGGAGACGACCAAGGCATGTTTGAGGTTATTACGGACACGCAGACACAAGAAGGGATTCTTCGACTAAAGAAGGTAAGATTAGAAACCTACTGGTAAATACAAAAGTCAACTCTTCGTGGTCTTTTTGTCTCTGTAAATCACTGACTGACACAATTCAGCAGCTGTGAGCTAATTGTGATGTCTTTTGCAGGGTGC
The DNA here is from genome assembly GCA_023238725.1 of Scortum barcoo. Classification (NCBI taxonomy): domain Eukaryota; kingdom Metazoa; phylum Chordata; class Actinopteri; order Centrarchiformes; family Terapontidae; genus Scortum; species Scortum barcoo. The sequence goes on from CM041531.1 coordinate 15,587,987, forward strand.
AGGGGCAACAAGGTGCACTTGCTAATATCAGCCAGAAAGGTAGTTGGTTAGCCACAATATTCAGGCGTCACTGGTGCTAGGGGCCGGCTTACGTGCCTGAAGCCCAGGATTTTTTCTGCAAAGCCCTGCATCTTTAAGATTCATCGTGTGTATCAAACCCAGATCATAACTGCATAGGAAATATAACTGGAACGGGGGAGGAGGAATAGAAAACATCATGCAAGTAAAGTATAGTCGACAACAGACTGCACTGTAAAGGCTTTAGAAAGATTTCACAACTCAAGTTGTTGACTTTATAAATACTGTGATGTTGCAATATGATGTTAATCAGCAACAAATCAGTTATGTCAAAACTGTTACATTCAAAGACAAAAACAGGCGACCAGACAAACACATTCAAATCAATTTTATATATTTGCTTTACAAAAAGCTACACAGATATGGACAAATACTGCATTCATTTTTTCCAGTTTGGTATTTTGAGAGAAGGCCTCACTCAAAAGTATAACATTAAATATTAAGACACTGGGGCCTGCTCCCTGAGTATCTTTGAGCCAAAACTAAAACTACCATTCGCTTTTTTTTTGTGTATGTTGCTTAAAACCATTTTTATTCCACTTGGAAAATCTATGCAAAAATATAGCAAAAGGAAACTAAAATATAACTTTCACACGTTTTTTGCTTTAAGCTTTCTCACTGGACTTTCTGTGTGTGTGTGTGTGGACACCTGAGCAAATATAGCCAATCAGTAGAAACTAAGAGGTCTGAATTACTTTTTCTCAGACAAGATTATCTTATTTTCACATTACAGCCATGCCAGTTTAGGTCTAACTGTTTTAGCCCAAGGCAAATTGTTACATATTGTAAATTGGTTCACTTCTTTATTTGGTTAAATTCAGTTTTGCCTGACACCTATATTACCATCATCGTAAGAGCAGATGGCCTGAATTTAAAGCTGCCTGCTGTTCTTTGTGATGATAACACATCCACATGTGAGAGCTGCAGCCGTCTATAGCTGGCCCCAAAGCAGCTTCAGCGAAGCAGTTGCTGGTTAATTGCCTTGCTCAAGGGAACAATAGCAGTAGTTGTTCGGAGAAGAAAAGACAGTGTTCATTAAACTTGTTCATCATGACATAACCAGGTGTGTGTTCCCAAAGAAAGCAAGTTCACAAACAATCCTGTCACAAAACCTGGAGGTATAAGCTTAAGGCAAGCAAATATAGTGGCATTGTCCGATGTGATTTTTGTGGAGCAACTGCTTGCATCAATAGCATTGTATGCATTCAGAGGTATGGTTAACACGTGCTGTTGATGGTATCATAGGATGTCATGAATATTTTCTCCAGGATAAAAGATGTACAGATTTGAGCCTGAATATCATTGCTTGCCTGCAGACATTTAGAACTCACAGTCTCACGTTTTGTGAAATCACTCGAAAACCACAATACACTTTAATAACACGGTGACCTGCAAGCAAGTTTAACTGCAACTGTATCTCAAGGACATCTGTGGAAAATCAAGCTGAGATTGGAGCACATGGCATCAAAAGCACATGCTATTCAGATATGTATGTATTCTATAGTCTAGCTCTATAGATTCTCTGCTTAGTAGAGGATGTATGCATATATTGAATTATACACATGATTGATGGATGGGTGTTCTAAAGTCTTGAGTCATGTTGGTTCCACGTCTGTAGAGAGAAGGTATACATCACTCAAATGTGGAATGCCATTGTGTTGTGATGTAAAATTACATTACCCCAAGGACATGTGGTGTGACTTTGTCAAAGTGTGAACAATAAACTGTGTGGGAGGTGGAATGTATAAGAGCTAAGGCAATCTGCCGGGACTACAATTCACTGCCACTAAAGAAAACATCAGTTCTGGAGAACAAACTCAACACAAAGTCATAAAATCTCTAACTGTTGACAAAGCAAATGTCAAATGTGTTAGTCTTTTAGGCAACCCGCACTTCTGTGTCCCGCGGAGAGCTTCGCTCTTCCCATGTCTGCTCAGCTTTGTCTCTGTGGTCCTGAGCTGGTTGCCTACATCACTAAAGCAGGATAGACGATGTGTTGGGAAAGTAGCAAGGCATTTGCACACTTAATGTTTTTGCATACCTCCAGACGGCAGTGTCTCAAGTTGGGATGAGTTAAAAGCAGCAGTTGTTATCCTTTTGCTCTTTTGTTCTGTATCCTCACCAGTGTTATCCTCCAACCAGGGTGACAGAATAACAGATTCAGTGTAACTCCCCAACACACCCTGTACCCATGAACAGCTAAACAAGTCTATAAACTGCCATCTAACATGGAATTCAAATAATTTAAGATTCTTTGCGGCAAGGTTAAAATACATTGATCTAACTGAGGCTGGAGAGGCACAAACCAGGGGAGAGATCCTTTGCTGTTTGGGTTTTAAGCTTTTTATCTGCCAGCCCCCAGGCCTGTCGAGGGATGTTAGTGGGATGCTGAGCTTTCACCCCTGCAGCCAACGCTGAACTTTGAAGTCTCTAAATGGCCCGTGTGTACATACTGATTTGATGCTAGCCCTTGAGAGAGAAGAAAAATGACACAGCAGGGTTGTAGGGTGGCACACGACGGCAAGGGGGCGTTAACACAGGAGAAACAAGAATCTCCCTTTGTTGCTGAGTGTAAATCTGCTGTCCCCCGTTTAGAAATTTAGCTTCATTTAGTTAGGCCATGGATGTTGTTTACCAGGAACATGTAAGAATATAATCTGGCTACGCAACTTTGAATCCAAAATGTCTGTTACGTAGCTCCACTGTGTTCCTTCTGCACTCAAGAATCTCATAATAATCAACAGTAGCTGTAACAGCACCACCACGCATACTAATGAAAAAAATAAAAATCAAAGTGGCTCTCCCTGGATTACTCAGTCAAAGCGCTGGGTGTGTTTATTGAATTAATAATTTCATTGGGTCAGAGTAGGACTTACTGATTGCATGGGCAGAATATTATACAGTATTCGAAAGGGCAGCTTGCATGGATGTTTTTTTTTTAAATTTTGTAATTGATATTGAAAATAATAAATCAAACGTACCTTGGTAATTAGTGCAACTGTTTACCACTGCTTAACTGTTAAACTTAAATGCAAATACAAATTCATTTGGTGTAATTAAATATGGCAGCAAGAGTCATGTCTCGGGAACACTGGAAACATATAAGTTGTTTCTACTTGCTGTCTAGAGGGAGTAATACTGAAATATTCTGATTAGAGATTAGGTTAGATTATTTTTCTTATATTGGGTAGTGTATGTGTTATATCACTTATGGAAAGGTGAAAAGCAGCTCACCAAAACTACTCATGCTCTGAAAGCTGCATTAATCCATAAATGTTTATATTAATAATTAATAAAAATTGAATAATGTCCAATGTGAAAGTGATCGCTCATTGAGACCACCCCACAGGGATTTAGCATTTGACTTTGGGGTGTTTCAGTGTATTTTAGCTCCACCTTTCATTTAGCAGCCAGAGAGACGCATATAATATTTTACTCAGTATTTGGTGGAGAACAAAAAGCTTAAGAAAGAGTGAATGTTGGATACACATTCATCAGGTTGCCTTAACGTGTGCCTGGACGTGTCTGGACTGACTGAAATGGATGCTAATGTTGCACCGTGTCTGCCCGGATGTAAAAAGAAACACCCTCCCAACACATTCACCATAACGACTTAATGATAGTATTTCGGATGTAAAAGAAACACCCTCCCAACACGCTCATAAGTATTTCTAATGTTGCATTCTGCTGCCCCTAAAGCGGCCTAAAAAAAAAAAAAAAAAGATGCGATTTAATGTCTCTCGCCATACTATTTCAGAGATAATGCATTATTTTGTAAATGACAAAAAATAAGAAAATGATTCAAATAAAAATTCACCTTAAAATGCCCATTACTCATGTCTGGCTACAATACTCCAGTATCTTCTGAATTTAAGTGTAATCCACTGGCTCCTGGTCCTGCCACACTATGTACTTTCTCAGCACAGATGGTAGGTTCAGACAGAGAGAAATGGAAAAAATGGATGGGGGGTAGGAGGGCTTTCAGGAGTGAGGAGGAGGGGAGGATGAGAGGAAGAGGAGGTTAATAATGAAAGTGTTCCAAATAGCTTCTCCGACCGTGGAGGAGTGGGGCTTGGAGAGGCTTTGGGGGCTTTGGTCTGTCTGCGAGTGCCGCGATGCCAGGAGTGTAGGAGTGCGGAAGTCAAAGCCCCGGGTCGCCTCCTCCGTCCCCCCGGCTGCTGCTCCAGTCTCACAGCTGGACTCCCAGACGCCCCTCCACCCACCCGCCCCCCAGAGCTCTCAGTGCTGGTCCTGTCTGACCCCAGGGACGATTCCTCCGCACTCTCCCTCTTTCTCTAACTGAATAAATTTCTCGTTTTGTTCATTTCCCTCTTCTTAGTCCTCCTCTCTCCCCAAGCCAGCTCCTATCCCCTCAAGCGGCAAGGCCCAGTTTTGATTTCCCTATAAATCCTGGTTATGGAGCGTGGAAATGACTTGATCCCATTATTCTAGTAGTATGAGAGCGACCAGAGGTGATTCAGAATGAAATTGTGACAGTCTGGGGTGTCCTCGTAGATGCCAAGAGAGTAAAATTGTGACTCTCTTATTTCTTTTAAATATTAATGATGAGCCATCTGTAAAGGAAAAACTGTGGAGCAATGAAAGTACATATACTATTAAACGGATATGTCAGTCACACCATGACATGTACAAAATATTTTTATCCCCCTTTGGAAAATTACACTCTTTGTTGATAGTCCTTGAATAAGCACCTGTTCTCATTTATTTTATGTGATCTGTTTGTGATAGCAATATGAAAGCTGTAATAATCTGCTGTCACTGAGAGCATTCGAAAGGAGATTTGTGTTCTTTCATGACAATGTGGGCTCAAAAATATTTTCATGTTGTGCAACTCTGAAAATTACAATTATATTGATTTAAATCAAAGCAATGTCAAAATGGATTCTGTTTTCCGCAATATACACATACTGTAGCTATCACACTGTCACACACAAACTCTTCAGACTGAAGTCCCCCGTGTGCATAATGTTTATATGATTACAGGTTCTTTTATATGATTATGAAGTTTGATGATGATTTTTTTTTGTTCAAAAAAGTTTCCAGTATGGATGTTTGTAATGTAGCTGGATGATGGTGCTCTTGTCAAGTGTGTTTTCATTTTTAAGACAGAGGGCTCAGAAGACACGGATTTAACAAACAGAATGATTATACTCTAAGCAACAGAAAGAATCATTTTGGTCCTATGTCCTATGTCCTATGTTCCCTGCAATAAAACTTTCAATGTGTTTCGAAGTCCAGTTTGTACTCTCTAAGCCTAGTTGAGGTTACCTTTGGAGGCTCCCTCCAGAGCCACAGAATACATTATACTACTTTTCTCACAGGTCGAGTAAGACTAGGTGCCTGAGGGCCCTCTCAATCTATAACAATGCATTATACTGTATTATTAAGAGCCGATCGTGTATTTTGTGACATTTGAATCTGAAAGGTGAAGTTGTCAGATGAATGTTTAAGTGCATTATTTCCCACTGAAATATAGTATTATAAGTTTAGAGAATACAGTATAATGTAGCACCAAAAAAAAGTAAAAACGACAAAATTGTTTTAAAGTACCTGACTAAATATTCTTTCCACCACCACCAGATATACATGTTTGATATTTGACAGGAAGGGAAGCAGGACAACACGTCTGTCATCCTGAAGCAGTTCTTGACCACTTCTCTCTTTGTCCCCGCTGCAGCTGTTAGACTACGAGAGCAAGAGAGCCTACACCCTGAAGGTTGAAGCCACCAACGTCCACTCTGAGCTGAGCAGCAGCGGGCCCTTCAAGGATACCGCTACTGTAAAGATTGTGGTTGAAGACTCTGATGAGCCTCCTGTTTTCTCCAAACCAATGTATTTGCTGGAAGTGAATGAGAACGCCCCCATCAACACGGTCATAGGCACAGTCACCGCCAGGGATCCAGATGCTACCGGGAGCCTCGTCAGGTAAGAGAGCGGATGCAGTCAACAGTGATCCACAGAGAAAACCTCAACCGTTACCACTAAAACATTTGCTATTGAAATGTCTGGAACAATACAGTGACAAAACTTGGAAACAGAAAGTGGTCTTTAGTGTGACTTCAAGAACTGATGGAGACCATAGGTTAACAAATTAGTCATTTCAGGCTATAATGAGTTGTTTTAATAAAAGGGTTGACATGCAATTAAATCTTTTCATGCCTGTGACCTTTGGAGATTGTGGTAGCGTTGTTAGGGGTGAGGAAGCAATCCAGTGATTGCTCTCATTTCCACAGATGTACAAAAAAAAAGTAAATTATGAGTTGAAGGCAGCACAACTTTCAATGTGTGACCAGCCCTGCTATATTCTCCTCTTGTGTGACTTATTCTTGGAAATACCACAAGGGCACCTTGAGGATAGGTTATACAGGCAATTTCTCTCCTTCCATCTTGGCATTTCATTAATTCTCCAGTGACTTGCTGACCGCATTCCCGGGACAACACTCAACAGGTTGTGTGTAATTGCATGGCGAGCAGAGAGCAGGCTGGGTTTCATAGATTGGCTGGGGCTATAGAGCAGGGCTGGTTCATTTTATTTTTCTTTTTTTTCAACCCTTTTTCTGGTGGCATCCTCATGTTTAGTGATGAGATTGCCAGGAGGAATTGAGTCCTGAGGTTGCATGATGTCCCTCCCCTGGTAAAAAGAGAAGTACATTTCACATCTTTTGCCTCTCTCTGTATTCACTGTCATGGTGCTCCTATGTTTGGTTAGCTGTTCCAGTGAGACAGAGAGACAAAGTTACCAAAGAAACCAGATAAGTACATGTGACTTTTTTTTTTTAATCTTAAGTCGATAAAAGTCCAGTGTTACTAAATTTAATAATCTTAAAATAGCATTTTCTTTTTGGTTATGTGTAATATTATGTGTAATATTTATGGTTAGTAATCTCTGCCTACTTTATTATTATTTTTCTCCTCCAGTGCATCCTGAAACTAAAAGCGACTAAATAATGAATGAGTGTGCATGCAAATGACAGCGCCCTGCTGACATGATCCCTTCAGACATTTGCTGCCATGAAACTGTCCAGATATCAACATCCTGTCTTGGCACTCAAAATGTTTTGAGCATGATGCAGTGGGGACTGAGTCATAGGCTGCCATCTTTATGCACCAGGTCATCCGTCTTTTTACAGTCATTTCCCCCTTTCTTTCTTTTATATTTGTCCCAAGGTCATTCACTTACACTCACAGTGTTCATTATGCTTTTAATCATCTATTTTACACTTTTTTGCGGAGAAGTTGTTATTTTCAGAATGGATTGTTGCTCAAGGGCTTTGTGTGACTGTCGGGCCTGAAAAGTTCCACTGCATTCAGAAATGCAGAATAGAGCCTTTTGATGTTCTCAAGAGCTGTTAGATTTTTTTAATAAAGCTCATTCTCACAACTTTCAATTTTATTCTCCAGGAGAAAGAAGAAGAAGCAGTAAGTGGCTAATAGAATGCTGCATTAATCATCTGCCAACTCCTGTAAAGTCACAGATCATCGGGGGGATGATAACTTCTCAGAGACTGAGCGCACAACCAGACATTTTCTTGCCAGTTTGCATTTTGTCACAACAAATTGCCCCACCTCAACATGTGATTTTCTTTGAAGTCCAAACGTACATTTTTTACACCCCCCGCAAATCTCTGAGATGAACATGATCTATCACAGATGCCAAGTGTTGTCTTTGTGGGGGATGAGATGAAATAAACTATTGTCATGGAGGGCTTAATATGATGCATCACCCTCACCAAAGACCATTTGATTTTACTTCCAGTCAGGGCTTGTATTAGCCTGAAACTCTGCACTTTGGGCTGATAAAATGATTACAGTGTGGAAGATTTTAATCCTCTAGATATACTGGCTGACAGAAGGTTGTAGACTCAACAATGCCTGTTACAAGATCAGTACTTATAATGCAAAATCTGGACAATGTAGACCTAAGCCAAATAACTAGCTTTTGGAATTTTGTTTGCAATGTAATGTAATGTAATTATTGTTTGGAATAATTCATTAATGATTTGGTCTATAAAACATCTGAAAACTGAATTTCCATCTGAATTTCCAGTTTCAAAGTGGCATCTTTAGATACCTTGTTATGTCCAAGCAAGAAGCCCACCTGTCTCTTAAAAAAAATATTTAAACCAGAGAAAAGCTGTAAGTCTTGACACTGAAACCAGATTATTGTTGAGTTTTGTTTTAAAAAACAACTGAAAGGATTTATTGATTGTGAAAACAACTGATTATTTTTTTGCCCATCAATTATTAATAATAGTTACGGTGAAGGATTAATTTTACGGCCGGCTATGAAACTAAGTCACAACACATAAATAGTTAAGTGGCACAGCTTTTCTTGTGAAATCCATTGTAAATGCATCAGTTGTATCACTCACTGTTGGTCTTAACACTTGAATTACGTAAATTACGTAAATTACGCTCATCGCCCTGAAATATTCCTCCTCCCTCCCTTTTGTCCCTTCTTCTCTCCCTCTGTCTCGCTTATTCTTCTACTTTCTGTTTCAAACGTTGGCAACACAAGGGGCTCCCTAAAAGAAAGCAGTATTTAGTGAAGGTGGATCTATATTGGAGGGGTGGCGGCGGTAATAGCAGCGTGAGTGTGGACTTTCTCCCGGCCGCCATCTGAACGAGCTCTCGAGTCGACCCCTCTGATTAGAATTGCTCTCCATCTCAATCCCCCCTCCGGCCGGACCAGACTAAACCAGTCTGAGTCTAAACCACTTGGGGCGAGTGCTCTGGTGGGCTGCCATGTCCTCTGCACTCAGGAGACAAACAACCCCTTAGCTGTACTTAATGCATCCAACCAACAACATTTCAGGTGCACTCCATGAAAAAATCCCTCAGTATTGCTTCTCTCTGGAGCCTGTGCTCTGTTGTTTTCTACCTGACTGATCACAAATAAAAAGCAATGTGACATCTGGCAGTCACTGCGGCTGTCTGACACGTACTGCTGGATTTTACAGAATGGCTGGGACTGTATTTTACTCCAAAATATTGGTACTGTGACAAGCGTTGCCAAAATCTACTTTGGTTTTTAAGCAACTTTGGCTGACATCTTTGTCTTCATTCTCCTTTTGTACCTTTTTCTTTTATTATTAAGGGAAATTACTCGAACATAATGGAATTCTGTAAAGCCTGTTTCTTTCTGCAGGCTTCCGTATGTTGTTTTAGCACAGCTGACAGCTGACATGCTGCATATGGTAATACAAGCAGTCATGTAAAGGAGAGGGTTTGAAATGAATGGAAATTTAATGTCAGGGAGGGCTATTCTGCAGATTTTTGGTCTTTGATATTTTATTATTTATGATTTACTTTGGACTCTCCAGAAAAAAAATCTTCCTGCCTAAAGGACCTGGGATCCAACCTGATGTGTTAAAATGTGTTAAAATACAAGTGGTCAGCATTCAGGGGACGGCAAAAATTAGTTCTACATCTGTGATCCTCCCGGTGGAATTACTGACCTAATAACAAGCAGGAATGTCACAGAGGCATTTTGTTCTCTGCGGGAAAAAAGAAAAAGCATTTGTTCTTGATCTTTTCACCCCTTCCCTCTCCAACTTGCAGGCACTCAGTCACTGAGATGTACACATTCACACTCTACCGGAGATAAAACCCAGTACCTACCGTGGACACATACACAGGCGTGAAAAAGCACACATACGCAGAACCTTTCCTTGGCTGAAACCTTTAGGCCTCAGATCATGATTCATACCTTACACTGCTGCTAGCCAGAGCCTGAATGATACATGAGAATGAGCAATATTGTATAGTATTGTTCCCCTCAAATATACATTCATACATAAATACAATTGGGGGTCAATTTGATCATAGAGGTCACAGACAATTCCTGAATTTCAAGATCTGTCAAAAATATTTTTTATTTAAAATTTTTGCTTTTAATTTGAAAGATTACATGATGACGAAAGACTATTTCATAAGAATAAAAGTCTGTTGCTATTACGTGCTGCTGACTGATGTGGCACATTTGCAGTTAAACTATTATTGTCCATTCAGTTGATGAAGCTTTTACACTTGCTGCCCAGTGTCTGGTCCATTTGTCCTGGAGAAAGTCGTTTGGAACACATGAAGTGATGGAAAAGAAAAATCAGTGGGCAGTTAGCATGAGTAACGATAGCCAGTGTGGCTAAAAAGACAAAAGATTGCCACCCACAGAAACTCTAACAGATGTCCTGGCTGTACTGTTTTTTGATTGACAGGTGATCTGTGAGAAACGCAGCGCGGAGATGCCACATCAGTGCACCGAATGACCATAAATGAATGGGGGGGGGGAAAGAATAATGATCTCACTGATTAGCTCCCAGTTATCTTTTCTGTGCTCAGAGCAGCTTCTGTCAGACTGACGCATCTTGATTAGCGTATTATGTTTATTTTCTTTATTTGAGGTTGAATATATCTGGATGTCTGCTGTGTCAGTTCTATGAATGATTCACGGCTTCAAAATATTTGGCACAAGGCTCTACGTGATGTTTAACTCTTCAACTGAGGTCAGCCCAATGCCGTTTAAAGGCCTGTGAGGAGTGAAGCAGAGCTCCAAAACGAGACGACACGCAGACACGCACGTTTGCACACGTTCGCACACTTTCTCTCATCACACTCAGGAAAACTGCGCACGTAGGACGCTGGATATCATTTTTTATTTGCTTTTAATTCTTTTCACATCACGTTGTCAGTTTGAGTGACAGGTGGCAGAACATTTCAGGGTCTGTCTCCTCGCTTCCACGTGAGGCTGTCAGAGTTTGACTGGGATCCACTCAGTCTGCAGGAGAGAGGCTACTCCCAGGTGGCTTGCTGCTGTCTGCCTGTCTTGAAAGTGCTCTGCGTCTGCAGGGCAAGAGAGAAAGAGAGGGGGTGGGGGTGGGGAGTGGGGGTCCTCATGGACCTCTCCCAGCCTGGCGTCTAGAGGATTTTACACCATTTCATCTCAAAAATGGAAATGTCACGGCTCGGTACATCTCCCCAACAATTGGAATCTGGGCCAGTGGTTTATTTATTTCATTTCCTCCCATTCTTGTATAAGCAGCATCCTCCTTCAAATAAATTGTTGTTGTTGTGACTTTGTCTTTGGCTTTTTCTGGTTCTCTCTCTCTATTTCTCTTTCCCTTCCTCTGTATTCCTCCCTCCCTCCTCTCTCTCTCATAGAAACACTGTAGGGTTCCTGCCAACAGGTCTGGACTGATAGGGATGAGTGGTTCCACTGCGAGATGGTACAAGACCCAGGGTTAGGAAGGAGAGGGAGACAGGGTGAGCAGGGTGTCTGGTGGCCAAGGGACATCTGTGTGGGGAAGGGGTCTGCAAAGAATTGGATAGGGGGATTGGATTAGGAAGAGCTTCCAGACCCAGCTGGATGAAAAGAAGAAAAAAAAAAAAACAACTTTCTGTTAGTGAGTAAGAGGGGGGAGAGATTGTGAGGGACAATGTGAGAGTGAGACAGAGAGAGACAGGCTCAGGGACAGTTTGTCCTGGAGGTATGGCAACACTTGTGTGGGACACGGTGTAATTAGCTCACGTGAATCACCGCAGCGTTGTGTTTTGGGTGAGTAGGATGTTTATGACAGTCACACATAATGGCAAATGAAACGTGTGAAACCAAAGATGACCCATAATGACAGATTCTTTTTCAGTCAATTTTTGTGTGGGCTCGTCCCTAGAATTGGCGCTGCGCGCATTGCTACATGAAAGAGCGATTTCACAGCTTCAAGTGGAATCGGAAAATTCTCTTTTATGTGCATTCCAATTTCATACCCACTGCTGGAGTTTTTCTGGGGAGTTTTATGTCTTGCCACTGTATTTTGAGACCATACGAGTCTCCAAGAGTCAGTGTGTCACAGGCAGGGTCACAGAGAAACAGAACCAGGAAAAGCAAAGTTTTACAAATGAGTCGTTTGAAACTGTTTAATTCATTAATTCAGAAACTAAGCTGCTTTATTTCCAAAGACCTAAAAGTGAATAGTGGTTTAAAAGCAAAATTAGACAAGGTCACAAACAACAGGCTGGTCACTGGTTCATCTCCATTACATCCATTACCCCCCTCACCTCCCACCCCCGCCCTCTGTTGTTAGAGCTCATGTGTGACACAATGCTGTCCTGACTCATTAATGCAAAGCCTTTGGGAGCCATTGAGTGTTGACAGATCCCAAACAGGGTTAACAACACCCCATTTCTTACCCTGACATAACATGTACTAATGGTCTTTTTTGCAGGGAGGTGGGAGGTGTCGCCATGATTGCGGGGGAGGGCTTCTCAGACCTTATGAGGCTTTAATGCCCCCTGCTGCTCGTGTGAAGGCTGTAATTATTCCTCAGATAATTATTGATTTCCTATTGCTCATAATGTGCACAAATCCACAGGTTTCTCTTGACAGATATGGCCCCGTTAGCCACAACACCCGACGGATTGCAAGAGATGCTGCAGTCGTGGGTCACTAAAGAGGCTTGGCTCAAATTTCTGATGATCGATTGTCTTTGCAGGTACTTCATCGATCGGCACACGGACCTGGAGAGGCAGTTCAACATCAACGTGGACGACGGGAAGATCACACTGGCCAAACCACTGGACAGGGAGACAGACATGTGGCACAACATCACGGTGACCGCCACAGAAGTCAGTAAGTAACCTCTCCTGACTCTGCTCTCCCCTTACCAACATCGGTCCTCATGAATTGTAATGTCTACTTTGAAAATCTACATAATGTTACACATTCATTGGCATGCAGGAAGACACATACAACATCTCTTTCTGAGCGACTTGATGGGTTGTCTCAGTCAAAGGAATCACTGACCTGCTACACACAATCCTCTGCTCAACTGTATAGTGCTTTGTAAACCAGCGCTTTTAATCGCTCCGAGAGTATGGCACAAACAATTAGCATTTGAATCCACAGAGGCATTAAATACGTTGATTTGCTGAGTTTTGATTGAATTAAACAGCTCGGTAGTCAATTTGTGGAAGTGCAAGAACATTAAGACGTATCAAATAAACAGTTTTAAAGACATGCTCCAGAGTGGATTGCTCCAACGCCAGCATCCATTACAGATTAAAGAACATCTGCGAACCGCAAAACTCACTGACTACGTAGAAAATCTTGCCGGCAGAGCTACAAACAATTCAAACCATATGTAAGGCTTTATTTGCATACAGATTGTTTCAGGGGGGCTGTATGTTGTGATAAAGCTTAATGTACCCCTTAAAGCTATTGGAATAGAAATTTACACAGCTTGTAACTTTTTTTTTTCCCCCCCGTCCTCCTCTGCTCTATCTCTCTTTCCTTCTCTCGCTGTCTCATCCTGTATCTGTCCCTTTCTTTCCTTAATCAAAGGAAACACACATTAATTGTCAGGATAAATGAAAGCCCAAACACTGTCATAATGTTTTGGCCGTGCAGCGCAGACAAATCCCACCATCGTAGCAGCCCGTTGGAGGAATTGAATGTGTCTCATTTGATAAGCCGGTTGCCTTGTCATTTCTTGCACCCATACATTTAAAGTGCGTCTTCATGCCTCTTGGCAAAGTAACTGTGGCTCGAGATAGTGGCGTCTCTGAAAACACCTAATAGGAATTTGCCAAAATAAATATGGCAGTTTTGCTATTCTTCACGGATGGGGAGGGGAAGCCAGTGTCTTCTCTGGCGTGAAGAGGAATAGATGTGTTCCCAGTTCTATCCCGATGCCATTTGCCACCCAAACGGCGGCGCGTTCTGCCGACTCGCACCGGTTGACATCTGACTAATCAGATTCTATTCCCTGTCTGCTGCTGGGGGAAAGTCACATTTGTAGGGGGGTGGGCTCTGTGTCCCTCTGTCCCTCTGCTCTAATCCATCTATCACTGTCTATCAGACTGTCAATTTCTACTCTCCTCACTGCTTACCTCTTTTTCAACTCATCTCTGTGTCCTGATGGCCTTGAATTTCTGACACATCCTGCCAAGCGCTCTGTTTAGGTTTTATTAATAATTAAAATAAAGAAAAATGTAGTCGTCCTTTCATTCATTCAATTTCATTCAAATCAATTAATTTGGTTTCTCTTCTGTGGCAATTGTTCAATTTCATAATGCCAAGGAAAGTGAGACTGTGTAACTTTTAAAAGATGCAATACTGCAGGCTTCCTCTTCCTCTTATTGGTTTGTAACTGACAATACATTTACTTACTTTATGACTATGAGTGTGTTTTGAACCTATTACATTAAAATGTAAAAACAGACAAGCATGATGTCTTTAAATCGTTGCCACAGCAGAATTTTGGAAGGAATTTAGGCACATTTCGTGTCCCATGATCTTTTAAGTTTCACTTTAAAACTAGTTTTAAACCAATCATTTCAACAGCTGACAATGTACAGATTCAATAATCATTTTTAATTCTAATGACATAGAGATAAAGATCTAAATACATATTTAAGAGTCTTCACTTGATCTCAGCCTCCAGAGAGACAACCTTACTGCTCAGGAAATCTTAGGTTTTTGTCCAAACATCAAGACAATGTACTTGCTATCCTTCACATGTCGTCATTCATCTTAGGTGAGGAATTGACAAACTGCATGGCCCCCAACAGATGAATGAATCAGTAAAATAAAAGATAAATAAATAAACACCAGTGTCATTGGCCACAGTGACACAGCCCTCTTGGGCCCAAATTAATAGATAATTGCTTTAAAAGTTGCCATTTGCACCACTGATTAATAAATACAACCGTTTATGGGGACTCTCGAAAGGGACTGTCAATTACCAGTGATGAATAATTCCAATCAAAATCTAATCTAATTAAACTGCCTTTTATTGTCTTTTTAGACTTCAGCTACCAATGACTCATTAATATGCATGTTTTAACCCTCATGTTTTAAACATTAGAGTGTACGGGGGATTTTCAAAAGCACGTTGAATGGGATTTTTTTTTCTGCTGCCTGGAATCCTGTTTTGCATTTCTGATACCAGCTGAAATATAGATTGATGTGGCTTATCATCTGTCCCCCCATTCTCTCAGGAAATGAAGGGAGAAATAAGGATGGAAAATAAAGGAAATTAAAACTAGGTCACAGAATTTACCTGGGGTTTCATGTGTAACCTTATTTTTTTTCTTTTCTTTTTTAGATTTCAATTTTGCTCATGGTCCTTTTTTATTTATTATTTCTCTTCTCTTGTCCCTCTATCTATCTATCTATCTATCTATCTATCTATCTATCTATCTATCTATCTATCTATCTATCTATCTATCTATCTATCTATCTATCTATCTATCTATCTATCTATCTATATCTATCTATCTATCTATCTATCTATCTATCTATCTATCTATCTATCTATTCATTCTATCTATCTATCTATCTATCTATCTATCCTACCTGAATATTAGGAAACCACAGTCAGATATCGAGGGCAATTGTGGCCATCAGAGTAATGGACATTAACGACAATGCCCCTGAATTTGCCAAAGAATACGAGGCCTTTCTGTGTGAAAATGGAAAACCTGGACAGGTAAGGAAAGAAGTGGCTCATTCATCAAACCAGTGATCTATCTTTCTCTCTCTCCCTTTCTCTCTCTCCTCCCCTGTAATGATTGGCCACAGTGAATTATAGCCTATTTATTTCACTGGGAAACTACAGAGGTGGGAGTACGTTCCTTTTTCCCTGCAACAGTCCTCCCTTGACACTGTGCGCAGAGCAAAGGGGAAATGAGAGCAGTCAGGATTGATCAGAGTGGATCATAATTCAAGACTGTCTTTCATGTCCTCCTCCAGATGGCACAATGCTTCCCCCAGCCAAAAATTCTGGACAAGTACTTAGCATTCTCCTTCTCATCAATCGACCTCATTCAGGGGACCTGCGTACATACAATAGGGAGCTTTATTGAAAGGAGGGGGGAAAAAAAAGAGAACTGAAAAAAAGGGAAACTGTCCTGCAGGGTCTGAATTCTAATTTCCAATCAATCATAAAGACATACAGCACGATAAGACCTATGATGACAGATTAACAGATAGAGCCAGGAGCCTGAAAGTGTGCCAGACGAGACAGGACCTCATTGATAATAATCTCAAACTCCAGGAATGAATAGGGCATATATTTCATCAGGTGTGATCCAGCTAGTATTAGACTGAGGCAATCTGCGGTGGCAAAAACAGAGTAATGAATAGGCTGCCTGCTCTAATGGCTCAGAGCCCTCCTCTGTATATCTTCTTGTCTCTCTGTTTTCAACACAGGTGATCGAGACTGTCAGCGCGGTGGACAAAGACGACCCAATCCAGGGCCACTACTTTGACTATCGTCTGGTCCCAGAGATGCTCAACAACCCCAATTTTACCATCAAAAACAACCAAGGTGAGTAACAAAAGACATCACAGAGAAATAACTCTTTTATGGCAGAATGACTGAAGTTTCTGTAAATTTCTCCAATGGCTTTCCGGTCTAATCTCTAACCCGCGGCATGTTAGCCATACTCGAGATGAAATCTGGTGGATCAGTGTAGCTCACAATTAGCAGATGTGAAATTGTCTGGACACCAGCTTCTTTTTACTCCCCAGTGCGTTTTGAGAGAAACTAAATGAATGGAATCCAAATGGCTTTTCCTGGTAGTCTTGCAGCTCAATGTAGGGTGACTTCTTAGGAGCTGTTGCCGCGTGGCAGATGGTACTAAATTCATTTGCTAAATACTCTGATTGGTTTATTTGCCGTTTTTCTGCGTCTTTATCCCGTTCCTCTTCTCCTGCCTCCCTTCCATAACTGGCTCCGAACAGGCTGTGTTCATGATGACATTGTGTAATGTTTTCAGCTTTGGGCAAAAAATCTTCATATGGCACTGGCCTTCTGTTTCAACGCAGAGGCTGCGGGCTAAACTGACTGCAGCCTCTCCCTAACGGAGGAAAGAGTCCATAAAAATCAGGTCATCAAATTGACTAGCTATGTTTTGACAAAAAAAAAAAGAACATATGTAAAAAGGTAGGAAAAGGTACATTAGCAGGCAGGAACATGGGATGCCAGTTTAATAATCACAGGCAATGCAAAAATATTTATCATATCTCTTTTTGGGACATTAAGCAATAACTAACACAAATGTGCAAAAATCCTGTCAGACAATTGGACGGGCTGTTTAACAGGCACAGACTCACTGCAAAATACTTAGTATTAACTGTGGATCAACCTCAAAGTGGATAAAATATGCAGGTTCCTGAACCCTGCACTTTTGTTAAGGGGAGATTTAAAAGTTTCTTAAGATGATGTAACAGATAAAACCCCAACTAGAAATGTTTCACCACTATAAGCACACAGCTCTGCATTAGTCCAAACAATAAAAAAGCTTTTCTCACTTTTCTGAAACCAGAGTTAATATGTGTTGTGGCTCAGCTCTATATATTATATACCATACCAGCCACGTCTATGGTATTGCTGATTCCGAACAGAGAAGAGAAGCCCGTCACACCATATCCCCCAACACTTCAGTGACTATTTCTATCTGAATCGGCAGCTGTGGGAGACACTTCAGTGAAGAGCGTCAGGCTCCTGTGAGCTTCTGTGTGCTGCTTTTGTTTGTGATGATGAGTCTAATTGTCGGGATTGAACAGTGAAGAGGTTAGGGGTTGTCCACGCTGTGGAAAATGTCTGAGGTTCTGACCAGCTCTATACAAGATACTGAGCACTCTGACAACTCTGTGTTCAGGAGGCGGGGTTGCAACAGAGCAGAGCATCCCATTCTCAGTAATTGAGACAACATACATTCACCCCACTGCCAAAAATTAAATTCTGCAGATAGACATGCTTTTCAGACTCCATGCTTGTTTTTTTATTTCATTTAGAAATTACTCAATCATCCTCTTACAAATGTAAAGTTAAACTTATTAGCAACAACATGCAGTCTTGCTTAATTCACTTCACTCAGGGGTTTTGCATCTGCAGTATGATGTGGTCTGGTATGACCAGTATCTTTTGATGTTGGTTTATAACTGACGTCAATTGATGCTGATGCGTTTTTTTCTGTTTTTTCGTGACACTGTATTATGCTGTGAATTATGCTGTCAGATTGCTGTTGAAAGAAAGCATTCTCTGTAGTATGGACAGACATTTTCGTTTTCCACATTTCACATGGCTGGCACTGACTAATAGCCAGTCAACAGTTATGACAGAACACAAAAAGGGACACAGACACAGAACCAACTTCTGCTACAATCATGGAGACGTCTTATATTGTTCCTCGGCTTGCTGAACGAGCTACCAGACAAGCTTGCTAATGCTTGCTGATTTCACTTAGCTAGTCAGCTATAGTACACTGAACTGCGTAACATCCATATCTGCAAAATGTCAGCATCTGTCAGTTTTGATATTAATTGTTGCAGACCTTCTCCCCTAGTACCACTATGAACACAGCTATGTTCTGATCTTGAGGGCTCAATTTTCTAGTGCAGGTTTGCTTTTATTGTGTCAGTGCCCCTGCTGAACCACTTGTTAAGGCTAATGGAGCATTTCTGATGTCTCTAAAAACCCCTTTTTCCATTTAGCAATACAGTAATATAT
This sequence comes from Scortum barcoo, assembly GCA_023238725.1. NCBI lineage: Eukaryota > Metazoa > Chordata > Actinopteri > Centrarchiformes > Terapontidae > Scortum > Scortum barcoo. Next base: position 15,606,595 of record CM041531.1, read on the forward strand.
CAAGAATCTTTATTTGTCATTATATTTTCACATAATGAAATTAAGATTGGTGACTCCCAGCTGTAAACATAAATAATATGTGAATATATGTAATATGTACATAGTCATAAATATATAAAAAAATATATATATATAAAGTATAAGTAAATATAAAGTATAAAGTTAAATATATATTTTATTTATGTGATTTATGTTATCATTAAGTATCTGACTCCTGCTGGTTTGGCATTTATAAATGTGGTGTGTGCAGTTTATATAATATTAAGAGCCATCAGATGTTCAGAAAGTTTCAGACTGTTAGTGTCACTTCTACTGTCACTGCTGTCATTTGGAACCGCCCATACTGAGTTATTTATAGCTAAAAACGAATTGAAATGAGCTTTTGTTTGTTATAGTGACAATTAATATTTCAACGTACACAGTTTTTTCATCCGAATCCATCAGTCGCTAGATGAAACACTTAAATGTGCCCTAATATATAAAAGCTAATAAAAACAGCTTTCTTATAACTCCAGTGAGTTCAATCTGTTTGAAGGTTATCCCTACAGCTGTCTTTCTCTTTGAGGAGCAGACTTTTCTGTAGATGGGATGACGGGCAGGAAATGTTTAATTCTATTTTTACCATCAATAGTTGCCAGGAAAATGAAAATGACCTGTATACGAGGACAAGCCCTGATGGTTGACTACAGTATATTAGATACTTACTAGACTTTCTAGACTCACGATGCACTGCTGAATGATCCAAATGAAATAGGACATGTTGGTGCTCACAAAGCACAGCGTACCACTTTGTGGCAGCACTCGTAAGAAAATAAATCTGAGCATATGTTCACATCAATTACAGATTGTGCAAAGCAAATAATTCTATCATGAAGCATTCCATCTTTTGATTAAGTTTGCTCTGTCAACGCGAATGTTTCAACATGGCCTGTCTCTCTATGGTGTATATCAGCAGATCTATTTTTCCTCTCTTCAATACACCCTCAAGCAGGGAGGCAAAGGTTAGACTATAAGAAATCTTGTATGTTTTCCATAAGATCAGCAGGAGTGGATTCTTATGGGAATGCAAGTGTTTGATAATGTGAGCAGGGTAAGGAGAGCCAGCTAATGAGCAGACAGCTTCACAGAAGTGTCATCAAAGAGCAGCTGGCACCTTTCTGGGTCGACATGTGCCATCTTCTAAGTCAGTGTCGCCTGCCGTGGTCCCTTCATTTCCTCAGCTTTCAAAGGGGGACAGCTAACTTGGGCTTGCCTTCCTCAGAATTCCCAAATTGGACTGTCGAGAAAAAGGAAGGTGGCTGAAATCCATCTACAGCATTGGAATGTGAGAGCGCTAGAAAGCCTGGTGACGATTGATGTGAAATTAGTTTACCCTCATGTTGCACTGATCTTCACACAATTTAATAATAGAACTTCAGTCTGTTGCCACCATGAATAATAATGGGTTTTTCACACAACTGCGCAAAAACTCATCTCTGGCTTTACCTCCCTCTGACAGACAATTCAATCAGCGTTCTAGCCAAGCATGATACCTTCCGACGACAGAAACAGGAGATGTACTTCCTGCCAATCATTGTGACGGACAATGGGAACCCACCAATGAGCAGCACTAACACCTTGACCATCCGAGTCTGTGGGTGCAGTAAAGACGGCACTGTGCAGTCCTGCAACGTGGAGGCCTACGTCTTACCTATTGGCCTTAGTATGGGAGCGCTCATTGCTATCCTGGCATGCATTATATTGCTCTTAGGTGAGGTGTTTCTTTTTTGCATTGTGAAATTATCATCATTAAGTTGTTTCTATGCACATGAATGTATAAAATAATAATAATTACACTGCAACCTCGATGAATGATCTGCTTGTACTGACAGAAAATCCACGTATCAAAGCTTGACCTAGACTTCTTCTTTCTTTCCTCCTTTCTTTTCATCTTTCTTTCTGACAGTAATAGTAGTACTATTTGTGACCCTGAGGAGACATAAGAATGAGCCCCTGATTATAAAGGATGATGAAGATGTAAGGGAGAATATTATCCGTTATGATGACGAAGGAGGCGGCGAGGAAGACACAGAGGCCTTTGATATCGCAACTCTGCAGAATCCGGATGGCATCAACGGGTACCTGCCGCGGAAGGACATCAAGCCTGACCTGCAGTTTATGCCCCGGGCAGGCCAGCACTCTGGTCCAAATGGTGTGGACGTGGACGAATTCATCAACGTACGGCTCCATGAGGCAGACAATGATCCGACAGCGCCGCCTTACGACTCCATCCAGATCTATGGATACGAGGGCCGGGGATCCATTGCCGGCTCCCTCAGCTCGCTGGAGACGGCGTCGTCAGACTCGGACCAGAACTATGACTATCTCAGAGAGTGGGGCCCACGCTTCAGAAGACTTGGGGAGCTCTACTCTGTGGGTGAGAGCGACCGTGAGACCTGACCTTTGGTTTGTTAGAAAAAAAGACCTTTCTGATTTTTTTGTTTTCTGTCCACATACTTGTGTATTAAACGCTAGGAGGTTTGCTGGCTTTTAGAAACAGGTGTTTAAAAAGAAAAAAACTGTTAATAACAAGAGAGGCCACCTTTTTGTATTCTTCTTAGAGTGAGGTATAGCAGTCGTCATCCACTACGTCAAGCGCATTGTAATTGTCGAGCCAAACAATGTCTTTATTAGGAGATCTATGATTCTTGTGGAGTGTTACTTAGATTCCGTTGTGGAGTGTCTAGCAGTATTTTGGGTGTTAGTTATTTGCTGTGACTGCCAGTAGCAGAGAAACCCTGAGATTGCTGGTAGTTGCCAGGAAATAATGAATATCGTTGGGTTTTCTGAAGCTTGAGCGGACACCATACTCCATGCTCCATGGACAGCAAGCTGGACCTCAGAAGCTGCAGAGGGACTCTTGTTTCATGTCTCCCTAAGCCACCCAGCTGATCGGTGATTTGAAACAAAATGACAATGAAAAAGCAATATATGGTCTACATTACAATGATGAATGTATGTATGATTTGAAAAAAGCAAAAAGACAAACCAGTATTGGCTTTAAGGTGAATTTGTTATCATTTGATATCTCTGGTGGCCACATTTATAAACTATCTAAAGCCCTGAAAGGCTTGCTTTATACAACTCTTTGTATTTACACGCAACAGGTGTGGGTCGCAAGTGTTACTAGCCTATAAAAGACTGAAGTGAAGACAAAAAAGAGAAATGTAGAAACTCTGAGGCCTTCTTTTTACAGAAGCAACATTAAATACAATTGTAATCTACTGTTTTTTGACAAGAGACGTGTTGATTCTTCATTATTGTTCTATGAGTTTTTGTATTTCTGTTCCTAAATCATTTTTTTCTGTGCTGACAATTTGAAGTGAGTGTGTTTAGATGATTTCACATTCAGCTGTTTTTTCAACCACTTGAACACTATTTCGTAACAGCCAAACCATATCATGCATTTATTGCAGTTGGTGATATAGACTAGATGTAAGCAGGCAAACAAGAGCTCTAAGTTACTTCAACAGTATAGATGATCTAATTAATTGGGACTGCAGGAATAGGACCCTTCTGACACATGCTAATTCTGTGTAAAATAAATCTCATAATATATTCTGAGGTACAGCCAGTGAGTGTCCTGAGCACAATAGTCCAATTGGTACCTGAGTATGTGACTCCCTCCAAACATCAAATCTCATTTAGGAAACACAGATTGCATAAGCCCAAGAAAAACGAATACACAAATCCAGACCATGTGCATATTGTGCTTACAGTGTATGATATCAATAAAAAAGACTTACTGTACATAGAGTTACTGCTAACGTCATTAGCTTTCAATGAGGTGGTAGGTTTTGTCTCTGCACGTTAGCTCTTGCACATAATGAGAATTTCAATGGCACTACAGCTGCGTGCATACTCAGTTTGTACTGATACAGTATTATGGCAGTTCTCGGTAGACTAAACAATATATATGGAATAGTCCTACATGCAGATCATATTTTCTACTGTGCTTTAATGCTTATAAATGTGTATGTTCAATTATTTACTCCCTGTACTGTAATCTAAGATACCCTGTATTGTTTCCTACTTTGTGAAATATATTTTTATAAATATTGCTGAATGGGTGTGGTTTTCTTATGCAGATAAGAATTAATAGGCAATCAAAAGTCACAGAGAGAACATTAACACTTACAGGGCACTAAGTTACTTTACACGAGTTATTTTACTTGTTATAAATAATCCTACTCCTGCCCGGTGAAAATGGTTGTATAATGTCTTCTGTGGCTCTGGAGGGAGTTTAGGAGTTTTCTTAAGTTTGAGAAAATAACTTTGATGGTGTAATAGTGATGTCATCAGGGTTATCTGGGTTTAGGCTTGGAGACTACAGAAAGAGGAGAAAAGAAAGCCTGTGTTTACCAGGCATGAAGGGACCCAAAAAAAGCTATTGATTGCATAATGGGAAGTGTAGGATCCTGTGTTTTTGGAGCTTGACCCAGACTAGCAACGTCTGGCGAGGCATCTGCTGTCTGCCATTTTTCTATGTCTTGCAATTCTGTAAACCTCTTGGAAGTACAATAAATTGCCAGAGTGCCCGTTTTCCAAAAAAAAAAAAGAAAAAAAAAGAAGCTGTTGGAAGATTGCGTACCCTGCAATGGATTCCTGGGTCTATTTTGGTGTTTGGTGGTCTGTTTCCTCTTAAAGAAAAGTGAAAGCAGTTTGAATGAAAGTGGATACACAGAATAATATCCAACAACAGACAGTGGCAGAAGCATAACTGGACTTATCCTCAGCACAACAGGATGGCTGTGCTGAATCTCAAAAAACGCTTCAGGCAGGCTTATGTGTCATCAAATAGTGTGATAAAGACAAAAGCAGCCCTGTAGCATTATATTTCCCTGACTGTTCCTCTCTTAGTCACATAACATATTCTGGCCCTGCATCCTGGTCCTTGGATGCTATGAAAGTCTGTTTCACTGTCTTTCCTGATGCTGTGGAAAGCAAAAAATGGACTTTTAACCCACTTGACTCAACATTCTATTATTACACTTAGACTGATCCTGCACCCCAAAAACAGCAACAAGATGGGAAAACACATCAACAGAGAGACAGAAAAAAAACTCAAATGCTTATCATTTTCCTCTTCTAGCAGTTTTTCCTTGCCTCGAAAATGTCTCTTATGTTAAAGGCAACCTTTCATCCCCAAAAGTTGCCGTAATACTTGTTCAGAAAATATACATTTGACATTATGAAGTTAGGACAATTCAACTTTTAGAAGGATATAGCTGGCAGTGCCTTTCAAATACCTCGCATGACTGAACGTTGTGTGGCTTTGTCAAACTGATTGGAATATACGTTCTCAAAATGGAGGGAATCAAGGATGAAATCAACAAGCATTGTAAATGTGGTGTGTATTTTTCTCGCTTTGTCTGACACCATCCAGCAGTCTGTATCATTCTAACCGTTCTTTAAACATACTGTGTAATTAGATGTCTGCTGTCTGTCATTATTAATGTCTTATCAAAGGCAAGAAATAAGGATCGGAGACCATTGTGTATTAATCCTGATTTGTTATTCCCATCTCAGAGAGTATGTGCCCAAGGAGATAAAACTTTTGCACGAAAAAGGCCTTCATTATATTAATTAGTCTGGGATGTAAACTCTGGTCGTGTTGTACAGTAGTACTCATCGATCTCCGTTCTTTATTTTATTTTTTATGAGCAGAGGAGATTAGACATAATGCAATTTCCCATTTTCTTGCCTTTTTGCGTTTTTATTTCCCCTTTTTCTAATTTAGATCTTTCTCAACATTGTCTCCTCTTTTAATCTTTTAAAAGATTAGACTTTTGTTCAGCTTTATCTGATATTGAGGTTTTGCATAAATAACAAAAGCTTTTGATCGTATCAATTAACGGCTGTGCCTCGCTGAACTGAAAGGCACAAAATTACACAAAACCACTTAGACTATATATAGAGCTTGAAGTGCACAAACACACATACGCGTGATTAAGACAGGGAACTGCTCAATTTGATAATGTTCTTGTGATGAAAACAATATGGATGCTAGTCACAAAGATTAGATATATTTGATGTCAAAAAGAGAAATATCAGGCATCTTATCGTCTGATTCCACATTGCAACATATATCTGTCTTTTCCAAACTTGCCAAAGTGGTCTTGGTGTCTCAGATCCCGTTGCCCTCTGGGACTGGAAGTGATGTTAAACCTGGAGGCTGCTTTCTTTATGCACCTGAGCTATTAGTCAAAAATCAGCCACGGAGCACATTTTACCAACTGATATCTCGTGCTAAACGATAGCACAAATTGTTTTCCGGAATGTGCGACCCCGGCAGGTCAGCAGACTCATTTGTAGTCAATCTTCATGCACCCCCACTGCTGTGTATGGCTGCAGGTCTGACAGAGGTTGCCTAACTAAATAGTAAATCAAATTATCTTCCCACTTTTGTCACGTAATGGAAGTGTCCCTCGGGTGACAACCTTGCACTTGTTGTTCCCTGCTGATATGTGCCAGATTTTATAAGGCAGGCCTGTGGCTCCGGCTCGCGTGGTGTAGAAACTGTAATTACTGTTGCCTGGCAGAGATGCCCTCAATTACAAACAAACTTTGGTGCATACAAATTAAGAAAGCCGTTTTCTCTTCTGGATTTTGAGATATGGATATCATGGGTAGCACTTTTTTCCATATTTACCATTGTATCATTTGCATGGCTAAATTAACAACTGAGCTGGTGTTTCTACCACGTATCTCATATGTACCCAGACCCCCTAAAGTTCCTATCAAGTGCACAGCGGACTACACATGACAGATTAAATATATTTAGCCTAAAGCTCCAGAAACCAACCAGTCCTCCTGTGTTGGATATGTACCTGGCCCCAGGTTTTCTATGTGCCAATTAGTTTGGATATTTGATTAAACATTTATTCATTTAGCAATATCCACCACGTAAGCACAATATTAACAAAGTAATAAAGGTTGCAAAGCTAGATGGGCAAAAAGGTAAAATTTTCTGTGTCTGTATACACTCACCTCACTTACTTTTTACATGTTTAGGTTGGAATAGTAACTGAAAAAATACATAAAAAACTGACATTTGCTAAATTATTTATTTAATGGTGAGTGTGTTTTACAGTCAATGTGGCATTATACGCTGGGTAATTCACCAACCTCATTGTTAACAAAGAAAGAAAGAAAGAAGGAAAGAAAAAAATCTGGCTTATTTGGCCAATTAGCTAGCACTTTTTTAACATTACTGAGGAAGAACGTGGAGTCACCTGGGGTACTCTGATACAGGAGAAAAAGACTGAATGTCTTAAAATGCTAACAAAAAGATTTGATTAAGTGAGCCTTTTTAAAGTGATTTCCTAGTATTTATCCTTGATAGACATCTGCAATTCTGACTATAAAAACAGTTTTACTGGTTGTAACAATGTATCTGTATTTTTCAATGTGACTTAGTTATGACAGAGAAAAACATTTTTATGTTTGCAGTAAACTGTCAATCAAGAGACAGGTGTCGCAAGCAAATATTACTGAAGAAAATCCTGGTCTGCTCAGAGTGCGCTGATTGAGCATATCCCAATAATACATTTGAATATATTTACACCCCAGCCAGACGATGCTAAATGCTCGATGATCAACACAGTCTGCCGAAAGATATTCAACTTCTACTAAGCACTCCCAGTGTAATAGTTAAAGAGTTCATTTTCTGTATAATGTTTCAGCATTCTCAATTGTAAAAATCTCAAGGCCTCAAGAAATGAAATTCAAACTATCTCCATGATGAGATACCACTGGAGGTGGGTGAGGCGACACACATTTTGGTCATTGCTATTAACTTTCCCATAAAGCCCTGTATTATTTTAGTTGCAACATGATGCCTATTTGCACTAATTAAATTAACACTGATCAAGTAAAACAAATACTGGGGCCCCTAGGGGTCTTGGGTCCCTCTCTTGCCAATAGGAGAATGTATTACCAGACAACATATCCCACTCTGGCGTTTTAGCAGTCAGAAATGACTATAATTAATCATATAGCTGTAAATTAATTCACAGCACTACTTAAAAGTGCTTTGTATTAGTTGAAACTAGTTCATTACCCTCTACAAACACACACGTGATTGTACAAAAAAGAAAGCCCCGTGCAATTGCTCTTAAACTAATTGTTTTCTTACCTTTCCGCTCAATAACAAAGTCCCAACAGAATTCACAAATAAACCCATTTCTTTATTATATGAATTTATTCCCTCATTATGATTGAACTTATTCAGGCAGAATAACCTTAACTGTAACTTTTTAATTAAGTTCCATCAAACATTGTTTACATGTCTAATTTAGTCCACTTTCATCTTCTGAGGTTGCTGTGAGAAATGTTCCACAGCATCACTACAAAAGAAAATCAAAGTAAACAGTGTGATCAGGTGCAGCTATATGTGGTGGAGTAAGTGGACTTGTCCAAACAAAAGCTAATGAAAATCATCAAAGATTAAAGGCGGGCTGTCTCGAAGTTTGTTTCCAAAAGTGGACAAAGAATTTCAGGGCCCATTAAATGTTCTGCACTGGAAAAGAATCACACTAATGGTCTAACCAATCTTGTGTTTTCACCACTGGTCACTGAACCGCCAAGCCACGTAAACACCATATGGTCCCAGCTGCTGCCTAATTCATTCTGCTTGCAGTTTTCAAAGTTTTGTTGACATGAAGGACTACGTGGCCAAAGCTAATTCAGCAAACGTTGCCATCCAGTTAAAGCTAAAAGTTAGAACTTCCCTTCCTCGACCAATCTGTGGCAACCTGTAATCAAATCTACATGTAGTTATGTTTTCCTAATGTGGAGAAAACAAGCCAGGTACACCCGAAACCCCAAACAATCTGAAAAGATTGTGTATCTGCACGCTGAATCTTTGTCCCAGCATACTCAACTGCCAAGCAGGTGGAAATGCAGGTGGATGAGGGCCAGTAGGAACTTCACTGTCTTGGCATTGTTGTGAGTGTAAAGTTATTGTTCCAAACCACGGGAGTACAGGCCGGAAAGTAAGTTTTGAAAGCCAGAAATCTGTACACAAATCTAAGTAATTGTTAAATTATTGGGTTTGAGTTACATCTCTGTCCCTCCCCTGGAGAAATATTATGGCCATTTTGTGCAGAGAGGAAGAGAAAATCCTTCTTATTACACCTTTAATACACCACCAATATGTTATTGTCTTCCGGTTTCAGCAGAGTGGATAGCTGTTGTTTTGATTCATTGGTCACTAACACGGTGGTCCTAATCATGCACCATGGAGTGTATAATTGATCCCCTCTAGCAATTAGCATTAATTAGCACCTCTGTTGGTAGATAGCACAGCCAGCAGAATTGCACCATAACTGTCCTGCCGTGTCCACAGTGCACCACTGTCTCGGCTGCAGCCAAATAACTGCTGGAACCTAAATCAGTTCCTGAGCCGGCCGCTCCCCTCACAGCTGCTCATGGGATGAAGGAAGCTTGGCCCTGCTGGACTACGGAGGGAGTCTCATGAGCAGAAACATGGGGCTGTGTTTGGATGTTTGGATTATCTTTGTTTGACACTGCTCTGTTGGAATTTATTTTAGCTGGTTACTTTACACAACATCATGAGTTTCTTTTTTTTTCCATTGTGCTCTGCAGAGAAAACACCCTGTGAATCTGAGGCTTCATGCACTTATGTGATTATACTATCTTATTTTTATTTTGGACATATTTGAGCAAACCAATTGGATTTATACTCAGTAAACTGACAAAATATTTTATAAGACTTGACACTGCAGTCTAATGCCAGTGCTCAATAAGTAATAGCCAGAAACTGACTGTCATCCTTAAAACAGCTTAAAACAGCAGAATGAATAATGCACTTTTATTAATAAGATTTGAATCAGGTGATCAGATATACAACTCTCAAATGAATACCAATGTTACTCCACATCTACTAAATGTGTAAACAGACTGTAAACTGTATGCCTATATCAACATAAAAGGTGATGTCATTGTTGTGTTCACAGTTTCTGCTCCCCTACAGTGGTGTAAATCTACATTTACAGACATAGTAGAAATATGTCAATAAGTTGATGACAGTTTGAACATGATGGTGTTGTTGGGTAATTTTATTAATATGTAAACCCTGTAAAGCCTCAACCATGAAATAATTGCTAAAATCCTCATTTTTTTTAGTGTTTATTGAACATTATGACAAATTAATAAAAATAAATTGAATATCAATTTGCATATAAGAGTTTTAATTTGTATCATTTTTGCTACATCTGGCATTTTTATTTATTTTTTGGTTATTTGATATTTTCCGGCATTTTGATTGTGTCAAAAAAATTGTGTCATCAAGTTTTTCGGGAAAAAAAAATCACACTGATAATGCAGAGGTTTCAAAAACTCATGTATCAAACGTGATCCACTTGGCCTTACAGGGTTAACAGAATTATATTGTACATGGAATTGTGATACTTAAATGAATAAAAAAAAAAATCAAGCAAACTAACTACGAAGGGGAAATATATAGTTTCAAATCTTGCACATGCTCTTTGACCACCATACTGTATTACTGTATTGTAGTAAAGTGGTAGAAGCTGAGGAAATGTATCAGTGGAAGCATGCAGGTTTTTTGCAGCACTTTTGACGATGAAGAAAAACAAGGTCAGTAGGTTCTCTCTCTGTTTAATAAGCTCCAACTTAAATGATGTGTTAATGACTCTTCATTCTCAGACTGCCTTAATAAGCCTCAACTAATATTTTGCTTTCAAAACTGTTTTATTTATTTCATTCCGCTTACAAAGCAGAGGCAAGGACCCATCGGTATTTCATACTCATATGATATACAATCATAATCATCCTTCCGTTATCTGTAAATAATAAATAAATAGAATATTTGTAATTGAGAGTTACCAATTAACCCAACCTGCATGTCTTCGGATTGTGGGAGGAAGCCGCAGACACAGGGAGAACGTACAAACTCCACACAACTGCTGTCTAAACTCGTGGTTTTATCTCACATTTGGATCTATATTTTGTTGTTAACACTTCACAGTAAAGTTAACAAGGAACAAGAGTGGGTGGCGCTCTACTTGAGGGAAAGTAACATCATTATGCTGTTATGATGCTCTCCCAGTACAGCAAAGTATGGTGCACTGATTCACTGAATGGGACACAAAAAAATAGTGTTATCAATCAGAACAGATTCATTAAGCTAGTGGTCTGTTTTCAAGTATCATTTTATTCTTTAGAGTCATTTATGGACTAATTTACTGAGTTCCTCCTAACAGCATGGATAAGCAGTATGTTATTGTTGTATAAACATCTTAAGTTAGAATAGATTAAATCTATCTTTTTGAAGCCACTTCGGTCAGACCAACATGACATTGTCACTTCAAGCTGTGTTTGGAGTGTCTGTTTGTGTAAAGATCTTTGCCAGCGAACTATTTAGAACTGTCTTTTGCTTTTGGTTTAACTTACTTGTGTGACAGATGGGTGCAGTTTGCTATATGGGGGCAAGACTTCCACAGTGATAAAGTTTAGACAAAATCAAAGGAAAGTATATCAAAAAGGCTTCTGCTGCACAGCTTATGTGACACTATCTGAATTTAGGCAAGAGTAACAACAACAACAAGAACCACCTAACATGATCCAACAAAGTGTCAGTACGCAAGACTGAAGCACACAAGAGTCCAGAGGATGAGTTGTAATAACTTTAGGGACCTTTTTACTTTTCATTTATCACTATCATCAGGTCACTTTCTAATGACTTAAATGTTACCATTGTCACTGTGTCACTGTGTAAGCATGTTGATGTTAGCATGAAGCTCAATGCACTGCACAGCAACTATACCTCAGCACAGCCCACAGAACCGCTAACAAGGCAGTAGACTCTTTAATAGTGTTTTTCTTTAATATCTTAGCTCTTGCCTAAGCATTCTGTATACACATTAATCTTTAAAAAATGACTATAAACTGTCATAGTCAATCTTTCTTTACATGTTAAATCTCCTGTTTGAACACGTATACTAAACTGTAAAAACTACTTTCACAAGCTTTATGTATATATATTGATGTACCCTGGCTTGTAATCCTGTTGGTTTAAACCTAATATTCTTTTTCCCCCAAATGTATTATTCATCCAGCGAGATGTTTTGATGTGGGAAATGAAAGAGTTGGCAGGCTTCTCTGTCCAAAGCCCTCAGGTAAAAAAAAAAAAATATATATATATATATATAAAATAAAAAAAAAAAGATGACTGGAACTAAAATCCAGCAGGACTCCGTTATAAACGATCAATACCATTAAGTTCAAATCATAATCAAAGTATCCAAATCAATGTGTTATGTGTATGTGTAGGGGAAACATGGGGAAATAAATCTGCTGTCTCTCTCTTTCAATCTTTTTCCTCTGTGCACCCATCCCTCACACAGCTATCCACTCAAATTATGTTTTATTTAAGTAATGTACTTACAACATTGCAGCTTGGCACAACGTGATCCACAACCACTTATGGTTTCAAGGAGCACATCAACTCCAGGTTGTGAGCTCTTGTAGAGATGCCATCTCTCCTACCATCACCTTTTGATCGTGATATACATATTTCATGACCAATGTAATGTCAATGAGTCCTAGACTAATCCACCTCGGAGCCAGGGGGAGCTCACCCAATGATAAGGGTGAGTGAACTCAAACAGACTGAGATAAATATTGTATTTTATGAGAAGGAGAGAGAAAGACGCGACAGGGCCGAGGGACACGGAGTCAGTGGGAGGTGAGATATCGGGAGGGATAGGCCAGAAAGAGGAGTGTTTGAAGAAGGAGAGAATGAGGCAGGCACGGAGAGATAGCAGGGGGCGGGAGGGGGGGGATGAGCAGGACTAAGGTTATTGCAGGCCAAATGTTGCTATCCAGAGACACTGACTGCTGGTTGAGCTGAATTCCTGTCAAGTCTGCGCTCACTTTGCCACGTTGACCCTGACAGCATACAGTGTTCAGGTCAACAGCAGCTTGTTTCATTATTGACTCATCCCAGACCCATGCATCATTAAAATCAATTAATTTCCTCAAACAACCTCAAATTGATGAAACAGATTGAAAGTTCAAAAAATCTGATTTGAATCTTTTATAACCGCTGGATGTTTTAATCATTACAAATATGTTCTCACCCCGAAATCATTTATTTTCCCATATCGCCATTGGGAGACAGATCTAAAGACACCCCGGTGAGCTGGCAAATGCCTGATACCTACAACACAACGGAACAGCAGGGGAGCACAGGCACCGGAACGGCATCCAGATATAAAACTCACTCATAGGAAGACAGAACATATGAGGCTTACTAATTTGCCAGACGTACGGGCTTCCTTTTTTCCCCCCTTCCTTTCTTTCTCACACTTTCTCCATCTCTCTCCACCCTTCTTGCTTCCCCTCTCTCTGATACCTGGAGCTCAGAAAGAAAGAAAGAAAGAAAGAAAGAGAGCGCTTCATTTATGCATTCCCATGGAAATGCTTTTGATTCTTGGAAGCTTTTGATGGAGATGATTTTTGCCTCAAAGCATCTTGTCCCGGCCCTCCGCACGGGCTCTTTGGAAGTGATGTGACACCGGATAAATGATTATGGGGCCCTCCATCCCCCCCGGCAGTGAAGGGAAGAGGTTATGTGTTAATACAGGAAGAGAGGTTGTATTTTATGTCCAATGATTAGCCTTCTTAGACCTAATTATGTCTCTCGGGACAACGCCACCCCTCCTCTTCGCTCAAAACCTTTTTTTCCTTTTCTCCTCTTTCCTCTCAGTTTTTCCCCTTCCCCCTACTCCGTTCCTCCTCCTTTCTTTCTCACCCCCCCCCCCCCCACCCCACCCCACACCCCCAGGCTCTTTTTTTCTCTCTCCCAGGTAAAAGACACAAGATTCCCTTGCCTTTAAACATGAGCAGCATACATTCACAGACCTTTCTCCCCAAGTAACCCAAGTCAGTCTGAACCATCTACAGTCTATCGGTCTCTATGTGTGTGTGTGTGTGTGTGTGTGTGTGTGTGAGAGAGAGAGAGAGTGAGAGAGCGAGAGAGGGGTAAGGATGGCCAGACAAGCAGGAGAAAACTACATGAACACTGATTTTTGGGAGCAACAGAGATGAAGGGAAGAAGAAAAAAAAGGAGGGAGACAGAAAGAGAGAGGGAAATGATTTCCACTACATTGAAACCCTCATCCCTTGATTGTGCATCAATCCCTGGCTATCTCTCAGCTGCAGATGGAAATGAAGGGAACCCGATTCCACCTCAGTCTGAAATCTGAATAAAACATGTTCTCTGCTTTACAGTTCAAGGCTGCAATAAAGCCATACAGGCCTCTCTACACTTCTAGAAGTGGGGCTCCCACTCAACAGACGCCAATTCCACATGCTGTTATGAGTAATGGGAATGTGATGCTGATCATTGAGTACAAACACGACACCTTTGGGGTGATAAACTGTCCTGCTGCAGCACATCCTCTACTTCGTTCTTGCTTTCTGAAAGTTAAAAAGACTAATCCAGATTTTTTTGAAGTCAGGTTTAAAAATAAGAAGTTCAGAAGAAGCAGCTTATTTGTTTGGGGAAAAAAAGATGGAACTTGTATGCCATAAGAAAAATGAAGTTGGTGCCCATTTGCAGTATTTATTGTGGATATTATACATATTATATACATATTACATTTAACAGTTAATATGCAACTATTGGCAGCTGTTTGTGTCAGCCAGAAAATGCTTTGTCTTCTAAAAATCACTTTCATATCTATTATGCATCAGCGATCATGTTTTTGGTAAACAGCCAGCTAGAACATTCAGTGCTGTGCAGAAATTAGTGTGACCATCTTAGGTCAAGACAGCTGTAAGCTGTAAGCTGTAAGTGTTCATCGTTGAACCAGCATTCTTTGTATTAAAATTCCTACACCATCACACCATATACCTTATAAGGGTATCATGGTCATGATTTTATTGACATCAAACCCCTTTTGAGATATCATGTGTGGTGTTTTTCAGCAATAGTCATTCATTGTCCATCCAAACACTGACAGATGGGTTTGTATCTGTTTGGATTTCTGGTTTCATCGAAAGCTCATATCAACTCCCTTTCATGGCTTTACTGAGAATAAAGTGAATCTGTGACTGAGAAGCTTAACCATTCAATCATGAATTTAGTTGGGTACAGTGTGGACAGAAATGTGTGCAGAAATAACCGAATGGGAAGCAACACAGTAAATGTGGATGCTGATAAAAAGCTATTTTTTCAGATAAACAGTGGTGATGCTGGACCTGCTTTGGCTAACTCTGCTGCAGACACAGTGTGTAGTTTACAGTTCATTGCTGCACCCCATAGTTACATTCCTTCACTCCACCAGAAAGACCAAAACATAAAGAATAAATCGGCAGCCAACAAAAACACCACATGGTCTGTGTGGACAGAGGAAATAAATAAATGCCATCTAACACAGAAGAAAAATGCACCAACGCAACGACGGTGACAAGTTTCTCAGTGTATTTTCATACTGCACACTCTCATTGTATCATCTAAATAACATTGCATAAAACAAGTTGATGGAAGCTAAACATAAACACATGTTTGTATCTATGTGGATGTCCTTTTTCAGCATATTGACCCCCTGTCAGTCCCCTGACACCAATAACATGACACAAAGCTGCGATAATTACAGTTTGATTGCTTTTTAGAAGAAGTCTATTGAATCATTCTTGTGATTTGTCCAAAGCTGGAAAGAAAAAAAAAAAGAAAAACTCCGGCAAATGCTGATATCAGACTGAATTACAATGTTCATCACTGTGATCATTGCACAAGGGTAAGTGACACATAAGAAAGCACAAAGAGTTTAGCTTCACATTTAAATTTTAATTGTGTTCTTCAAGGTCTAAATGGCACACTCTCTAAATGCAGCTCTGGGAGTATGTGGAGGGTGGAAGTACTAACTGATTACTTAGATGACTGCAGAATGTGCCATGAATTGGTGCGCCAGGCGGCAGAGCAGAACTGAAGTGAGCGTCCACTGATTGGCTAAGTGTTCAAAGTGCTTCTGTCTTTGCAGTGTGCTGCTCTCCGTACACTGCTGTTCAGAAAAACAATGAGTTTTCACATTGTGTAGTATGCATCTGTGTGTGCATTTCAAAGGTTTAAGTGTGATTTTGTGTCAAGCACTATTATCAGAATAGCCATAGAGTGATTCATTTGGAGCATGTTTCTGATTAGCTTGCCTCTGCAGTCGTTAGTATCACTGATGAGCAAAGAAAAATGCATGATTCTCTCTTCTTCTCTTTCTAGGCTATTATTTCAATTTGGAGTCTGTAGGAAAATTATTAGTTAGTATTTTGGATTCCTTAAATATTGAGACCTTTCCATAAACAGCCCCCATCAATATCTCAACCTTGATTGCAAATTTATTATGTTAATGAAACGATAATGTTTACATAGCATAATTTACGAGTTAGACGTGGAGTTATAAATTGCCCAAATTATGGTAAACATAACTAATGGTGCGTTCTGTTTACTAAGCACTCCAGCCACGTTTTTGCTTTTTTTTTTTTTGTTCCAATAGCTATAAAATGAACAGTCATTATCACTGCTACTGATAAGGCAAACATGGCTCAGTACTGCGGGGCTTTCTGTAGTTCTGTTATGATGGAGAAAAAAAGTTGACTGGTTGGCTAGCATAAATGACGTCTTTATCATGATGCTCAACCCCTCCCTATAAATCTCCACATCTACTGTTTATTGGTCAACTAGCTTAATTGTGAAGAGTAAAATGAAGCCCCCATACAGAGAAAGAATTGTGCTGTATATGACTGAATGTTCCTTTAGGGTCCATGAAACACACATTTATAGACATTTTTAAATGTAACTATTGTGATGTATGTATTTTTTCAGTGCATCTTGCAAGGAAAACATTGAATAAGATCTAGGGCAAGTGAAAAATATTCTAATTAAAAAAAACTTTAACAGTCCTTACGGCAAAGCTGACAGAAAGGAAATCTGAATAAAATGAAATGTAAAGAATGCTGGAGGAAAAACACACACACACACACATTAACCCTGAGCATTCTTGCATGATCAGTATGGCAAAGCTTTGTCCGTGGCTTTAATGATTAGACTGTGCTAGTCTATTAGCTTGATACATTATAAATCCAACAGCTTTGTCCGCCAGTGTGTGTTTGCCCCAACATAAATGATAGTGACATAATAGAGATCAAGCAGAGTATTTAGTCTTAATTTTCCACAGCATTGTTAAAAAAAAGAGATTATTAATATTCCTCTGTAAGCACACATTGAATGTCTTTATTCTTCTTCTCTCTTTCTGTCCTCCTCTGCTGTCTCTAATTAAATGGGGTGAAACAGCCTTGTGTTTCACTTTTATGTGTTTCAATTTTGTCAGCAAGTTTTCCCATAATGCACCCATCTGAATTTCAAATGATAAATGAAAATCCTGCTCTTAGTGAAGTAATTCCATTAAAGATGCACATTAAGGAAATAAAGACAAAAACCTACAGTATGTAATTAAATTTCCTGCATTTGGTTCCTCAAAGGGACCGCAGTAGATGAGACCATCTATCGAATTTACTAATATTTAAGTGCCTCGTATTCCTTGAAAACCGCATTACTGTGTGAAACATTTGCATCGCACCATTCCTCTAAAATGCATTTCCTTTTTACTTTACTTACTCTGCATGAATTACATATTTGGAATTTATTTCCACAATTACCAAATCCCTGTCTGTGCTCGACAGCATGTTCCTTCCACCAAAAGTTAACAGGCGTATCAGGTTTGATGGCATCAGGTTTTGGGAGTTTCAAACTAACAAACAACCTCTCCATTACTCAGAGGATTGATGAAGCCCGCAGTGCATGTTTGAATAATGTGTAAGACATGACAGAGGCCACCGCCAGGGGTTATTTTCTTGCTCCTGGCATGTGTTTGGCTGCAGTGGTGGCAGCCTTAACAGGAATATGGATCCCGGCCTGGGGAGATGTCTCAGCCTTGCTGTGGGATCATTATTCCGATGGACAAAGCCTCGGTTATAAATAGGTTCATGGAGTTCTTGGGCGGCACACTCTTTGTTTCAGACCGTCCCTATTTGTCTTATTGATCTGAATATGTGTGGCCACGAAGCTGCTATTAGGAGGAACATATGAAAAGGTGGTGTGGTGCTTTTTTTGTCCTCCAGTGTGATGTGGTAATACTTATTCTCTATGTCACATTAACTGTGTTCATTATTTAACAAATATAGACAACTATTTGTTCTTAAAGCAGCATAAATCAATACTTTTTACTATATTTGATGACTATGTATAAGGTGAAAGATTTTGCACACAGGGATTAATCCACAAAGCATTTTAGTTTCTCTTAGCACATTTTTGGATTTTTTTTGGCCAGCAAACTCTGCTCTCATCAAGCCTGTTTCCAGTTGCAGCAAGCAGCACTTTGTAGCAAAAAGGCCCTGATAAATCAATGTATACTACCTGCCTGCTGGCAGGTAGTATACTAAATGGCAGCGAGAGTTGAGTGAATAATTGAAACTTTAAAGTGGCTCTAATCACTATGTTTTATAATACCAAGGTATCAAATGATAATGTTAAAACAATGTGAAAATGTGAAAGGGCTCACGAGTGGTGATGAACCTCCCCGTAATGACTTTCAGCTCATTGTTAAGCCGTCTGGTCCACAACTTTAGTGTTTTGGTTCACTCCTAACAATCTTTTGCTGTCATTGTCTGCCACAGCAGGCAGCTGTTTTCAGAGACAAAGCTCTAAAAGCCCACTGTACACTACCTGCTCAGTATTTAACAGGCATAGGCAGCCATTCACAGGTAAACATAGCAGAGCATTTTGCAGAGTAGAGAGCCATTCATTTCCCTTGGAAGTTGGTAGAGACCAACAACAGCGCTAGAAGACAATGAATACTGGATATTTATCAGGTGGACACAAATACGAATGCAAATGAATGATAATGTTGCTCTATAACTGCTCCGCTTTGTTCACCAGCTGGTCACTAACTGTGTGTACTGTTTGGTCTTACATAAGTAGACTACAGTGAGTTAATCAGTGCTTGTTTTCACTGGCAAACAACTGCCTACTGCAGCTGGAAGCACCACTGATGAGAGTGGTAAACGTGAAAAAAATTTAAACATAAAAATCACATTTTTATGTATATGAATATGGACACTTTGTGCTCATGGTGCAAAGTTGATATAAGTGTATATTAAGTAGTATAAGTAAAATTAGCATCTGCCAAACTTCATGGCAAACATAACTAAATAAGGAAACTGTAAAGTCAGGTGGTAATTTTCTGATGGCTCATCCCTACAAGTGAGTCCTTTTTTATGTAAAAAAATATAAATGTATATATATATATATATATATATATATATCTTTAAAAACAAGCCACAGTTTATATTGTCCCTGTTCTTAAAACCACTTATTTGAGTGAAGTCAAACCAAAGTTAAGTACTAACTGTCTACTGCAAATTTTTGTATGATTGTACAAACTGGCCTAGCTCAGTTTTGACCTGCTGCACTTACCTTAGTAATGAGTGCATGCAGTTTCATGGTGAAAGGGATGATGAGACCAGACTTTGGGGAGTACTCAATTTTGGTTTCCAGATCCATCATTTTAATTTAATAACAAGAGATGCTTGAGCTAAGTTCAGTACAATACACAAGAACACTCATGTTTACCTCCCCTGCTTGCCAGATGGATGGAAGAAGTGCTGGGGAGTCTGTCTCTCTGTTTATAAATCAGTCGTTTGCAATTTCACTTTTAATATTCAATTCATCTATTCACTGATTCATTCTTAAAGGTGAAAGATATTCATAAATGACATCAGAGATTCATCATGACAGATTAGCTAAATCTGCAGTGTTAGTGAAAAGGGGGTGTCTTTCAGTTTATCCCTAGTTCAGATGCAGGTTTACATAAGTGCAGTTTAAAAAATCTATAATAAAAAAAAAACAAAAATGTGGTGGTATTTCTGAGAAATTGGCTTCTTATTCTAGGCTTCCACCAGTGTGTACAAGAGAAGGTAATTTCTGCTGCGCTGCATGGTCTCAGTGAGGGCTGAAATCACAGATGTGCTCTACAGGGCCCCACATTGTAACATCGGCGTCAGCAACTTTCCCTACCACCAAGCATATGTGGAAACTCAGCCTGGAATGCATCCATGAGGAAGAGAGCAAAGGAAGCTTTGCTGACCCCAGACAAAATCAAATGGAGGGAGGTGAGGGATGAAGAGAGGGATGGAGAATAGAGAGTGCTGTAATGTGTGTGTGTGTGTGTGCGTGTGTGTGTGTGTGTTTAGAGGGGATGGAGGCCTCCATTTTCAGAGGATTAAAATGTGGCTGTAAAACTTTAATGATTCTCTGCCTATTGACAAAATGACCACGTTACCTTCCACTACTTACCCACTTTCCACAAATCACACACTCTTAGAGTCGCATGTGGTGCAGAGCACAGTTAAAGAGAAAACCTCTTCCACATAAATGCTTTATGGCAAATTCATAAATCTGTGTGTTTTGTTCACTAATGCAACATAATGGAAGCATATCAGTGGCCCTTGAGGATATTTTGACCTTTTTGCATTTATCTGTTTAGGCTGCATATTTGTGCACAGTCAGTTACTACTGTAAGATTTCAGACAGATTCTAAACAATGTAACCAAGCTGTTCATGCTAAAGTTGAGAAGTGCTCTGCTACAATTAAGCACTGAGCAATTTTGGTAATTGAATTCCTGCAGACATACGTGTGAAAATATGCAAAATAATTCTGCCGGTTAGCACTCAACCCTCAGCATTGTCCTTAAGGTGCTGCAAACTGTTTCCTGCACAAAAAGGAAAGCACACTACTGTTGCTGTCAAATGAAAACACATCCTTTCTGAATTTGAAGAAGAGACCTAACTACTATTAAATAAAAGGAATTGGGAGAAAAGAGAGCTGTGTTTCTAGCTCAAGAAAAGCTGACCCTGTGGAGATAAAAGTTTCTTACAGGACATTGACAATATGTTCTTTTCTAATTTTCTCCTCTAGAGAAGAGTGAGCATAAACACGACAGTCAATGCAATGTGTTGTATACACCTGTGTGCAAAGTTATTCATTGACAATCTTAACATACTGATGGGTGACAAATCAAATGAAAAACCTGAATAAATGAGAGCGAAAGTATGAAAAATGCAAATGCTTTACAGAGGTGAGAAAAGTTTTCCTGACACTCCACTTAGGTCTGCAGATCAGTACAACGTTGCTGTGAGTGATCACCTTTGTCCATTTGTGTGAATCATATGATTTGGCCTTCACAGTCACCAGATCTCAACCCAAGTTGAAGCAACTATGGGAGATTTTGGAGCAACATGTTAAGACAGCACTCTCCACCACCATCATCAAAACACCAAATGAGGGAATATCCTTTTGGAAGAATGGTGTTCATCCCTCCAGTTCAGAGTTCAGAGACTTGGAGAATCAATGCCAAGGAGCATTTAAAGCTGTTCTGGAGGCCCAACCCTTAATGTGTCACCTGTCTGTACATGTCATTGCAAATAAAGTATATTTTGAATATGAATACTAACACACTTAGTTCCTTACTCATTTATTTGGACCAACATCATCTGAGAGGAACTTTTGTACGTATCTGAAATCACTTTACCTTACAATACAGAGAGACACCTAAATTATGATTCAGCGTTCTTCAGCACCCATTAAAGACGTTCTACGCCCTTGGTAAACCCACACAGGTGACTTTAATTATCTTGGCTCTGTGGGTGTGCCCAGACTGAGTTTGATTAACATCTCCCCGACTCTCCTTTTTGCTTTGCTGCACCTGTTGGAGCGGGACAGATTACACCTGGAGTCCTGTGACCTCACATAGTTTGTCAGCCATAACTGAAAGCAATGCCTTAAAAAAGACATCTTTACTTAATTTAGCTCAGTATTACAAGAACTCATTGGGACATATGCGTATTTATATATTATATACTGTGTGATTTACTGCCAAGACTTAGATGTGGTGACTGACATCACTCTCATATCTGTTTGTTAAACATGAGAATCCCCCAAGCAGCCAGTTAGCTTAGCATGAAGACTGGAAGCCAAATCCGCCTACCAGCACCTGTAAAGCTCACTAACTAATGGATTAAATAAACAACATAATTAGTGTGTTAATTAATGAGCTTTGGAGATTAGAAATTGGGAACAGCTTTTAGGTGTTTTTGATTAATTTTTTAGGGACCAGTTTGAAATAAAACACTTTCTATATAATTAAATAAATGTGTATTGGTTAAAGGTTGTTAGTACATGTTTGTATGCATCTATATGCATTCATGACACATATAGATTCAGTGGGGGGCCACCACTCAACTGTAGTTTGTTCCACCAGAATTGAGAATACCAGTAAGGTCAAGCAGCTCCACCAATTAGGGGCAACGTAACGCCACAGAAACACTTATCACCAAGACATTTGAGTCCATATTTGCATTCCTTACGCTTGCACTGCCTACCAGTGAAACCTTACCACTATGATGAAATGTGGGATTTTAGATTTCACCCCCCTCACCCCGCCTATTGCATTAACGGAGAGATGTGCCTTACCAGTCACAACCTCAGATATTGCCCTTAAGCTTACATCTCTTATAGCAGCCAATCAGAGTTATTTTCATTTTCATTTCATGTCCATGCCTGGATTCTGGGCAGGAAATTGTCTCCTGCTCTAATGATGCTGCGAAATGAACCAGTGCATTGAAGTTTAACACAGGCTGTAATAGAAATGGAAAGGGGAAAACTAATAAAAGTGTACACAGATACAAAAGCACAAGATCGTGTGTTATACTCTGTGTGTCTGAGTAAGAATCTGCTGCATCTACATGTGGTGACTGAATGTGTTTGTGTGTTGCTTTCTGTGTATGAATACGAGGGAGCAGTGAGGAGACTGGATGACCTTTCAGGGGACCTCCCTCACTGAAGCTGTCCTGTCGTGGTATTTACATTACCATTTCAATACACTGCCAGACCAGGCTGGCAATAAAATATTCAGCTGACCTTTAAGGCAAAAAAGACTTAGTTAGAGACTGTCATATCATTTAACCTTAAGACTGTACAGTGTAAGTGTGAGCTGTGTCGCTGTGTGCCCCTCATTACCGGCCACACTCTGACAGAGTGGTCTCTTTAACTGAAAGCAAGCCTGTGGCAAAGAGACTAACCTCCTTTTCCCACAGAGAGCCATTTCTTCCATCCTGGCCTCTGAACACATGACCGCCGAAATAAAGAGTGAGACACTTATGTCATTCATCTGAGTACTTGTCTTTTAAATATCCATGAGCTTTATAAACCCTACATACAAAGCGAAAGCAGGGCTTACTGTATCGACCTTTGCATAGTTAAGAGATTTTATTTTCTTCCACAATATTGTTTGTTCTTAACCACATGTGAGCCCACTTGATGTTGAAGTGACTTAGTGAATCTAAACATTTGCACAGTGATAGCGCTGTAATGTGCCGACTTGTGTAGACATGCAGAGCGGCACCCACAGAAACTCAACGGAGAATAAGACATCAGGCTCAACAGTCTGACTGACAAGTGATCTTTGAGAGGTGCAGTGCAAAAAAAACCCACAGAAATGACGGCTGGCTCCACATTAACAAGAGAGAAACAGAAGCAAAGGCTATAATGATGAACATGAAGAATAATGGTTTGAGTCCTTTTTGTTTCTGTGTAGGCCGGGCTGACAGTGGGTACAAAGCAGTAAGAAAGTGAAGTCAATAATCAGTTTGTTAAACAGCCGTCAGACCAACAACCAAGATAGATCTCTCAAACAGTCCTCTTGAGAACTTAACAGAAGCAAACAGATATTGTAAGTAGAAAAGTGGAATTCTTAAAGTCTGATTTGTTTTAAACAATGATGTTTTATTTTCAATATTCAATTACAAACTCACTTCTTAACACAAATGAAAAAATCCAGGAGCCAAATAAATTGGACAGACTAATTATGCTTACATAACTTTTTTTCTGATTTATGAAGCCAGACAAAGCACAATTCAGTCAAAAAAAAAAATCAAGCCTCTATGGAGAAATTAATTAAAGTTTAAAAATGTTTATTAATGACGTCTTTTATAAGTTTTATTTCCACTTCACGAAGGTATGATGTGAAACTGGACTCTAGAAACCTATTTGAATGCAAACTCTGAAGTATGAGGTGCATTTATTCCCACATGATTATTTATCTGAAACTGAGGGCAGTGCTACTTCATGTAATGGGAAGCTATTATAATATGAGCCAGCTAGTCATGTTACATATCAATACTAAACCACTCTGAAATATGGGTGCCAAGTTCCACTATTCCCCTCACTTCAACGTCTCTGATCACCTGTAGAATCCAGTACTATGCCCCTGATATTAATCTTCTCCTCTCAAAGCCAGCAGCCGTCCATTTTAGTTGAGACTGTGTCAACTCTGCAGTAATTATCAGAGGCTGTACTGAAATGTTGTAGTGGGTCACATTTTGTTATCAGGTGCTATCAATCCTCGAGTGTATTCAGATCCCAGCCATCCCTCCGCTGAAACCATCATGACATATTGTTCAGTTTACTCTCAGCGTTGAGTGCAGCCTCACTCTTTCAGCACTGTGCAAATGGATCCCTGCATACAAACATATGCAGATATAGAGGCCGTTAATTTAAACTTGCATTCTTTGGTACACAGAGACACATGCTAATGTGTGCACACCGCAAACACAAACACACGACATATGCATGAATAAAGGCACATACCAACACTGTAACACACACATACTTACTTAGGGACTTAGGAGAGAGAGAGAGAGAGAGAGAGAGAGAGAGAGAGAGAGAACCCATCTGCTTGGAACAAACAAAATGGATGCGTGCCCTTTGGGAGTCCTGGCAAATGAATACTGTTGACAGAACAATTAGCATCTTAGAGACAGGATAACCTTTACTCAATACATCATCTTTATTATTCCCGACCTTCATTCTCACTCTATTTTATAGTAGCCCTACATTTGTGTGTGTGTGTATATGTGTGTTTATGAATGCATGCTTGTGCAAGGGCATATGTGTGTATGGGCATTTCTTGGAGGCTGTGTTTACCAGTGTAAAGAACAGTGTGGAGCTGGGACCCCGAGGAACATGTGAAGTGTTTAATGTGGTGAAACAGGTGCAGCGAGACAGAAAGGGCAGCCCAGCCAGAGCTGGTAGGTTAGTCACACTCTGACCCTCACATCACAGAGCTGGCAGCGCTGTGGGCGGGGATGTACAAATTACTTTGCCTTCCTTCTCCTTGTCCACTCCCATTCTCTCGCTCTGCCTCTCTTCTGGTCTCTCTCTGTCACACGCTCGCACAGAAATTGGTTAACACCTCCTGGGATCATTTTTCACTGACACTAATACACGAGTTTGCTGATGATGTCCTCTTATTGACATTCTGAAGTCGGCCAAAATTGTGGTTCTTCGATCAAAGCAAATGGGTCTGTTTTTATTGTTATTGTTGTGGGAGGATTTGACTTAACAGCTTTATGACTGTGGGTCTGCCTCACAGGGCAACAACCAATCCATGAGAGTTTGCCTCACCTTATACGCAGAATGTGAAGAATGGCAGATCCCCTGGTTATGATGACTGCTCTAAAATAACCACAGAAGCTTCTGTTCTCTTGTGTGCATCAGACTTGTTGTTAGAATTATTTTTACTGCAGTTTGTCCTGCAGTTGTAATCAGCAGGCTTGTCAGGGGTAGATAATTTGAAAACATTTCACACAGTTCTATGAAAAATTGTAGACAAGAAAAATAAAAAAAAAACTCCAGACTAATAACTCCCTCAGAACCATCCATTCCTGCCGCGCCTCCCCCTGGTGTCTCCAACTGACTGGCCAGTGTCAGCTGGAGCTCTGCCTTTGAAATTACAATACAGGTAGATGTGAGGCTTTGATGAGCAACATGATGTGATACAGACTGTCTATGTTACATTTAATTGCGGTGTAATGTTCCCAGAAAACTTGTTTGTGGATCATTGATCACATTTATGTCACAATATGAAGAGTACACAAGGTAACTATTTCCTGCTCATTTGTCAAATACATGTTTTAATTTGAATTCTAAAAGAATTCGATTTAAAAAATGACTTCAGAAATAAGACAATTCAGCGGGTAAAAATATTAACAAAAACTGCACATTGTTATTGTGTGATGAGAAATTAAATCGCAAACAATTATGCACAGAAAGCGTGGTGACAGTAGGATCTTAAACAAGTCCAGAAACATGAAATGAACTCAAAAGACATGAGCAAATTCATATACAATATATTCACATTTAAAGCTCTGCAGGTCCAACAGTATGTTTCTTATACGGAAACTCTCCTCAGGATTCCCAAGCTGTCAGGGACATGGGGACCGGCTAAGGAGCTTGGTTGCATCTCTCTCATCCTCCTTTCCTGGCATCGCTCTACTATTGCCCCATGAACGCATAACATTTGCACAATAATAATTAAAGAAAAAAAAATACTCAGCATATAGGAGGCATAATTTATTTAAAGACGCAGTGACGTACAAAATAAATATTTTGATGTTCTACTCCTGTGTCTCTGTGCACCCAGACAAGCTACAAACACACCCCCAGGTTTGTCAAATGTCTTTGGAAGAGAAAACAAAAACAGTAAAATTACAGTTGTGCACAGTACATGCATAATTGTGTATGCTCACCCTTTACCTTTGCAATGAGGGATTTTCAGCTACGTTCTTAAACCTTTCATCGACGCCCTGTGCACTGTATGGACACGTTCATTTCCCCACTGAGGTCTTAACTTTAATTTTTTTTCCTCTGTGTCTGCATAGTATTTCATACACATTCAGATCTATTTAAGTCTCTGTATTAACACCATGTATATTTATTTAAAGCTATCCTCTCTCAGTTTCTCAACAGTGATTTTTTTTTTTCCGAATGCTGAGAAATTACTATCCCTGGCACCTCTGATGCAACATTTTCAAATTAAGTTGTTTGAAATTGATTTTCAAAGTCAAACAACTATCATGTACAATAATAGGAGGATTGTAGCTGAATCAATTTATTGCATCAGATCCCTCTCTCAGCATCCCACATGAAGAAGTATCTGCTATAAAGGCAAGCATGTTAGGAAGTACACAAAATGATTCAATTTATGACTCCATCAGGGAATTATTCAACATTATTCACAGTTTGATTAGTTTTTCCTTTTATTTAGACTGATCAATCAAGTGAATTGTATATTCACAGCACTACATGGGGTTCCCAGAGGAAATTGAGCCTATAATCACTGTTTATTGCACTGCATTAATCTAGGAAGTGCAGATGTATGATTTCAATTTTTTGAAATTCAGTTTTGTTGGGGAAGTGATACATGGCTGCCAATAAAATACTTATTGAGCTATCTCCTCTCCTGTATAGCACCGTCTTTCCTTCAGTGTCACTCTGTTTTTTTGCAGCAGTTTTTTCTGTCCTTTAAGGTTTTTTCCTAATAAGAATCGCTTTAGGAAATGGAAACGGACATGTCTTAAAAGCACTCTCTCAACCTTTGGACACCATTTCATTGGCAGAAAAAATCTGAGAGACTCATAATGTAGAAGATTCTTGAGAGGATATTGATTTTATCCACCACTCCAGGCAATTGTTTGATTTACTTGTGAAGGCTTGCCTAGCACCATGTGCCATTTATGCAGCATTTAGCTACATAACCAGTGATTTACATTTCCTCATGTTTAACCACCCACAGGATGACTTCAGTGTATGCAGGTTGAAAATCGAGTGCCAGTTACACTCAAGATGTTGAATTGGCTATGAAAGCTGAAAGGCATTGTTAAAAAATGAAAAACACTCTCCCGGAAGGCTTGAGTGATGAGTGTGCTCTCGCCACCTCAAACAGAAAATGGAGCTTATGAAAATAGTTGGACTGGTGGAAGTTCAAGGCAGTTTGATTGGAGCTGGCAACGTCTCAGGGCAGCAAAAGCCGACCCAGACTTGAAAATGTGACTAACTCTCAAAATGGATTGGAAACCAGGAGAAGTTGGCATGTAAGTGGCTCGACTTGTGATGCATATGGGGGACTGCAAGCTTTTCTGAAATCTCCATGCCCGACCTGTGATGAGATTTAAACGTGGTGTACCCAACCTGTTTATCATCTACAACTTATCACTGATGTAGAAATGTACTTTGAAGGGATTTGTGGCTTTATTCAATCAC
This sequence comes from Scortum barcoo, assembly GCA_023238725.1. Classification (NCBI taxonomy): domain Eukaryota; kingdom Metazoa; phylum Chordata; class Actinopteri; order Centrarchiformes; family Terapontidae; genus Scortum; species Scortum barcoo. Next base: position 15,634,836 of record CM041531.1, read on the forward strand.
AACCCTCCTTCAGCCTGTTGATAGAGTGGTATATCACTGCCAATAGAGAACTACTTACGCCATATCTTCTTCGGAGCTGCCTCCACACAGAAATGCGGAACCACCCAGACATGAAATGTCACAAACTCATTTGTGATATTTCTCTCTCTTAAACTGAACATGCAATGAAATACTAGGTAAATATGGTCAGGATAAATCCAGGGCCTGTAAAGCTGTCCCTTTTTGTGTATTTAATTTCACACATATTTGCACAGGGAAATTACATTTTACTTATCTTATATAGTCGCGGACTACAGGTAAATACCATATTCCTGGATTTTCTCTTGGATATTGAAACATGGACATGACCCAGGACATTTTCTGCCCTCTAGCCTTTACACAGGCCTACTGCTTTAGCAGAAGAAAAAATCTCATTTATATGCAACTTTTTTACATGAGCAAAATACTGCCTTATGTTCTCTTATATTATCTATCACTCAGGGTCCTCATAATTCTACACTACTGCCATTTTTGTCTCTATAATATACTCTTCAATATTTCTGAAAGTCTTAGCAAAAACTAGTTCTTTAACCTATTCAAAAAACACGTCAATTTTCATTGCCTTACAGTGTTTTCTCAACTAACCTTGGGCAGAAAAGTGAACGTGAGTATCTCAAAATGAATTGAAGCCATTCCTTTTAAAGGAGTAGTTTGACCACACTCTCAGAAATAAAGGTATATATATATATATATATATATATATATATATATATATATATATATATATATATATATCACACAGTTGATCCAAGGTGCTTTACAGCACACAGAGGAAAACAAAAGCAAAAGAGGGAAAAGAACACCATCAAATATAATAAATTAAATGATGATTCATAAGAAAGGTAATAATAATAATGATGATCATAATAAAGGCACATTGGTCATGCAGAACCAAACATTTTAAAGATTTTAAAGATGACTCTTTAAAATCTCAACATCGAGGTAGAATTCGATCATTGAAGGAAGAGATTTCCATAGTTTTTGGGGCAGTGATAGAGATGGCATTATCACAATAACACTTAATCTTGTGTCTAGGGACGGAAAGAAGTCTTTGGTCAATTCTCTGTGATATGACAACAGGACTTCTGTCATGTAAGAGTGGAGAAACCATCTAATACCTTGAAAACAAACATCAGGATTATGAAATTCACTCTACACGGAGGCAAGAGTGGCAGTAATGTGCTCCCTTCTTTTTGATCCAATCAAAACTGTTGCATTCTGAACTAGTTGAGGATGGGATAAATGAGACGTGGGAATACCAAAATACAACAAGTTGCAATAATCAAGGCTGGAGGATTAGAAGGTGTGGATGACTCTCTGAAGGTCAGAAGTTGAGAGACCTGATCTGAGTTTGGAGATGACTAACTTCAGTTTTATTCTCAGTGACCTAAAGAAAGTTTGCAGCCATCCAGGATTTGATGTTTTCTTATTGAGGTCTGTTAGCATGTTGTAGCTGTAAGCTTTAGAGCACATTCATGTAATAAAGGAAAAAGAAATGTTGTGTTTTTGAATAATGTGGCCTAGCGGATGCAAGTATATGGAGAAGAAAATTGGGTCAAGTTAGTAACCTTGGGGGACACCACAGGACATGGTAGCCAATTTAAGGCACAACCAGAGACCCCTGGCCATTGATTTAACCTGTGAATGAGAAAAGAATGACTTTCTGTGTCAAAGGCTGCACTCAGATCTAACAGCAAGAGGCTGCAATGGTTACCTGAGACAGCAGGGAGAAAGAAGTCATTAGTTATTTTCAGTAATGCTGATTCAGTACTGTGAAACTCTGAAACCAGATTGGAATTTTTGCCCTTCACACCCTTACTTTTCTCTGCACTCCGAATTACTTGTTGCCCTGGCACTGAATGCCACTGAGTAGTGGAGAATAAGCATAATGTGTTGGTGCTCTGTGTTTTCGGGTCATTCCGTTCAAGCTGATGAGACGATTTATCAGTTTTCTTGCTCTCTAGCCGTAGATTTAACAGCGGCCTTCAAAAATGATAAGACTTCCTTAAGCCAGTCCTTACACCTCTTCACTCTGATTATCCAGCCTGTTGTACTTCACACCATGACATCTGCTTGGAGTAGAATTCCCCTCTTGCTATCCACCGGGAGCTTTGTGAGGCCTGACCCTGCCAAACCAGACCAGTTATTCAGCGGCTGAGATATGAAATTGCGTCTAGATGACAAGACATTTATAGGTGAGAAAACAGTGCAGAGCAATGTCAACACCATTACTGTGGGATAGCATCCCACCGCAAACAAGGCAGACTGCACAACAGGCACGGCGAATATCCTCCACCATGTGTAGTACCTGCATCTGACAACAGATGCAGGCCGACAGCGGAACATATGCACAACTACTGCATTAATGATGAATAATAATCAGTGTGGTGGAGAGCACGGTAAAATTGTGGTGATCATCACTGTGAATCTCAGGAACATGAATAAAAATCAATTACACGTGCATAAAAGGCTTGATTTGATGCTTTTGCCCCAAAGCCACAGAGAATAGGTTTGAAGGACAGTGAAGCTGTAATCCATCCTTCTCTGTCTTACCCTCCAGCCAATAGCAGTCAGTGTGCAGCCTGAGTGACAGCTTGTGGTGAAGCCCTCACTCTCCAGAGTTTTGGTCAGACGCTCCAGCCACAGTTTCAGCTTGGGAGGAAGTAGCAGAGCGATGGTGCAGTCAGTATAGCCGAGGTTATGGCATGTTCTGACTCATTCATTTGTTCACCTGTAGGGATTACTTTTGCTGGATTCAAACTAAATGTCAACTTATAAAACCCACCTACAGAGGCTTAGAAATACTCTCTCCTAATGTAACTTAGCGTCACTTTGAAATAACTTGTGATTTGTACTGTAGTCATGTCATGCAGATTTATGTCAGCCTGTAACGGCAGATGTGAAATCAATTCCACAAAGGAAATGGTGTGGTTTTATTATTTACTGTAGTGCAACCATGTCTAATTTATTAAATAATATAATAATATATTTTCACAGTCCCCATGTGTATAAACATGGATAGAACTTTAAAAACTGTTCAAACATGGAAGAATACAAATAAAATAACAAATAAAGGACTACGGAGACTCTATGAAATGGGAAATCCATACATATCCTGAACTTTGCATATGTAAGGTTCAATTGTCTTTAATCGCTGCACACAGTTGTACAGTTTACTTTGTACAAATACAATGTCTGACTAATTCTGACTGTTTAATGGTAGAAAAGGGAAAATATATTCAATTAAAATGAAAGTGAAGTGAACAGTTCATGGTTTTTCAGAACTTTCTTAGGTAGGTGGGGTTGTGCTGGAGGAACTTTGGTATTTCAAAAATCCTTGCTCTTGCCCAGTCTGTCAATATTCAAAGATTGTCCTTGACTTTTGAATGAATGGCTTTCTTTTTGTTTCTCTGGCTGTCCACTCACTCCTGGACAATGACCTTTGAACCTCTCCCAGATGTTGCTGTGTCCAGTTTTGGTCTGGTGTTCACAGACAGCTCAAACCGCCTGCTTCTGATGGCTTTTCTGATCTCTTGTCATCATGTGGGCATTTGCTCTGGTTCTGAGGTGAAGAACAAAACAAACAAAATAAAAACAAAACAAACAAAACAAAAACAAGCTAGCATTTTTTTCAAGTGAATTTTTCCACAACATATTAATCCTTTACAAATTAATGTACCCACTGAAAACACCAAAAATATTCACCCCCATTACGTTACTACAGTTTAGTGTAATAGACACTACTCTTTGTAATGTATAATTTATTGCTAACATACAGTGCCCCCTCACACTGCAACACAGCCAACAGTCTAAATGGCAAATGCCAAAACCTCAGTGGGAGACAGAAGGGGAGCAACAGCAGGATGATTTGTGACAAAGTGATCACCATTTTTAACAAGCTGCTGATGTTGGTGTTCCGGTTGCTCATTGGCCAAATGAAAAATGCAACGATCGCCTGGCTGAGGTGCACATTTATGTTGCATGTTGTAAGAATTCTTTTCTGCAACGGATCTCAGTGAGCGGGAGGGAACAGAACAGAAGAGGATTGGAAAAAAGCCACAGGAGGTCCCGCCCTTCCCTGCCGAGAATGTTATGAACTTGTCTGGGAGACGGAGATGTAGGTCCCAGGGCTAATACAATATTTATTATTCGGATTGTGCCAGCTGTAGACACAAACAATGTATAATGGATCAAATATCTTTGCTAAACAGTGCTCTCGTAACCTTCACCTTGAGGGTGCACGCTATCTGTTCCCTTTCAAGCACTTCCTTAATTGCAAGTGCTTGTCACCAGGCAGCAGGTCGGGGATCAAACTGGTCAAAGGTGTTGGTTATCATTCTGCCATGAGTGTAGGAACGTAAGTGTGTGTGTGCATGTGCACATCCGACAGCATGCACATCTCCTCTTCCAAACCCAGTTTTGCCTGAAGAAAATGCGCATCTTCAAAGGCATGGAGAACTTGTTTTGAACTACAAGCAGGTCTGCTTTCTCCCATCCTTTGTTCTACTAATCATCCCATGGGCACGCACCGTCCATAACAAAGGATGGAACAACAAGCCGTTATCTTGTGAGAAAACAGGAAAGTAGATATCCCCATTGTGCATAATTTAGCGCTGCTCCCATTTCTATTCACCAGTCGTCAGAGGGAATCAGGCTGTACATTGTGAAGAGGGGAAAAGGAAAGACAGGGGGTTGGAGGGTGGATGGGGTGCAGAACATTGCATTTTCTGTATATCTTCATTGTAAAGTATGATAGATAAACCAATTTTGGTGATATGTTCGCTGAGCCAAAGCCTCAAGCTTCATGTCATCATCAGTTACTAGAAACTGAAGCTGCTGGCCTGGAGTCACGATGCTGCAAGATTTAACAGGGCAAATACAAAACACATCAACTGATTTCATACTGTAGGAGCTTCGCCAAATCCATGCAGATTCATTAGGCATGTCGTGGTGTTTTTAGGAGGCTGGTGCGTTTCAGATAAGGTTGTTCTCACATTTCACATTACTTGTGTGTGTGTGTGTGTGTGCGTGTGGATGTGTGTGTGTGAGAGAGAGAAAGAGATTAAGAATGAGAAAAGGAGTCAGTACTGGTGCAAGTGAGAGAGATTGAGTCAGACTTGGCTTACCTGTGGCAGATCGCTGCACGTTGACGTCCTGGGTGGGTAAAGCAGCAATACTCAGCCACTAAGCCAGACACCACCTGCCTGAAACACACACTGACACGCACACACACACACACAACACAACCACCACCAACTCCTTCCCTCCCCCGCTACCCCAATACCAAGGACAGCTTTGAGCTTTACCACCGATCCTGAGTTGGATGAGACAGCACTAAGATGTAAAAGGAAAGAAGTTTGAAACAAGACCCCACTCACATGCATATGTTTTCACACTGCATACAGACTTTACTGTATATACCTGCATATGATACATACATATGCATGCACATGTCCACATATAAATAGCCTGTACCTTAACTCCAGCCCAGCAACATGTACAGTATATGTGAAACATTATTTCAAAACCTCCTCTGTCCTCCCTTTTCAAACTCTGACATCCAGCAGCAAATTGCAGGGCTGCTAATTTCAGCGTAATTTGGTGTGGCACAGTGTAGATCTGAACACTTATTTTATTATTATTTATTTTATTAAACAATGTGAACTTCGTTGGAAGTCTCACCTTTTCTTAAAAAATGCAAAAGGAAAAGAATGACGTCTTATCATATCTTCAATCCAACACTCGGCTTGGAATACCATTGTATCTGACAGAGAGTTTCCCTTTGAATGTCTGAAAAATAAAAGGTAGAACGAAATTGATGTTTTTGTCTATGTGTCTATGTTGATACTACAGCAGATTTTAGCCTAATCTTACTTTAAATGTCATTGCTGTTGTTTGTGGATACAGTTGATCCATCTCTGTTCCACTTCCTTGACTGAATCTTTTTTTTTTTAACAAAGGCAATGCAAATGCAAATATCTTCAATACAAAACTCTTTTCCAAAAAAAAATCCATAACACAGCACCTTCTGTTGTGGTAAATAATAGCAATCTGATGTTAAAAATTGACACCTCGCAGTATTTATTGTACACTTTGAGTAAATGAACTCGAAAGCAGTGGGGAAACAAAGTCTGCAGTTGAAACCCGCCTTTACCAGAATATCAATTTGATACCTCATTTTCAATTGAACTCTCAATGTCAAGGCACTGCCGTTTTGGGTTGTAAATAGTGACAGGATTCTAATAAACAATCTGCCACGCTTCACCCCATGTTAATAACCAACTTTCATCTGGTGTCAATCTTAATACAAAACTCCAATTATCCAAGTCTTTACTGGAGTGGAAAGGCTTCTCCATCCTCACTGGATAAGTAGAACAACACCAATCTGCATTCACACTGAGCTGAAATCATTTCGCCGCTCTCTGCTCGCTCCACTGAAACTGTCTTCTTTGCTATAACAGCCGACCTGTTCAAGACGGCGTTATTTTTATTTGTTTTACATTATCGTCGCGGTGATAAGGTCCTTAATTTGACCTGCTTAATGCTGATTTCTGAACCGCTTCTTTTTGGAGCCTGCACTTCAAATGTGGTGCAGTGCGAAAATAGTTCAAATCCATCAGTTGGCGCTTGTCAGATTCGTTTTGGCAGTTTGACTGTTTGATACTGTATGTGTTCTTCTACTTCATCCCATCTTTGCTACCATATATCTACTATACATGTCCCTGGATGGGCATTTATACAAGTACACAAGACTCAGTACAGAAATACACACAAAGCAGCATGAAACATAAAACCATGATCAAATAAAATCACCATAAAACCTCAAGGACAAGCCCCAGATCGCCCAAGACTACATGATTTATCCCTATTTCAGAGTTGTATCAACTTGACTCTGAAATTATTCCAGTCATTATCCAGTGTGAGTTTTGTGGAGAAAGATCCCACACAGGATTTCTCCTTAGGGTGGGCTTAGCCTCCGAAACAAGAATGCGAGGTATCCTATCCAGAGCGCAAGAAAAATTGTCAGTGCTGTAAATGGACAGATTTTATTGGGGGGCTCCACAAGCAGGCTGTAAGGGGGTTCAGTGAGTCATCCCCCAGGTGTTTTATATTTCATATATGTATTTTAGCGAAATACACAGTTTTCAAGCAATTTAAAATGGAGAATATGTTTCCTTACAAGCCATACATACTGTTATCCCCACTCAAATAAGTTATTGAGCTAATAAAAAGTTTTGTTTATCCATTTTATTTTATCCAAGTATAGTCACTTGATTTGAAAATCAGAGGGTGAAAGTAGCCAGTGCTGCTTAAATAGACCAGTCGGACAATGAAAATGCTGACTGCCAAGTAAAAGGTTGCCACCTTCAAAGTGGTAAAATAAGGGACACCTTGTCAGCCTCATGCCTCAGCCCCATGCTCAAGGGACAGAAATCAATCGGGGAGTGTGAGGGTCCTCCCACATGAGATTTTAAATGTCTGGCACTTGACTTCCTGGTGATTTCTTATGCACTAATTTGTGCTTTTTATGCTACTCTCAACATAAACAAAGCAGATAAAAAGTCACTATTAAGCATGGTTGGATGAACTATATTAAGGATTTAAACCAGAGCCGGCTGGCCCATTAGGCAATATAGGCAAATGCTAAGGGCGCCTGGCCTCCAGAGGGCTCCACAAAATCGGGAAAAAAATTCACCTTCACTATAATTATATTAAAGCTAGTTATTACTATTAACTCTTAAAATGGAAAAGCTCACATTGATTCAAATGTAAAGCTCGCTCTCTGTGGAGGGAGGGGCCAATTTATTGATGTGACCCCAGAGAAGTTTGTAAACAACCTAAACTGTCTGGAGCACAGGGAAGAAAAAAAAGAAAAGAAGAGGAGGAAAAACGGGAGAAAGAAAGAGGTAAAGTAAAGATACAGTAATGAAATGAAGCATCAGTTATCTTGCACAAGTGTACTGTGAAGTTGATAACTTGCTTCTGAGCGATTAGCCTCAACATGTTAATCAGTAAATAAGCAGTTTTAAATTTCTGTAGCTGGGCGGCATGGAGGCTCTTTACTGTTATGGATCATTTGTAAAGATTAAACCTGCTGTGTCTACATTGGCCTAATCTACGCTTTTATTATTTGTTTTATTTACATCTGGCTAGCTAACGTTTTTCCTGCTTATGTATAGAGTTATTGTGTGCAAACTGTGTGGTTATTTAAATTGTTTGATGTTAATTGTTGTATTTATAATTTATTACTATTATTATTTATTCCCTTTTTTGTATTTTGTGGTAAGGGTATTTATATTGTATTTCAGATTTTTTTTTTGTATTTATTTGTAATTTGTTAAGCATGTAAATTGGGTGACATGTTATCTTATAAATGAAAGACAATGGTAAAAACAAGTGCTATTCGATTTCTTTTGTAAGTGTATGTAAATTTCCGAGGGGGGCGCCATATAAAATCTCGCCTAGGGCGCCACATTGGGTATGACAGGCTCTGATTTAAACCTCAGGTCAGAGAAAAGTTGTTGTTGGCTAATGAGTGCACTGTTGTTATTGGATCATGCTGTGTTGAGAGCCATTGTGTGACAGCTTCGTTAGCTTTTCCCGATACACAAGTCGACAGTTCTCAGAGGATAGAAGCCGAAGACCTGCCCCCTCTGCATGTTTGAGCCTGTGTGTGTATGAGTGTGAGAAAGAGAAATTCAACTAGTACTTGGTAAAAATGAATCTTCCAAAAGACTATGGGGAAGCCTGGGATATCATGAGCTGAGCAGTTCCACTCTGGTCCTCTGCTCTTCTCAGCAGCCTTTACAGAGAGCACCGATCAAACTATTTCGAACTTACATTGACCAGAAGTGATCGGTGGCCGATCAGACGGAGCACCCTCAGTTTAAAGTTCTCCAAGTGAATGTTTGCAAAACAGGCCTCTTCTCACACGAAACAAGACAAACAGATCAGAATTTCAAGGCTTCCTCCATTTATCCACCTCAGTCTAATGGCAGGTAACAAAAATTACCGTGAGCATGAAAGGCTTGAAAGGACACCACAAGATGCTGCTTTCTGTTTAGTGAGGAAAACGTGTATCATTCAGTGCTCAAGTTATGAATAATGTACCCCATTTAAGAAGGTGAAGAGAGCAGTATTGAACGTTCTCTGAGTGGATGTTGCCAAGCTGCAAAAGAAGGCTCTCCTTGGATGAAACAAGACAATCAGATTAGAATCTCAAGGCTTCCTCCATTTCTCCACCTCAGTCTAATGTCAGGTAACAAAGATTACAATAAGCATGCAAGCCTCAGTGAGCCTCAATGCCACAAGATGCTTGCCAGCCATTGATATAATGTGGGACAAAGAGTCTCTGTATTTAAAAGGACATGATGTGAATAACCCTGTGGAAAAAAATTGCCTCTGAGAAATGAGAGACAGATTCTTGCTTTGCTGTTATTTTTAAAGAATATCTGTAAATGGCAAAGTGTCTTATTTGCAGACACAAACATCCTTTTTTTCAGATAATAATCCTTTTTTAGATAATAATAAAGTCATAAAAAGCTAGAAAAATGGAAAACAGCAAATAGAACAAGATTCACTACATGTTTCTGAGAAAAATATGGCTCAGATAAACTGTTTTTTTTTTCTTGTTTTTGCTACTTTGCTGATGTGTAACCTTGCAGATTGTTCTAAAAAGAAGAGAGAGAGAGAGAGAGAGACAGAAAAATAAAGAAACCCCCTCCCTTGTCCCGAGTGTAGGAGTGTAAGGCTTTGGGCTGTTTTCTGGCTTCCTGCCGTTGCCATTGCAATGGCGCAGCTGCCACCTGAGATATTCCACACATGACATTTATCCAGGGGAGGGCATTGACAGATGCTTCAAAGCAGCTTTGTGGCATGGCCAAGAAAGGCCCCTCGTCACATTAGATAAGGCAGGGGACTATCATATTAACCTGCGTGCGGTGCTGCCATGTCGAAAAGCACATAGGACCAGCCAGTGCACGGCTGCCTTGCCTGCAGCAAGCCGCCTCACGGTAAACGGCACCCTGACAAGGACGGAAAAGAATAAACAGCTTGACAAAATGCTCATTGCCACGTGCATTCATGTGTTTTCATGGACAGGTTGGCTGTTACTGTCCCGCTAATGTGTGCATTACAGGCTGTGAGGCTGCAGTCTCTCTCTCAGTGTGGAGGACACCTCAGCATATAAGCTTGAGGATGCATGTTCTCTTTCGCAGTTTCTACAGTGCACCCTACAGATTCCCACCCTTGTATGTAACCTCATTTGGTGCTAGGAGCATTTCTTCTGTCTGATATACAAAAAAAAAGTGAACCCTGTCGAGTCAAATAAAATATTATTGTATCTCTTTCACACTTTTTATTTTGATTCATTCTAAGGAGACAGAAGCTTGTCCACCATTAAATCTATTATTTAATACACCACAGTTATCATTAAATGATAACAGAAGCTGAAAGTGTATTTTTTGCTGACCCCTGGTGCTTTAACCTCTTACCTTGCTGTCTTGATGAAGCCTTGTACCCCAGGGTGTAAATGTAATCAGTGGCATCACTGTTGGGTGTGGTCAGTGGAATAACAGAGCACATTTCTACCCATATGTACATTAATAACATAATCATAATGCAGATTTAAAACACCTATTTTATGTTTAAACTCAGTCGTTTTTTGTTCTTTGTTTAAGACAGTGTCAACGTCTGAATTACCAGTTTAGGTGTATTGTTACCAAAGTTAATATAGCTAGTGTTAAATGTGATGAATCACTAAACTAACAACAACACAATAAACTGAATAAGAAATTAATTGAGGCCAATAGCAGAAACCTATCACACAGTGGAAGGATTTTCAAATGTTGTGTAAGCTGTCATGTGAAGATCCTTTGCATATATTTATATGCTGTGAGCTATTCAACAAAAGACTGATATTCAATTATCAACACAAAAGGAATAGAAAAATAAACATATGTCCAGCAAGATATTTTAAAATATTTCTTATCTTGTTAAATATTTTATGACCCTTCAACCCCAACCCCTAACCCCTAACCCCCTAGCAAAGGGCACAAAGTGCAAAATTATAGTCCTCCTATTCCCTCAACATCTTTCCCTTTTTCTTTCTTACACAATTTCCTATGAGAAACTACAATTAAACACATTATAATAACAAGTTACAGTGACGCCACATGCAGTTCACACGCCTCTTTGTCTTCGAGAACTCGCACCACAGTCTAATCCAGCCGATGTGTGTGTGTGTGTGTGTGTGTGTCCATGCATGGCTAGCTCCTTTTCTGGCAGTGGATGTGTGGGGCTGCTGGAGGTGTGTCAGAGTAAAACTAATCAATCTTGTCTTTATTTCCTGGCATTGCCTCTGTCTGCCCCGCAGTCATGCTCCAACCAAGCGACACAGAAGAGCCAACAACTATCTAGCGACGCTCCAAACTGCTCCCCAGGCACAATGCACCAGGCAAGCGTTGGGTGCTGATCAGGAGGCAAAGTCAAGGCTCATCACAACTTTCACTTCAGTGTTTACTAAAAGCCCCGCCTGACCTTTACAGGCAACTGTCTCTATTGATCACATGCATACGTCCTGTCGCACCGCTAAAACCGTGTTTTGTTCGGGGGTGTTCGCATGCATGCCAGCTCGTATTCTCCTCCCAGACGGAGCTGTGCCTGATTGCGCAGGAGCACAGTGAGGCGATGGCAAAGCCAAAGGTCAGAATGACATTACTGGTGTTTCAACATGTTCAAGAGCAAAGGGGTGTCGAGTTGAATCCAAAAACTGTAGAAGCTTTAAACACTGCTGTTTCCTATTTTCACAAATTCTTTCCTTTCAGATTAGAGTCATGTTGCTTTATTTATTTATCATAATAAAGAAGCTGCCTCAGTTCCCTGTTGGACGGAGACTTTGCACTTTATTTCTAATTTCTTTTTTATTTCTAAAAAAAAAAAAAAAAATCTTATTACTGAGTGTCTTTTGATAAATAGAAAAATTACAGCATTTTTTTTCTTCTTGTCCAAATACCAAACAGTCACCACTTCTTTGCCAGAAAATAAGTACTGATGACAGTCTCACCTAATGAATCTATATTGTAACAGTCTCATATACATACAGGTAGGATTCATATACATTTATGAATTATGTGTTAAATGAATGAAAATTAAATAAAGTCCCTTAACTATAGAATTAGTTTGAAGTTATTCTTAGGTAGCAGGAGGCTGATTTTTTTTTATCTTAAAAGCTCTAAAACCCCACTTTACACTGCTGCCGAACACCAAACAGCAGACAGATAAATTTAGCAACTAGTTGGTGAACATAGAGGAACATTTGACAGTTGAAGAACCGAATGTTTTCTTCTGGAGCTGGCACAGAACAAATCAGAGCTCAAAGAGAGTCTATAGTGGATATGCCAATCCATATCTGATAAATGTGTAAACGGCCACTGTTTGCCAAGGTGATATATTTAATGTGATAATATTTAAAGCAGAGAGCCACACTTCATGTGTCAGCTCCCATCTATGACCATGTTTTGTTGTGTGATGAGAAACAAAGTTATAATCCTGTTTAAATATCATTTTAATAATGTAGTGTGTGATTTGCAACAGCCATAAAGAAACATCAAAAGGTTAAAGGTGTAATGTTGGTGTGAATCTTAACAATATTAATAATAAAGTCAGTGATCTGTATGGCTGTTTTTACTTCTGTTATGTTACATATTCAAGTAACCTACTTCCTTCCAAACCTACAGGGAGGTATACTTATTCAGGAGTTAGTTACATGCAGCTTAACCATTAAATAATATGCTTTGAACAAGATAAATGGGTTTTATAATGATTTTTTTTAATCAATATGAGAATGAAGAATGTGCTTTTTTATTTAAATGAATTTCACTGTACGTGGTCCCCACAAGGAATTCCCTGTAATTAACTGTTTATGACCTGAGCTTTCACTATATATGTTATGACCTGAAAACAGGACACACACATGAATACCATATCAACCTGTAAATGGCGCCAGACAGTACAAACAAGACCTTGATTTGCCTCTTTGTTTGAAACACAGTGCCGTGCAATATTGATCAATCAGGTTTGCCAAAAAGAAGAGTCAAGACACCACATACATATTTATCACCCAAACAGCCCTTTACAGCACCTTTCTCTCCTGTTTTTCTTTCAGACACACAGGCGTAGATTGTTATGCATAGAGTGACACGACCTGCAGGCGTTGCTCAGATTCTTATCGTCATGCTCTCATCTGATGGGGACGCATGCTCTGACAAAGGCTGGTCCTCCTAGATTCTGCTCATATCTGCTTTTTAACAATTCCATCAGTGCCGGATAAGCCGGCTGGCAATAAAGACGAAATGGCAATACATAGAGGGATCTGGGCAGCATCTGCTCACAAGAATGACCGATAGCGCAGTGCTGTTTGAATCATCAAAAAGTGGTTGAAAAAATGATGAGGGAGAGATAATACAGGCCATCCTAACATGGGCTCGGTAAGGAAATGTCAATCCAATGGCTCTGTAAGGCCAAAAAGCACGAATTGCTTTTTGATGTTTATTCCTGAGGATTTTTTTTCATTATTTGTTATTATACATAAGTTAACATTAGGGGTGTCCCTATCCAACCTCAGACTTAGTGTTGTCAGAAACAGTACTGATCAAGACATTTTTTAATTGATTGTTATGGGCTGTGTTACCTCAGCATGATCTTTTTTTATGTCAGCTGTCACACGGGTGTTCTTACTTGCAGACTGACAAGCAGTCTTTATTGCACATTATGTTCTTGTATAAAAAGTACAAATAAAAAATATTAAGGAACAACTTGCAGGATGCAGGCTTTTTATTTCCCTTTGAACACCGCAGAGCTACATGACAAAACAACAGCAGAGAGAACCAGACGGACTTGTGTTTTGAAAGTTCCAGGTGAACTTGTGGAAGCCATTGCTGTAGGTGAGTTCTTATGCCAGAGGCTTGGCGTGGACATGGGGATCAGGAATAACACATTATCTGACAAATGTAAACTCATGAAATGACATACAGTTAAGGTGAGAGCAAACGGTTGCGAGTTTAGACAAGCAGGAGTTCCTGAGCAATATTAGCATTAATCTGGCAAATCGTTTATAGCAACATAATGATTGTAAGGCCAATATTCATTTTTAGGTTTTTCGTGAGTTTAGATCAACTCATGAAGGAAATTTGGCTCTTTAACAACTAAACACTCCATGTTAACTATCTCGCCATTAACTTTGTCTTTGTGACGCTAAGCCCACTGTGGACGAAAAGGATGTGATGATGAGAGCGGTGAGAGTGAACCAAAACAATTACTTGATTGCACATGATTAACAATAGGGAAAATCATGGTTTTGGATGACTAAATGTCAACACATCCTTTCTAATGCAGTATAGGGTAGAAACTTAAGTCATTATTCCTGATTATTCCTATGTGTGAATACCCTTTGATAATCAAACCCACTCTTCTTTTACCTTTAAAACCCACATAGCTGCTTAGACTCAATGCATTTAGAACCAGAGTTTTGTAAAATTTTTCTTTACCAGATAATCTTCAAGCACAAATTTATATTATATGTGCTTGTCCTAAACCAATTTTCTCGTTTTGATTTTCCCTCAACCTACTGATGTAACCTGCCCATGTTACTCTTTGCAGGTGTGTATGTGTGATTTTTTTATGTGTACCTGCATGCCTTTGAGTGCACTGGTAGTGTGTTGCGTGTTGTCCCAGTGCTGTCTAGCAGTGAACAGTACTATATTGTAGCTTTTGACTCCTCCAGTGGCAAACTCTTAGCGCTTGGCTCCTCAATGCCCGACACACACGAGCCACATCCTGAGTGACAGGCCGCTCCCTGCAGAGCTGGGGAGGGTAATTGGCATTCAGGATCATCTGGATGATAGGGAGGGTGGCGAATTCCGTGAGACGCCGCTCCCCGCCTTTTATTCCAGCGCCACAAAGTTCCCCAAGACCCGTACCCCATTTGCACAGAGAGAGAGAGAGATTGAGAGAGAGAGAGAGAGAGAGAGAGAGAGAGATATCGACACACAGTGAGATAGAGAGAGAAAGCCTACTTTGCATGCAGTGAGTTGGCAGTAGCAAACCCCCGAGGGAGACATTGTCGGTGAGGGGGAAACAGCTTTCTATGCATGAGGAGAAATCTCCTTCAGGTTTGTGTTGCAGCTACCGAGCCCCCCACCCTCCACCCCCCAATCATCCTCATCACCCTCCCTTCCCAGCCCGAAACCCCCGCACCCATGTCTCAAGGGATTTATGACCTGTCACCTCGGCAGCTCGTGGGGATGGGAGGGTGGAGAGGGGGGAGGAGGGTACGGTAATGATGGTGACGGCATACAGGAGGAAAAGGGGGGGCTCTTCACGTCACTCTGGCAAGCACGATGTATCAATCTGTCCGGGGATTTTGTCCATTCAACCGTACCGCAGCAAGAAGAATTAACAGTGTGTGTGTGTTGGGGGGTGCGGGATTATTGTGATAGCTACCACACCTAAGCTATCTCCCAAAACGGATCTTTCATTACACACTAAGAAACCAACAACGAAGTGACAGGAACACTCAGCCCCCATCAACATGTCATTTGCTCTGCTGTCAAGTGGCTTGTGGTATTTCAAGGAGAAAAAAAACAAAGAAGATAGAGTGGCAATCAAACAAAATGCCATGACACAGTTTTGTTTAGAGAGGATCGCAAAGTGACATGTGCATACAGTGGGCTGTATTATATATTTCTTTGTGGACATTTGATGGAGGGCATTAACCTGTAGATTTCTGCCAGCTCCCATAAATTACTCGGCTGTATCTGTGCCCCTGAGGTAGATCATTAGTGTGCTTGATAGGTATAATAACGTAGCCCGGTGCATTGCCATTCCGAGGTTGTATAGTCATGACTAAACAGCTCTGTGTGCAAAGAGAATTGAATTATACCTTCTGTCACACAGTTACCGTGAATTTAATGCATACTGAGTCGAGAATCAATAATTTGTCAAAAGCTGCTGATGCATTATTGTCAACTCTGCCAAGATGAAATTATATGGAGTTATTGAACATAAGAGGCACAACAGATTCTCCTGAAGATTGCAGACCTGCCTTTAAAAAAAAAAAAAAGAAAAATCATTGAATCACACTAAATATATAAAGATTAATCCTTGTAAATTCCTTAGGATCGACTCCAGAAGAAACCTTTTACTCTGCAGAAGACTCACTGTGCAGAGGATTCTGTAACAACAGTGCAGAACCCCCTAAAATCGAGAATATTATATATATATAAAATAATAATAATAATAATAACTTCAAACATTTTAGGAGAGCGTTGGAAAGAGTCTTCGGTCGCTTACTGGTTTTACACATATAGAATGAAACCGAGTGTTTCATAGTGGTACGGTATAGGCTGTGTGCTGGCAGAAAAAACAGAAATAATAATAAGTCTTAAAAAGTGAGCTAATTAAAAACACTGGGCAGCATGGGTTCCCCTTCTACCAGATAAATCAGTTACTGATATAATGACAGTTTAATTTGACTTTAAAATTTCTGTTCACTGCTGAGAATGTACAGCTTTCAAAGACAAAGTCCCTCATCTTACAGGACACTTCCAGAAATTTGGGCAAGATGCACGGCTTTAAAAAAAGGAAAATTACAAGAATGGTCAAAATTGAGAGCAGCATACATCCTACCCTTCCCATAATGCATAATAATGAATAACACTTTAGCTTAGATTATGTTCATTATAATACAGCCACAAAAATGAATGAAATATTAAATATTAAATAAAAAGTGAGTGAATTAATTACAAATTCATTGCAGTATATTGTATTAACACATAATTCAGTTACACATCAGGATGTAGTTACTTGTAGTTGTGGGGACTTTAGTGGGGACTTTTTAAAGTGTTTATGTATTTATTTATTACTTATTATAAAATTGTTATAAAATATTGTTATTTTATAACAATTATACATTTTCCTATGAAGTGTCCATTACATAATGAATGCATAATAAATGATTAATTAAGGCAGGTTAATATAAAGTGTTATCTGCCAGGAAAATATTCTCAGCAAGTGCATTATCCAACATCATCCAAGGATTTACTTTTATTTGCCATATCATATAGTAACATATGTTCTGCAGAGTGTTTGATATTTTTTCTCATATGATATCAGAGTAATATTAAATGGACTCTCAGTCTGTGCGTCCTGTCCAGAGGCTCTCCAGATAACAGTGAAGAGATCGGTCTTCCGGTTGTCTGTCAGAGGTGCTGCTGCAGTTGTCAACGCTGAACTGTGTAAGAAAAATATTAATTACACACTCACAGTTGGATCTGCCAGCAAGTGTGAGACTCCTGAACTGCCAGTTAGGCGCTGTGAGGCCAAGGAGGAAACTGCATTGCCAATTGTATTGCTGATCTTTGTTCCCTGTTGTCACACTACACAATACGTCTTTTTTTTTTTTTTCCAAAACACAAAATTGGATAAAACTAGATTTTAAAATTATGCATATGCCATTGCCACATCACTCATTGATTTAAATGTTTAACTTGTTTGGCGCAACTGTCTATCTCACAAGTCTTTACTTATGTGAATGCAGAACAAACAAGTAACTTTTTGCATTTCTGTTCAAATTCTACCTCCAACAACTGAAAATGAACACAAACACAGACCTATCTTAATAGAAAAACCGTAAGAAGAAAGAAGCATGTTAACTATTCCTTCAGCCCTTTGAATGAGAATTGCTAGGAAAATGCTTCAAGTTTAGATAAGAGCAATAACAAATGAGAATGGATGAAGAGAGACATTTTAAAAGGGAAGTAGGAGAGGAAGACTTACAGTAGGAGAAGGAGATATTCAGGTGGGTGTTGAGGAGAAAGTCGGGTATTTCTCAAAGAGATGCATCTTCAGCCCTATTCCAGAAGAGCAGGAGGTACCTCGGCTGTCCTAGCAGGAGCAGGAAGGTCGTTCCAGTGCTAGAGAGCCAGGGGGGACAGGAGTTGAAAGTGGAGCAATGTCCAGGTAGCCGCAGGGAAAGGGGTGCGAAGCAGGTGGTCATAGCAGAGCTGGTGTGGGGGGGCCGTGGCCTGGAGGTACAGTGTAGGGGGAGTGGTTCCTTCAGCAGCCTCGTGCACCAGCAGCAGGGCTTCACATCCAATATAAGTAGCCAGAGGTGGCGAGCAGAGAGTGTGCAGAAGGGGGCTGACACAAGAGAATTTTGTGAGGTTGAAGAAAACGTGGGCTGAAGTATTGTGAACAAGCTAAAGGGGTGAGAAGACCTTAGCCAAAACCAATTTCACATTCAGAGCTGCTTACAATGGGTTTTCTTACAGCTCAGGCTCACGCAATTTTGTGAAACAGAGTTTCATGAGACAGGGTTGCTTTGTAGTTGCGATACTCTAAGATGCCATGCTTTGGACAGAAATGAAAGATTATGTTCACATACTATGAATTATATCATGAGGCAATTATGTTACACTTCAAGTAAGGCAACCAAGACAGCCAACAACAATAGCCTTAGCTGTTTGTTCCGTGAGTATCGGGCAAATACAGTTTTGTACAATTCTGGTGCCATAACAAAGCACCCTTTATACAGGCTTTATATACATATATATAACAATAAAAAACAAAACAAGACAAAAAAAAAACTGCTGGTGTGTATTCATCTCGAACATAACGCTTGCTTTGTCCATTTAACTCGCTCTTTAGGTCATCATGGAGACTCTCAAAAGTCAGACGCTGCAGAGCATCTGGACCAAAGTCATTTATTAGCAACTTAACATCAGCGACTGCATATTGGATTGGCGTGAGAATCTGTCTTTTGGCAGATGATTTACCAACTTTTGCTCTTGGCTTCATACAGTGGTTCCCCAAACCGGGGGACAGGACCACTCCAGGAGTCACAAATTAAATCTAAGAGGATGTAAGATGATTAGCAAGAGAAAATGAAGGGGAATTATATTATTTTCTTCTGAGCAGTTTTGCTTCTTGAGGCTTTTAAAGAACTATTGCAATTAAACAAGTAGAGAAGGGAATGTCTCTTTTTTGTTCAAATGCTGATAGAAATTATGCAACTTGTGACAAGGGGTTTTGAATGGACTGTGTTTTACTTTAAAGGGTCACGAGCCAAAAACAGTAGGAACTTCTGGCTTAATAGAAGGTCAGACACCTGCGACCCATTATTAATGACTTTATTAATGTTTTTAATTGCAGATGACTTGCTCGTTTTTGCTCATGCCTTAGTAAATGGTTTCCAAACTGGGGTTGAGAGCAGGGTTTTCTGACTTTTCTCTAATTTGTGCTTTTTTTAT
Source organism: Scortum barcoo (assembly GCA_023238725.1). Classification (NCBI taxonomy): domain Eukaryota; kingdom Metazoa; phylum Chordata; class Actinopteri; order Centrarchiformes; family Terapontidae; genus Scortum; species Scortum barcoo. The sequence continues at coordinate 15,654,182 of CM041531.1, forward strand.
CATGCAGTACTGCACAGTTTTACCTTTTTAGGCCTGGAAAACTGGGTGATCTAGAAACTCGAAAGCTACGAGGACTTGTAATATCACTTTGTAGTTGACACTAAATTATTAATAACCAGAACAGCAGAATGTGACAGTTGCAATATTACAAATTAGATACACGTTTGCTTTCATGATAGTAGAAAATTATTTCAATACATTTTTTTTCCATCTGTCTTATCGCTCCGTTGTTCTCCATACCACACCTCATGCTGATACAGAAGCTATCTCCAGTCTGAGATACCTCTAACTGAGAGTAAACTACTGATAGTTGACTTTGCCACACTGGCTTAATGTCTCTAACCGGCTGACCTCTTCCGCCCTGCAAAGCAATCTCTGTGTTTGTCTGAAAGGGGAGGCCATGAATATCTCCCACCTGCTTTAAGTCGAACGCCATCAACGCGGGGCTGGGCGAGGAGACATCCTCCGCTCCAATGGCCAGTGTGGACAGAATGATGGAAGCCACTAAGAAAAGCGCTTCTCTTTTTCTCTGGCCTCTCAGTGTCTGGCTGGCAGCCGGTCAATCAGCTGTGACTTCGTAATATACAATTGGATTCCACTTGCCTGCCATAACACCCTTTTGCAGATTAGACTGTGGGTGACCTGCCAAAGGGGGTGAGTTTGAACATATTGACTCCTGTGCATATGCAACAGCTGAGCTCCCTCTCAGCAGGGTTTGACGGAGCAGAGAAAGAGCGCGGTCGTAAAGGTGCAGGGCTTCAGGGACCATTGACGGAGAAGGACACGCGGCGTGCTCTCCTTTTCAGCAGCGACTCACTTGAGAAAAGCTCATCCATTCCCTTCAGAGATAATGCATGCGTCTTTGTGCTCACGGGCCGGCTGTGAGAACACAGACACAAGATGTCCAGCAGTGCCGCAGAGATGGATTTTTTCCCATTTTGCAAAACAATGCTCTGTATACATGACAGTAAGGGGAGAGATCCTTCAAGTTGCAGAGGCTTCGCGGTAACAAGGCCTCCCACCGACTGAAAGGACTGTCCAGGTTTTCATCTGTGAAAAATCCCCAAACACTGTCTTTTTTGTATCTTTTCATCCCTCTCAGAGACAGAGTAACACACTGAAAAGCTGTGCAGTGCTAATGTTTTGTAAGTAACTCATCGCTTTTAGTATATTCTAACTCATTTCATTGCAGTTATTGTCGTACAAAAGCACACAGTACCTCAGCGTAGGGATGATATTTTATGCAAAATATGTTAACTTAACCTCTAAATTATAGCCTGGAAGCATTTTTTATCCATAATACTGATTTGTATATGAATAAAGAGTTAATTTTGAAGGCTGGATGTCTCCGCCTCCTCTCGTTGTCTCTCTGACTGACTGTTCCAACTGCTTCCGTCTGTGTTTAGCTATTTTTATTCCCACTTTTTTTTTTTCCAATTCTTTCATCCAATTTCCTCTCAGACACAAAAGGTGTCTTTGTAAAAGAACGGGAAGAAGAATGACAAGCCCTGGATAGCTTGAAAAGTGTGTCAGCGTGTGTCATTTGGAAACATCATCTGAATATTGAGTAGGCGGAATGCGTTTGATGAACAACCCATTAAAAGTGTCATATCCTACATTTTGTTAAATAACACTTCCGATCAGGGATGGGTTTTTTTTGTTTTTTATTTTTTGCAAAGACTTAAAATGGGTCCACTACCCTTAGAATTTATTGTACAGCTAGATGACACGACATCTTCATTGTGGGATTTTTTTTTTTTTTTTTTTTTTTTTCCACTGTGAAAAAGACCCAAATGTTGAAGAGTGAAAGCCAAAACTGCCTGATCAGGGTGACCGTTTGAGGCAAACTCAGATCTGGGGTTGATACAGAGCCCTTGTGGGACTGACCTCGGTGGAGGAAGTGACACAGAGCCGGAGCAGAGAAAGAATGGCCCAGGTGTGACCTCTGACCTCTGGGGAAGTTATAACTAGAACACAGAGCTCAGTCGTGATACTTTATCTTAATTTAAACCCAGGTTGTCTCAGCCTCTATGGCCCGGACGCTGACTTTTGTATGAAGGTGGCAGACTTTTTTGCTTCTTTAGAAGAACTCGAGGTAACAATAGAAACAAGGTTATTGGGCTCACTGGCAGGACTTGAAGTGCTTTTGAAACAAAAAGCTGAGCTAAACTCACGGAGTACAGTCGGTTCTAATGGATGAAATGCCTGGTATTGATTGACCGCATTAAATATATTTCACTGCTGTTGTCATGGGAGGACCCAGTGACTCCAGTTTTGCCTCCAGTTTTTCTTCCATCTCTAACCCCACGGCCTGTGACGCATTATGGAGCCCAGACTTGAGATAAAGGAGGTGGACTCACAAACATCATGACAAAAAATATAAACCTTGTAAGCTTTGCTCTTTCTCATATGTTTCCATTTTTATCTTGTAATTTAATTAATTGGTATTGGTGTTTTTTTTTCAAGGGTCTTAAGAAAGAGTTTGCTGTGTGCTGTACAGATTGCAAAGCCCTTTAAAGTGAATCTGGGCTTTCCAGCTATATGAATAAAACTGACCTGATTCAGCACATCTTTGACTCCTGTCATTTCTCATTATTTTGCAGGTTTTTCACTTCTCTTATGTACAAAATCATTCTCTAATCACACCCATGAAAAATTCTTGTTCCATGCATGACGTGTTAGAAATGGCATAAGATAGGAAAAGCAAAATAGATGCATACTGAAAACATGATTCTATGTCAAATCAAAGAGACATTATACAGTCCAGCTACAAGAAATGGATGAATGGAATGGATTACTAGTATTATTGGTATCAGTGCTGCATGCGACATGGTCGACCACAGCATATTATTGGACAGACTGGAAAACTGCCTTAGACTTTCTGGCAGTGTTAAACTGTTTGTAATTTGAAATGTAGCTTTTACTCAAAAACAGAAACACACCTGATTATTGTCACTAATGACCTCTAACATGATGATAAATGACAACTGCCAGCCAAAACTAGCCCTGCATACAGGGATAATGTCACATACATGATGACGTCAAGGTGACATTATGGCAAATAAAGAGATTGTGTTTCAGCAGGGATTTCATTACTCTGTTTTTCTCATTTCTTTAATATGTTTTTTTTTCTCTCAGAATAGGAAATTGGTAACAATAAATGTAAATGTAATAAACTCTTAACACTTTTATAACAATAGCATGCAGCTATTTAGCGCTTTGATTTTACGAAAGCAGTGAATTAATTCCTCCCTCTGTGATCCTTCACGGTGTCAGAGGATTTCTCTGGTGTTTGTCATCAGACAAATGCTTAAGCTATATCCTTGGAGAAATAACTTCATTCAATTCAATTTCCTTTAATTAGTCACAAACATAATTCTGCTATTTTCTAACATCTTGGACAACGGGGGAAAAAAAAATCCTTTCATGTCTGCAAAGGATAGAGACTGCCAGAGACTAAGTGAAGATACTTTGCTGTTTTAGAGCCAAACTCACCAGAGTAAAGGGCTGCTAAAGGCATGCTATACCACAGATGATGCATGTAAATTATCAGGAAATTTATGTGCATACAAGTTGATGACATATTAATCACTAGATGCTTCCAGGTATAGCCTAGTTTTGATTTGAATAAATATGCGATAACCAGCTTGCAACGCAACGAGGAACAGAACATTTAACACTGTTGTTCCCTGCCAACTCTCAAACAGAGGAAAATCCCAGGCTGATTAAAATCAAATGAAAACAGGGAAGACATTGCCCAAAGCTTACTAGATGTTAAATCACAACATTCTCTGCCTGTATTTGATTCTTACCGTGAGTCTGCTCAGCTGGAAAATAAAAATGAAATGTTAAACTGTGGCTCATCACGCATGGAAATGAGATGAATGCAATTAAAGCTTCACAGTGACTTGGTGCTGTTTCGTTGTAGCTGTCACTCTGGTGTCACAGTGTTTTCTTACTATATCTATATACCATTATGCACTTCTGCCTTACAAATAAATGCCAAAGCAGCTTTATATATGTACAATACTTAACAGTGACAAATCAGTTTTTACCAAAAGTCAAGACTCAAATCTAAGGAGATATATTTATGCCTGAATCCTGAACATGCGATGGCACATTCTGAGCACAAATGAGATTTCTGCCTGCACAGACAGGGACAAATTAGGGACAAATTTATTGGAGAAAACAAATACATTTTTTCCTCAGTAAATCTATCACGTTTCCTGTTATCCACATAAGTGCACAATAATAACCTCTCTAATTCATTTAACCACTCAATTTCACTACTTGCATTAAACTAGACAGTGAGTGTCTTACACTGTGTCCAACCAGAATTAGAAAATGATTAGTAGTAGGTCATTTCTGATTGGCTGTAAAATAAAACTGGTTTGAAGGTCTGGACCATCATACTTGAAATTAACCAAGCCATGATTTTTTTTTCCTTTTTTTCTTTTTTTTGAAGCTTTTGAGTGAGTTTTCACAGTTGTTTCAGTTCAGGTTAAACTGAAAAGTTCAAAAGTCTGGACCAAACGAGGGAGGTGTGTAGGTGATCTTAGATGTGCTGGTTGGCAGATTTTCTGTATCTATGGACAACCAGACAACCAGACTTGTTGTTTCCCTTTTTTTTAATTTTTAAACTTTTAATGCCAGTTTCCTGCTGGTGGTAGCTTCATAGCATCCAAACATATGAGTGGTATTAATCTGCACAAATAACTCTCAGCAAAAAAGCAAATAAGCATAACTCTTAACATGTTGAACTTTTCCCAGTAAGCCAACTATGCTTGTAAAAATCTTTGCCTGTGCTGATGCCACAAATTCCCCTTTGATGTTAAATTAACTGTATAAATGAGTGATTATCAAAATATTGACTTTTTTAAGCCTGGCAGTTTTTTTTTGTGATGCTTTGTGAGCCTTTGACAGGGCACTCCATAAAATGAAAAATGATACACCTCTGATCCTGCTCTTAAAATGAAATACACTCCTGTTGTTCATGGGTGCATAAAATGTTATTGCCCAACTGATCTTCAAGACACAGTGGGAGCTGTGCTTGACTTGCTGCATCTTGTCTGGGCCACTGGGTAATGACTGAAATCCGCCCACCCCCTCCAGTCCAACTTGGCCACAGCCAAGCCACAGCCTGAGCCCCTCACACTGCAAGCAGTCCATGTCAGCCCAGGCCAAATGGGTCTAATTCTAGGTGACACATTTAGCGCATGATTTACCTTGCAGACCTACAGCTGTGTCCCCGACACTCAAGACAAGACCGCTGGGGCGTCTCATGAGCATAATTAACCCCTTCATTATGGAAATAAGCAAAAACATTATGAATAATCGTAGCTGGCTGGATTGGCGGGCTGGATTAAAGCAGATGTGGCAGAGTGCTGACTTTGGGCTGTCCATTTCACCAGAGCCAGAGATGATATCATTCAGTGGTCAGGGACCTTGAAACGGGCAGCGAAAATGAGATGTAATGGTTCAAGGGGAAAGCAACAGATTCATACACTCAGGAAACGGCTCCCTCCAAGGTCCCTCTGCTTGGCTCATCTCATCACTCTATATTCACCTTTGAATTGTGAGCCTGAAAAATAAAATGATACTTAGAGTCCAGTGCTCGGTCTTTTATCCTTTTAGCACAACTGGTAAAGGCGTGTTTAAGGTAAAGCACACACTTTAGAAGTAGATCGTTTAAAAAGAAACCATTATATTGGACCTTAAGGTTAACTTGAAAAGCTGGCTACTGGTGGATTGTATGCAACAAATGCAGGAAAATGACAGGCGATGAAGCCAGCCACTAGTACATCAAAGTGTAAGGTTCAAAAGGGACTTGTGTAGATATCTCAGCTGTAAAGCGGCTGGATCACAGCGTATGGATTCTCCCTTGCTGAATCAGCATAAAGTTTTTCAAGTATTGATGAAGTGAAGTGATTATCAAAGTGCTTTGTCCTTATTAGGACCCTGTGGGGTTGCTACAGCTATTGAAAGTTACGGGGATGGAACCACTGGATTCATGTAAAGCATACTGTTAATCATATATGAAGATATTTGTCTCACACTTAAAGCAATAGTCTGACACACTTATCACACCAACAGTCACTAATCAATCAACTAATCAATAGATCTTCTAAAGTATAAAAATAAAGCTTTATGTATTTTATTTAGGTACAGTAAATCTGGTCACCATAGGGGCCTTTTGGTCTTGCAGTAATGTGGATTTCACCACAAGAAGCTCTGAAGAGGCTCTAAACCCTTTTGCCTAAAGCAAAAATATGCATTTGAGCATGTTTTTCTGCTTACATGTTAGTCTTATTTCTCTCCTCTACCAACTATACTCTGCAGACTTATCACCCCATAAACTACATAAAAATAAACAACATAAAAATCCTTTTCACAGTTAAAAGCAGTTCAAGCACAGAGGGATCAGACCAAAGACAATACTCTATATAATGGAAGCACATGTCTAAGTCTTACCAAATGACTATACCTGATCCTCAGTTACACTTATTAACTACTGTATAATATTTTGCTTATGTTTGACTGTAATGACAATAAACCGCTTTCACTGCACCAAGCCAATATTTTACCTTCTAGTTCAGTCACTGTGTTTTCTTCTTCTTTGCTCCAAAGAAAACCACTCACTTTTGTTAACCCCTCATCCTGCGTGTTAATCATCTATTATGCAAATGATGGACAAATTTGAGATTTATCATACTGAGCACAGTGTCAATGACATTTATGAATGGGAAGACACAGCTGGGAAGTAGCCCCTCAGCATATGCGTGTGTGTTTGTGTGTGTGTTGTATATGACGTGAGTGTATTTAATGGGGAGCAGTATGGGCGCGTGTGTGTGTGTGTGTTGGGGGTGTTGGAATTCAATAAGGCAGATGGGCCTTTTTAGAGTATTATCTTTATTGCCAAAGAAAGGGCCAATCTGTTCCTCTCTTTTGCCAACAATACACATCAATATGTACAGCACATTTCTGTTTTGCTTACATTTCTCCATTCGCTTGCCTTGTTTTTATTTTGTCTTTGCCTTTTGCCTCCATTGGTTACAGCCGCTGATGAAAACAGAATGCACCTGAACCCCTTTCACAGCCAGAAAATGAACTTGAGAAACACAACAGGGGTGTATTGCGGGTTGCAAGAGAGAGGAGAAAAAGCGTGGACCTTTAGTGCGAGGCTTTTACTGCAGGGATTACTCTGTTCGGCTTGACAGCGAAAGCGAGTCATGGAGCAGACAGCCAGGGCCTCGGTGGAGAAAGGAGAGAACAGAGATGATCCACCTGTACCGTTGCTCTCAGAGGGCTGGCTAAGTCAGAGCAGTGTGGTTTCTAAATGACACAAGCACCTCAGCTTTAAATACCACTAAGCATATTCCTCCTGTTCAGCCTGGCAGAGAGGATTCACACCTGCAAAGCTGAGAGCATAAAATATTACAATGAGAGCAGGTATGACATTTGAGAAGAATTCTTACTCTGTTGATAAGGATAATGCAGGGCTGAAGTCAAATTTTAGTACCAGATGTAGTCATCATGTGATAGGGGCTACGGCAGTATCAACAGATGGATGATATTTAGAGAGGAACAAGTAAATAAAAATAAACAGGAAAAGTGCACGTAAGAGTGCCAGTAAAGCAGCATTTTTTGACATCTAAACAGTCTCGCACAATGATTGTCCTTGTTGATGTGGATGGATGACTGAAAAAAGATTGCTTCATTCATTCATTTTCTCTACCTGGTTATTTTGTGCAGATTCACAGGAACATATTATATCATCGGTGGTAAATGTCACATTTGCTTGTTGGTCCTTCACAATCAGATTCATTGTTTTGCCACTTTGGTGAGATTTTCTGTTCTGCCTCCAGACCATTTGTTGTAAAAGACACAGAGGTGTCACCTTGACAAGCACAAGACATGTTAGATTTGAATCTGCCCAGTTCAAGGTCTGTGAATTACTGCATCTTTGCAGATTTGTAGTCACGCCTGTGGCATGGCTCCAGGGATGCCAATTGGTTGGTCCATTCTCTTTCACTACATACAGATTCCAGATGCTCAAACAAGGATGCCAGGCCAGTACGTGAAAATAAAATATACCTAAATATTCAGAGCATGCATTAGCTTATTTTTACTTTGGCGGTAGTGATTGTAAAAAGTAGTATTTATTTATTTAGTTATGATTATTTGACAGCTTGTAATTAGACCTAGCGAGGCTAACCAAGCGTAAACAAACTGTCATTGTTCTTGTTGCTTCATAAAGGGTGAGCACAATGGGTGTGCGTGAATTGAGGTGATAGAGTCATCTTTGTGCAAATGTTCTGTTTTACACTGTTTTCCATGTCTACATGTCAGCACTGACAATGAAGTTTCTGAGAATCCATACCCTGGGAGGAGTATTCAGTGATCTAAAACACAGCTTGAGCTTGGACAAAAAACCAAAACATGTAGAAAAAGCTAGGTTTAAAAGAAAAACAACTGAGTATCAGGCTAATTTTGAAAGTTAAGAGACCACAACCATCATTTATCAGAGGAAGTAAGAGAAGTTAAAGGAACAGAGAGAAAGTGGTCACACCAAGAAATTAAATGAAGTCATCAAGTAAGGTACCGCATTTTTGTAACTCCTGTGCTGAGGATAACAGCATGAAGAGATTTGATTAATGTTCCTCTAAACAGAGGTCACATGTGTCTTGTTGATATGGAAGTGATTTTACACCCTGTAATCAAAACTGGAACAGAAAACACAAGACATGACCGTGTCATTTGTTGACATCTGTACTTTCGCTGAAAACAACCCAACCCAACTCTGTGTGTGTGTGTGTGTCAAATGTATTGGCATGTGGTGCACATGTGCATTTGTGCATGATTGTAAACAAACAGAATCATGCCTGAGTGTGTGTGTGTGTGTTTGCAAGTACAGGAATGTGCAAGGATGTGTGCATGTTCGTGTGTTTGTCTGCGTGTGTGTGTGGCACAGCTGAAATGTTCCCAGGCAGAAAATGAGGGAGTTATGAATATGCATTAACACATTTTACTGCATATCATCATCAGCATTCGTTGCCAGTGAGTCAGGCCAAATAAAGCCTGTGACTGACCCTGGGATAAGCTGGAGCTAAGGTCAAGTCAAATCACATTTATTTTTAGAGAGCTATGTTCGTCTCAGAGCTGTTTGAGGAACAACAAAGGGAACAGCAGATACAGCTGGTGACATTCTGCAAAACAAATGTGTGAGTCTGCTCCATTTTGGGAAACAAAGTAGGTTAGAAATGTGTTGAAGCACTGATGTCCTGGGTAATAATAACATTATATTGTGAGTTATTACAGCTACAGTCTGAGCTGCTGGAGTTCAACACATAGCGCTCACGACAAGCACAATTAACACCATATACACAGTATGTATGAAATAAGTCATATATAGCTAATCACTTTTACCAATCACCATATTTGATGCAGTAGCAAATAACTGCCAGTCCAGGCAAGAGCTTGTAGATTTTCACATTTTATGGAAGAAACAAGTTGAGATCCGTAAAATGGTTTATCTCACACTTCAATCAGAGAAAGAAAAATGAAGAAGTTACACCTTGTTGAATATTGTGGCCATGAAACGAAGTTTAAATCAGAGCGCTCCAACAGACTTGTGTAGCAGTCATGCATTTAGAATACAGGAGCAAGAAAAATGGTGAGGCTTGATGATGCTTCACAGTCGCTCAGCGGTGGATATTTAGCTTCTTACAGCTATAAAATGTCAATTGTGTTAGTAGATAGTAATAGATTATGAGAAAATGGCATTTGTGCAGGAACAGCTATGATTACCCAAGCAATAAAATGATGTGTATTAAATGGATACTTATTTGTGCTTTGTTTTATGCATCAAAGACTTCAGAGTATGTTGATCACAATACAGACACTGAACTAGAGAAACGCAAAAACACTAAATATTACATAAAGACATGAATTCATTTATGGATAATGCTGTATTCTAACCCTTCAATGACACATTTAGAACCACTACATGACCACATAATTGATGCTTATAACACTGTAATGTAGCTAAAAACACTAAGGTCCATTTCGATACTTTAGGAGGTATAAGCTTTAGCCTCATTTCAAAGGTTATGTATGTATGTAAAGGTTATGTAAATGCCAGTGTAAATCTACACTGGCATCAAATGTCAACTTTTAAGGTGGAACGTTTTTTTAATGTTACTCAGTGATGAGTTGATGCGGTTCAGTCAACAAACTTTAAATGTCAATATGACATCTTTGTCTGTTGCATTTGATTTTATTGACTCTCTTACCTGACAGTCTTTAATACCCTTTAATAATGATTAGACTGAATTATTGGAGGTGGTGGAGCATCATTCAGATATGCTCTAGCAGCACTACACATGTTATTGCATATCTGTGTATGTCAACCACCAAAGTGGCCAGTGAGAGTCACTGTTGAATTCTGTCTGCATTTGGTGGGTGGGCAGGTGCAAGCCATGGTCATATCACATGATCTTGATCAGTTTGCCCTGCTGTCATGAGTCAATTTCTATTTGTTTGAGCACTTTAAGAACATGTCGCCAATGTTGGCTTTAAAGCTGAGGTTCAAGGTTGATCGTTGACCATGGAAAGTGCAGACATTTTTATATCACATCTATAAAAACAGAATCTGATTTTCTCCACTGATGTTTCCAAGGTAAGAATAAACTGTGAACCTTAGCTTTTAAAAGGTACTTAGAGGTGTGTGTGGAGTTTTCTTGTAAGCAAACTAAAGTTATGTTTCTCACCAAATTGTAATTGTATGTACTGAAGGCACTTCCTTCTCCATAAAGACATTTTTTAAATTTATTTAATATCCTGCATTGTTTACATCCATGGTTGCTGGCTTACAAGCTTCTTTATCACTATGTTTATTGGTGCATTATTTTACCCCATATCTGGCAAGATATGCATGTGTATGCGCATCCTATTGCACATGTGACACACAAGCAAAACTGGTATGCTGATTAAACATTGCTCGATAGTGCTGCTAGTCCTCACAAAAAAAAGGGAAACCTTTCCACAACAACTGAGCAAACTCCATCTGCTGAACTCGTGTGTCATTCAAACATGACAGCCAGCTGAACAGCTACTAAATGAATCTTGTGATAAAATAGTGATAGTGTAGTAGTTGTAGTGTTTATTAATGTTTTTGTTTCCTGATGTGTTAAAAAAACAATATCAGGTAGCCAGAAGCATTACAAACAGAAATTAGATAATAACTCTAATATTGTTCTGTGAACACACACACATAAACTTCCATACATCTGCTCTGAAGCAAATTCATTTTTTCCCTCAGAGGGAAATCCACCCAAGCTGCAATTTTCAAAAACGAAATAGACAAGTAAACAAAAGAAGAAGAAAAAAAAAAGAAGTGCAACATTTACTTGTATGCTGTTGACAGCGAGGGTGGAGGTGTAAATGCAGAGGGCAATGCTACCTGCTACTTCCTCTAATAAATACCATTGTTTGTCTCCCTTTTACGCAATTAACAGATGTTTTGATCTGGGTGTTTTTACTTTCATCCCCCGTCAGTAATGAGACGCAAAGCCCTGATACACTCTTCATCTCTGAACTCCAGAGACCTTTCTGACAGAGAAAAAGAGAAACATCACACCAACCACACACAGTGTGAGAGAGAACAAAAGCCGGAAAGTGACAGAGAGAGAGAGAAAAAATAAATAGATAACATAGAGATGATAGGGCATCTCAACAGGGGGTAAAACCTTGCTTCTATATAAAACGACACAGCTCTGTCATCCCCCCTCTGTAGTGTGCTGCTGTAGACTATGTTATTATTAATGTACAAAAACATGGTGTATCTAATATGTATTGGAGTGTGTCATGTGAAGACAAGGGGTTGTAATGCTTGTGGTTAGTTTTGCTGTCAAGTTGATGGTTGGAGGGCAGGATGTGTGTGCACATATTTTCAGTCGGAGTTTGAAAAAAATGCAATGCGACCTTTATTTGTTTGTTTGTTTGTTCCCTTTAACAAGCCCACATTGAATGTGTTTCATGGTTTTCACATGTGATGAATTTATAAGTACAAATTTTTTTTGTATTCAAACGTAACACAGGTGATATATCTGATATATAAGAACAAAAAAAATATTAAAATCTAATGTATTTTATTGCATAGAAATATTTACACAGTTTACATGTTAAATTAATATACTTTTAGATATGTGACATGTGATGATATGTCATATTTGAGGTAAGATATCACGTGAAACATGAAACATGTTTTGTGAGAATTTCTCTTATACATGATGGACACGATACATTTAAACAGATGTACTGCACATATATATTTAAACAAAATATATAATATATGTAAAGAAATATTTCATATATTCATATAAGAACATGTGAAATATGTGTAAAATGGCACATCTGAAAACTATTGCTTATCTATAATGTGACAAAGAATTACACCTGAAATTAATTCACTCATAGGCACATGTAATGTTTGGATAGTTAATCTGTTTAAAAACTCACTGAGTGTAGGCAGATGCGATTCTCAGACATTTCACATGCAATAAGCCAAATGAAAACATAAACCCATTCATTCATTCATTCATTCATTCATTCAATCACTTATGTGTATTAATAATTACTTTTTGGTTAATATGCAGTCAGGTGAGATAAAGTAGACTCAGATAGAAATAATAAAATTCAGGTACATATGTCTGTTTGCACAACCACCAACTTTAAAAAAGAAATATAATTTATAATATCAGAGGACAGAACAGTGGGGTGTTCAGTGACACTGTGTTCCATTTACAACTAAATTGCAGCAGTAAACAGTATAAGTCTGATAACACAATGAAAAATAAAATATCCTAATGTAACGTTAAGCTTAAAATAAAGCACCATATCAACAAAAATGATTTTTAAATAGCATTCCTCTACATGAAAATCACGAGCACCAGTGTAATTACTTACCTAATATATGAGCAAAAGTGTTCTGCATTGTCTGGAATATTTTTCTCACTGATGACGCCAGTGAGGGAAAGCGAGCCGTTCCAAATGCATGGAGTCATTAAATGTCATTATTAGACATTTTCCTTTTGAAATATCATGTTTGCACAAACGTAAAAGCTCCATCCATCAAACGCTAACTTGCAGAAAATAACACAAAGGAGGGGATGATAAATCAGCACTGAGTTAATATGTGGGGTGCTTATTCATCAGTGGGAGAACCCCAATTATCCAAAGCTTGCGTGAAACCTCATTCATGTTTGTGCCTATTAAAGCGGTCAGAGCGTGGCAGTGTCTGTGCAAGAGAACCTTTTATTCTTTAGTTTTGGTTAATTAATGAAACTGAACATGTGTGTGGGTGCTGGGGATGCGTTAGGCCTGTACTGACTGGATGGTTCACTTCTGAGGATGTTCCCTATTGAGTGACAAAGTGCTTTGAAGCTGTGCTGCATCACACTGCAGCTGATTTACAGATTTTACATTAAAGGTCACAGCAATAACACTCTGCATCCAGCCTCATAAACAGAGAGCAACTTGGTTGGACTTTTGTCAAGCACTCAATAGACAAACAGATCAGACTGCTACAAACAAAACAGAGCATAAACAAGTTGTGACAGATTTTCACAGTTTCAATACATTTATGCGGCAAAACCCTCCAATATCAAAAGAAGGTGCTGTTCTGCAGTGAATCTGACACATCATCGTTGAACCATCACATTTTCTGTGACAATAAGTCTACATGAGGAAACATCTTATGTCAGTGTTGATTTCTAATATCAGTGACACAACATGGGGCCAAACACACAACAGTGGAAATTTTCTGGTGAATGCTCTAGTATATGACACATCAGGATATATACTGATGAGACACTGACTGCACACTAAGCTCCAAAGGTTTTAGCGCCAACGTTTCAAGCACACTTGGTCTTACTCAAGGCAAGTTCAACACAAATGTCAGATGGAGCCTTGTATTCTGTCCATCACCAAACAAACCTGGTTAGATGGGAGTCACACTGGATCGACTGGTTGAAAACCTTGAGATTTTATGGTCTCAACACTAAATTTGATCTTATGTACATTATTTTAACTTACTATATGTGCTGAATTATACTATATATATTTATATACTGTATCATAAGTTAACATGTGATACGCTTAGATACACTTACTCACAAATGTCAGTTTTTTCTGTATTGTTGAAATAATATCTTAATGCCGGTTGTATTCATGTCTCACAATTATTCAGAGTTTATCTTGGCCACCTAACTATATGTTTGTGAAATGATTACATGAATACAGGCCCATGTGTCTTAGATTGGCCTCTTTAAGCTTGGTTATTGGTTATTTCGGGACATACTCTAAAATACCTAGACTTAATGATGTGTTTCTTGGGGTCAAAAATATATGAATGCACCTTCGTCCTTGCTGTCAGTGTTTTGTAATTCACTTCAGTTATTGTGATATACTCTTTGCTTTTAACTTGTTGGTAATGTAACTGATTGGGATTACCATTGATTACCACCGGGTGTGGGATGTATAAGACTGTATCAGATTTGCATGTTGAAATTGCTTGAGATTATACATGGCAGGCAAAAATAATCTTTTTTTTTCAAGCACTGGTCGTTTTAGTGCATTTTATATACTTTTTAAATACATATCTTTATAAATACATGAATATATACATACATCTTAAAGGCTGTTTTTTTCTCATTCTCCACTTTCTTCAAAATCTCCACTTCAGTAGCACTTAGATACGCCAAATCTTTTGGTTTTATTCATATCTGCATTCTGAAGGATTTTACTGTGAGGATGATTTATATAACATTTTAATTCTAAAACATGGTGAAAGTGTTTTTCTCTGGCTGCTGATAATATTTTCTGATTTATGAATTGATTAAAAGAAATCTCAGCGGTAAAAACCTTTAACTCTGATGTCAACAAAATGAAAGAAGCTGGCTGAACCTGGCTTTATCCAATTTCAGATTTTTGTTCTAGAAGATTACACAAATTATCACATATTTCATTAGATAATGTCTCATTTGCATATTTAAACATATTATTTGGTAAAACATGGAGTGCACAAAGTAATCATCTTAATGTCAGTAATCAGTTGGGGAAGTTTCATGGTAATTTGTGTCAGTTCAGTGATTTACCATATTCACCTGTAGTGTCTTGTATACTCTGCTATTACCTGATGCCAGCACAGCATGACAATAAAATGAAATGAAGAAAACTGTGAAGATCCTACAAATATTTTAGAGAATAAAATTAGGAAAAAACAATTATTTGACAATAACATATGGATGTTATACATGAATGCATGCAAGAATAAAAACACATTTCAGTATATCTTGCAAATGTAATTAAATAACCTCCTTGAAAATCAAATTTAAATAATATAAGTTTATACATTATAGTACTGCAGGTATAAGTGTTATTGAAAGTATGGTATATTATGTTCTTTATGTCCTTTGTCTTATATTTCTTTAAATCAGGACTCAGTGAGATACATTTTTCTTGCAAATGTTACAGTCTAAAATATAATAACGGCTATAATGAATACAAAGTGATCTGAGATAAACGAGCAGGAAAAAGCATTCAGGTGGCATCTTCATACATTCCCCTTTTGTTCCATAAACTTTGTATTATGTTGTTTACTGATACTGTTCTTCCCACATAATGAAATTCAAGAATAATGGATGATCGATCCTAACCCACTGTATTCAAAGGAGAGGAAGAAAGCCATTGAGAGACTGATGAGTTCACACATTTTCAATGGAGATCTTAACATCTTGAATTTCAGAGCCAGTTTTGCCAGCAGACTGGATCCAGTATCAGTGTGTTCTATTTGGAACCCAGTTAAAAGCTGTTTGAGATCTCTTTGTAAAAAGAGCCAATTGATTGAAATGGGATGACACTTGGATGTTGGATGAAAATCTGTCTTCACACAAGGTTAAAGTCTCTGCTGATCTGAGGGACAAAGCATGATGATGTGGTGCCGCAAGCAAAGTACAGAGCAACCACATGATCACATGAATGCTTTTTGTATGAATTTCTTATCATATCATGCACCAAAGTGAAAAGTGTTTAAAATGCTAAAGGTATGATGTTTCTCCTGGAGCTTAAGCCAGCATGGCACCATGATTGATGATGCATCATGCCCTGACATCCGTCACAGAAACAGCTAATAAATCTGCCTAAACTCTTTTGCAATGTGTTTGCTGTGCATTTGAATTAGCAGCAACTGTATGGCTCACTAACAACATTTCTTACTTACAGCTTTTCTTTCAGTGTCTTCTATTGAGTAAATGTTATGAGCGGAGCACAGATTGTGCAGTTCATTCTGGAGTATCTTTCATGTATTATTTCCATGACAGTTTCAATCATAAGTATGTGTTCCCCTCTTGCTTTTTTACATTAATGTGTGCAAGGCATTGCGAGCGGTGACTGCCGCATAGCAGCAGCAGCAGCTGCCCAGTAAGTTAACGGATGAAGCAAAATGAAGGTGACTGGTAATGGTTATTGTTTTGTCCCTCTCTGCCATTTAATCTCCTTTCAGAGAGCTTCATTAGGCGCTGGAAGAGCAAACGGCTTGTAGATAAAACTTGATCTGTAAGCCAGGGACACTCAGGACAAGCCAATCTTCATTCACCTGCTGGCCCAAATAACATGAGCACCAGTCCAATTTTCTGTCACGAGTGCTCTGTCACAGATCAGAGGGTTTTTATTCAATTTTATTTCTGTGCATGTTTTTTCCCCCCCCAAAATCCCATAGCAAGGCAGGGATAGAAATGTATCAGTAGATAGAAATTATTACAAAATGTGACATTTGAAATAGATACACCAAACTAAAAACAAAGCAAAAAAAAAAAAAAAAGACACACTAAAGACTAGGGGAGTGCACTTAGACATGGGCGTGTTTGGAGCTAAATGCTCAGCATGCTTACACGCTTACAATGGCTAAAATTATGCTTGCTAGCAAACTAAAATTTGTTAATCAGCACAAAGCTCAAAGTGAGACTTAGGCTGATGGGAATGTCATTTGTTTGTCATTAGCATTTAGTCATTAACAAAAGTAACAAATTCTGAACTGATGTTTACTACATGACAAGTCAGATGATCAGAAACATCTTTAAAATCTTTAGCAATCCATCCAATAGATATAAGATAGTTTTTTCAATCTGATCAACAACTGTCAACCTCATAGTAGCACCTGAGTCAAAGCCGGGGCATCACAATAATCAGCAGGATTTATTCTGTAGGCAACATGAGTGTGTGAATCAAATTTAATTGCCACCTTCTTTTCACTGTCAGGACACCACAAACATCAACATTGTGGTGGCACTACAAGAAAAAGTATTTAGAATGCATCAAGTAGATTTCAGGATATTTTGACCTGATGGGGGCACAGGAGGAAAAGTCAGAGGTTCACCAATGTCATGAGATTCTGTCCTCAAGGGAACATGAATGTAGGAAAGGTCACAGCAATCCGTCCGATAGTTGTCAAGACATTTCACTCTGAACCACAAATGTCAGAGGAAAAGGATGGTCGTGCTACAGGAAAAGTGAAGGCATTGCTAAAGTCATTAAGGTTCATTTTCTGGGGACCACAAATGTTTGCACAAAATCCCATGGCAATGCATCCAGTGGTTGATACTTTAATCTGGACCAAAGTGGTGGAACAATCGACACACCGACATTGCAATCCATCGAACCATGCCATTAGCACGGCTAAAAACAGGCTATAAATGGATACCCTAATGCAATGCCAACCAAACTCAAACCCAAAACTGGATGGGGAGCCGAGTTGGCTACTTTAAATCCAATCTCTCCTTGTATCAATGCCAGGAATTGCACTCTGAATTTAAATGAAACATGCCAATCTCCCCATCCCTATTTTAAATCCACTATACACAGCGATAGAAGGAAGGTAGAAAGTACTTTGGCTGTGATTTGTTTCATGTGCGGCAGCGGGGAAGTGTGGAAATGTTCAGTTGTTATTAGGAAGGACACAGAGGAGGAGGAGTAGGAGGAAGAGGACGCAGAGATGGCTGCTGCTCCGGCTATGGGAATGGCGTGAGCATATCAGGCAGAGCAGATTGTGTGGTCTGAGTGGCTATTAAAAGTGACAGGATGGAGGCCTTGGAGTTGGTGAGCCGCCTGATTACACCTCTCCTCCCCAGTCCCCCTATTGACTGTGGTTAGGATGTAGCTTTCCATTTCCTGCCGAAATGAAATAAATTAAAAGTCAGAAGTAATTTGCCTGATGGGGGGATGCAGGTGTTTTCTCTATCTTTTTTTTTTTTTTTGCTTCAAAGTTTCTGAATAAAAATTCTCCTAGCCTGGAAATCAATTGAACCCTTGGCTCTTTGATAAGGAAAGGGCTTATTTTCAGCCTGTGACAGTTTTGTGGGAGGGAGGCAAAAAAGGTAGGGATTTGATTAAAGGGGAGATAGGGAGAGATTGAGGTCTTGTTCTTGCCATAGGAAAGATCAAGGCACGTAATCATGTCTGCTACAATGCTGGCTCTACCGGCATGCTCCTGCACCCTCATTGTCCCTCATTGTCTCTCTCTCTCTCTCTCACACATGCACACACACACACTCATCGCGATTTCTGTCTCCCATATACACACGCGCAAGCACAACCACACATACTTACTGACATTTCCTCGTGAGCTTTGTAGTGACATCTGATAAGCATGGAATGAAGGAGGGGGAAATGCATTATTTTGCCGCTCACTTCTGTTCTGTCCAAGATCCCAGCTGAACGTGCTCAGATCCCCGTTTGCCGCGCTTCCACCGAGATTCTCTCCTACCTGTCAGACAAGCGGCGGACATGCAGCACCTACACAACCTCTCCAGCAATATCCTGTTGCTGTTCACAAAAACTTGCTCTTACAACCCTCTAAGCAGCATGCAGTGCCGCCTACGCAGTGAGAATTTTGGTCCTTTTGGATAGATGCCTTGAGAGCACCAAAGTAAGGGCAGGGTGTGAATACTCCCAAAGCTGTTAAACCGGTGAACTGCAAAGCTTTCAACAGCTAGCTGCATGACAGTGACGGCTGTATGTGGGTAGACTACTGCCATCGGGATAAATATTGCATGATGCTATGCTGGGGTAAACAATGACAAACAATATTGTGAGATGAGCGCTGTGAAAGTGTATCAAAAGAAAACCCATGTTGCAGTGCATTTCGGCTGAGATGAGAGTAATTGCTTGACAGATGAGACCGTCGCCACCCCTAAAACAGGTCATCCCTTCGAGGGAGTCCTTGTGCTGCTTTTTCTTCATATGCCTGTCCACCTAGGCTCAAAAGTGTTGCTTTCCCGCCTGTTGCTTGTGCTCGTGTTGCAGTTGAGAGCAAGGTGAACCCCTTGAACATCAAACAGGCTTTCATGTTTCTTTTATTTTAAATGGCAGTGTTTGTACTACACCAGGAATCTGAAGCCTTCCCCTGCTCGCAGCTCTGGGGGAGCTTCCATATAACCTAACCTCCCCCGCTCCACCCCCCCACGCTGCTCTGGGACACTGAACCCTCCATCCTGAGAGCCCAAGAGGGGAGGCACGGAGGCGTCTGGTGTGGGCGAATGGAAAGAGAAGGAGCGACGCAGAGAGACGGGGAGGGTCGCGGTGCGCAGGTATCCTCTTGCTCTTTGAGTGACACAAATGAAATTCACAGCAGGTGCGGCGTGGTCAAAAAGCAGATGAGTCAGTGTCGGGCCGTGTTTAGACGCTTGGCTTTACAACTTCAAATGGCACACATGCCGCAGATCACACCAGCCTCCATTGCACTCCCCCCCTCCCCCCAACCAGAGACGCACACACTCATACACAAGTACAGAAAAAGACACGCACACAGCTCTCTCTCTGGTGAGCCCATCTCGGAGTGAAAAGAGGCCCCGCTTGAAGTGCTTCCCAGTCGAGGTGACTACATGAAGGAGAAGAGGGTCTTCAGAAGATGGAGGAGAAAACGTGTTTGGGCACTTTCACCTTCGTTAATTTTAGATGTTGTTTATTCCCCTCCTTTAAGCTTTCCCAGAAGAGAGCTTATTGCCTCAGTACATATTTCCATTTTTCACCAGTGGCTGAGCTGCCGCAAGATAATTTCATCTGACTATGATTCTGGATCTAGTGATCTGAGGTTATTCACTTGGAAAACAGCAAAAAGGCTCTCTATGTTTAGACACTTGCATACAAGCGTGTTTTGTGTTTACCAACACAAAGATGTCCAGATACTTTCTTGATACTAAGAAAAAAGGATGACCATGCAGTACAGTTTGGGCAAACTCAGACAGTCCAAAACACTTGCCAATACACACACAAGAAAATACTTAATTAGTTAATAATAGTAATTAGTAATTAATAATAGTAATGCTAATAGTGACAATGACGATCAGGGTTTCTGGATAAGAATCAGAATAAGTGTTGAAATCTTAATATTATAATCATAATAATTTACATACCAAACTCCCCAAAAAGTTAAAAGGATTAAAAAGGTCTAAATAGATTATATTTTAAAATGACATTTTAATCTTCCCTTTGTCAACAAATCCCATGAGAAGACCGAAACCAAAACTGGATGAGTATTTGCTGAGAATAACAGTGCCCATTTAAAAAGATGAACTATGTATTCAAAAATTTACTTCTACATCAGGAGTCATCAGCTTTGGGGCAGACAGGATAGGGAGGCCACAGTATTAAAAATAATAACACATCATTTTCAGTCTTTATGTGGTATTTGTTCACAATAAGAAAAAATAAAGAATACTGGCAGATTATAAAAAAAGTGTGCAAATCCTGAATTTTGATCCATACAAACAAAAAGCAGATTCTTTGATTTAACTGCACAACAAAGACACTTAGATAACTGTAACATTTTGGTTTGGATAATGTTTTAGTCATGGTGAATTAAGAACAAAGTGAGACTGCCTTCACAGTGGAAACGTTATTTCCACAACTTTGAAATTGAACCAGTTTGGTTGCAGTTGAAGTAAAAGTCTGTTTTGTAGTTTTGTTTCATTCACCTAATGCTGTCCAGATGGGTGAAGCTAATTCCTCTGACTTTTTTTTTTTTTTTGTGCAAGAACTGCACATTTGCATTTTAAATCAGCTGATTTCACCAGATTTCACAACTCCAGAGCGAGACAGAAGAGAAGGATAGACAGAGGAGGGGAAGGAGAGAGAGAGCGAGACAGAGAGACAGGAAGGTGAGACAGACAGGGGAGAGAGAGAGGGAGCCGTGTGCCACAGGGAGTCTCTCTCTCCTCTTCAGCAGGAGCTGTCAGCCGGTGCCGTCAGAGTGGCTATAAACAAAAAGTGTTTTCTCCCTTAACAAGCTCAACAGGACCTTCAGTGGGGAGACGACACAGAAATGCTTACTCTCCAGGGGTGACAGCCACTGTCTGCCATCAATCAGTCAGACTCGCTGCGCTACCCGCAGACAATGCCTCAACAAGGGCACAGCTCAGATTCATCACAGAGGGGAAAAAAAACAAAACAACAGGCATGATGAAATATACACATCAGCGCTGCAAGTCATTTAATTTTAACGTGTGACGTGATAGGGTAGATTATGCGGCAGAAAATGCAATGACAACATCTAAAAATAAGTGTTGTGTATCTTAAGGAGTATTTTTCTCTTGGATGGCATTAGAATTACAAATGTTGTTGGAAGCGACCCACAGTCAGCGAGCATGCGCCAGGCCTCGCTCACGTACTGTATGCATGCACCTACACACAGCCTCGCTTAGACATTATGTCCTTTGAAGCACTGTCAGTGTGTTTCAAAACTATGCTCTCTGTCACAGAAATCATTTGAAACACTTCTTTCAGAATGTCACAGCCCTGTTTGGGCTTTGATCAAAGCCAACGATGTCAATTTTGGGAGGAACTGCTGTGTAGTAATGCATGATGAAACTGTCAGAAAGTTGTTTCAGCTCGCTCCCCTGTGCATCTTAAAATAATCATTTGCTTGCTGCCTCCACATATGTCACCAATTTTTATTTTGCAAGGATTTCCTTGATGGTTTACATGCATTAGCTGACAGGAAACAAAATGGGTTACATTTGTATGATAAAATATCCTATATTACTGCAGGTAATTTACATGTGTAACTGATGTTTGCTTCCTCTGATAAATGCTTGAGCTGATGATTGTCAAGGCGCCTTCTTTCCTCCAGTAAAACTAAAGTAAGCATGCTGGTGACAAGTCAGATTCTGATTGTGTGCTATATGACAGATTTTACAGCCAATGAAGAAACCACTACAAGCCTGTGTGAGCATGAAAGCAGCCCAATTAAAGTCACTAGTGTGGTTTGTGTGTAATACTATAAAAAGGCAGAGAATAGGTTTTGATCTTTGTTGTGATACATTTATCTCTAAGGTGGGTAAAGCATTTTTTATTAAGTATGAAAATAATTCCTCTAAATAAGCTGAAGCTTTATCATAAATTTCACGTATCTGACTATTCCACAAACCTCTTTTGTCATCCTTATTCATCAAAAGCACATAGTCACTGCGCTCATTTCCAGATTTTGATATCCCTTTGTAAAAATCGAAAGTAATCAAAAATTAATCATACTTAGGTACTTTAGTGCTTGTTTCTTTTTTATTCTATGAGTGCCACACTATTGTAATCATTGCCCTAAACACTTGGGGCCAGACGAACCCTGCCTCCTACAAATCATGTTAAAACACAACTATTCCTTTACGTTGGTTCTACAGCTGCGCCTCCTTTTAAATTGGCTTCAATCTAAAGTCTTTCAAGTTTTGGCAGGATTTCATTCCATAAATCAGGTCACTTCAGGTTACATCTAATCATATGCACTATAATCATAGTGAAATATATGATGTATAATATATGATGCATACACATTATATAATATTATATAATAAAAAAATGTGTATCTGTATATACTAAATATATGTATGTATATTTTTATCATTAACATATGTTAGTCCTGTCAAGCCAATTTTATTTATATAGCTAAATAAATTAATAAAAAAGAAATTTGCTTCAAGGTGCGTTGTGATCTGTATACCATCTGCGCTATGATCCACAGTCTAGAAAAGAAAAAAAAACAAACATATTTGACAAATATAATTTATTTTTAAGATCAGAATGGTGAAAATCTGATGGCACTGTGCCAGTCATTTATGAGCTGTGGTCATGGTTTTGAATCTGTACTCGTGTTGCCCTTATTTCACATTCCACTGTTATCCAACATATCTTCAGCCAATCTAAAAGTCTACTGTCATACTAGCGGCTCTGTGAACTAATAGCTAACAAGCTAATAATAAGAAAGTATAATGGTACCCTCTGAGAGGGACATACAGTAAACGTTTGTAGTCATAATGGATCACCAAAGTCATGATGATTCATAATGGGCAGCCCTAAATATTCATAGAAAATGTTGAAAATGTCATTAGTTGTTGAGTTAATTCGGTCTGGGTCAACCAATCCACAGACCATCCATAGAAGTGAATGAATACTTCACTTGTATTTGAAGAGCTAATTATGAGCCCTGAATAGTTAACTGGTGCACACTGACCATTTAAAGTGGAAAGCCAGGCATGCTTATAGCTAAAGATGGAGCTAAAACTTTAGTACAGTTTTCTTCTTTGAGCCTGTTAACCTGTCAAGTGCGGTATATTATCCTTTGTTGACTCGCCAGTCATTTCAAATCAACACAGCCATTTTCGCAAAGGAAGTACTTTTTTCTCTCTGTCTTGCTATGTCAAGCCCATGCAGGTGATGTTACGCCACCAAAGGCAGATCATGGGAAGGAAGAAATGTTCTAGGAGCCTTTTATAATCAAAAAGAAGAGAGAAAGAGACATGTGAGAAAGGGCTAAATCACACCACGAATCCACTCAGTTTGATTCATCTGTGAATGGCCTTGGTGCCTTGCAAAAGTATAATGCCGAAGGATTGCACCATAGATTTGGCATCACACCAGTCAAATCCTATCACAATCAAAGCATCTCTGTGCTCGGGAAAGCACACTCCTGCACACCTCAGTGCAGAAAAGAACGGGGATTAATGGAAATGAGCAGGGCCTCTAATTTGCATTGCAAATTGCGTACTTATAGTTTATGCTTAATGTCTGGCCACGGGAGCCGGCAGTAAAGACACCAGAGCAGTTTTTAACTTTGCTGAAATGAGGTGACCCAAAAGCCCACTCACTTACTAAATCTACTGTACATTGTTCTGTCTCTCTTTAAACAGCAGCAACCTCTCGTGGATATCTTGTGACTAAATCTGCTCAAGTGAAGTGTCTTCTCCTCGCATAGTGTATGCTGTCAGTATCTCTTAGGTGTTGTCAAGTCTGGAGGATTACAACAGAGCATCTGGATGACAGCGAATCTGGCTGCAGTGCATCTCGACTAGTGTGAAGAAAGCTCTTGAAGGGTTGGTCAGAATTCATTTTCCCTGTCCTGCAGTGGCTTGACTTTGTGGTTCAAGCAAGACTGTGTAACTTTTGATAGAAGAACTGACACATTGTTCCTTTTACATATGAATTATTATGCAATAAAACAAACTATTGCTAAATTTAAAACTCTCAGGGCCTTTGCTGCTACAGTCCTAGTTGGTCTGGTGTGACCAGTAACTAAAGATGGCTTATGTTTGCTAACTTTAAATGTGCAGTATACCACAGTAATAATAATAATTTAAAAAATGATCCTGAATATTACAACCACTGCCACCTTTTTATTTTGTTGACAGAAGTGTCAAATAAAAGAGAGACTTTAAGAATGATGTGTCTCCATCATTATCTCGCAATAATTCCCATCACATCTTTCTTGGCAAAGGACTGTCCATCTGAGTCTATACATCCAACTGCTGAATGTGCCCTGCATTAGACTATGAGCTTCTGTACATGGAAAATAATCCTTAGAGCAGCTGACGAGGCAGTATATCTAAACACAGGACGGCACCATGAGCCAACATAATTTAACAACACATTAATCTCTTCACTAATGCAGTCAATAGCATATTAAGTGAGCTACAAAAGCAAAATTAATGAGAAGTAATGCGACGCCAGTCTGCAAAGCGCTCCAGTGAAATCCTGAGCAGTCAGCAGTTCGTGCCAACTCATTTCTCAGCTGTATCTCTTGCTCTCGCACTGGGATATGCCCTTGGGTGAAGAGGTGCTCAGGTTCCACAGATGCCATAATTCAAAAGTCCGGGGAAGTGATCTTCAGCCTCACTTAAAATACAATTCCCACTATGATACCAACACGGCAGCGAGAAGACAGACCTGAACACAAAGTCTCTAAATGAGGAGTCATGTGAAGTGTACGTTGCAGCTCCATGAGATTCTCTGCAGACTCACGAAATAGAGCAAGCAGTGACATCATAGTAACTTTTTAATGTTATCATCTTTAAGATTTCAGCTCTAATTCAGAAGCTTTTAATAATACTAGTCCTGTGGTTGTGTTCAAAACAACACATTTATAGATCACAGGTGACAGAAAACGCACTTTGAGCTGCTGCTATTTCAGAAATTACAAGACTGCCATTCAACAACAACAGCAACTGATGTGTATGATAATTTGTGTCTTCTTCATAAATTGCTGAAGCTTTGCATGTAATAACCAAAAAAAATATGCCCAGGACCGGCTGTTACATCTTTATGTATGGGCATGCACAACAATTATGTGCGACATCCGTTCAAGTCGGCACTTGTCTACATAATTTTGTCTGGTGCCAGCATCCAGCACAGGAATAGCAGACTCCAGCGCTGATAATGCAAGCAAATATGAAGAGAGGTAAGTAATGAATGTAAACACATTTACTAGCTTTAGGAGAAAAATGGTAAAATTAAAATCTTAGTGGATATGAGAATGCTAATTGATAAACCCCAGTGTCACTGATTTTATTGTACACTGGAACAACTGACTACTTAAAATACTTAAAACAAAGGTGGTTCATTTGGTCCTAAATAACATTTGTGGGTTATTTGTTTGCATGTGACATATGTTCATGCTTTTAAAATGCTACACATGTATATATAATATATATATGCATTTCTTTTGTGTTTTTTATTCATATCTTTTTAGTATCTTTCACAGATAATATGTAATAATAATAATGTAATTATGTAGCGGACTATGCAGAGTAGTATATAATTAATTTCTCTGCTATAAATGATTATTATTATTATTATCATCCATATTTTTAAGATTGTATTAAATTGGATTTTTCTGCTGTTGCTTTCATCAAACATAAATATGCATACTGAATTGAAATATAGTGTTCTGCAAAACCAAAAAGAAAAAATGGTATCTCAAAGTGTCTGAAGTACAGTACACAATAATCTACCCACGAATGGTCATTCTGAAGTGCAGTTGAGGCTAATGATGAACTTAATGAACTTTGTCTGCACTCAAGTTCACTGTAGTAAAGACTGCATTATCTCACTTTTGTCTTCAGTAGCAAATCTAAGTAACATCCTCGAAATGGGAGATTTGAATAGTATCGATGTCACTATACAGTGTAGCATGTATTAGTATTACATGTAATGTTTGCTGTAGATGCATCAAGGTTCTTTATACTGAGGATTGAATGTAAGCATCACTGGGCAAAATCAGGACTGCAACAGAAATGAAAGCTCTTCATAGTAGAATATTGTAAAAGCACTGGACAAAAACAGAGTTACTGTCCGTCTGAATACAGAGCAAGCTGAAAATGGACCATTATTCAGTAAATCTTCCTCCCTCAGAAACTATATATAATTATGTCCTTGAACGAGGCACTTAAAGGAACAGCCTCAGACATTCATACATGCCATTACTCTGCGTTCAGTGTGTTTTCCAGGAGTGATTTTATCTTGTAGTGCTGTAGTCTTCTTTCAAAGCTTCACCCTTTAAACAAAACCTGCCTGATGGTTGCATCTGGCTTGGATTCATCCTTTGGTACTAAACAGTGACTCAGTGACAAAAGGCCTTAAGCAGCTGTTTACATTACACACCTGCTGATGATGATGAGATATCCAATAGCCCGCTTTGTCAGCACGTGATTTATTGGCTTATTTTCTTATCAATATTAAAGCATTTTGAGAAAATCCAGAAAACTATATATCTTACATCCATTCATGTCCTCCCAGGTCCGTCCCTTCTGAGTTCCAACTCCCTGAATAAAAAGAGAAAAAAAAAGAAAAAAAAAACCACATCAAGTCCCGTAATGCTGTGGTTGTATCTCTTTACACAATTCCTAAATCAAATATGTTTCTCAGTAACTGTTTGACATCTTGTTCATCCTCTGTATTGAGAGTGCTGTATGTTTACCAAGAAACAGACTGCAGATTTTTATGTTCTGGTACTTGTATATCCAGGCCTAATGGCTCCTCATAAGGGCATAAGGGTTTCTTCTCTTTCGCGGCATGGCACCTACTGTAATATGCTCTTATTTTTCTCTTATTATCTATATGTTATCACAGGAATAAGGAAACTGTGATTCTTCACCATTGTGCTGCTGGGGCAAAAGAAGGTGGAAGCTAAAGCAGTCAAGCCAAGCAACTTGGGGGCTGCAGAGACAAGCTATTAAAACAAAAGTGACGTTTTCACCTTTAAAGCTCTTATGGACACAGTGACAGTAAAATGTTTCCACACACCCAGCATTTATGGAGCAACATTAGCATTGATTTAGTGCGGCTATGCAATACAATACAATTTATTTTCTTTTTGCTCTGTTTTTGGTCTCCACCAACTCCTT
Source organism: Scortum barcoo (assembly GCA_023238725.1). Lineage (NCBI taxonomy): Eukaryota > Metazoa > Chordata > Actinopteri > Centrarchiformes > Terapontidae > Scortum > Scortum barcoo. Next base: position 15,681,901 of record CM041531.1, read on the forward strand.
AGAGAGCCATTTAGTGCTGGCCTGGTAGTGTACAGTGGGTTATCAGAGCTCTTTCTGCTGACAACAGCTGTGGCTAAAAACTACAATGATGAGAACAGAGACCTAAATAGTGAAGCTGTGGGCTGGAAAACCTCTCCATAGAGGTGAACGAGATAATTCTCTGGGATATTGTCACTATTAGTGACCTCTTTCACATTACACAGTTACGTCATCTATTGTTAATAGAAAAACAATTTAAAATCATTGTTGGTATTCTTATTACTATTATTTTGTTTTACGTAATTATTTCTAATCTTCGTAATCCTCATCTAAGAAATCGGTGACTTTGTGAGTTCTTTTTATCTATATAGTGGTGAGGCTCATATGTGTCTAAATGCATGAACGTGTGTGTGGAGGAGGGGAGAGCTTTTCCTTTTCTCTTCATCAGATGAAATTGACATCATGTGCCCAACATACGTTGGAACGTGCCCGCAGTGCAAACACTGTGTTTGCATTGAGGGTAGAATAAGCCACTGGAATAATGCATGCTAACTGTGATATATACCCCAATTAAGCATTCTGGAAATTTACATAACAGAAAAAAAACAACTTAAATTAGCACATGAGCAATGACTGCTGGCATTTGATTGCAGGAGGGAAATACACGGGACAATAAACATAATTTACAAGATGTTTAATTTTGTGTTTGGAAAATTGAATCCACCGGCAGTGAAAAATATGCTGTGTGTTTGTGGGAAGAAGGGGTGGCTGTGATTGATTGGAGGAAAGTAATCTATGTTTGTTTGCGCTGCACAAGCAACATAACCCAACCTTTAACTCTTGAATGTCGAAAGCCAACAGAAACACAAGGAACACGGAAGAGTCCTTGTGTGTAATTTTGTTGCCGTTCAACCTCATCAAGTCCACCTCAGTCGTATGCAGATCCCCATGGAAATATAGAGATTCATCATCTTTTTTAGTCCACGGTTCACCGTCCCTGAGTACAAGGAAATAATTTCAATTTCTCCTCTTGATGAGCTTCTACTCATGGGCAATTATCTCAACACAATAGATGGTACCTTGGTGAACAATTCTGCCGCTGCTGTCCACAATATGAGAGAGACAGACATGAAGAGAAAGATGGGAAGAAAGGGAGCTTATGAACCTCCTGCTGCCATCAGAGCCCAAGAGAGTCCAGGGTAAGAACTACAGCACTGATCTGTCTTTTGCAAAAACATGGCAGCATGTGAGTTGTAATGACACCACATAAACTTAATATTGATTGTGGTAGGTCATTTCTCATGAGCAGATAGTAGTTTGTAATAGCATGTTGTATGAGCAGTCAGTTTCTATGTTTGGCTTTTGGCCAGTTTAGAGAACAATGATCCAGGAGTTACAAAGACCACAATGAATTATTTTTTAAAAGAACATTGCAATATTACATATGAAATAGAAAAAATAATGGAAATTCCTGAAATAGAAATAGAAAGCAAGTGAAATAGAACTCTCTCGATTCTGTCAGATATTGAGGGCACTGAACTGACGACATTTTAATACTTAATATCCCTCCAAGAAGCTTCATCAGTGCAGCTGGAGGGTTTAGATTCCCCAAGGTTTGGAAAATCCATATTTTAGAGATATATGCTTATGTGAGAGTCATTAGAGCCTTGGGACAAGGTGTGAATCGGTGTCAAACTACAGGGGTAAAAGATGTTCTGACAGCGCTGTGGCTAGTAGACAATTGATGTTGCAGTCATCCTGTTCAGGGATTCTTGCTCCTGCCTGACATGAACTAAAGCTCCCTAAAATCATTGGTTTTTCTCTGTTGAAACAATTCTGTCCCCAAAGGTGTGTCTTTCGTGTGGTCTAGAGGTTTAAAACACTGAACATGTAATTTCTATATTTCTATATATATGGCCTGCAGTGGCTGAAAATAAGGTGAGGTGAGGATGAACTAAATTGAAAGTTTCGGACTGTAACACAAATGCAATTTTCTAAAATGGGTCAAAACTCTCTCTACAGCTAAATTAGCAAAAAAAGTTGTCACAAAAAAATTACCCGTTTAGCATTACATATAGTCTCAGTCATCTGTACATATAAAAATAATCATTAGTGCTGCTTGTGCCTTTAAAGTTTACAAGTTAACTACAGAGTCAGTTCTTTGGTCTGTACGTCCTCCTGAGTGAACTCAATGCTACTGTCTACTGTTTGCTGTCACATGTCTGTTAAAGTTAGAAATTCAAAATTTAAATTTCTTTCGGCTTCACCTGATATAACAACCAGTGAGTGAGTCAATCCAGTGTCATCTTAGAAATTACAAATGAAGTAACCGACTTGCATGCACCGCAGGCACACAATTATAGTGCATTTGACTCTGTGTCATGTGGCCTAGTGGACAAAGACCACGCTTCCCATGATTGTCTTTTGGCAAGATAAAGATTGTCTTCAGTGCAAGGCACCAAACATAACTTTCCTGCAAATGTAAAGAAATAACGTAACAGTATCTCTACCGCACATGGGCTGTCTGTCTTTTCTGTACCTCAAACAAAAACAAGCATCACTAAACAAGGCTGAGAAAGACTGAGAAAATAGAGAATAGTACTTTCCCTTTTACAAGCAGAGTGAAAATCCATAATCCATACCAATACTTGAGGAAAAGGGGAAAAAGGAATCAACATTCCACAATTACACATAAATCAGGGGATTTTTAGGTTTCTTTGAAAATGATGCTCTATCTTCTGATTTGAAACCACTAGCATTAACGGTAGCAACAACACTGTAGCAGACTGCACATGGGTGGATACGACCACGCAACCTGAGATGAATGGACAGAAAGCAACCCATGGACTATATACTGGCTTTTACCAGGATCGTTACGTTTTCTAATAAAAACTGACATAAAGATGGTCTAATCACATAAAAAATCCTATCTGACTGAGTGCACACATCTTGTCAGGTGTTGGTAGATCTTCCACAGCAGGTAGAAGTAATGAGAGTTGAAATCAAGATGCCTGTAAACTAGATATATTATGATGATTTGATGGTATGGGGCATTGAAAATATGACTAATTGCCTCTTGGGTATGTGCACTGTATAGTAATTCAAGACTACACAGCAGCTGTGTAAAATTTCACATTATTTTTGGATTTCTGGGGGTCCTCCTCTACTACACTACAGCTGTCCAAGATCTCATAGATCAAGCACCGTAGCACGAGCTGTGGTGCCTCAGAGCGAAAGCATTATTTTTTATTCTTCTGATATTCAAGGCTTCCTGACTGTCTCGCATTTCCGGACTCCAGGTGTGATTCTATAAAAGTAGCATTTTTGATTTACAGGGCCATTACCAACCGATCCTGAGACACTGGTTTGGTGTCAAAAGAGCATATCATTATTCTGTTGTATGACAAGGCAGTTTGCCAAAGGGGACTGTAATTACATCGTTGTCTTCTTTTCAGTTGACTCCCGGCAAGGGAATTATTGGTAATCATCCATGTAATGCGGTGCCACTCAGTTTTTGACAGCTGAGTGAAACCACAGCGCTGTGGTTTTGTCCTTTAGATGTAAAATCAGAGCTAAAAACCCCATCTGTTCCCCAGCCTCAGCATGCTGTTTCTTATGTGTGTTTTTTCACCGGCATCTATGTTTCTGGGAAGACAAAAGGGCCTCGGTTTATACATACAAATTCCTACCATATCAGCTAGGACCAAAAAATAGCCAAAAATATGACATTTTTATATCGATATGACACAATATTCCCTTGGAAGTGTGTCATTATGCCTGATCACACACACACATACTGTAATACACACAATAACCTCCATCTCCAAGAGGACATCATTATTATTTAAAGCATCCATCTCTGCTCTTAAATCTCTTCACCTTCTTCATGCTGGAGATGCCCTGTCCGCATGAGTGGCCTGCTGTCTTTGTGCTGCCATTTAATAAGCATGCTTTAACCTCAAGGGACAAGGCCTTCTACTGACTCTTGCAGTGCTAGACAGGAACGCTGTGACACCAAAAAACTAGACCTCTTATCTGTCCTCTTATCTGTCGTCTTCTCCGCCTACGATTGTCAGCAGAAAAAAAAAAAAGAAAAAGAAAGAAAAACAAACTGCTGAAGCTTCCATCTCCAAACCGATGGTGCTGTCAGCTCCTATTTAGAATCTGTGTTTATTCTGCGCTCGGGCTTTTTATTTATTTAACTGAAAAATATGCATTGGGGTGTTGACTCGCAGGAAGACATGTCAAGACACACAGTGAAACCAGCAGTGTCAGGGCAGTTAACACTTCAGTAGACAGCGCTGTTGGTAAGCGTGCTCACATAGTGATTGTGTTGTGCGTCAATGTCCAATGTCAACACCAAATGCGAAGGCAACGCCATGCTTTTCTAAGCTCTAAAATCCATACCTTGCACGTACTTGAGCACTACCTTGATTGGAGCGGCTGCATGTGAGCCATTAAAGAACTGGCATCAGTCTCGTGACGCAGCCAGAGTCAGCTTTAACATGAACAGCTCCGGTAATCCCTTCGTTTATTTCACAGTACGAGAGGCTTTCAGATAGCAGACAGGTGAAAAGAGGGCATTTTGGCAGAGTATTGTTTGACTTTCCCCGAATCAAACCTTCAGCAGAGGAGAGAGCGATTCAGATTAATAAATAAGGATGCATAAAGGGTGAGCAGTGCTCGCGGGTCTCCCTTGGATATTGCTGAGGAGTCTGCACACCTGCCCAGACTGTCAAGCACCAGTAGACTTTAGTGATTTGGTTTAAGGTAAATTTAGCACAGGCCACCGGGGGTTTTACATCCAATTCTCTTTTTCATAATACAATAGACGTTAGAGTGGAGGAGAAAGCCAAATAAATCAACTACAGGTGGCCAGTTGGGTCCTCAGTCACTGACTTTGTCAAATTAAATAGTTAGGATTCAAAAGTTGCATCATCTTCACACATCTTCTAACTAAAAGAAGTCACTTTGATGCATTAAAGGAGACTTCTGTAAAGTGAGAAAGGCCTATAATACCAGCCAATACCAATGACATGGCTGGATTATGATATGAGGTCTAATGGAGTAATAGATGTGGCAGATGAAACTTTGCATTGTACATACTTAAAAGACCATGATTAACATATAACATCAACATCAACTATAGTTGATGCATGACTAGTTTTAGATGACTAAACACAAAGTTAGGGAAAGATTGTGATTATTGCTGATAAAAAGGCTTATCTTGATTGCAGGTTTATAACAAGAGGAAAAATGTGGTCTCCTGCACTAATGTGTTATGTAAGAAACAAAAAATTGTGTTTCTCATTTCTTAAAACTTCCTTTGCAAACCACTTTTTCATTATTTTTACCACATCGCAATATAGTGACAGGAATCATCGCCTCATTAACAAACACAAAGGGGTGAATCCATTTGAAGTGTAAATCTGGCCAGCCTGTGACAACAGGACAAAAGGACACCGAGGTTTGTGCTGTTAGCGACTCCCTCATCCAGGGCCAATGCAAACATTCAGTTTCCTGAAGGGTCTCTACACTCATCTATTTAGGCAGCTGCCAGTGAAAAGACGGTTTAATATCCCAGACTCAGAGGCTCGAATCACGCTGCGGGCCTTGACTCGCTGCTTATATCTGATACTTTTGAATGACGCTTCATATCGTATTATAGAATGTGACTTTGGGTTGTGACTGACTTGAAGCGTGTCTGCAACCCTACAGCTGTTTTCTTTCCCCTTCTCTGTCTTCATTGTCATGTGTAATCAAATATTCAGGATTTCTCTATAACATAAAATATTCATGACTTAATGAGGAACAATCAAAGTCACAGTTCAGGAAAAAAAAACATCTTTAAGTTGTTGTTTATGAAAAGTCCATGTCTGTGAGTGAAGTTTGATCAGATCAGACATGTAATATAATCAGAACTGCTCTAACTTTGGCAGAAAAGTGTTTGTTCTTCAGGGACCCCATCGATCATGGTAAGAAGATTTCTGTTCATTTAAAAAAAAAAGTTTAATTGCCATCAGTGCTAATGCTAGTTTAGTCAAAGTCAAAATTATGACAGCAATCAGTTAGTCATTGTCAACCTGGATCATTATATCTTAATTACATCATAATATTGATTGCCTCATCTGCCTGAATGTGATTGTCCAGTGCAGTCCTATAAGGCCAATAAATATTCCAAATGTGACTCTTAAACAACTGAAGCATGTCTTCTTAATAATGAGCCCCAAATCCTGGTGAGTAAGAAAGAAATAGCTTTATAGTGCACAATTTGGCAATGCATTCTAGAAAAGTAAAGATGTAAATGGATTTTTCTTTCTTTCTTTCTTTCTTTCTTTCTTTCTTTTTTAGGATTTGAGTTTGCAAAAAGTAATTGAAATGAATGTTTACATACAACAAATGTACATACAACTTTCCTTAAAACTGCTACTTCCTGAAAAACACCCTGACCTCATGTTGCACCAGATCCCATTCTCTTTTTCTGTAGAACTTTTTCAAAAATAAAGTCACATTAAGTAGGCAAGGATACAATTTCATGGTTTCTTGAAGGCAACTTGTGAATAGACAAAAGCATTAAGAAAATGCTCTATAGCTGTGAACAGGCTGTATCAGTGTCAGCACTCATATCCACACTTGCCATCAGTTAGCACATCTGTGTGTGTAAATTTCTCATCTTAACGGTTTGAGAGGAAGTTGATTCACTACACACATCAGTCTGTCTGTCTGCTGTTTATTTGACCGATGGTAAGGCTGATGTGAGAGAGAGAGAGAGAGAGAGAGAGAGGTGCTTGCAGTGGGCAGCTGAAAGCACGTACACTCGTTAGCCCTGCTCGCTCTCCTTTTCAAATGGGGCCTTAATGATTTATAGATGTTTGCTTTAAAAAGTCATTGGCATTAATCCCATGGCTCATTAACCATTTAATTAAAATTAAATTCTGTGTTAGGAGTAAAGCAGATTGAGAGTATTTCCTCCTGGTGGGAGGCTGTTGAATCACCTCATTTTCGGAAACGCTTCATGTGAGGGGGATGTGTAACAGCACACAGCTGACATGTAAGAACAATCGCTAACCAAGTAAAAAGAAGGACTGACCACATAAATTGATCTCAGCACACACTCAGGTTACCACTAAGGATGCAGGCAAATTCTATATATTCTGTACATTTTGCCCCAATAGGTCACTACCAAGGTTGAAAATGTATATTCATACAATACATGACGAACCACAACCTTATAACCATGAGCCTGTTAGGTGTCCAAGAGAAAAAAAAGCAGCTTGCATGTTGCTCTCACAAGGACAATCTCACTGAATAGTTTTTTGAAAGGCAAGCATGGCGAATTGAGCGTTGCAGGACGTGTTGTCTGTTTATTCTCATCAGCCGCATCGTCAGTAAGCAAATAAGCTTCAAGTGGACAGCAGGAGGGTCACGACCTGGATATAGAGCAGCGTCTCTTTCACCTGCTGGGAATTAGTTGTATAAACATGAGTGTGAACTGTGACACGGCACACAACACCGTACTGGCTTGCATTTTCATTTTCCAGTCGACTGCCCGAGTTTCTGATTCCAAGAAAACCTCCCTGTGCAGCTTTCCAGTCTTTCTGATGACCACTGCATGGTAGCACTGTGCAGGACTGTTATATAACAATACACCTGTCTTATCAGTCTAAATCACGGTGGGGTTGCATCCTCACTGCCTGATATTTTAGATTTGCCCAAAATAATTTCTGCTGACAGTGTGGTCACCGGTCGAAATGCTCTCAGCACATATACAAGGTGACAAATTTAACAGACATATAGTGCACTGACCTAAAGCACATCTGTGGTCCTTTCCTGCTAAGAAGGATAGAGCAGTGGAGTATGTGATTCATTTACAAACTTATATAAAGCTTTGAATTAATTAATGAGCTTTAAAGTTGACGGTAGGTGGATTTTATAACCTTTGGACAGCGTCAGGCTAACTGTTTGCCCCCGTTTCCAGTCTTTATGCTAAGCTAACGGGCTGCTGCCTCCAGTGTCATATTTTGAATAATGGACATAAGGGTGGTATCAGTCTTCTCATCTAACTCTGGGCAAGAAAACAAATATGCACATTTCTTAAATTGTAAAGCTCTTCCTTTCAAACCTTAAAAAAACAATTTCTCCTAATTGTCGCCACTATTTAAGTATCCATTTTATCATGTAAACTTACATGGGGTAGAGTGATTACCATCAACAAGCTTTTATCTCTGAAAATCTGCATAAATACACTGTAATCCTATTTTCTGTATTTTGTAGGGGAAAAAGTTATAATTTAGCTTCTTAGAGAATAATTGTTTATAACAATACACTCAAATGTATCATTATGTCTGAATCATCTCTTTTAGTGTCTCCTACAGACACACAGCAACAAGTCATATCAGAGAGCTTTACTGCAATGGTGATACAGTATAATTAAGAGGCGACACTCCATCACTGGCCTGAGAATCTGTGTAGTACCTTAAATTGCTTTCTAAATGGGTCTATGTTACCCAATATGTGGTTTTCTCTGCGTGTTTCAACAAAGTGAAATGAACTTGGTGGGAGGATGGAAGTAAAAAAGCAAAGATTGATCGGTGTACTCATTGAAGTAATTCAATCCAAGTCATTTTCCTCTGCAAGTTTTTTATAGCATTTAAAATAGCAACTTGGCGGTAATGGCCCACACTCTCACACACACTTGACACACACACAGACGTGTGCATGCAGAAGTGCACATATACGTAAGCACTTTGCAGGACAAGATGTGGTCTAAAAGTGCTGGGAAATGAAACAGGGTCGAAGGGATTAATTCATGTCTCCAGAAATACTCCTTTGAAAGTGTATTTGTTTGCCACCTATGTAAGCTGAGATATGGTCCATTTTGGTTATCTGATCATCTGCTCCACGTATCTACTCATTTAGAAGTCAGACATTTTCCAGGCAATTTCAAAACCGCTGCATGCCATATGCACAGTACAGCCTGAGCTCCTTATTGCCTGAGCAATTAAGCCTGTAACTCTTAACACTGGTAACAACATGAACACAGGCCCATTTACAGGCCCTATTCATTCAAACTATACAGTAAACCAAGCGCAGTGTAGGCTACATACATACAGTGGTCATAGCAGATTACTTAGAATATCAGATGACCTGATGGCTGTTTTGCTGTCTTTGTAATATTGTTTTAGTCATGTGGTTTCAGTATATTGTATAAGATTTGCTCTAAATTGTGTACACAGTAACGTCCCAAATGGTGAACTCAGCACAGCAAAACTAAAAAGTGTGTTTTTCTGTCAACATTAATTTAATATCTTATAATTGTAATGCATAATTTTAAGGGGTAAACTGGGTGACTTAATAGAGACAGATAAAAAGGGCAAATGATTATCAAAATGAACTATGCATAGCTTCATATTTCCAGACTTTAAGTCTCAAGTTTTGGTCAAGACCCCCAACACACTCTATGCCTCATTTCATTGTCTTTCATTACATCCTTCCTGCCAGGTATATGCCCATGTCCTCCAAACTCTATACCCTCATTTTTTTTTTTTTTTTTACTAAAGGCTTTCTGCTGAAAACCTGTAGTTCCCAAGCCCAAACCAAAATAATAACGCTGGTGATTACACTAACATCTGGGTTGTTTATTCAGCCTGGAGAGCTCCCTCCAGAACCACAGAGGAATCATACTGTTTTCATAGGCTGAATAGTAGTCTCTCTAACAAATAAACTGAGCTTGATGTGTAATATTGGGGTCTTTCTTTGATACGAGAGTTTGATACGGATCTGTATAGAAATTATATTGAAACAACATTTAAATTGTGTGGGTTTTTTTCTGCAACAACATGTATATCTGCTGCGTTAATTACACGCCCTGTGTTCTGTGTCTTTAAGAAAAAATCAGAAACAGAAAGAAATGTTTATTTCATGTTTTGGTTTCATGATGACACTTTCTTTCTTTGCATTAACTCATAGTGTTAGTTCTCTGTCTATATAGGTGAGGAACTTGTGCTACAGACTTTGTACAATAATCTCTATTAACATTGCTGACATATTTCTCCTTAACTTGAAAATGCAAACATATCTCATTTTGCACATTAGCTTGCTGGAAAATTATGAGGAAAAAGTGCACTACTATCATCAGTTTACAAGCTAGTTAACGATTTAGCTAGTCAGAAGATTAAACATCTTTGCAACTTAGCAACAAATGTCATTTGGTCAGTTTGGGTGGTGGTGTGGTCCTTACTCTTCACCACCACTAGTGACAAAAACATTGCTTGTCATTGGCAACAATTCCCCACATTCCCCTGCCTGAAAAACCCAAAAAAAAAAAAAAAAAAAAACGCTTAACAATGACATTAAAAATTATAGTTCATCCAAATTCTGAAAAAAACATATTTGCTCACCTCTTGTGGTATGTAGAAACAGAAAAAAAAATCCATTAACCTTCACTGTATTGACATGGCAGTAGAAATGTCAAAGACAGATGTTCTCTCAAACCTGGACAAAGAAAAACCTAAACTATCTGCATCATCAGATTCGACTTAATGATTTAGGAGAAACAACACTTCAACAGGATTTCAGGAAAGAAATCCTGTTTTTATCACTCTTACTAGGTCAAAGCAACAACCCGAAGCACTGGAAACCATGAGTAAGACACGTCATTCCTCATTAGACCAATCATGTGCTATTTGCAAGTTGTAAATATTTGCCTTTGTTTGACATGGAGGTAAAGTTTCTGAATAATGTAGATGAGAAACACATTACCATAAGGAAATGACTAATGTGGCTGCAGGTTACTGCTGTTGATGCAGGTGTGTGTGTGTGTGTGTGTGTGTGATATAACACATTGCCTGGATGGATGTTGATGTATGCAAACACGGCTCGCAGTGTAAACACTCACAAAAATGGCCGCCTCACCACGTTGTTTGGACAGACAAAAACAGAGCTGCTGGTGGGTTATGACTTTTCCCACTAATATCTTTGCTAAAGTCTGGCTAGTGGCCAGGGGGAAGAGGCAAACTGGCAGACGGCAATTGGTACCACATCAATATCCCAACTAGCCACCAGAGCCCAACTCAAACGATCGGGGACTTTAAAGGTAGCAGCTGGTGAGTTGATATGGGGCTTCCCGAGTTCTGCCGAGGGGCTTTAGATTCATTTAAATGATAGAGATTACTTTTAAGCGCTACACACATTAATTGATGTTGAGAGCTTGGAGATATGGAAGCTAGAGGATATAGGTTACTAGAGATGAACATGAATGGGTTTATCTCTTTGTTTTCTGTGACTTAACAGACACATATCATGTCCACTAACACAAACAAAGAAACGTCTCAAGGACGTTTTGTTCCACCTATCTGTCAAAAGCAAGTAGAGGTTTAAATGTAGATCCCAAGTGTTCCAGTAGTTTGTTATTCTTTCAAAGAGAGGGTATTCTTTTCTTAACTCTTCATCTCAGGAGTGCCTGAAGGACCTTTCTTGGCATAGAGTGCTTTTGATAAAAGTATCAGCACAGTGCATGACCTCTCATCCTGTTTGTATTGTGCGTTTGGTAAAACTCCCTTATCCCCCTTCTCTCTCTTTTCAGTGTCTGCTTCTCGCGGGCCTCATTGTAATTCTTCCCCCGCTTGGTTTCCATCTTCCCTCACTTAGTGGCCCAAGAGGTGCTGCTAGTTCCCTGAGGAGCCTGCTGGCTCGTGGTCAGAGGCCCTTTGAGCTGCCAAGTCAACTGAGGCCGTTGGTCCCCCTACTGTGTGTTCCTGCATGGAGGCTGCTGGGATGCTGGCGCAGGCCCATTGATTTACTGCCTTTGGCTAGGACACTCTCCAAGGAGCTCCCATTCTGGCTGGGATATCATTTATTTGGGACACATTTGGCAATGCTGGCATCTTGGCCCTCTTTGAAATGCATCGTCCAGAGACAAAATAAATGAACGGTATCAAAGACGTGTCAACCATGAGGCTTTTTTCATGAAGGATGGGAGGAAGGGACGGCACACGAAAGCAATTGTGTCCCCACGCAGCACAGCACCCTGTTCAGAACAGACAAAGCACTACGGCACAACAAAGCTCAACATGAATAAGACAGTTTCGGCTGTGAACGCATGTATAATGTCCGTGTCAAAGTCATCCGATAGAGTTATGTCTGACATTTCATAATTTCTCAACTGCCACTATACGAGCAAGTATTTTTATTTTGTCTCTGATCAGGCGGATTTCAAAAGCATCACATTCTGTCTGTCAAAAGTAAGTAGTAGGACATAGCTGTGTGACAGTGCAATGTTTGTTACTTCACACTTTGTCTACTGGGCACTGAACGACAGCCCAGGCACTCTGAGATGTCTTTCTGTTCCTCTGTTTTCTAGGTGAAATTTTTGTGTTGATACTTACAGACAGGGGAAAAGTGAAAGCTGTAGTTGAGTGGCAGCATTTTGTTTTGCATTTGTCTCCAAACAGATGCATAGCTGTCATTCAAGGTCCCATTGAAGATTGCTATCAAATGTAATCGCTTCAAAGCTTATTCCCATGGATGCCCGCTTACAGATACAGCTTTTTCAGGTGTCTGTCAAAAAGATGTTGCAGAGGGGCATGCAGCAAAAGCTTCAAATATATGAATTTAAATATAGAAGGGGCACAGACATTATGATTCACATCAGGCACTCCTAAAGCAACACAATGCATTTGGTTTCGTTGTGCTTTCAGCTGTATCACTCCATCATTAAAGGGTAATAATTTGCTTAAAAAAACAGCGCAGAATGGACACATTCGTTGTTTCGACTAAATCACATTTTAGCTTGTCAAATGTTTAAACGCTGATATTTCGAAAATCAAGTCAATTTTGAGCTTTTCTTCGCAGAATACATCAGATATTCTATTCAGGCATGGGTTGCAACAAATCAAGGTAGCATAATTGGAAAGATTGTTTGTATACATACCCTGATCAAGCATTTGTTCTGGTTTCTTCGACTTTCATCAGAGCTGCTTGGCTCGGTGGTTTAAATTTTGCTCAGCGAATTGTCTCAGAAAAATCAATTAAATCTGACCCCGGTGTTCGCCTTTGTAATATTTGGAATCAATCAGCTCATGGCTTAGTATGGATTTGCAATAGTACACCCTTCAGTCCTCTTAAGAGCAATCATGGCCTTTCAATCACACTCTGTAGTCACCTCAGGCTACAAACATGTTGGCTCAGAGATGTTGCCATTTAAAAACCATCGAGTTGTTCTTTCAATGAAGAGCTGTGGCAAAAGAAAATTGTTTTAAGAGCATGGACAGCATATAAAAACACTGTTGGCACAAGTGTGTGATGTGAAATACCCGATAACTGAGGAAAATGACATGGCTACTTTTCTTTTCTACAGTGTGACAGAAATGAAATGACAGCACAGTCCACTAACTGAAAGTGGAGGCAATCACCTTGCTACTCTTCAAATTAATTTCCTCAGCTGACATCACGGCTGATGGTTTATGCTTTGTTTTTCCCAATAAAACAGCCAGGTTAGATGTGTTGCAGACAGGAGTTGAAACTGGCTATGATTACCTACAACCGTCTAAGTGATGATGCTGCTGCATGCTCATTTCAGTTAAACAGGTAAACAAGCTGCGAATAACCAGATGAAAATATGCACATATGCCTCACAGGCTTTCGTAAAGTGAAAAAAACATCTACCTTTCTGCTGTGAAATCTAAGCAAATGCGGTATTGGCAGAATAACTATCAATCCCATATGTAAGACATATTCTATTCTTTGGTGGGATCAAACACATGTAGTGTAAGCATAACAAAGGTAAGACATTACATGAGATTACATGAGACGCTATCTGATCATATCAAACCATGACAAACTATACAATGTTTGAAAGCACAAAGCCTCATGAGCATATCTGTGTAAGCCATTTTATAGAAATCAAATAACGGCTGGTTATTTTGTGAGTGCACAAAAATAGAATAGGCTCTGTCATACTGTACTTCGACAAAGGTAAATTGCTCAAAATGACAATGGTAACATGCTGATTTCACTCAAATATCAACCACATGGTGGCAATAAGGAAAGGTTTCTGTACAAAATGATGTCGATCCTAATAGGTTTTGAGATATTTAAGCTTGGACCAAAGAAGTGGAGAGAAAACACCAAACTTGTGAATTATATTTTTATTAAAAATAATTAGGGCTTTATGATTAAAAAACACTCCAATATGTCATCTTTCAGAGGGGACTAATATCATAAATATAATCCAAACGGTTGAAGAAGAGTACATTTTATTTTGGATATGGAAGTTTCAGAGTGTTTGTTAAGAGTTTTAACACATAAATAGGAGAGCAAGGACATTTTAGTTTTGGAAAGAGGCCTTCGTTTAGGTTAGAGGCTTCATTTCGGGGTCGGACTTTATGTTAGCATACAACAGCAAGTCCTCTCAAAAGGAGTGTGTGGTGGTGGTGTAGGGGATGTGCATATGTACAAGTAGATAAGAGAAATCCTTGGGGTTGAATATAGTAAACAAGTCCCCTTCCCCTCCAAAGGACAAAGGCAGCTGTGGCACAAACTGAGGCATCCATGCCAAGACGCCTCATGCTTTCGTCAAAGTTGACATGTCGATACTTCACACCACCTATCATTGTCACATAATGTGTCCCTGCTGGTGACAGGCTGATGAGCACAGTTACCCCGCAACCCTTGACTCAGCTCAGCCCTGCCGACTGGACTGCTGAAGTTGCTGGAGGCCACGGTGGAAATAACGCTGGACAGTGAAGTGTGTGTGTTTAAAGTGGAGCCGCTGCCACTCTCGTCTGACGTGCACTGCTGTCGATTTAGGGTGAGAACTTACAAAACAAGCTCGGCCTCATTGGTTACAGCTCCAGGTGCATTTTAGGCAAAAAGGGTATGTAGTGAGAGATTCAAGGTGGATGCATCATAATTAGCAAGCTTTAGAGATTCTGGTAGGTGGATTTCCTTGCTTTTAGACAACACTGTTAGCTGTTTCTCCCTGCCTACAGTTTTTTGCGCTGAGCAAAATTACAGTGGTATTGATCTTCTCATTTAACTAACACGAAAGCAAATAAACATATTTTCCAAAATGTCACAGTATTCTTTTAACAACTTAGGTTATCTATTCAGTATGCTAGTACAACACTGGCCTGTCCTGTATCCATTCATCAAAAAAAGCACTATGGAACATCACTGCAAAAACAGATGATGCACCAGAAGGGCGGTGAACATTAATTTGATTGTGAGACACATCTGAATCATCCCGACAAACAAACAACAATCTTAGAAGGCAAAACTGTCTCTGCCCACAGAAGTTTGTCAAGTTCTTGGCAACTTGAACGCCGGTTTGATCCCAGGTGTTCAGCGACGAATGGATTATTGCCTGGTTTGAGGTCAGATATGATGCCTTATTAGCTCATGAAAGAGCAGGACAGAGTGCCAGACCATTGTTCTCCATACTGAGATGAAAGGCTATCTGGCTAATGAACATCTGCCAGCCAGCATAAGGACCCCAGCAGACACACAAAACCTTGAATTGACCATTGCTGAGAGCAGCTGCTCTGATCAGAAAGATTTTGATGTAAATTTAGACTGAGGGTCCACCACGGAGCAGCTGTAATAGCCAAGGACTGAGATTAGGCGGAAGGCATACTGTGCTCCTCTTATGTGTGTCTGAAAAGCCAAAGTTCATCAACCTACCCTCTATCAGGCAGAGTTTGCTTGTCCTGTCTGCCAAAATCGGGATAATGAAATAAGGATGATGTAGATTTCAAAGATATACTTTCACTGTCGCATTTTCAGGATATGAGAAATGATATCTGATTTTACTTGTGAATGCTTTGAATTTGTACAATTTCCAATGGGACATTGTTTTGGTCGCAGACATATTCCATTTTTCAAACATCACATATCATATAGTATATGGCTGTCTGTCAGAAAAGAAATATAGATGTACAGTTTATGGGAAAACCTTGGTAAAAAAAGTAAAATCCTCACAATCCTCCTTATGTAACACACCTCACCCATGGCCTTTTGTATTCTTTTTTCCATGAGAATAGATAATCTAAAGTTTCTAAAACAAAATTCTAACTGCCATCTGATTATGATTCAAATACTGATAAATACTTAGCCCCATCCAGGTTAAACCAGTGAGAGGTGCACAAATAAATACTCGCTCAGAGTCTTAATTTTTTTATTTTTTCTTTCAGGAAAAAAAAAAAAATGTTCAACAACAAAACCTGAAAGACTCCTTTCTGTCATGTTATGTACAACTGGTTAGGGACATCATTAAGTTATCCTCCACATGACTCTAAAGTCATTTACATAATGCAATAAGTCTCAACCCTAAAGTGCAATTACATTGCTCATACCACCATGCACCAGGAAATGATTCCCCTAACTACAGTGTCAGAACGCATCACGAAACATATCAGAGTCGGATCTGAATGCGGCAAAGGCCACAGTGCAGTGTTAATTAGGTTACTGATACTTTCCACTGCACAATTACTCTGTCAGAGTGGCTCATCTTTCATTTTCTCTGGCCACCTCCTTCTCCTCTTTCTTCTTCTCAGCACACTCCTTAAGGTAGCAATGTAACAAGACAGGTAAAAGGGCCTCGCGATAACACTTACAACCCAGGCATTTTGAGGAGATAGCAAAATAAGGACTGAGTTTGAACAGATTCATTTAGACATTCAAGAAAAAAGTGAGGTACTTGGGCAGCTTGCAGCAGTAGGGGAAAGGCAGATGGAGGCTTCAGGGGCAGCTCTTGGAAGCTGGTATAAACAGTGCTAGAGAGTGTCAGGGCTCTTGCTTCTTGGACATATGTAAATAGAGGCTTACCCCGGGAGATAGAGGAGGACTTTGAGGTAATTGTGTAGAGATCCTCTGCCTACCATTGAAGGGGCGCTGATGCATTTTGGGAGAAACCCTGGGGATTAAAGAGACCCCTGGCAGAATCGTTGGGTCACACAGCCTGAACCATCCAGGCCTGAAGCGAAAACAGTCAAATCAAGGCGGTGCCGTGGTTGAGTGTGTGTTCATGTGGGTGTGTGCATACATACGTAAGTGTACCCCTGTGAGGGAGTGCATGAGGCAGGGGGTAATTGGTATTAGCAGTGAGGAAGCTTGCCTCAGACAGCGAGGTTATCACCTGCACTCTGAGCTAATCTCCCTGCGTTTCAGGAGGAGCTCTCTCCAGCCTTTGCCAAAGCACCACGGACCAGAGTGGGCCACTAGGCCATTTACTAAGGCCAGCTCTGCCAAGGCAGAACTCGCCAGTGGGAGAGACACAGCCTCTTACTCGAAAGAGGAGAGTAATTTGGCCCACCGCACAGATATATAGTCCATCAGTGCAAGAGTATTTTACCAAGTGAATGCAAGTAGGTTTTATTTATAAGAGTTTGATGCTGTGTTTTTACATCCAGAATAGCCCTGTTATCAGTTATGGTATATCTTTATGATAAATTCATATGTTACCCCACATGATGCATATATTGGCAGAAAAAAACAATCTAAAAATTTTAGAATAGAATTGAAATTACTTTTTAATATTAGATCATGTGTGGCTTTTTTTTAATTAATTAAAAGTAAGCACTTTACAACTTCCCAACCCTACCTTTGGAAATCACCCAATTTCTTCCTACTAAAAATCAAAATCAGCAGGTAACAAATGTATTGTTTCATTATCAAAAAGTAATTTAGTTTCATGTCAACCAGTGCAATAGTGTAGCTCAGTGATTTGTTTTTAATAGCTTTTGGACAACAGTGGAGCTCCGTGGCACAGAGGAATAAAATATATCAAGCTTTGTCTGCACAGACAATTAGTATGGTGACTTCAGTACTGGTTTTGGTCTGTTGATCACAGGTTTTGTTGACAATAAGAAAAAATGTAGCATAATGTCAGCATGATCCTTTAATGTCCTCTAAGCCAACTGCACATGGCCAACAGTGCGACATCTGAGACACAGGACAGGACATTGGTAACTCCTCCAGTAAGATGTTGAAGGTAATTCGACAAAAACAGCCAATTTCTGAACTGTCAGTGTTGTCTTGCTCAGGTTAAGCTGTTTACATGACTCTTTGATACCCTGTGATTAATGTTCCCTGTTGACATGACTAAACCAGCTGACAAAATATTCTTATCCACAGATAGAACCATCCGCCTGTGAGTATGAAACGATACGCCCACCAGCTTCCCACACTCTCTGAGTGGGCAGGAGAAGGTTACATCTAAAAAAAAAAAAGATGATCCCTGTCGTAATGCGCAATGTTTTTTTCTTGGCATAAAAATTCACCCAAGACACCATACAAGTCTGAATTTCTTCAGACAGTGAAAATCAGAAGTCAAATTGTTGGACTCTTTCCATGCCAGAGTAGCCAGTCAGGGAATAAGTCAAAATAAGTCAAATAAAGTGGATATAAGTATACTTATATATAAGTATATAAGTTCCAGTGATGTGGTATACTGAATTATGGTTAGATGAGTAAGGGCCTGTACGTATATCACTGTCAGACGATTCATTATGGGTCGAGATATGATACGATATGATAAGGATACAGTACATTTTAACAATGCAATATAACATTCAAAGCCGTTCTGATGACTTTCCTCACAGCCCCTACCCACAGCATAATTTATAACATAAGCACTTCTCAATTGAATTAATTTTCTCATTATTTATTACAGGGACAGAAATGCAGTGACAACCTGGGTGTCATCAAAAAGGAAGAATTCCTCACAGAAATGCTGCAGATCTCGTATTGTTTAGCTCTGTATCAGTCTCAGTGACATTCATCTAAATGTAGTATTTCAACTGTGCTATATGGGCACAAGCAGTTGTAAATAATACACCTTATAACGTAGTGTCAGAGTTCAAGGCCCGTGTGCTTTGGAAGTGGCGTTGTTTGCTAATGCTAATACTGAGTTACATTAGTGAGGCTTGTGGTAACAAAAGCATATTCTTGGATGTTTCGTGTTTTTATATACAGACTGCGCAGTGTTGTACGGGGACTCGTTGACTTTTTTTTTTTCATCAGTTCTAAAGATCAGTATCAACTTTCCTTCAGACATTAGTTCCAGTCTGTCATTGTGTTCTGGTATAGGAAGTGAAATGTGGTGCAACCTTCATCAAAATCATGGATCACAGGTTTCAGGCAGCGAAAACTTACCATCTCAGTATTTCTAGACTTCTAAGGTCTGGTGCACCATGACAAGCACCGACTTTGCCACAGTGGTACCAAGAAAGGCTTGGCTGCTTCTCTTTTTGTTCGAGGGGAATTGTTTGGAAAATGAGAAAGCGCATGTGAGAGGGACGGTTGCTTAATAAAAACCAGTTCTATTTTACAATTCAGTCCTACTTTTGAAACATTTGAAGAAGTGGAGGACAAAAGTGCAGCACTAATGCCCAGTAGAGGCTGGATCAATACATGATAGAGAACTTTTATGACATCTAGTTCTCTGTGTGTGTTTCTGTGTAAACGTGTGGTTGAACAGTGTGTGCAGGTGTGCGGGCATGCGTATGTGCGTGCATGCGTGTCCACTATAAGTAATAAAAGCACCGCATGGCTGTGTTGAAGGGAGCCTGAATGTGTGACAGCCACTCTCAGACCACAGGGGAGGAGAGGACTGCTGCTCAGAGCTTGAAATATTGAGCTCTAGTACAGGCATGTAAGCAGCTCGCCTCTAGCTCCTATAGTCATGAACCCTCTCTCAGCCCAAGGCAATTACAATGGATGGGAATCAGGAGCTCAGGAGCACAAAAAGCCTGCTGCCGAAACAACACAATAAAGAGTCATTTCCAATTCCACCTCTACCCGCATGTATTGAAAACATATGAATGTATTCTCTTTGCACTATCTACTTATTAAACACAACGGTGGAGAGAGGAGGCAACGGCGGTAATAAGAATGCGCTGGGTTTTTGCCGTGCTTGAGTGAGCAACGCTGGTGTGCCACGGATAAATAACAGAGAGGAGGAAGATGACAAGGCTGTGCTGTACCTGGAGCAGCCGAGCCGGAGCCAGAGGGCTACAGGAGCGGCATTGTGTTGCAGTGTAACAGTAGAAGGAACCACCTCTCTGCTACCTGGCTCCACTCACCTGCTTTGATCACCAACTGGAGTGTCATTCATCACCTACAGCGCTGCTGAAGGCTGACGATGGTGTGTGTGTGTGTGTAGGTGTGTGTGTCATGTGCAAGCGAGAGAGAGAGAGATAGTGTGCCATTTCTGAATACTAGTATTGTCTTTTTTTTTTTCAACTTTATTTTTCTGAAGTCCGCACAAAAAGTGAGAGTAGAAAAAGCCCAGAGAAAGAGTGATGCAGAGAGACAGACAGAGGGAGATTTAATTTCGAGCAGGTTTTCATTTGGGGAAGATTGGAAATCTAATTTTGCCACCAAATCAATATTCTGATCCCTTGACCAATTATCATATGACATTGACAAACATGAATCCCTTCCCTTTTATTTGATTTCTGAGGAAATATTAGCATAGAAAATCCATTCAGGAATTATGATTTCCATTTAGTTGACTTGAGAGCTGTGAATCACACAATAAAGGATGTGAATTGTACAATTGAGGATGTTTACGCCTGTCCACTTACATTTCAATGCAGCTAATAACAGATTACTAAATTCTGCTGAAACACTGCCAGTGACCTGCTAATGATGTTGCTTCAAGCTGCGGTTCTAACTTCTGTAAAATCTTTCGTCCGGTCAGGCCTTTGATATCAGAGCTGAAATAAAGCCAAGCTGCCGTTGTTAATTTTACAAAATGCCTGTTCAAGTTCAAATCTCTTCTGTAACCAGAAACCTGCAGACAACGAAGTGAAGTTATTTTCGTCCAGAACATAAAAAGTTAGTTAACTGAAGGCTAGAAGTGCAGCTCATTACTATGGCTGCATGCTCACTACAACCTTTTGGCCAGATAAACAAATCTAACTGCCATTTTCAAGGATGTCAAATGTAATAAACATCTTTAGTAATCTCATATAAATATCTTTTGTTTTCTGAAAAACTGAGTCTGATATGATACAAGATTCACTCTGTGTCTCTGAGCGAGCAAGCTGCAGTGTGGTTCAGCTTTGAGACCACCCAGCCCACCCTCATCTCTGCAGCCACAGGGGAGCTCAAGAGGCAGAGGGAGGCAAAATCTCAGAAGCAAGGTGGGAGTCTTCAGCTCTGCGAGGAAGTCCTGGTGGGGAGCAGGCGGGATCCTCCACGTCCAAGTCTATAATTTGAGATGGTTCCTCACCAGGCAGCCCTCAAAAAAAATTGATGCTGGATATTCCCCCCTGTGATAAGTGGTTGAGTTTTTACTTTGAATCTGGGTGAGAAAAGACACAGTTGCTCTCTTCAGGCTGGCTCGTACTATAAGTTTGGGAGTGCTCACGGAAAGATCGAAGCCAGCTTGCTGCGATCCATTCAAACTGTACCTCAACCCAACGGCATTCAAGGCGGACCACCTGTCAGAATGTATAATAAAAAAAATAATACATTCATGGCAACAGAATCATAGCCAAAAGCCAGTGTTAACAAACCTTTTCTGCATCACATCAGTGCAATCCATTCATATTGACTTAGGGTACAGGGTAAACTCACTCATGTTCATTTTTAGATATCTTTGTCAACCAAAGCACACAGATGTCATACGCACACTGCTGATTCAGCATGATTGACCTCTCTCAGAGTTATCTTGTTACAGGATCTGAAAGTAGCCACACCCTGATTTCCACAGGATGCGGCTTAGCTTCATCCTATGTCGTGGAAAATCCATTGCCAACCAGATGTGCAGAACAGCCACAAGACCTCTGTCAGTGCAACTAAAGGAGCTGCAAATGTATATTCAACTAATTTGCCCGTATCAGATTAGCCCGTATTGCGATGTCATTGCTATTGTGGGCAAAACATTGTGACTGTATCGTGAGAATGTCTGGCGTTCCCACCACTACACGCCATGTAAATTGCTTGCTGGCGTAACATATTCAGAAAACAATATACAGCATGCAATATGACTTCTAGAACCTGTAAACAATCCTGAGAGAAGACTGTGCAAGCCTGCAGTTCAAAAAGTTACACTTGTTACAGCATAACAGTAATTATTATTATTATACAATTATATTGTTAATGTAATTATAATTTAACAGCAAATCCGCTGTGCATTGGTGTGACACTTCCTCGGTGACAGTAACAGCTGAGCAAAAATTGTCCCCAGTAATTAAGTTAACAAGGGAGCTTTTTGTTTTATTTTTACCCAATATCCTGACTCTACAGAGTCCCTTTGAAATCGAGGCAGGCACCACGCCAGTAGATCTTGAAAAACAAAATATGCAAAGACATACAATGTCACGTTACAGCTGAGAGAGGAAAGGATAAGCAACTCTCAGACAACAGTATTAGTGTGCCAGTTGAGACGAAGGGAATGGAGAAAAATGCCATACCCTCAGGTACACTGTTGCTTTGTTGCTCATTAAACTTGCATTGTTTGAAGTGTTTAGCTGTTGAGCTTGTTGACACAGAGGGGCTGCACGATGCATATGAGGCAAACAAGTTCCACTGCCAACCAGGCACTGAGAAGCTATACGGGCGCAGTAATGAGCCTGGAGAAAATGTAAAGCAGGGGAAGATGAAACAGACTGTGTGATCCATCAGCTGTTCAACCTCATGGATTTCTAACAGCTCCTCTGAGCTGCAATGAAAAGGCTGATTGACGTGTGGAGGACAGGGGCAGAGCGGTGGCTGAGAGACGAGATGGGGTATCAGGTGGGGGAGAGCTCGGGGATTTTCACAAAAGCACATGCCTGAAATATTCAATTTAGCACTGATCAACAGTTGCCTTTTTCAAGCTCAGATTGAATTATCCTATATGGCAACGCCATTATGTTGAGGATTATTACATGCTCTCCAGGAGATTTGGTTTATTCATCTTGCCTATTGTTGACGATGACTGGAGCACTCCCCAGAGAGCAGCCCAGAGAATTGATTTCTGACAATCCATGATTCACCTCCTTGAGTCCCGCGCTCTTCTCTGACACTCCTGCAAATCAACTTAAAGGCAGAGTCTGACAGCTCCTCACATCGCACTCCATATAAACAGCCATTATTTCTTCAGAAAGCTCTTTTTGTCTTGTATGGGGGCTTCAAAGCCAGCACATCCTTGTTAAGACGAGCCACGGTTTAGAAGGCACACAGTGGGACTTTGAAGCCGGGGAGACGTACGCGACGTGGAAGAAGGGATGAGGTGGCAGAGGCAGGTAACTTTCAATAAAGCCAGATTAGTAAGAGCTTTTGCTGTTCAGCAGTGGATGTATAGTATGTGTTGAAGCTGGAGAATGACTTCTAACATTGAAATGTTAAGGTCATACAGCAGTCAGTCTGAGGCAAGTGAGTACATATAAACAGACATATAGAAAATGATACACAGCTTTCATCTAACTACCAGAAATGTAATTTTCTTAGCAAACCACACACAGCAGGTTAATGTCACTCTAATATCTGACCAAACAATGTGAAGTAAGCCTAGCTTAGCATAAAGACTGGAGGCAGAGGGAAACAGCTAGCCTATCTCTAAGCTAAAATAAGATGAAGTGTCTACAGCCACACTTCTGTGAGGCTGCACATACATACAGCAGTGCTTTGAGCTAAATGCTAATGTCAGTGTGATAACATGCTCACAATGAAAATGCTTACATGTTTTTGTAAAACAGGTATTAATGTAGTAAGCAGGCTTCACCCTCTGGAGAGCTTGAGCACAGATACGAATGGTTTTGATCTTCTCATCCAGCTCACAATTAGAAAGCCAATAAAAGTATCTTTCGAAATCTCTAGTTCCTTTAAAATAAGCACTAAAATTGTGAATATTCACGTCATATACACCTAGCAAGACAAGCATTTATCATCATCAAAGTGCACAAGAACAAATCCAAGATCCTTATCTCGGTTGTGTTTTTCTCACTGTAAATATGTGTGATAAACAGGCTTTGGGTCCAAGCAGATGCACTTAATCAATCATAAATTGAATTTGCGATGGTACAGATTCTTATTTAACGGTGTGGGGGTGATTCAACTGTGTCACAAGACATTCTGATGGATAAATGGCATAAGAATGGGCCCCCCTCCAGTCAACGCCTCTATGTTTCTGACATGGCCATTCCACGTCACACTGCTTGAAAAATGAGCTCCGGAGAGGCATGCAGTCCTGCTATGAGATTGCACTTCATAAAGGGGAACAGCTCACAGGGGTGAAATTCCACTGTAGGGTTATGGATTTTCCAGTACATCACTGATAGATTGCACTAATATAACCTCAATAAAGAGTTTGAGAACAACTTTATGGATGTTTTCCCTCTTTTGTCATCTCATTTTTCTCTCCTTTGATGTGTGCTCCACTTGATTTGTCTGTTTTTTCTCTTACTTTGTCTGGCTGTCACTCACGGGGTGCAGAGTAACACACTCCGAACACATTAGTCATGGCATGTGAACCACAGAGTGTTTCATCCAAAGTTTCACATCTAGAACCTCAAGCAGCTCATTTTGTTTGTTTTTGCTTCAAGCAGGAGCAGCGAGATGTTTTGGAAAACTGTGATGTGTACATTGCACATAAATTCCTAAACAGCAGCACTTGGCACGAAACAAAAGAGGAGCTCTCTGCACCTTTCGCAAATAATAGAGAGCGCAACACAACTTGTTCGAAACTGGATAAAATTTATGCTACAGACATATATTTTCTGCTATTTTCTGACCTCTATGTTTTTACAAACATTTAAAAATAGTTATCAATTACTGGACAAGAACATAGGCACAGGGTTATGCATTTTACATTATATGGCAATGGCTTTATTCTACAGAGAGAAAGCAAAGACAGGGAGAAGAAGAAGGAATACAATCATAGTTGACTATATATGAACCACCATGAAGATAACAGGTTTTGGTTAAAATATGTCAGAATACATTTATGTAAAATGAGAATATGTCATATAATAGTAATCTGGTAGTTAAAGTGTAATCAGTGGTGGACAGCGATTAAGAGCGTGTGACTTAGTACTTGACCAGAGGACTATTTTGAGGTATGTACTTGAGTACTTCATGTTATACTTCTGCTGTGAAGCAAGAAATATACACTGCATTAGAAGATAAGATTGCTTTTCACTTGGCATTTTAAGATAAAAACAAGGATAATATGCACATGAAGTCAAATAAATAAACTACATGTCATACATTTAATATTATAAATTAAACTCTAAACAATCTGTACAATACTTAAAATCAGCTCCACCTTTGTTGCAGTATAGTTACACGCATTTTTTAAATGAGTGTTCCTAAACTGTTGTAGCTGCTGAAAGCTATCCTCCTTCTAAAGCTAAATGAAGCATTTAAAAACACATTAGTTCATCTGAAAAATGCACAGTTACAAAGCTGAAAACTACAGTTTTTCTAAGCTGATGGAAAGCTTCAGAGGCAATTTTTTTTTTACAGTACAGTGACAATGCTGATTTCACATACAGCAGCAATAATAACTTTGAAATAGTGACACTGATAGGGGGCAGTGTCTTTTTGGTATTATTTAATTATCTTCACATTTTAATTCATTATTTAATTGTCTCTCCGTTAAATGGAAGCATTAGTTGGTGAACTGTTTACATTCTTCTGTTTTCTTTTTTTAATGACTTGTGTGTTGTATTATATCAGTCACTTCACTCACATGATCACAGCTGCTATGCATTCAGTCTGTGTACCTAGATTTCTATTTCTAGTATTTGGTGCTTATGTAATCAAATGAAAAAGGAGAATTTAATTAATGAATTTCGAAAACTCTCTGACTGACCTTGACTGATGGAGCAGCTCATTTAATTCTAACCAGGCAGGACAGCTGTCTCGTTTCAAGTACTGTAAATTGATCAGATGGAAAGATTAAATAAAGGTTTATCATAATATGTGAATAAAAGCTTACTCTAGATGCGATGCTGTGATGGGAGGTGATGAACATATTCACAGTATTTACTTTAAACATCTCTTCCGTGCCAGTTCTGTTCTGCAAAATTGAATCCTGTGGAAAATTCTTTTAAAATAAGCCGACATCTGTGGTCTTCACATCTGAGGTCCTACTTGCTCAGTCACCATGTGTTACCTGCTGAGCCCATCTCCAAGCTCCCTGACTGCTCGCTCCTACCACTCGCTTCCAGTCCGAGGCTCCGCTGTGCCCTTTCTCAACCCGGTCAGCAGGAACTTGCCCCCCACAGCAGCCTGTTACTGCACCACACAACCCTTCATCAGTCTCCCTGCTTTCTCTCTATCACTGTCCCCCCCTGCCACCTGAGGGAACGATTCAATCACCTATGACCCAATCCATCTTTTAATGATGTTCGGACACTCCAAGGCCCACCTGCGCCCCATAAAAGGCTCTTCTCACAGTTTGTATTCTCTTCTTGGAGCGTCTACACGAAAACGGATCCTGCAGGGTGTGTGTGTGTGTGGTAGACCAAATGCATGTGTGCGTGAACATCCCCTGCAGCTTTTCCCCATATTCTTTCTCTTCTGAGACCTTGACCAGTTTTTGGTTTGTTTATGAGCACATGTTGGGAGAGTCCGGAGGAGGCGAGCCATGTGCCAGGAAAAACATATGGCACTGCTGGGATACAGACACCTGCCGTTGGACCAGTGAGAGCGCTTTCAGAATCATTAGGAATTAAAGGAATTTAATGACTTCACAAACAATGCAAATTCATTTCCTGGGTGGTTCCTTTTAGCCCCACATGTGTAACTTGTCCCTTTTTTCGCTGTAACCTGGTGTGTCTTTGTTTTAACCATTGGTATGTGTGTGGGGGCTCCGGGGGCAATAAGGAGCTGGAACAAATTCTAACAGGACACAGAGAGAGTTCATGTGAAATGTAAATTGACTTTATTGGACTTTGGGAAGTTTCTCTGGACAGCCTTAATGTTGGCAAAAGAGGAGTTAGTCCTCATCCTGTTGGGCAGTATATCATAGTTGTATTTCTTTAGGAAATTTAGGAAGGTAAATTTCCACGCCAGCTTCTGATTAACTTCTACAGAAGAGCAATAGAAAGCATCCTAATTGGAAACGTTACAAATTAGCATTGGACGTACATGGCCCAGGACAGGAGGGCTGTGAGATGGGTGATTAAAACCAGCCAACTTACCCAAAAGCACTGGTGATGTTGGTGTGTGTGTGTGTGTATATATGTTCTGTTCTTATTTAAATATTTGAATATCTGCACATCTAGGATGCAGGATGGATGGGGCTACAACCACATTTTATTGCACAATCCTGCAATCCTGGATATATATAATGACAGATTAATAACCTTTGTTTAAAACCTATAATAGAAAATTCTCATTTTAAAATGAGTTGGTCGGGAACATTTAGGAGTCAGGATGAAATGAGTTGGTCGGGAACATTGCAGGAGTCAGGATGAAACTGTGTTTGCAACCATCATTCGGGGCTAAAGTTAGCTAAATTACCTTTTAGGTTTGAAGGACATGAATTGAATTTTGAGTGGAAAATCTGCCATAGCAAATGTAACTAAGCGGTCAGTAAAAATTACTAGCTGATATTGTTCCTTTTTTTTTCCACTGACACTTAAAGCCAAAAAACAAGAGGGCCCACAATTTGACCCCCCAATCACTTTAATGTGCTATTGATCAGCTGGAAAATTTATTTATACATGCAGGTCAGACAAGAATGTTGACAATGTTCTCAATCCCACGTGTGCAGGACACAGCCTTATTGATTGACTGTGTTTATTTAGCAAACAAAAAGTATTGATGTCAGACATGGAAGCAGCAGATGCACGGTTGCTATCATGCAAACACTTGAGCATTTGTGAGCGATTGCAGCGTTGTGGTTTTCAGGTGGAAGGCCTTGCTTCACCCTGCATGCTCAAGCATCAACAATGAGATGCAGCTACGCCAGTCAGGAAAAGTGGAAACGACTGCACTCCAGTGCTTTAACTGCTCACAAATCCATCTTCAAGAACAAATATCAGCAGGTCTTTTAATATATATCTGAGCAACCTGTTATGGCCTGTCAAAATGGCACTAATAAGAGGGAGCTGGAGAAAGAGAGGAAGCATGAATTATCATCCAATCATATAGACAGGTTAGCTCTATACCTTTAGAAAGTAGAGTTTAATCTTTACCTGATGGTCAGTTAATCAAGAATGTGATCATCATTTCACACTTGGATGTTCTTTTTTGCTGAATCTGCCGTTGTCGTCCACTGTGTCATGTACTTTCACACTACATGCAAAGTATTTTGTATGAGGACACGATGCTATAGAAATAACTTTGGGCAGGACGACTTAGTGTGTCAGAGCTTCCTGTTTATGTAGCTGGAAGCCCAAGGAATCACCGCCCACAATATTGAATTTAAAGCAAACTCAAATCCAATTTACAATTGTACCACTTATATTTGTGCAGGTAGCTTTGTCATGAACTCCTTGAAATGTTGTGGTGTTGAGGAAGTGAAGGGCAAACAATATCATCAATAACTGACTTGCCAACAGAGCTATAGTGTTGAGTGGTGCAACATAAGAAACATTTTGCTGTAGTGCAAGCTATACAAAATGCATTTTTGTAAGTAGCAAATGGTACTAATTTACAGGGTCCAAAGGTGTGGAAGGGCCTATGGAAATTGTTTGTATTAATAATTCTAAAATAATGGGGGCAGCCTTGGAGACTGGGTCCAGGGCCCAGAATTCTGGGCTATGCCCTCAGGGTAGATACTACTACTTTCTGATAAAAACTAGTTTTGTTAAGGCAGTGCAACATTTAGTACAGGAAACACTATATTTTGATGGCACAGCAAAATTAATAAAGTGCAAAGAAATCATTGGTTAGCTTTTACTTGTAAATTGCTCTTATTTCCTCTGTTGCATGCTGGTTTTTTTTCTCCTGTGTGAGCATCATGTTTGTGCCTGACTCACATATGGATGTGCAACCAGATGTGTCCAGTGACTTTATACCTAATATACATGGGTGAGGCTTGATAACAGTGGTAATTGTACTTGTGGCATCTTCCACTTGCTACAGTTGCTCCAGTTGTCCAAACCAGCTTAAAAATGCAAAGCATGAAATAGTTTGTGTACTCATGTTGGATGTGTTGCAGAAATTTGCATTTAGTGTACGCTATGAGTGTGTGCAGAGGCAGAAAAAGAGCGAGAGAGGAGGCAGGTAGTTGTGAAACAGAAGAGGAGTCAGTATTTTGATTAAACATTCATGAAGGCTCAGGAGGAGCCACTTACTGTCAGGTGCTAATTAAATAAAGGTCAGCCACTCAAGTTTTGTTTATTGAAACAAGTTGTTTCCTAAACCACTGTACTGGAGTCTACCTTTGTCTTAACACACTGAATAACAGCTAAAGAATTTGTATGCTGAAAATGAGCAAATTGCCTCCAGTGGAGCTAGATATTTCAAGCCATCCTTTTACAAACAGGTCAACATTTTGGGAATCACTCATTTGCGATCTTGCAGAGTGAAATGACGACGCTCATATTTGCCCACTAAACACAAGGCTACAGAAACAAGCCACTTACCTTAGCTTGGCAAAAACGAGTGAGAAAGAGTTAGCCTGCCTCTATCCAAAGGTAACAGAGTTCACCTACCAGCACCTCTGAAGCTCACTCATTAATGCTGACCATATCTTCGTATTAATCCCACAGACGTGAGAGAGGTATTTTCTCATCCAACTCTCGGCAAGAAAGCGACCAAGCGTATTTCCCAAAATGATGAACTATTTAGCAAGATGCAGCCATTTGAAAAGTCGGACTTTTTTACTCTCTGCCTCCTATGCTACTGCTGTGTCAGTGCCGAACTTGGAGAGTAAACGCATGAATGACAGTCAGTCACACACACACTATATATTGCAGGAGTGACATATGGATGCGGGGGGGCACCAGTGTTTATGTGATGAGGGATTCCTTTACTGACTCCCCTTCACAAAACATCAGTGCTAGTACACACAGCAATTATGTCTTATGCAATCAGTTAGTGTGGTTGAAGCGGATCATTAAAATAAATGAATAAAATTATGAAGAACATTGAGTAAATAATAGCCAGGAAAAAAACACTAATAATAGCCACACAATAGCGAGCCTGTTGAATTATTTACTGCAGCTCTTAGTTGCTGTTTTTCACCATTCATTAGTTCAATGTAGGACTAAAAGTGGGAAATATCGTATTGGCTATCATTATTGAACCTATAAATAGGTAACAGAAACTTACTAATAGTGACCAGCTATTCCTCATGCTGTGGACCAAGTCCAGGCGCTGATGGAGCATCGGCTCTCTGATTAAGTGCTCTTTTTTTGAGTGTATCGAACTGATTCTTGATTAACAATTGAAATCAATCAGGGGCCTTTACCCCCTCCAGGCCACTCACAGTGGGAGCCAATCTAGGAGGTTGTGAATATTTTTGAGTACATTCACCACATGCTGCCCGCTATCACAAACCCAAGGCACTTAGCACCAATCACATGAAGGGCCATGAATAGCACATAGTGACAATCAGCAAACTGACCCAGGCTGAACAGTGAAAAACCAGGCTGAACACGCTCTGAATCTTTCACCTCTCCTGCTTTTGATTTTCCTCTCAAATGTTTCCCTTGAGTTTCTTGAACTTTAGAGAAATCTTTATCCACCCTGTGACAGTATCACACTATGTCACTCTCTCCTATGCTTAATTGAAGCTAAATACAACATCTGCAATATTCAGAGCCTGGATGGCATGTTTTGGCCTTATCTTTTTTTGCACATTTCTTTCAAAAACATCTTTGGCATATTTTGACACACGAAGAGGCCTTTCAGAGGGCTTGTGTGTCTGAGAAATGCTCAGCCACACTCTGTGACTTTATGAAAATAGACCCATCAGTAATTCAAGCGGACATGGTACCAATAACTCACTTAATATCACTTATTTAAATCATAGGCAAGAATTTTCGGCTTCAAAGCGTTTCATCCAACTGAACTGATGTGACAGGTGGTACTTTTGGGCTCGCAATAAATCAAAAGGCAAACAGCATAGTAAGCTAATTATTCCTGGGTTTTTAGGGATTGTACGCTCAGAGCTGCAGACCTACGTACAGTCTTTCTGCATGCTCAAATATTTGCTTAGCGATCATGTTTGTTTGGATGTGTGGCCATTGATTTGCTGTGCAAACAAATTCCATTGAGCAAGACCTAAATAGCACATTCCACTTCACCGGCTGATTCACATTAAAGGAGGGGCTGAGGACGGAGAAATGTTGACAGAAAATAACACCATATCTAACAGGCCAACAGTGGTCGTGGGGCTGAGGTAATTTTCAGCGCTTTTCGTGTTCCTTGATGGATCTCCCAGATGATGCAGAGAGGAGGAGCCACATTTAATAGCACTACTTATTAATATGGTAATGTGAAGAGTTCAGAGACTGAGAGGTAGCTGCATTCACAGCGACATTAACCCTTGAGGTGAAAATGACCTTCAGGTCCTTATTGACCCCCAGGTTCTAGACACCTTTAAGTGCCGATCAAACACAGCACACATAGCAGACTGCACACAGCAGCTTAATTATATTTAGCTTAAAACCCCAGAAACAAACCATTAGCGGATGCATGCTGGAATTCCTGCTGGCCCCAGGTTTGCTGTGTATCAATTAGTGTCTGGTAATTTAATTAAATACTAATTTATTTAGGAATATGCACCATGCAATAACTTTACTTAGTTGATATTTAATCACAATAGCAACTGAGACGGAGCCTCAAGGTGAGGTACTAATGTAAGGACCTGCCACAGGGCCCTTATCACTTAAGTTGTTATTGTGCCCCACTGTTGCATATTCCCAAACAAAACATTGAATTTAATTAGATGTAGAACCAGCTGACCCACAGTGAACAATTTGGGGTCAGTTGCTCACTTTGACCAGTCAGTAATCTGTTCTTGTATCATAATACACTCTGGAATATTCTGATAAAGTATTCCATCTCTCTCTTTTTTATTTTTTTTATGTTAAATGTGATCATTATTTATTTGTACGTAAAACAGTCAACCCAAAATAACTACCCGTCTACCGTCTCCATTGCTTAATCTGGATACAAACGCAGCCTATTTGACCATAAATATGGACAAATGTGGGAAAATTTGTAGCTGAGGCCTGCTGACTGCTGCATCAGTCGCTCTGCATACAAATTATGTTCTGGAAGAAGTCTCTGTCCCACAATCCCCCTCTCCCTCTCTCTCTGTCTCTCACTCTACCCATCCTGTCTTTGGTTTCGCAGTAGCTGTCGCATCACTCTTAACATTGCACTCACATTTTTCCATGGCATTACCAAGAGGGAAAGGTTGAAAATCACGTTAATAGTAGCTGCATGGCCGGGACAGAAAGGAAGGGGGGGTATATTTACTCATTTATTTTATAGCTTATTAAGAATGGGTCTCAAGGACTTGCCAACATTGTCTTCTTAGGCATGCTCATACAGGCAATGCATGCCCTTGGCAGTAACTATGGGTGTGCTACTTTACAGTGTGTTAAAGAAGATTATATATTGACAAGCTGTTTTGCGAGAGAATCCATTTTAATCTACGACAGTACTATATGTTGTGACATGTGGCCCATGCATTTTTTAATAATACTAATATGCACAAGTTAATATATACTTCATTGTGTTCTTATAACCAGTGCAAAACATATATACGCAACCAATAAAACATGACATTTTAAATGACAGCCTTTTAGAGCTGGTACCTAGTAGGCATGATAATAATGTTTTCATACAGTCTGTAATACAGTATCTGTACCTGCACATTTATTGTTAATAGATACATGGGAACAGACCTTTTTCTAAACCCCTCTCCCAAAGAGTTATAGTCCCGTCATAACTTAGCAATTAGCAAGTAGGCACTATATGTGACTGCAAATAGGCCCACTAATAATAATAATGATGATAATAATAATAATAATGATAATGATTAAAACCTGAAGAAAAAAAAGTCTCTTGAATAATGGACGGTTTTGCCACAATAAATATTTAAAACCAGCAGAGTCCTCCTGTGCTATCAGTAACAGCCAATCAAAAACAGGGAGGGCTAAATTTGGTGCAGGTTGACATTCTAGTTAAGTGCTCCACCTACGACAGGGAGAGTGACGGGCTAGTCTGCGTGACATCGAGGACGACTGTGTGCTGTGGTGGTGGTGAGCTGAAAAATACTATGGTCTCAATTATGGCTATGACTAACTTCATCAGATCGACATCCAGTCTTCAGCACCAATAACTAGCTGCCGATATATCAACTGAATATCATGATCTACTTTTACACAATGATATTCGGTGGTTAAGCAAGGGAGATGCCATCAAGAGTGTCTGTGAGCTCAGGAAGGACATTGTCACTTTTCTCTCTGACTGCACAGGAAGCATGCATTTCTCTCGCATGTACACCATAAAAGCGTTGCTGTTTGCTGATCACTCTCACTTCACATGAATGAGCCTTCTCTAACATCGCTGGGTCAAAGTAGTGCTCTCATTAGTAGCCTGTATGCATGTACGTTAGGGAGAGGTTAGGTTATGCGTTTTCTGATTTGCGAGAGTTAAAGAGAACTGGAGATTATGGACGTGGCACGCATTAACTGATGTTTGTCTTTTTAAAATAAGTTAAATAATTCACTGAAGATGGAGAAGTTGGCAGAAAACAAGATAGATGGTTATGGACGTTTACAGGGAATGCTATGTAAGAGATGGTATGCCAAATGGCTGACATGATGAGTTGTAGAGTACATTTGTTTCAATTATGTGTTTACCTTTGGGGATATATCATAGCTTGTGTTGCACAGAAAAAGGGAAATTAAACACTTGGTCTGATTATTAATAAAATTACTTATATATTTTAGTTTTTCAGTTTGTGATTAGGCTGCTTTTGCAACCTACCTGTTTACACTCACTTTTGCTATCTTGTTTTCCTTATCTGTCTTTCGTAATGCTAACTAATTGTCTGCCGAAATCTAAAATAGGATTAAATGATGCAAAAAAATAGCATATACTGTATGTCAACCTGCGTGGATTGAACTGATAGATAAAAGCACATTGTTGGATAAAGATGTTTGACGTTAGCATATTGCATAATAAAATCACATAATTTCGGTCCGGACATGGTTTTTATTTTGTTGTTATTCAGGAGAATTTTAGTGCCACTGCAGAAGTACCAGAATCATTCAGTTTCACTGAGGTATATAAAATTACTCGGGGCCTTGATGCGGTAGCCAGAGGGGTGGTGCTTTGGGAAGGCCCCAGTGTAGGAAGTCGCTTAGAGCCCGAACGTTCAGAAATACCCCTGAGAGCTATAGTCTGCATTTGAAGAGTTTGGAGAATGGTGTCTTTTCTTTAGGCTTTCAGAAATGCAAGAGCAAAAGTGTAAGAAATGGATTAAGTCTTGGATTTAGACTTTATCTACTCTAACATGAGCTGCCCACCTTACTAACTTACTACTTAGAACTCTAACTTAACTCAGCCTTACTTTTAAGACCAAGGAGCACTAAGGAGGCTGACATTCTGTGGAGTTATAGGTTGTGTTAAAAGAGAAAGGGTAGCACATTACCTATCCACTATTTCCTCATGTTGTGGTGCCGGATGCCACTACTGCACACTGGAGTGTAGGGTAAGATTAGAAGCTCTGTCCTGCTCTTTATTGGATTTGGTTAAATTTACACTCCAGAAATCACGGCCAAAGATAAGGTCCTGGTCCTAAAAGCCTTTTCTGTTTAAATGTTAAAAGTGAATCATACAGTTTAGAAAACAATAAAGCGTAAAGTTTGCTATTATCCAACTGTCTGAAATCAAAGATCCCTTGTTTCATAAATTGCTATGAAGTCTGAGTGTGAAATGTACCACTGTTATCATTTTATCAACTGCACAGAGATGGGATGGGAAAGCTTGACAGGCTGTAACCTGTAACGGGTTGTAAATCACAAAAAGTACTTTGCAGGGTTCATATAAAGTCACGCATTGGAATCTGTTGAAATGTCTAAAAAATTTGCTATTTTTCATTCACAAAGTGCCAAAATACTAAAGCAGTCGGCGCTATTTGGAAGTATTCTTTAACTGGGCATCATTATAAACGAATAATTCCAAGATACACATCAGTTGGAGCAAATATAGACAATAATCCCCCGATGTTTGACATTCATTGAAAAGTGCCTTTACAGCTCACCTTTATGTAGTCCTTAGAGCTAAAAGATGTAAAACCATTTGACTTTCCCCTTCTTCAATGAACAAACATTTGTTTGATGGGAGGTATCAAGTGCGCCCTGTGGGTAGAATCATCTCTTCAGCATCCCTATGAGATCTGAATGTTTGGCTTATGGCAGAGACATTAGGAATGCACAGTTGCACTGTTCAAAAGTGTGTTTGACTTTGACTGTTTAGCTTTTGTACATGTTAGGCTCCTTCGTGGCATGTGTGCCTAGTTATGTCCCCAGAGTGAATTATCGCACCTCACTTGTCTTAAGATGTGATGTGTGAAAATAAGTCAAGGCCAGCTAATTGATTTAGTTCCTGTCCCTGGGGTTTCTTGTAATCCAATTATTAGAGTGCACTTAATGATTTTAATTTAGTTTCTGAGATGGAAAGTAAATATTATCCTTTATTTTGTAGTTAGAGAGCAACTGCTGATGAAAAAATAGACTTTGCAGTGACACTGAGGTACATTGGTATTCTATGTCTACAGTATCATCAGACAGAGTCGTGACTATTTCCATTACAGGTGTTTCATAAAATCATTGCTGTGGCAAGGAAACTGAACAGATCCTTGCCACATATGTCCTGTAATTTAGAGGTTTTTTTCCAGCAGCACAGAGTCAGGGCTCAGGTGTTACAGAGAGGTGCAATTTAACAAGACAATTACTGCAAAAACCTGACCAATACTCTGTGGGCCTGTAAATGAATTTCCACTATTATTTCACCCCTGGCAAGAATTTTTAATAACTGCAACCCTGGCTTTTTTCTCAAGGAACAGATTAGTTAAATGTCATGCAAAATGTAAATTAATTAATAAACAGAGGATCTGGATATGTATTATTCAGCTTTGCTGTGTTTAATGTGGTGTCCCATACTTGATTTCTTGTTTGGCACTCTAAGCGTCGGAGGTTTGCGATTTGCACAGTTTAATTTTTACTGAGAAGCAAGGTTGCAGAAGAATGAGTGACAAAGTTATAATGGGATTACATTCACAAATATTAAAGGTCTGAGGCAAATATCTGACAATCACATACTGTTTGCATTAGGCCTAGACAATAAGTATGATCAATGGCATTTAGAATTAAATATGGAACATAGACTTTACTGTACAACGTCAAAAAGAGTAACAAACTACTGCATACTTTTATACTACATACTACATGCTGTACCTGTTCTGGTACTTGGTTATTAGCAGGTAAGGAAGAAAAAGAACGAGTGAAGGGGAGCATTAAGCTGCCAGGGGTTTCCATGGTAAAAATCAGCCACTACACTCCTCACGCAATGTTTAGTGTTTTTTTTATGTTGTAAACACGGCTTTGTACAAGTGCATGTGCTTACTAGTAAGTGGGCTCACTTATTCACTCTGCTTTTTAGTTACACTGATGATCCTAAACATAGATAATATTGTCATGTATTTAACTTTTTTTCCTGCTGGTGCTTTACCGTCATTTGAACAGGAAAAACCTTAGTGGTAGAGTTCTAAACCTAAAAGCCCACATCTGTCTTAATTTAGGATGCTGTGATGCTACACATTTTAGCTGCATTTATAACACAAAGACACATGTAGCATCCGTTCGCTTCTTTCCGAAAATATAGTTTTGCATTCAGCGAGCATCACAATTTCTGCAGCCTTTGAAGTCAGCCACTGTGTGGGCACAGTAAAGTTTTATAATACACTTTCCGCACAATCAATAGACCCAAAAGTTCAAAGCGTGCAGACCAACAAAAGAAACCAAAATCCAAGACCTTTACTCAAATCTATACAACAAAAACTCTCACAAGACGGACTCGGAAAAACACAGACACAGACAAACATGTCCCAATGCAATACATTCAGAGAGACAGAGATGTAAAATGCCACAGGGGAGGTTGTTCTCCTCTTCATGTTTGATAAAAAACTATGAACCTCTTATGCACTGTTATTGTTTAGGGCTTCTTCACATGCAACAGCGACTGTACCAAGGCGTGTACTGTAGGTCTGAACAATGTGAGTGATGGTTTCATGAGTTCTTTTGTTGCTCTTCATCTCCCTTAACTTTACCCCATCTATCAGAGCTTAAGAATTAATCAATGTATTTATAATGGCCTTCAGACCCTGTGGCATCTCTCACGGCTATGCAACCAAATAGGATGCAAAGCTGTGATCCTCAAAGAATTTCCATCACAAGAATAATGCCGTCCCAGGGCGCCGCTGCAAACGCTTGCCCCGAGCATTAGGCACAGATAATTTAAACACATAAGCAGGTTCTTAGCGCACCTTAATCAATGCCAACGGTGTCTTTTAGTTGGGAGGGAGGGGAAGGCAATAAAGAGATAACACTGGTATAACCTGGGGACTTGCTGCAGAAGAAATATGGAGCGCTGAAGCCCTCTGGGTAATGAGAAACAAAACTCCTGACAAAGACTTCTCCTCCTGGAGTTTCTGCACCACAGCAAAGTCACATAATGAGCAAGATCACACCGCATACATTTGATGAATTACAGGAAAAGCTTGAAGAGTACAGGGGAAGCTTGCCGGTGTGCCATTTGACTTGAAAATAAACTGTGCAATAAAGTCAACATGAGCATTCGCCAAATCTGTGTGTGGCACCTGATGTTTGAAAATAGCTATTTTGGAGCAGACATGTCAGCGGAAATATTTGCAATCCTCTCAAAATCCCATTGCGACGAAATGTTTTATGATATTGTCACAAATGAAAGACATAAAAAAGCAAACAAAGCAGACAAGTGAAATTTCATGTTGCAGTGTGTAATAAAAAACAAACAACAAGCATAATTCAAAAAAGTGAAATTCTTCAACATAGCACTTCCTGCTGTAACCATGCATCCACATGCACAGCCCCTTACTCCCATCTCCCATGAAACTGATATATGAAACCATTTCCCCAAAACCAAACATGCCCGAAAACATTATTAGTGCCATTTCCTCTTCCGTATTAAGGCGAGAAGTGCTGAAGGCAGATCGGAGAGAGCCTTTCTCGGTGATGAAGTGCCTTCCTCTTTAGGTCTCTCTCACATCACAGAGGAAATGTGCGAGATTTATCAGTGTTGGCCCTCTCCGGAGCTTTCTCCGTGGTAGAGCAGCTCTCCGAGGATGCTGTTGTGCTGCTCTTTCTCAGGGAGCAGGTGTACTTTTGCCACATAGGGGCTTTGAATTATATCTCTGATGGCATTGTCAGAAACACAAAATGAGAGATAGATAACCAGAAAACAGCAGACGTGTGTGTATAAATCACATGCAGAAGACGTTTTGAGAGAAGAACACAACCAAAGATGAGTTAATATTATGCCCATGACTCCATGTAAAGCATGTTTTGGGAATTACCTAATTTAAGAACTTTTTCATATGGTTCATACATTTCATACATTTTTTTTTTTTTGCTTCTCCCTTGACCTTTGTGGCTCTTGTATTCGTAATGCTGCCCTTGCAATGTACTAGACCAGATTGTGCACTACTCTCTGCACCTTAATGATATCAATGAGGTCACAGCCTTTACCCACTGCAAGTAATTAGGCAAGCAGGAAATCATACAGGCACCGGTGTGTGTGTGTGTGGGTATATAGGACTCTAGACAGACCTTTATTTTGAGCTGGAGAGGCTTTGCAGTGGCAACGCAGATGTCTTAGCAACCACTTTTATTTAGAGTAGAAGATGTCCACTCACTGAAAGATAAGTAGTATCCAGCAGCAAAGTAATATCCAGCAGATAGCAGGTTTGTTTCACGATTGGCTATTGTGACTGAGGGAAAAATCTGCTATTTAGTATATGTCCTTCTGGGCCCGGTCTCCATGCCACCGCACAGATGAGGGACACCCAGTTTGTGTAGCAGCGTATCGTTTTTCTGCTTAGCTAACCAACAAGCCAATCAGCCAACTTACTATGTCACCAGTGTTTACCAGATACAGTAAGATGGCCAGCAAGTAGTTCATCCATCTGTCCATTTTCTACACCACCTATCCCTCTCACAGTCACAGGGAGTCTGGAGTCTGTCCCAGCATGCACTGGGCTGGAGGCAAGCCTCAGCACATCTCCGGTCTCTCACAGGGCTAACACATATACAGACAGAGAAAACACATTTACACTCTGATTCACATCTAAAAGTAATTTAGAGTTTCATTTCACCTAACTAGCATGTCTTTAGGCAGAGCATCCAGAGGACACCCACACATAGTATAATACTTCACAATATGCAAAGATATATAACAAAATAATTAACTCAGGTCAATTGTTCAGAGGGTTAAGAAAAGAACACAGTCTGCTTTTGGCTGCAGATTTATTCCTTTCTACATCATTCAGGCAACATCTGTTAACATCATTTCATTCTTCTTTTGCTGAGCCACTGTTGTCATACGTCACTGTGACTGGCACAGAGTAATGAAACCAGTCATTTGAGAATTAGTTTATTAATCACCACACCTTCTCATATATATCTACCTTTAGCCGGCAAATTTCCATTTGCCACTACTGCAAATACATGAACCAAAATAGTAAGTGCACTTTAAGACCCATTCATGATTCATCCCATGGACAGCACAAGTATCTATTGCAATCTGGTCATAGTTGTTTAGATAATTCAGTCTGGGCTAAACTGGTAGACCAACCAGAGTGCACTTCCGTCCATGGAACCACACAACTGTGACAGGGAAAATATACAGACCTGTTAAAACTGTGCACATAAAGACTTACTAAATGTTTTAATTATTAGTAGAGCTTAAATACAGCAGGCTGCGAATGTGTGACATCAGTCAGAAGCGCCATACTGGGGCCTCCAAAGATTGTCAGCTCACATTCTTGAAAACAAGTGCCAGCTACAGTATATGTTCCAACTTTACAGTTTATGTAAAATACTGTAAGGTGTTGTTAGCATTAATTAAAAATTACTGGACTGAATCAACACATCTCTCTGGCAGGTTGGATAAACATTGCTGTGCTCATTAATAACGCTCTTACCGAAGTTTGTTGACAGCCTGCGACGACTAGTGTAACCGTATCAGTCAAGCAAACAATCAAAAAATCCAACAGCTGAGCGACGACACATGTCTCAGGAGTGACTTAACAAAGCTCCATAATGCAGGCAAGTGAAACCAGATGAAGCCACCCCTCATTGAGAGCGTGTCCCAGGATTACATCCCTCTTGCTGGGAAGCATTTAATTTCTCCTTTCGGCACAGTGACACTTCAATCTTTTCCCTGTAATTACACATTATTAATGTTATGTAATTTGGCAAGACAGAACCTTGGATGCAGTGACACAATTATTGACATTAGCTGGCGATGCTTCTTTCCTATGGCTTCAATGAAAAGGCCGTGCCTAATTATGGTCCGATTAGGATTTTTATCTCTTAGGCAGAGTGTGCTAACGCTGACAGCACATGGACGCAACTCCCCACTCTGTTCCCCAGAGCCAGAAAACTCAATATTTTCATCATGTTAGATTATAATAGAGCTTGTAATCTTTGTAAGTAATACATCATGTATGCCGTGTGTGTTTTATAGTAGATACAAAATGTATAAATGTCCTGTCAAATTATAATCTGACAACTGAAGAATACTCACCACATGATTGATGTCTGCACAGTGGAGGTGGAGTGCCGCTGTAGACTTCAGTAACCTTGGTCCCTATTCATCCACAGAAACAAGGAGCAATGTTTCATCATCTTACACTGTCAAGAGAGAAATCTAAAAAACTTAAAAATGCTCGCTATCTTCATGGTGCAATAAATAGCGGAGTGAAAGATGACATTCTGAGATGTAATTTCTACCTGTAATGGCTTGGTAGTGCTGATGTCTTAGCTCTCTATTGTAAGGTAATTGAGGTATTATTACACTGTGAAATTGGGTCAGTGTCATCCTGGGAAGGAAACAGGCAACAAGATAGCAGATCTTTCTTTCACAGAGATTGCCATCAAAATCACACATAGAGGTTTGGAGAGATGATCGATACTCAGAATCAGAAGAAGTGACTGCAGGTCGTGACCCTTAAGATTATTTCAAAAACCCACTGGTTTCTTTGTGACCTTTTGTAATATATCATTTTGTCATATGCTGTATCATTGCTACCTTTTTTAGATTAAAGTCATTTTTGTGCCAGTGATTTTTTTTTAATATAAATTTTCACACAAAAAATGTTGCATCTTATGTTGTTCCCGGCATATTAAAGGCATTATATGATGCCTAAACTTTACAAAGCATATATACCTGAAATATACCATTTTGAATGAAGATTGTGAAGGTGTGAAACAATAACTGTACTTATCTATCATATTTGGTGACTGAAGGATAAAGAGTGTGTGATAATTTTCAGAAAATTATCCTTCTTCTAAAGCTATGAGCTTGCTTTTTTGACAATTGCTCTATTACACAGCACTTAGCTCATCAAAAGTAAATGTATTGGAGATTTCACAGTTTTCACAGGACAACGATTAAGCTTTAATTTTATGTTGCTATGGTGAGACCAGGCAGGTAAACCATAGTTTAGACGAAAGGGAATGTTTTTCAATGTCAAGTTTTATTTGTTGAGTTTCATCGATTAAAAACTGTAGTCATGCATTTTTAATTGACGTGTAAATGATTATAATCTACAAAGCAGTAATCCAAAAACCCCTAGATGGAAAACCAGTTGACCAATGAGAAGCAAAAGAAGCAGGCTCCGTCCTGTGCATAACTCTTAGCAGATGATGATATGGGAAGCGTGTAAAGTGAGGGGCACGGCAATGCTTTGTGATACCGATCACACTGACATGTTTAGCATAATGAGAGGCGTCTTAGTGTTGCAAAGCAGCGTGTAATCAGCTGTCTATCACTGGTGAATCAGCATGACTGTGATATTATAGGCTACAGGTAACTTTGTCTTATTATGATATCAACAACAACTACATCCAGGCAGTGTAAAACATCAAGTAGAAACAGACAAGCAAAAACTTAAAAAAGTCTTCCTGTTCCTCCTCTTGTCTGATTGGACAGGAGTGTCACAAGTCATTTTCCTGCTCACAGCGGGAAATCACAAAATTTGAACATCAGTGGTGCACAGGATGCTTCAAACCTATTAGAGTCATGTGTGATCTCCCCCTTATTAGATTTGTTGCTAAAAGGGCAGAAAACTTGATCAGTCCTACATACAGTTCAATTGGTGGCTATAGTGCTTATGTCAAGGAAGAGACTATTTCTAGTTATTGTTATATAGGTAGGTTTTGCAGTATAGGCTGTGCTCTTTGAGGGACTCTCAAAGAATCAGAGCAGACATGACAGTTCATTCAGTTAGATCAACAACCCCCGCTGATAGTCAGCTGATGGCTAAACAGCTGTGAATGGGATTATGAAGCATGAATGAAACAACTAATCAAATAATACAAGCAGCACTTCAATAATTTGCCTGAACTTAACTTAAACTATGCCCCGGCCACTTTAAAGGATAATTCTTGATTATTACAGAGTAGGTGTTATTTTATTTATTTATTTATTTATTTTGTCCACAGTCGTATCAGTAATAAATATACTGTACTAACCAAGTTCTGGGAAATTTACAAGGAACACAGCAGCATTATTAAAACGAAGTGAAGGAATGTGAAGTGGAGGGTGAACGGTGAAGCACTACCACCTTTGTCCACAGGCACTGCAAAAATCATCTCGAAATGTAAAGTTCTACATAGAACTGCTTTAAGTCCATCTATTTCAGCTGTTCCTTGACTTGTTCATTTCTACCATAAATGTATATGTGAACTTTTTTGGGTTACTCCTGGCATTTCTGGCTTGGTTAATCTCTAATTAAAATTGCTTTAGATTATCTGGTTTAGGTGTTTCTTGCCCCATCTGGCTTTGCTGTAGCGATGTTGCAATTACTTCAAAGAGTGCAATATCGTCATTACTGATAGAAATAATGGCCAATACTATAAGACCCTGGTTGTAATAAATCTGAGTGATCCTTTAACTGCAGTGACCTCACTCAGTGTGTTGGACAGCCTACAGTGTACTTCTTTACCTTGGCTCTGTCTTCCTTTGGCTGTGATAGGACCAATTGGCAATGATTTCAAATACACACTGAATGTTACACAGCAATTTCATTTTTAGCCACATTAATATGATGCCAAGGTCACAAATGTTGCTTTATAAATGTAACCCATTTCTTATGAGTTACTGGTGTGAAACCACATGTTATGCAGTCATGGTGATCATGTCAACTCATTTAATGTGATGGCTTACAGTTAATTGAACATTACTATGGCACACTTGTCATTGTCTGGCTGTGGTAAGGCTTAGTACATCCAGTGTAAGAACGCAAGAGCTATTATTTATTGAGGGCTCCCGAGCAAGACTGAAAAAGCAAGAGCTGGAAGGATAACTTAGATTGTAAGGTTGCAGCTCCATAAAAATACATATGCTTATTGCTGCCAAAACATGACTTTGAGCTGCTATTGCAAGAACATAGTGTGTCAGAATAAGACATCAAGCATTATACAGTGCAATGGGAGAAAAACAGACACTGAGATATGTCAAAGGTTATCCGTATATCTTTTTAAAGCAATGTACTGTCATTTCCGAGCCCTTGTGGGCAGGGAAACAACACATCGTCTAACCCTTGAGAGCATCTAAACATGCCTCTGTACTGCAAGGCCAGGGTGGCATGAAATCAGCCACTCTATGTGTAAATGGACTGTTGGATCCACAGGTGACTGGACACTGCTGTCATTTTGAGGTGGAAAAAAAAGTAGAATCACAACAGTAGTACTTATGTGGCTTTGTTTCTGCATGTTTCTTCATGCACAATTCCAGCAGCATGTCCCTAAAGTTCAAATAGTTTACTGAGCTAAAAATACAACTTCTGTGGCATGAAAAACATGAATATAAGTACTTATATCTTTACTACAGCCTGTGTATTTCTTTTCAGTTGCTGCAAGTCAGCATACTATTTTAACAAAAAATAGTGTATACGGAATATGTATGTGCTGAAGGTAATTTCACTATTTTACCTAGTTGTATAAAACATTTTGCCTTTGAAATCTAAATTCTGGCTTTTGGAAATTCACCACAATTTAGTGTATTCAATCCATCCACCGACACATTGTACTAAAGTACTGGGAGCATATTCAGGCTAGCTAAACACATAAAACTAACTGGCAGACACAATGTGAACCATGTGACTTAAATTGTAGCATGACATGCCGGTAACAACCAGCTTTCCCAGAGGCCGATGGATAGACACCATCAATCAACATGTCAAGCTTCAACAAAGGTGCCCATACAGTAAGTCTCTCAAAGGGGCGTAGATGTGGTTCTAGAGACGGCAATGTTAAAGCGTTGCTCGTTGGTCTCTTTTGCAGCCACAAAAGACACGCTGAGCCTGAGAGTAGCGCCTCGTGGTTAGCTCTGACGAACAACGCTGCTGCCACGCATGGGCTGCATGTGCTACACTGAGTGCTTCCTGTCAGCCCATGTCCCTCGTGACTCATTGCGTTGTCGTACACTTTGCAGCCACGAGGTTTTATGGATGTCAGTCTGTCAGTCCACCACTTTTGTCCAGACTGAAATATCTCAACAACTATTTGATGGAATGCTGTAAAACTTTCTGCAGATGTTGACTGTCCACAGACGATGAATCTTACCATCTTAGTAGGTCCAAGTTTTCAGTTATCCAGTGAAATATCTCAATGTCTGCTTGATGAACTGGCACGCTGTGTGCAGACAGCCGAAATTAAAAACGTGTGTAAGTGAAATGTCTCGACATCTATTGAATGGATTGCAGGACATTTAAATCCCCCTCGGGACAAATCCTAAAAAACTGTGGTGATGCCCTTACTTTTCATATAGCAGCCTCATCT
Organism: Scortum barcoo; assembly: GCA_023238725.1. Classification (NCBI taxonomy): domain Eukaryota; kingdom Metazoa; phylum Chordata; class Actinopteri; order Centrarchiformes; family Terapontidae; genus Scortum; species Scortum barcoo. Next base: position 15,726,894 of record CM041531.1, read on the forward strand.
GGTCAAGACTTCTATTTGTCCAGTACTTTGGTTTATGACATTCCCATTAGCCTCAGCTGCACTTCCTCTTTGCTGCTAATTAGCAATTGTGAACATGCTGATATGCTAAACTAAAATGAAAAGTAATTGCAAAAACTTTCAATAAAAAGTAGAATGTTATAATTGTCAATATGAAGACTTAATTTGCAAAAGCAGATAAACAGCATTCTTAAAATGAATGAACCAACACCAAATTGATTGATATTTCCTTGTCCATAAAAACATGATTAAGAAAAATAAATAAAAAATTATCCATTTTTACGAATGGAGTGTCTGTGCCAGTGACAGTGTGCTCAGTGTTCCTGCCTACAGGCTTCTAAACTTAGTTCCTCCTTGCTGGAGTCTGTCAATCAGTGCTATTAGTGTGGGCACTTCTCGTGTAGGAATTAGCTCCTATTGCTGAGCTTTGAAATAAAGACATCTGCCATGTTGTTATAATATTCCAATTTTAAACTAACCGATAGCAGCCAAAGCAGTATCATAAAGGGGTGTAATAACCATGGGCTTAAAGGACCACTGTGGAGGATTTGTGGCATCTAGCAGTGTGATCACAGATTGCAACCAACTGAATATCACTCCTCTCACCACTTCAACATCAAATGTGAAAGCCCTCTCTAGAGCCAGTGTTTGGTTTGTCCACTCTGGGCTGCTGTAGAAACATGGCAGTGCAACATGTCAGTCTCATTCTAAGCAAACAAAAACCCAATGATTTCTATTTTCAGGTGATTATACATTAATGAAAGATAATTATGAACATTATATCATTATATTTCTGCCAATAGATCCCCTCCTAAATCCACACCCTGGTCGTTTAAGTGGCACCAACATATAATGTGGCTGTTTAATGAAACATGAATACCTCTTATAGTAATTCAAAAATAGATGTACATGGCTTTTTCTTTTTTTTTTTTACATTAAGTGCAGCAGAAACCAAATACTTAAGCAAGGACACGTTTGTGAACAACAAAAACACATCAACTGCAGGAAATTGATAGTAGTCTTAGATTGCTATCGAATTTTCTCTCCTTTTAAATGGTTGGTAAAAACAGGATAGTCCATCACTGAGGAACTTCATGTGCAGCTTTTGATATTTGCTCTTTGATATTGACCACACAATCAATAGAGCTTTCCTATAGCAGAGCTCGTAATATTACTCAATTTTCACAGTTAGGTAATATTATTCCCGTAAGAGCTTATCTATTGATCTGACCACACACAGACCTTTTACTATTAGCAGCACTCCTTAAGATCCAGTATGGGAACTACAACACCATCTGGTTAAGAAGGTAGCGGCAAATAGTCAGACTTCACATTCAGTAAATATGTGTTTTATTATCTCACAGTGTCTGTTGTTTGCCTAAAGTAATTAAGGCTGGACTGAAATTTATACAGCGAAATGTTAATCATGGAAAGATAATCAACTGTAGTTGACTGAGATATAGTGATTAAAAATCTGTTTGAATTAAGCACAAAATTTAACGTAATATACCACGTCCATAAACCCAATTTACGTAAAATATGGCCACTGCACATGTGTTGGAAGCCTCATGTCGAACTGCAACAGAATGTCTCTCAATCTGTACCATCACTAGTAGGACTATGGAGCAATGTTTTTATGAGTGTGTCCCAGCTTCATTAGTATTCTGCATCTGCATGGATGTGAGCATATGGGCGATGTGATGTACTTCCTGCTGTCACAGGTTCATGAAAGGTTCGACTGTGCATTTCAAGAATCAATCAAGAATCAAGAATCATTTATTGTCATCATCATGTTTTCACATGACAAAATTGAGATTGGTGACTTCCAGCTTTAAATGTAAATATATAGTAAAAATATGTAATATGTACACAAATATCCAAATCCAAAGTCCAAAGTTGCAGCAGCAATGCACAGTAGGGGGGTGGGTCAGTTGTTCAAGTGCAGTCAAGTGCATGTCTCAAGTTCTCAATCGGGGGAAATGCAGCTTTCTGGGGAAAAATCTGTTTTTCAGTCTGGTAGTTGTTGTCTTTATGTTTCTGTACTGCTTTCCAGATGGAAACTGTATGAACAGTCCATTGCCTGGGTGGGTAAGTTCGGCGGCAATATGTCGGGCCTTCTTCTGCATCCATGCCAGCGTATATTGAGTCCAGGTGTGGAAGAGGACTTCCCACAATCCCCTATGCCGTTTTCACTCACCCGGGCTAAGTCTTTTCGGTCTTGTGCAGTGCAGCTGCCATACCACACTGTTGCACTGAGGCAGAGGATGCTCTCTGTTGTGGCCCTGTAGAAGTTTGTCAGGAGCTGAGGGGAGAGTCCAGCACGTTTCAGCTTCCTGAGGAAGAAGAGTCTTTGTTTACCAGGTGAGCTGTGTTCATGGACCAGGTCAGGTCAGATGTGATGTGGATGCCCAGGAACTTGATATTGTTGACACGCTCAACTGCTTCCCTGTGACTGAGGAGAGGAGCGTGCTCCTGGACCTCCTGTAGTCCACTATGACCTCCTTGGTCTTGCTGGTGTTCAGAACAAGGTTGTTGTTCGAGCACCACTGAGTAAGGTGCTGGAATCTCCTCTCTGTAGTGGGTCTCATCATTGTCCGAAGTGCAATGAAGACTGCATCCTCTGTCGACCTGTTCTCCCTGTACGCAAACTGCATTTCCAAGTACATGAAAATGTAAAAATGAACATAATTCAATTTCTTGCATCCCCTGTGTCGCTTGAGTATTCTGTTTTTCAGTGGGAAAGAATGGTTGAAATCATGCATTTTTATTTCAAATATTTGAAAACAAACAATGGTTTTAAAAAGCCTAGTGGTGGTAGCCTGATTTCTTAAAGTTCACATGGACTATCTATTTAACACCATGCATACATCTTTTGTTTTTTATTTGTTCTTACATAAATCTTTTTAATTAATGCACTATTTTTTCCTCCATCTCTTCCTACTTTCTCTTCACTGAAAATGTCATGTTCATGGTATATACATGTACCTGGATTGTCTTCAATTCAAAATACCGTATATGTGCATGCACAGTTGGATTGAGTGAAGTTTTATCCAAAAACACCAAAGTGACTGAACTAAATATTTACTTTCATACAGAGCTGGATTTATGTTGTTGTCTGCACTGCTCCATCTGTTGCATGTCTGCTAGCACAATATCTGAGGAAATTTATGCATGGATTTCCAAAAGTGAGTCAGTGAGGTTTCTTTCAAATAAGGTGTATAACTTTGGAAAAGGTTCCAGTAACACCTGAAAGTTTTTGTGTCAGACGTACAGTAATAAAAGGCAAAGCCTCCAGTATAAATCCAATTAAATATGTGCCCCTACACGTGTGTAGAAGCAGAATAACAATCCTCCTGGCCACTGAAAAACATAGTGTAAATTGGGCATTTGGTGTTATTATAATCTAAGAATTGTAGTAAAATGAAATACAGAAGCATAGTTGTGCCACTTCCCACACCTCACTCACTATAATCTGAGTACCAACCAAAATGTGTCCATAATAATGAAAATCCAAAAGTGCTTTAAGATCTGATACTTCCTGATTTAAATACAGAAACAATTCTAACTTTAGGCTATATTTCATTTATCTTTTTATTTAAAACTGAGAGGCCCCTATATACAGGGCCCACACTTACGTGCTATGGGCCTGGATACACATAACTGTCCCTCTGAACTTATGTAGATAAGGGTGTTTGGGACAACCATACTTTGCAGATGTTTGCAGAGGTACTCACCCCCCATATCTCAAAAACACACGTTAGCCTGCTGATTAGTTGATCCAACATCTTGTTGGGTTTGAATGGCAATTATACAAATCCATACTGACCATGCTTTACAAGTATCCAGCCCAGAGAAGCTTGTTTCAGCCCCTGGTGAAGTATTCCTCACTCAACCTTCTAGTCACTGCAGCTTATTAAGGTGTGCATGGCTGCAGAGAAATCTAAGGCATATTTAATTATTTGATCAAGCAAATATTTTTAGTCTTGCAGTAGATACACAGATATAATCATCTCCTTGTCTCTATCAGTTAAGAGAAGAACAGTCAATTCATGTGAGAGGACGGGTGAGTACTTCTATGATAAATTGGAATGAAATGCGAAGCAGCTGGATCCAGACTGACAGCTCCAAGTCAATGAGCAGCCAGGTATAGAAGCGTAATATCTCCTAAGAGTCTATTTTTCTGACTGACAGACAAGTTCACCCAGGTTACTGTTTTCACAGTGTAAGGTGATTCTTCAAGCGTGGCGCACCAGGACCCTCTGTGGGAAATAATAAGAGACGACGCTGTCAAGCTGCTTGTTGACGAATGAACACACAAACATAAAAAGTAAGATTGAGACGTGGATGGTGCTGTTTAAAGAACTGACACAGACGCATTAACTGACAATCATCGGCAAACCGCTTGCAACAAAATCGTTGCTTTACCAGCTGCATTTCCTCTTGTGAGCAATCTTTCACTGTTCATTGGATCAATTAATTTTATTTCTAATGATGTCCATGTGCACTGACTGCTCAAAAAGATTTTCGACTTCAAAGGGGTTTGCCAACAGAAAGAACTCTACAACTCATATAGTAAAATCAGGAAGGATTGTATATATATGAAAAGGTGCAACTGGTATATATTTTCTTGTTTTCTCTTTTACTGTGACTTTCTTCAGTGTTAAAGTATAAAACTGCAAAGTAATTTGGCCACTGATGCTGAACTGTAAGAAACAGAATAAAAGACCTTACAGTTTGAATACCTTTGAAATATTAGAAAATATACTGAATATTGGTGTTTGTCTTCATGCGGCAGGCTCTGATAGTTTCCATTTATTGACCAAGCAAAGCAAAGGAGCACACAATATTCTTACAGCCACTTTTCAAATCTACAAGGGCTTATTCTTTCATGTTTAAAAGGTAAACGATTACTCTGAGGCAGTGTCTGCTTAGTCACAACCAAACCCTTTCTCATCCAAAGTATGAAAGAAAACTGTATCAGCCTGTTTAAATAAGTCATTGTCAATATCTGACATTGTGGTTAACAATATCTTCTTTGATTGACTAAGTTTGATTAGACCTTTGTTTTGTACTGTAATATGTACTGAAAATGAACTAATGAAAATCAGACATTGCTTTTGAATTGTGGTTCAACAAAATCTAATTTTAAAAAACAAACTGGCCAGGACAAAAACCATGATGGTGAGTTTTTCTTTCTTTAACGGAGGGGTACCAACAATTTTGTCTACGTGTGTATGTATGTACACACACACGCACACTTTTATATATGAACAAAATCTTGTTTTTTTATGTTGTCATGTTTTTACAAAACTAAAAAAACACAAAGGGGCAGGATTCTATTAAATGTGCAATAAAACTGTAAGAGAGAAGTTAGAGACTAGTTAGAGAGTATAGCTGTGCTGCAAAGCAGAACAGAGATACTGTTTGTAATAATCTGTGAATATATTTATTATAATATATCATTATTGCGCTAATCCCAGGGGATAAACAAAGTCATTAGAATGCATCCTCTTGGGATCTTCAATATATGTGCAACAATAATGTTATTTCATCCAGTTTTAATATCTAACTTAAAAACCAGAAATGTCAACCTTGTGGTGTTAGATAAAAATCAAAATATTGGCAAATTCATGAGAACTGTACCTCTGTGGTCCATAAGTATTCAAAATTGCACTGCAATACATGTAACATTTCCAGAAGTTACAGTTTGATATATTTCAGTCTGGTCCAAAGTGATTGACCAACAGACACTGTCATCCCTGTGGCCGTATGGTGACGAGACACCAGCGGCTTTGTGAGGCCGTGCTGATGTTCTGATGGTGGTACAAGATGAAAAGTCAACGGATCACCAAAGTTGTTACACTTCATCCTCAGGAAATCTGTAGCAATCCATCCAATAGTTGTTGAGACATTTTATTCATTTTCAAAGACTGACTCTGTGGGCCCCCCTTCAAAGAAAATCATCATCAGCAAATTTATACACTGCGTATTATCAGAGATAATAGTATCCACGGAAAGTGTAAGTCACACAGTGAATGTAAAATTATGTTTTTAAGATATCATGATTTTTAATGATTTGAGTATTTGGGTAAATTATTTTTTTTCCCATCAGCTGTGTGTCACAGCCACTAGCCGTGTTGATACGCAGCCAAATCAGCAAGCCAAGCTATAAAAAACTAACTTCCATTTATTTTCAGAACGCCTGCACGCGCCTGTCCCTTTTACCTCATGTAGTATCTATCACTTCTCTTTACTGTCCCATCTCTAGAATTTAACTATTTTTTAAAATTCTTTCATAAAACATTGTTAAACTACAATATGTGGGCCATTTTCCCTACCTGGCACATCTCCCTAGTCTGTGCAGACCTGAGGGGCCAATAAGAAAAGGGCTAAAGATTTATGTGCTGCACAAAGTCAAGAGTCTACTATTTTGGAAAGCCACAAAATTTAATTCTAAAATTGCAAAAACATAGAGAAAGCAGTTTTCCTTTGTAAAGTTGTCGCGATATTATTCTTAGTGGATTCTATTGGTGAGAAAAAAAAGTTAGCTTATTACCAGGAGAAGACACACACACCACACACACACACACACACACAGTTCTGTAGTCTGATCTAAGAGTGTACACATAATTTATTTTAACATAGAAATCTGCCCCTCACAATGCCATTTTTACTGAAAAAAGCATGCTTACAAATCAAATTGGACACACTGTATAAACTGGATGCATTTCAGCCACATCTGTCAGTCCGCTCTCTGATAGAACAGATACTTCTCCATGTGAACTAATGCAGACACGGTTACAACACTGCACTGCTTTCACTCTGACTATGAGAGAGTGCTTTTTTGTCTTTTTCTACTTACGCCATGAGGCTCATAGGTGTCTGAGCAACAGCGGAGAGCCCAATCACAGACTTGGCTCTTTTTAGTGTAGCATGGCTTTTAATATTTTGCATTAGCCCTGCTGATTCTATCATTTGGGATGTAGTGGAGGCTAATGTAAGTGTGAGCAGGTGCCTGTTTCTTGACTCAATCCAAGAGGTTAGGTGGTGTAGAAATGCAGGAAATTTGTTTTAAATTACAATTATTTTTCTGGGCGAGGAGCCCCCGGCACCCTGCTAATTATCTATCTGTCCAAGGTTGCTCTCCCATGTTAAAACATAACCAGGCGCCTACCGTGATGCTGACGTTTAGCTGCAGCACAGACAAGCCATTATGTTAAATAGCAGGACAATGACAGAACTGGAGTTTTATAATCATTCTTCACTGTGACAAATCAGCTAATGGAAGGTGTGATCAGGTTTTGGAAACTAGTGCAGTGCCTGCTGTGTGTGGGTTTGTAGTGACAACAGGCCTAGTGTCTGTTTCCACCTCAGTGAGGCTGGCTCGGGTAAAATACATTTTATTTCTTTTTCTGGTTCACTGCCTTTGTTTCCAGCTTACTGCAAACATCTAGCCTCACAAAAAGCCTGCATCTTGCAGGCTCAGGTTTTGCAAGCTTAGATATTTGCCCGGAAATCATTTAGTGTGGATCGATGGAGCCTGGCAACAAAAGGTGGACCAATCAAGAAAACAGAATGGATGAATGAGGATGAGCAATACTGTATTTTTAATTTTAATGAAGATCTTTAAATCTCAAACATTAGGAACAAATTATTAAAGATCTACAATTCAGGATGATTCAGCACCTGCACTGTATACTGTAGTTCTCTCCTCAAACTGACTTCATCTGGTGAACTGACTTCATCATCTGGTGAAATCTGACACTGGTTCAGAGCAATACATATTTCCAGTTGAAATCCTGAAGTGAAACCTAACACTAGCAGAGCACAACTGCAATTTAACCCAGTCAGGCACAGGAAGGGTTAATACATCTGTTTCACCTGTCAGTCATTTCTTGGCTGGTTAAAGATCAAAGCTAGAAGGCAAAGACACATAACTCTGCTACGCTGGGTTGAGCTGTATTTTAGTTTTGAGCTGCCTCAACATTACCATCCAGAGCATCCTCAGCTCCTCGACTGCTCCATATGAATGGTTTGATTTAGTGGAATGAGCCTTTGGTAAGTGTTCAAGCTGTGGAGTTCTCTGCATTCAGCGATTGGCCTCCATCCCCAAACTGCAGCAGCTGCTGCTGACATCGTCAGAAGTCCTGATAATCTCCCGGTTATTGAGTCGGCTGTTTTTAGGTGTGCGGTAATTCACTGAGCCTCAGAGATCAAGGATTACAAGCCACTTTGGGCCCCTGGCCAAGCTAAGGAGGCAGACAGGAGAAAAGGGAAAATGAGGCTAGGTAAAGGCCACAGCACTATATCCTACTAGACAGAGGGGGAAATATGAACATGTATTTGTCATAAATACCTCTATTAGTCCAGCTTGAGTGACAGGGCTCAAATAGAAATGGCAGTCAATAAAGAAGTATGAACATTATGATTTTAATGTAGTTACAAAATGTCCCTGCAAAAATGATTTGAATCAATGATCGGAAAACCACAAAAATTATGGTACGAAATTATGTTTCCAACTTGATCCTTTTAGAATTAAAACCCCAGTCACTGAAGGTGGTAGCATTATGGGAAATACACTCATTCACTTTCTTGCCAGGAGTTAGATAAGAGAATTGATTCCACTCTTATGTTCCTACATTAATAATGAAACTACAGTCAGCAGGTGGTTAGCTTTGCTTAACAAAAAGACTGGAAACTGAAGGAAACAGATTCCTTCCAAAGGGAACAAAATCCACCTGCTAGCACCTCTAAGTCTCATCGATCAATATCTCTCTTGTTTGTAAAGTTTGTAAAGTGTAAAAACAACTTTATCTATTTTACTTAATGCAAGGTAGCTGTTCCAGTCTTAATGCTAAGCTAAGCTAACCACCTGCTGACTATAGCTTCATGTTTACCATACAGATACATGAATATGGCAATCAGCCCAAAAAAAAAAAAAAACGAACAAAAAAAAAAAGCAAATGAGTCCATTTCCAAAAACATTTAACTATCATCTTTGTGTAATAAAATCAGTGCTAAATAAACTTACTCATCCTACTTCTGTCCAAAGCTGAAATGATTAGTGGATTATTTAATCAATCAAAATAGCATAAAAAGTATTTTGATGGTTGATTAACTGTTCAGTTGAGTCATTTTTCAAGCAAAACCTTCAAATAATTTCTAGCTTCAGCCCCTAAAGTATGAAAACGCTGTTTTATAACATTGTAAATGAAATATCTTTGGACTTTGGACTGTTGATTAGACAAGATATTTAGAGTTCTGGGACACTCAGACATCCCACTGACAATATATTTAATTGATTAATTAAAAAAAAAATCAGCAGATTAATCATTAATTGAAATTGTTAGTTGCAGCCCTACTTATTCCACTTCATTTAACAGAAACTGCCTGAAGAGCTGTAACACTCGAACTACTAAGGTTTTGAAATTTTGCAATGTAATAACTTTGTTGAAATGAAACCCATGTAAGACTATAGGACCCTGACTTTTCCTAAATGTGTGTATATTTTACTCTAATGTAGTTATTTTCTTAAAATTACAAAACACAAAAGAGGGTTCTGAGTATTTCTACCTTGAATGGCCATAACAGTCATATTGACCCATACCTTATATTATGACCTTATATGACATTATAGACAGTGTAGAATTTGAGTGTTTGATACTTTTTCCCTCTCTTTTTTCCTCTCTTTCACTGTTGCCCAGCAACTTTTTTTCTAGTTGATTTGAAGACAATGACGAGTATAGTGGAGTAGTAGAGTAGAAGAGAGTAGAGTAAATCAGGATCAGAATAAATGAAGAGAAATAGAATATTACAACAAAATGTCAGGAAGAAGGAGAATGAATATCACACAGGCTGTAGCCTACTTTCAGAGCCTTGATGAGTGTGAGTCTGATGGAGGAGCAGGTTTTGACAGTGAAGACTCCTGATCTCTTGAAAGCGATTCAGAGATAATTCCCCCTCGTAAAAGAAGCCGACTGGACACCTCCAATTCTGCATCTGCTTTCATTCAATCTGCTAATTGTTGATTGTTGTTGCTGATGTTTATTATTGCCTATCCTAACATTAAATATAATTTATTCTTAGATTTTATATTGATTATTGAAATTATATGCAAATAATGTATGAATGGTCAAGAATGACCGCTATGGTAATTCTAGTAGTTATAGAATTCCGGTAGATGGAGTGTTAACACTCATTCACACTTATTTTTCTATAAGGGCTTTTTATTAACAGTGTTCAGTTTAGAAAATAAACACCACCATACAAAGAGATCAGTACTCAATACTTTTCTTTTTTCGAAGTATCACTTCAGAAAGTTGTAATGAAACTCAGTATAGCTGTGGTGAATGAGCTCTCAGGTGAGCCGGAAGTGCTGACAGCTGACAAAGTCACGGCAGGTGAGCACAGAGAAACATAAAAAGCACCAAAGTACATGACACTTGAGAAATCAGTGGGTTTTAATCTATTGTCCCCACTTGCAGCCACATTACCACAAACTTCAATGTGTTTCATGAATTTTTTAAACCCACTCACACCCCTTTGTGTCCCATTTATAAGTGTCCAGGTTAATTTGCCCTCTCTCCTTTACACATTGGTCCTTAGAAGATCATTTTTTGTGGCACACGATGCAGTGAACCTTTGACTTCAATTTCCTGCTGCTGGCAGACGTAAATTAGAAGAATGTTTCAACGGGCAGTACAGCTCCCTGGCCTCCACTGTGAAGGCTGGGCTAGAAGCTGAGGGAGGCTGGTGTAGTTACTGAAGGATGACTCTGACCCCTCACCATTAAGTCTGGTCTGGTCTAGTGCTCTGGGTTTGGGACCTTATCATTTGAAAAGCTCCAGTGTTGTACTTGAAAACAAGATGCATAGCAACAGAAAACGTGGAACAAGCAGTGGTCATTTTGTAAAACTATGATGGAAGATATTTACTCACACGTTAATGGAAAACTATACTGTATGTAAAAAAAAAAACATATAATAATGATAGGTATTTGCATGTATCTCTGTGTACATCTGCACATACAGTGAATCATATTATGATTGGACTGAACTGTTCTCATCGCAGGCTGATTTAGCTTCTCAAGTGATGATATTTCATATTTTGCTTTAGTGTGTCTCTGTCTGTGATAATATGTAACCTATGAACTAAATTATGAAAAAGCTAATTTATAGACTACAGCGTGGGTAAAAAGAAATGTGGGTGAATATATAAAAGCCTTTAACCCTGAAATCTGTAGAAAAGGTGACCTTGCCTAACCTAATCAAGATAACAATGTCTGAGTATGTAATATTTTCCTTTGCTGCACTCATGGATGGTTCAATGTTCCTCAATAGAATGGATGTCAAATGTGTGTGACTCATTTCATAGTTTCTGTCATCGTCCCTTGAATTATAACAGTTTTATTGAAAAACCTAGTTACAGCATGAGCGATACTGTTAGCTGTTTTGATGGATTTGTACTTTTTACGTCCTGTAATTTAAAGTTCTTATTCTGAGGTGAGCACACCCATGGTAATGTAATGTACTGTCTGTTGTTATCCCCTATAAAATTCTGCATCACCTTTTGGTTTAACTTACTTGCCAGTTGGATTTTAAATGAGCTGACCTTTTACATCTAAATAATTTGGTTTTGATGATGAGATTAAACTTTGGATTTGTTTACAACCTGTCTGATGGCGTAGCACCTCGCTGCTCACCCTCTGGGACTCTGCTCTCTTCCTGGGGGAGTCATCCTGCGCCTCAGCTTCTAACGTAGGTGTGACAGGAGGTTGCTTTCCCTCCCCCGGTGGGCCGGTCATAGTTTCATTATCCCTCATGTTGTTGTTCACAACCATGCCCGTCCTGTTTGTGGTATTAAAGGATGAGCAGTCAATGACGCCCCGCTGTTAGTAGACAGCTGATCTACCTTGGGTGTCTGGGGGGGCCGTCGTGAGCAAGGACGTGGTGTCTTGTGGTTCACGTATTCTTACAAGTCTTATTTAAGTGTTATGTCAGTGTTCTCATATTTTTATATGCTAGTTTTTTTGTGTTTTTTTCCATTTGGTCCAAAGTTTTCACAAACAGCCTAAATAGCCTAAGATTCCTAAAGGGTTAGAGGCATTTTGTATATTCATTAGAAAGTATAATGTCAATTAAGTTGTGTTGTTTTTATTTTTTTTAATTAGCATGTACAACATGTACTGTTTTAAGCAAATCAGCACCTAATAAACACATATCATTTCAAATATCTCCCACCTTAGTGTTCAAACATGCTCATAACTAAAATAACTAAAAGACACATTGACTAAATCAGATTTACCGTACTGTTTCTTTAAACAAAAGTCCAATAAAGCCTATTCCTAACACTAACAGCAGAACAACAGATTGACTGCTTACAACACCCACATTCAAGTGCAAGGATACCTGTCACAGGCTTTGATGCACAACCAAATCAGTAGCATATTTATTAACTTGTTGTTATGGGAAGGCATGCGTCGGGAAATCAAAGGACAAGTTCAAAATGAAGAACATTGCCACGCAGTTTCATATAAGGATGAAATCTCCCATGATGCTACCTGTTCCTTGAAAGCGAGTTATTCAGATATTGTACAGATGTCTCTCTCGACCAGGGGAGGGGATCTTAGACACTTATTATTCAAAGGGAAGAGTCGATATTATTGTAAACACTCTAATCCAAGTGGCGGGAGGCCATCGATGTAATAATGTTCAAGTGCAGGTATTTTATTGTATGTATTGGCAGTGTACTACAACAAGTGTGTCACTTGCTTTTTGAGGTGCCGTTGGGAGCCCACAGCACAGCTCCTTGCTTGGCTGAATCAGACCCAAAATACAACATGTTTTGGCAACATGTCTAGAGTCTAGTCTAGAACAGTTACCATGATCAATATGGGGAGCTAGGTTTGTGGACCTTGGCTCTCATTAGTAGTGATGTCCAAAAAAATGGTGGCAGTCTATTTACATGATTGCAGTCATTGTGGCTGCAAGTTCCACTTTTCTACTGACGCTAATTATGTTTATGTAATTATGACACTAACTTTTTTATTTTACTCACTGGTACAGAATCTGAGGGGGGCAGCGTGAGCCTCCACAACTAGCAGTATTGTGCACAGCGATGCCATTGGTGGCCAGTGCGCGTGATTAGTATTGTTCCAGCTCTCAGCCTTCAGTGGCAGCACGATGCTGCTGAACTCTGAAGGACATCATCCTGCTTCCATCTTCCATATAACATGAGCCAGATGTCTGTGAACACCAGGCAGTAATGGCAAATCTCAGTCTCACTGACTGAAATGGCCAGGTTTCAGAACTGTGAATCATAGTAGCAGTCTGGTCAAGGGCTTTTAAATGCTCTTTAATGACATTGAAATTACCCAATTAAAAAATTCCTTCACATGGAGCCCAAAAGTAGAACAAAATCTTGCCTGTGTGCCTCAGACACTAATTCTCAAATGTGAATGTTTCACCAGTGCAATAAAAAATACACTTAACTTTGTTTTTCGGTCCCTCAGGGGTGGTCAGCATAACAGAATGCGGAACCGTCTGTGTGCACCGAGGCTGCACTAATGTATCAAACACAGGGGTAATTCATTGCAATTAGCAGCAAGTCATTTAGGTAAGTAATGTCACCACAAGCTCTGATGAATGGCAATCTAGTCAAAGACATGAGTCGGGTTTTATTTGTCTACGGGGAGAAGGAAATTGATATTCAGAGATAAAAAGAATTCAGAGAGAAACGGACTACAAAGCAATATGACATTTTAAACACGGCATATTCAGAGCCACCTTATTATTTTGAAAACTTTTTACTGTGTGTGTTTATGTGTCTGGGTGTGTGCAAATGCAATGCAGTGGTTACGGTGAAGTTTGTACTGTCCCAGGTAGTGGGTACATCTTGGTCTACTCTTTGAAGCAGCTGATGGCTCCATTTGGGATTTGTGTTTTGTGTTTTGCTGGTGGTAATGACACAAAGGTTTTTTTTTTTTTTTTTACATGTTAGATTGTTGTGACATGAAGTACTGGAAAATACAAATAAAGAATGCACATAAACTACACATATGAGTGACAAATTTACAGATTTCATAAACTAGTGGGAAGCATGTTTGCATCATCATCTCTTGCCATGCTGGTCAACAAACCTTGTGTTGTCCTTGATCTTTTATTATCTGCTTTCAGTCACATGCAGGTTACATGCCAAATAACTGCTTGTCTATGACAGTAATTAATCGAAGTACAGTCACCTTTAAAGAAACTGTCTTTTTTTTCTCATAACTTTGCTTCATTTCTCTCATCATCTTCATTCGGATTGTTGCCTCAAACTGCTCCACACTCATGGAAGTGCTTAGGCTATCATCTACAAGGTATATGACTGGCTGACATTTGTGTTCCTAAGCTACGACCCCATCGGGTTCACCAGGAAGTGACAAAACTCTATGGGATTCATCACCTGGGGACCATGAATGTCTGTACAAAATGTCATAGCAATCCTTCCAATGGTTGTTGAGATATTTCAGTCCAATTAGTGAGCTGACTGACTTATAGCCAGACTGCCACTGCTCTCCCAAGAGCCACAGTAAATTATTAAGAAAAGATAAACACACAACAAACAGTTATATCCCACATAAATAACTCATATAATTGTACTGAACTTGAAAAATTTGACTGAAATTTGTCTGTATTTTTCAAATGTTTTTAATAAATGATTTTCTCTGATCTGTACTTTATCTTCATTTGTGTCCAGCAGCATTATATAGCCCATATTTACACCCGTTAAACAAAGTCAAATACAGAATATTCTTCATTTGGAAAAAAAAGCACAGGTATTTGCATGAAAAGAAGACTTTAGTGCAAGGGCAGATAAGATAGATGATATACATACATGTGATTGTAAGAAAAAGGTGACAGTACAGGAGCTCATTCTTGACTTGGTAGGATGGAGACAGCAAGGCAGTGGTCCAGGCATGTGGTCAGTGATGGCACAGTAAGAACATCAAACTGTACAAATTAACAGGCTTATATCAGTATAAACAAGAGATTGAGTAGAAGCATTAATTCAACTTAGTACACAATAGCCTACTCAGTGGGAGGAATAAGCCTACAAAGATGTTTTTACTTTAGCGCTGAAAGTAGCCCTCCATTGGTTTCAGTTAGTGATCTGACTACTGCTTGATTCTCCTCTGTACTGCAACATGGCGTTTGCTTCGTCAACATGACATTCGGTTTACTGCATCTGTTGACCAACACAAGCTGTTTGAAAAAGCCTGAAGAAATCTGACTAAGGTGTTCACATGCCCCATTAACTGGAAAGATTTGGCTGAAATCTGGGCTCTGCTCACTCCGATTATGACCTTGCCCTAATTAAGATCATCTCTGAAGTGCGTAGGAAAATGTGCTGACTGTTGTGCTCCTGTTTCTTTTTTTTTCCCTGTGTCAGTGTGCATTTCACCAGAAAATACATAAACGCATATTTACAGACAACCGGGGAAGGAGTCCTACTGATTTCATCAAACCCTGAAATTCCTCTCTGTCATAACAAAGGAGCCTCTCTCCTGAAATGAAGGGGTGGAACGCGCTTCCCTCAGGTAGCCACCATGAAGAGCTGGCAGATGGAGGATGCAGCTGTTCCCAGGTAGGAGAGCAGGCTGGAGATTGGCTCGCATTCCCTCTGGACCAAGCCCATCCCAGTGGGGAATTCACAGCCAGGTCTTTTCACATTGGCAGCCTCTCAGACTGGGCTGCAACCGGAGCTAAAGGTTCACACTTCTCCCCCTGTGCTGTTTCCTCCCTGTGCCTTTTTTCCCCCTCATTTGAACCTGAGCTGTGCTCCAGGACGCTTCTCTGCAATAAAGATAATGGAGAAAAATACACACATTTGATTTTGTGTTTAATCAGAGTCTTATCGGAATACTTGTTCTGTGTTCATAGAATCTGTACTGAATTTATATACATTTTTTAATCTTAGGTTTATAAAACCTGGAGCACTGCTGTTTCATAAAAGATGCAACATCGATGGGACTGCAGTATTTAGTTTCAGTAACAGAACAAATGAAAGCTGCTTTATATGGAGTCATACAAAGCACAAATGAGTCTGTGACGGGAGAGCAGAGAGGCACAAGGACACAGTATAGAAAGCTGATTTTCATTTACCTATTGTAAAACCAAGGAATAACCTGATAAATGCTACAATATTTTTTGACCATTTGGAACAGCTGAAACAAGCTGTAAACACAGCAATGCCATATTATAAATGAATGACACTGATATGCTAAACATGTTACCAAAAATAATTTTTTCACACACCAAGCAGACACAGAACAACGTTAGCATGGATTTGTTGTTGTGACTGTGTCAACCTAGTCCAAAGTTCCCTCTCTCTGTAGCTCTGTTTTTGGTCTTTGATAACTCCTCAGGGAAATACCTGGCTCTAAATGATCTAAATGATCCACTAAGTTAGCTAGTTGCTAACTAATTTTGTCTGTTGTTTGGTACTGAGAGATCTTTGTGTGTGTGTGTCATTAGAAAGGTTGCTATGTCAGGAAGAAAATTCTGATGAAAGTAATGTGAACATTTTTTGAGCCATAAAAAAAGAAAGACTAACTAGAAACTAGAAACCAACTATCCATCAAAAAATCATTTTTTGTTGTGTGATAGGAAAACATTTAAATATTGTTCAACAAAATATTTATGTAAATGGAACTTGTGGAATATTTATGTGGAATATATTACAGACAATAAAATTATTCCAACGCACAGTGAATTCACAAACAGATCTGGAGAGACAGCTGCAACTCTGTATCCTCAGCCAAAGACCATTTTGCATCCTCCACATCTGATTTGTCTAAGAGCTTAAAAATCCCTCTGTAACTGTCGGCTGCTCTCCATCTACATCCTCACAGAAAGAGATTTAATATGAGGAATCACTGAAGGATATTGCTTTTAGAAGGTTTGCCTCATCCCATTTCTGCTCTGTGGCAATAATAAGGGAGAATCAGTTGTATAGTAATTTGTCCACTTGGTGTATGTCAGTGAATGTACCACTTTTCACAAATGGTGGCAAAGATGTGTAAGGGGTCACACATTTTGCTGGCAGACAGTGAATGCTGACCCTTTCACCCGAGCAAAGGATTCTCAGGTAGTGATGTCAGACTCATGAAGCTATCGTTATTTTTGACGTTGACTGAATTAAATGCATCATTCATGAGTTGATTTGCTGGTGTTCGCATTTGATCGGGTTGGTTTTGTTTTCAAATTGAAATTATCTGAGCACAATAAAGAACTACACCTGACATACTGACGTGCCGACATCATTAGCTACATGGGCTGCGTCTCCCTTTGCCTGTAATTGATGGTTTTGTAGACGGGCATTTGATTTCAGCATGTTGTCAGTTCAGCAGGTTGCCTTCTATTGCAGTTTAAATAAATGGAAATAAATTAATGAACAGATTAATTTCAGTGCCGCTATAATAATTGCTTGATTGTTTGATATGGTCCTCCCTCATTTAGCTTTTTGCGGTAATTTTCCTTATTAGGTTTCTGACAATAGCCTGACAAACACCCTGCAATTGGTCCAAAAGTCTGAACTGCCCAGTTCAGTTTGATCCAGACTGAGAGCAGCTCTTTTTGTCAGACCAAGGTTCATCTGTTGGGTCCGGGAGAGCTTTCACACATTTCACGCATCACACGTTTTGATTCAGGTTCGGACCAAGCTGAAAGTCACAAAGCTCAGACCAAATATAGAGGTTGTGAAAGAAGGGCTTTTATTGTGAAGAATGATGTAATTCGGTGTTGGCTATATTTACACAAAAAAACAGTACATGCGTGGTAAATTTATTGCAAAAGTTGAAATTTGGTATTCATTGTAAAGTTGCAAGTTGGTGTGAAAAATGATACAGGCTAAAAATTACACATGCTCCTCTTACTCAAAGAGACAGACATCTGAATCAGAATAGTCCTTAGTCCTGCTCCCCTTACCCTGTCCATAAAGTCTGGTCAGTAACCCTACACAGTCAGTCAGTGAACTTTGACTGTCAATCAAAACCAAAAAAGTTAGCCTATACAGCCAATAATGTTGTGTTTCTATAGCAGTTGTGAGCAATTTCGAAATTATGTGTCTTTTTCTGTCAAATGTGTCTTCCCTGTCCACCAAAGAGGTGGATGGCCTCACGATTTGACCCACCACTCCCAACAATTTACCCACATGTGGCAGGTAACGGCTGCTAATTTCAGACCCTGCACCAGACACAACACCACACTGAGTAAGTTCAATCAGTCTGCACAGGACACAGGAGATCAGGAAAGCAAACTTAGGCAATCGAGGCAAATTTTATACCACAGGCGTCCAATCAAAGACAAAAGAAAGCCTTGATTTGTTTTAAAAGTAATAAAGAATTTTCTAATACCCTGAAGTTCCACAGCCAGTATGACTTCAATAACTTGCTGAGGACCTCGTAAGAGAGGAGTTTTAACTTTGATAGAGAAAACTATAAAGCTGTGCTTAAAGGAATAAGCCAGTGAAAGTGTAGCTGTAGATAACATCACAGTCAAATAGATGGGGTCTTGTGTGGGGCAGCTGTCTGTTTTTTTCTGTTTTATTTTTTAAATGTCATTACAACTGCAAAAACTCCCAAATACTAAAGACAGAAAACACAGCTTTTCTTTTAATGCACTCATGGTGCATTATGTGTTCCACTTACCATTGTATTATCCCATTGTATCATTGTAAATATACTTTTCTGACATCATAATTATGCTGTCATCACACAAAGTGCTGGGAATGATTCTGT
Organism: Scortum barcoo; assembly: GCA_023238725.1. Taxonomy (NCBI): domain Eukaryota; kingdom Metazoa; phylum Chordata; class Actinopteri; order Centrarchiformes; family Terapontidae; genus Scortum; species Scortum barcoo. Next base: position 15,745,693 of record CM041531.1, read on the forward strand.
TTAAATATAATGTAATTATTCCCGTAATCTTCTCTCACAGTGATTTAACTGTCCACTCAAAACAATAGCATAATCGTAAAGAGAATATTATAAGCTCTCTTTTTATTTGTTGCTGTCTTTCATGGTACTGGAGCATAAAATTGGAATATCATTCCATGATGGTGCTGGCAGAAAAATAGTTTGATGGCTGCAACTCAGTTGTATATTTTGTAATTACTATAAAAGGTAGAGAGGAAGAACCAACGAGTTTAGGGTGGATGGCTTTTTCATTTTCTAATTTGATGGCTTTTTTCTTTGCTGTCACTCCTTGTCTAACAGTGCATTAAGTCTGGAGGCATTTACTAGCCACATCGATACACCAGCACACATTTTATTTCAGAGGAAATTAATGTGCTCAAAGGTGCCAATTAACAACACTCAAACTAAACACTGACAGGTCAGGGAGTGTATTTTCATCTATTACACTTTCTCAAGGATGACTTCAGACAAAGGAAGTGTTTGAAAGATGCAGCACAAAAGTCAAAGTATAACGAGGGTTAGTGCAACGAGACCAAGTTACGTTAAGGAAGCCATTTTTGAGTTACAGTGCAGAGAATGGAAAGAGTGAAAAGAGCTCATTAAGTCTCCAATTCACTTAGTGACTTTTTGTTCCCTATGCAGAAGCAGTTTCTCCACTCTTTGTTCACGTTCTTCCTTTTGTTTGTGACTTGCTTATAAACTACTCTTATATACCACTGATTTTCAGTCTACAGTGAGGTCATGATTGCCCACTGACAATAAATACGGTCTTGAAAAGATGTCTGTTTTTGAAAATATGTCAGCATTTATACATGGTCTAAAAGGCTCTGGAAACACGTGGAAACACACTTTCTCAATTGGTGTTTTAACTATTAAAACTGAGACCCAACATGAACACAGTGAACACAATTGTTTCCTTCATTGCTTCAAGATGTATCTATTTTTAAAGACACAGACAAATTTCAGTTCTAAGTATTTATGTATCAATATCACTCCTTTTTTATGTCCTTTAAAAGTTTAAACATTATTTATGACTTATCCTGAACTCAGGGGCACATACATCAATGTATCCAATAAAATACGATTCCATGGCTAAATGGGAGATGTGGGTGGAGCCTCGGCCTCTCTCAGCTAACCAGGTTTTCTTTTGAGCTATCAAATCAAATCTGAACAATTTAAGTCCCTGTAACAGGTAGAATGGTTTCACTTGTGTCACATTATGGAAGCCTGGACTTCATTATAGACTTTAAAATCTAAATATGATGGCATGGTTTGCTTATGTTGTCCATCAAATACAATCCAACCACACCAGCATAGTCCTGGTGAAGCAGAGATTTTAACTAGATAACAAGACATTAACTAAATGTATGGAGTATACTATTAAATGTCACTGAAAAACAGCCTGAGGAAGATGCATCAAGATATTTAATCTGCTTTAGAAATTATCAGCCAGGCATGCAAAACTTTTTTTTTCCTTTTTTTTTCATACGTACTGTGTACATCCATACTGTTGACATACATACACGTGTATTTCCACAAAAAGAAGTGGGGGACCTTATGGTGGGCTCAAACTGTCTGTGCATGTCCTTATTCAGTCTCATGTGAACATCATCTTTGCAGACTTGCTTAAGATAGGCGATCCATCACAGTCAACATCATTTTTGTCAAAGTTACATTATCATTGCATGGTAATGCAGTTTTAAGTGCGTATTGATTCAAAAGCCTGCTGCGCTGTTGCATGTGCTGGCGGTCTCGGGGGTCTCTCACAGTACATTTCAAACTTAAGAGCAGGTTTAAAGAATTTATCATTGAACTTGCTGAAATTAGTTAACTGAGCAGTTCACAAATTTTTTATGCATCAAGAAATGAACTGTCCCTGCTTCATTTTTTTAGTTAGTCTGGAAGTTTGGAGATAGTGACTTTTTTTTTTTTTTAAATAAGAACTTGTGTTCAGAAGTTTACTTTTCTGTCTTTTGTATTATCCTAAAAAGTGTTGTGTTGCAGTGTTTCCTGCAGTCACATTATTTTGCACGTCAAGCTGCAGAATTGTTTGCTCATGAACTACTATTGCTTCAGAGTAATTAATGATTTTCTTAAACCACCAGGTCTGCTGCTAGAGAATACTGAATGTAATGCATTGACTAACACATGAGTTATACTGTGAACTGGAGGCAATAGTGCATGACATACAGTGAGTCCCTCTGGAAAAGAGTAATTGGTTGCTTTTATATACAGGTATACATCTGACTGTATACCTATTGCAACTTTAAATATGTTATCATGATCATATACTATACACTAATTCATGACCGGCTTTCTGTACAGTTAACAGTAAAGTTTAAAGTAAGCTGCAGGAACAAAAGAGGGTTTACAATCTAATGTGGAGTTACAAACAAGTTTCCATCACAATGTTTCCTGCTCAGGTACCCATAATGGATGAGCATCACTGTGTCCCCGGCTAACAATAATAGCTTGACGTGGCAGGTGTTGTTTAACTAAGGTGATGATTTCAATGGACATCTTCTGAATGTCTGTGATGCTGAAGATTTACTTTATGGCTTTACAGCCATATCTTATGAAATCCATCTTTCTGGGTCCCAAAGTGTCACATAATCTGCAGCTCCAACAAGAAATTCTACATCTGTGCATTGCACAGAAAAAATCAGTGGTCCCCAACCTTTTTGGGCTTGTCACACCTAAACCCTGCTATTACCTTAAAGCTGTCCATCTGATCTGAACATCCTTTGCAAACAGTGTAACCAACAAATCATCCTTCTCTCTATTTTGTTGTTTGAGAACTGAAATTAAGAAATCTGTTTTTTTCTGGTTCTTCTCATCCTGCAACCCTCTCGTGAACTCTTTGGGGGGGTTCTGACCCCTAGTTTGGCAGCCACTGTACTGCAGTATGTAGTAAAGAGCACTCCAAGCCAGATCTGAAACTACTTTTTGCCCAAGCACATGTTTTAGGACACAAAGCAATGCTTAGCATTCTAGAAATCTTGACCTCCATCTCACTGACTTTGTAAGTGAGTCAAATTGAACTGAACTTGCTTATTTAAGTTAGATGATTTGGTTTCTCAGTGGAAACCTCACTGTACCTTAATTAAGTTGTAGCTTAGCTGACTACATTTTCACAAAAGCTTCCTCAACACGACTGAGACAACATAAAAGGGCTTAACAGTTTCCATTTTTTTTCGCACTTACACTTTCTGACAAAGATAAATGGGTGAAAGGGTTTTGACCCTGCAGTGTGTTTAATAAATTAGATTAGACAGTGATTAATTTGTTAGGTCAAATCACCAATAGCTTCATTAAATGACAGTCTCTTTGGGCTATAAATTATTCATATTCATCACTCGCATTCAGGATTTTAAATTGCACTGGAAGGTGTAAGTTGATGACAGTGTCAACTTCCTCATAAAACTGCATGTTTAGCAAAACATTACTGGATAAACAGCCGTGTACCACCAACAGGCCATATTTCTTTTAACGGTAAGCCTAAGGAGGGCCAGTCATTAAGCCTGTAGTCCAGTATTGGGAGGCTGGTAGAGAGAAGCAGAGCCAACAGAATCCTGGACGGCTTTTCGGTTTAGCTGCTTTAGCATCTGTCCCCGGGGCGGCACACTGCTGTTGTACCTTTTGAATATGTATGTGAGTTATTGGTCCTGGGGGAGCTACTATATATCCGTGGAGCGGTGGACGGGTGACAATGGGGGCCCAGTCGTCTTTTTCCTTTATCTGGGCCTGTCTGCCTACTGATGTATCTCTCAGCACAACTTGTTCAGATTGCCTCATCTATCATTGGCCTCAGATATGAAAATGCAGATCCCTGCATCGGGGCCCAGTCACATTGTTACGAGTGCAATCTGGAGGCATCATGGGGAGGCCCTCCTCCAAAGTTAAGGTGGGAGACAGGGAGGCGGGTGGGAGTGGGTACTGGGGAGGAAAGACAGTCACAAGGAGATGAAAGGAGCAACTGTGTATCTTTTCTGTGCAGTTTTGTTCGGCTTCTTTTTTTTTTTTTTTTTTAGGGGACACACACCTTTCCTGAATCGAAGTAAGTAATGAGGAATACTGCAGCCTTTTAAGCAGACTATTTCTGTTTACGAGCTTATTGCATTGGTAGAACTACTTGTTTATCGCTCACTTTATGTGTGGAATTTAAAAGTAATAAGTACACAATGATTCAGTTACTATTTTCAAGGACATATGGCCAGCAACATGGCAACAATCAACACTGTGGTGTTCCAGTGAAATTAAAGATGTGTTTATGACTATGCTCCCATGCCAAATCTCTTATACCACGCGTTTGTTTATTGGCTTCCCTTAATAATGTGTGAAGGGGGATCTTAATTAGATTGGGCTTAATAAAGGAGTTACCAATTTGCATTACACAAGGTCAGTCATTATCTGTCCACGCACTTGTGAGGCCAGGTTATCTGTTGGTAAAACTTGTTCCAGTTGCATGATGTATAGAAAACTCTGGAACTGGCTCAAACAATATTTGTTTAGGTGAATATTTGTGCTTTTATGGTGCCAAGTTTTAAGTAAACAAGTACGGTTTCCAGGTATGAACCAGACTGTGCTACAAAGGCAGAGATCAGTAACCAGAGAGCCAGTGAAGTTGAGAAATAACAAAAGAAAAAAAATCAGTCAGGCTGGAAATCTGTGTACAGATACAGTAGGAATGTTGCAATGCCATCATTTTACATAATACCTCAAAATAAATTAATCAGGGAATGCGAAGAGTGGGATACTTCTGCGTAATCAGATGAAACTGTGTTGAATTTGGGTTGCTCCAGCTGCTAACTGAAGGTCTGTTCCCAGAGCTGCTGCCAGCTCTCCTCCTGATGAAATAGACTTCTCGCTTCAGGGGTGAAGCATAGGGAATACCTAACCCAGTGTCAGGTTATGTATATTTTTAGAACAACAAAGTAGAAAATAACATATGAAAAAATGTACAAATGATTAAAAGCGCTGAATACACAGAGACCTGTCATCAAAATCTGCCTCACAGAGTTTTATAATGCATTTCAGGTCATTGTCTGACTGTCTGGTTCACAACTTGGTTCCCTCTCACCGCTCTCAAGCCATCGTTTTCAGCATTGCATCAAGCATTGTTTTTTTGTGAAAAAGCTCTGAAAACAGTGAACGTGACTGGATCAGCACCAAACAGCAGACAGACACAGACAGAGACTCAGGAGTTGGTAGAAACAAAGTACAGTATGTGCTATGGTAGCCCAATCTATGGTGGCCTATACATTATGGAGCCAGAGCACAGCAACAGCAGCCTGGGGAACAGTACAAAGTCAAAACGCAGAACTAGGCAGCCAGAGTGCACTTATACACATACAGTGTACTGTCTACGAAAACTTGACCAAACATTCAGGCAGTGTTGGATAAAAGTCTTCATACAGACTGTGCTGAGACAGAAGTGACTGAGTCTACGTGACCTCTGTTCATTAACGCAGGTTCACTTGTGGCTGCGCTGTTTTAATGTCTGCCATATTTTGTACAGAGAAACACCTTCTTCGACAAGTGCACACATTAGTGATTAGGTCGTTGCATTGACTATTCCCCACTGATGTCGAAGGGAGAGATCTGAGGTCCGGAGCTGTCCACTTTGTCAGGAAACACGGCTAAGGTGAAAGCAGTGAACAGGGGAGGAGACCTGTGTGCTAATCCCACAATCAACGGCGTCTCCACGGAGGGATTTAGCATAAAAGCAACAGCTGCAGTGCTGCGCCGGTCACCCAACTGAAACCTCAGGTCATCTGGCAGTGGTTTAATCAACATCCAAATCACAGCAGCTCAATTGAGCTGATTAAAGTCAGTGTTTCCTTTCTTTCCCTCCTCTCCTGTGCTTGCTGGATGTTTTTTCATGCTCACTCTTTAAAGGCTGACACTGCATATGAAGTAGTGAGGTCTAATGGGTCTGTCATAAAGGCAGAATCACACTAAATGTTACCCAAGTTAAGTTGATTTGTTATTTGAGAAAAACAGGCCTTCAAGCTGTACTCATGAGTTAATTTCTGCAATGAACACTTCATATGTTTTCAATGTAAATCACTTAAATCACAAGACTCTCCGATGCCAACTGTCTTCATGGCCCTTTGAAATTACAGAGGAAAGGAGTAAATGTGTGTTCAAACAATATGAGTCTAACATACTTTTTCACATCTACCGAATGGATCAAACTGTATCAACAATAGCCAGGATACCAATTACGGTATGACATGTCACTTAGTGCGGCACACTGTCAATGCCTGTGTGACTTAGGAAAAGGGGAATTAATGTATAATTCATGTATAAATAAACCTTTCAATACAAAGACAAATTTGTCCCGGTGTCACTATGGTAAAAGATTGACACAATGGGTACTAGTACTTCCCTCGTGAGTGCGCTTTCTGACAAACTTTCTCCTGCCTTTCCAATTATAATGACTTTGGATCCAGCGCTGCAGTGGATGTCAAATGATATCTCAGTGGCTCATCTGCTCTCCAGAGACTCGTTTCTGGTGTAAATAAGGCTTGTTTTTGGACGTACCACCACACTGTTGTGTGTTTGGTATTGTGGTTGCAATTATGGCCTGAAAATATGTTTTGTTTTGTTTTGTTTTGTTTTTTTCATAACCATATTATTTCCTTTAAAAATGTGTTTCCTAACTTAAGATTTTAGGCTGTCTCTGTCTTAAAAAAAAAACTTGCAGAGGATGTTGTGAGTCGCTGTTACACCATCAGATAAAGATCTGTCTCCTTTCTCTGCCAGTCCCCATCTCCTTAACATGAACCATGTCTCCTACTGTATGCACTTTTCATTCATCAGTCTGAGAAATCTATGTGCAAATCAGGAAAAAGAGAGGTGCACATGACAGAGGGAGAAGTTCTTTTTCCAAGTTTTATTCCACCTCCAGTGTCTCCATCCAACCCTGTTTCCCACAAATGTATTTTTATATGAGACTAATTAGAATGACTTGATATATTTAGGAAGAAATTTGATACTTGGAAATGTTGGTATTATGAAACACAAAATGTCACTAACAAACATATTTTGTTTCTATATTTCACTTGAACTAACTAAAGCGTGATTAAGCTTTTTATGCCTCTGTATGTTTTCAGGTTAACTGTCCATTGTTTTGAACTGATTATTATCTGGTCAGAAGCCACTGTGACCTAATAAAAAAAAACCCACATTTTTGGCTGTAACACAAGAATTCATTATTCATTATTATAGTATTCATTATTCAACACAAATATCTAATAGGATCAGAACTTGAAGTGATGACATTTTTAACCCTAAAGGTCAAATGTCAGTTTCACTGTGACATCATAATATCCTGGAAAAACATTTTTTTGGCCATTATTCAACACCATAACTCTGGAACAGAAGGGGCGATATGGTGACCATATTTCACATTTGATCGGATGCTGAATTGGTGACACTAATCTTGGGTGCTCACCTTGAAACTGTGGTGACTGTAGAGATCTTTTGTCCTGCCAGGTGAGAGATTTATATGAGCCGTCCATGTTTTATATGGATATAATTTGTGGTTTCTTGTCAGCAACATCCACATAAGAAGCACTGTCCACTCTTGTGTCTACAACTTTGTGTTCTATCAGAATCAGCTTTATTGGCCAAGCATGTGAGCACATATAAGGAATACCACTCTTATTTTTGTTTCTCTCAATCAATTTGCATACAGATAGACACTGAGCAGAATGACAACAACAAAACTTTAGAAAGTCAAGTGAAACCTGTTTTATGTATATATATCTATATCTTGAATAAAAAATCTGCATTAATGAGTTTCCTAATCTGTACCGCAAAAAACAACCTCTCTCCTTAGACGCTTGACTCGGATAAGAAACTACCCCCATTAACCTCAGGAAGAACAGTCTGCTCTGCCCCTTCCTGAAGAAGGCTTCAGTGCTGTGTGCCCAGTCCAGTTTTTTATTAATTTGGACCCCAGGGTACTTGTATGAGTTCACGCTCTTCACTTCCTCTCCCTGGAAGAAAACCAGGATAGGGGCCCCCTTTTCCTGTGGTCGTCCACCATAACCTCACTGGTTTTGGTGATATTGAGCTTTAGGTGACTGTGTCATGTTACAAAGCTCTCTACCAGTCCTCTGGAAAAAAAGTGAAATATGTTTTTACTGAATACTTTCCTGAAAGTCTTTACTACATATGTGTGTTTGTCGTTGAGTCAGTGAGGACCAGGAGGTCACTGAACAAACTTCTCTCTATTATGGACAATCCATCCCACCCACTTCACAACACACTGCAAAGACAGCAGCGCTCATTTTCCAACAGACTCATTCAGTTCCACTGTCATGAAGAACATTTCAGGAAATCATTCCTACCTTCCATCATTTCACTTTATAACACTTCACCCCTGTGTGACAGATGAAAAGCTGTTGCCCTATCACTTGTAAATACTGTTTATAACATAATGTATATAATTATCCATTGCCGTTTTTTTCACACTTACGATTAGTCACTGCCATTTCTTACTCTCTATTATTTTTATATTTGTTGTGCAGGTCTGCAATTTTGCTCTTTATTTTTATATTTATATTTTACATTTTTATATTTTAATTTATTATTTATTTTCTTATTGTACCAATTTGGCTGTCGTAACATGACAATTTCCCTCACGGGATCAATAAAGTATATTTATCTATCTCTGCGAACAGACATGGATTTAAACTGCAACTTAACAGCACCATTTCTTTAAATTGCATTAAATTGAAATAACTTCAATGATCCCCTGAGTGTCCATGTAGTGTGACCACCTGGAAGGTGACCGCCACCTCAAAATAATAATTTCTCCAGTTTCTCCATATGGTTTATGACCAAATACCTGGAAAGCTAATGACACTCCCAACAGTGTCAGTTGTATTTTGTATTTCAGAGCTAATAATAATACCAAATGTTTGCATGTGAACATGCTAAAAACCAAGACACAGAAGGTTTGAGAAAGCTAGTTGGTCAGATGTTGAAAGAAAAATCAACACTGACTTGAGCAGTTGGTTCAGTATTTTTACTTTATTAATATTCAACCCAAACCATCCTCGTTTGGAGTGAAAAAGCACAGTAAAAGTAAAACTTTTTGTTGTGTCAGTCTTTAACGATGCAAGTCAAACATCCAGCCTGACAGCCTCCCTGCATATTACATGCAAAAATAAAGACATAGTCCTTTCACAGGTTTCCTTCATAACAATTTTTTTTTCTTTTCTTTATCCAACGTCTTTCTTCTGCTTACCTCAGTCAATGTCCATCAGAGATTCTTTCCGAGGTGAGATCCAAAGCCTCTGACTATAGTTAGCGCTGATGAAATGCAGCCCTGATACATGAATGGAAGTTGAAATGTAAGAGCGTTCTGGGTGATTACAGTGCTGCTTAGGACAAAAGGGGATCTGCATCAGGCATTGTAATGAGTCTCATCACCAGAAAAGGCGCAGCATGGGGGACGAGGCGAAGTAGAAATCACAGTTTAGAGCCAGAGACAGATCCAATTCCCTTACCCAGTGTAATTACTGCGGATCAGGCTTTATCAGTGGCAGACATCAGCCCTGGGATCTCTACGAAAATGAGTAAAGAAATGTTCAAGGGAAGCGAGAGGAGGGCGGAGAGAGCACTCTTAAAAAACACCGGCTAATGTTGAATGAGGGATTATCAGGTGTACGTCAAATATCGCGCTTCAAACAGAGCGAATAGGTAAGCCCTGAGAATTAAAGAGAGGCTGGGTAGTCCACAGGCCCTTATCTTTTGTCATATGGGTTTTCTCAGAAGGACTGCTTTGATTGTAAGCTAAAAGTAGTCCAAACGCTTGTATTTTTTTATAGAGTTGATGAGATACAGTGGATCAAAGGATCACATGGGGAAGATATTTAAATGCATCGTACTTCTGAGAGATTCTTGATAAATTTCCCTTGCTCACATGAATTTAAAATTGGATAACTGCTAATACTCACCAAAAGGGATACTTAACAAATTATCAGATATGATTATCTATCAATGCAATACATAGTAGCACAATATAAAACCACAAGTCATAATTAGTAATGCTGTATTTGTGGCTTTCATCAGCCACTTTCACTGAAACTAATTGGCTGTTCAGATTCTGTGAGGCCACTGGCAGCAGGGGTACAGCAAGGAGTATGGGAGTGGTCACGGAGCCAATGAAAAGCCTCTCCAAAGTACAGAATCAGCACATTGTCCCCAAGTCTCACTAATCACTATTCTCTACTAAGCATACAGAACCACAGGGCTTGAGAGCATTTCACAGCAGTCAAATGAATGCATTAATGAATATTACATTTTCTGAGCTCACAGGGGTAGTCCTGGCTCTATATATCTATATATATCTATATCTATCTATATCTATCTATATATATCTATATATATCTATATATATCTATATATATATATATATATATATATATATATATATATATATATATATATATATATATATATATATATATATATATATATAGATATATTTTTAGAGATCTTATCTTAAGACAGTCATTGTCAGGCTGCATGATGGAATGGAGGTCCTGTTAAGGGCTACTGCAGCATACATATATTACAAGGCCCTTGAGCGACGCTCTTAAAATTTTAGTCTGCAGATTTTTTTTTCATCAGTCCACGATAATGCTATTAGCCATTGTTTACAATAAGAAAATCAATCAACAATATCAACTATATTCAAGCTATGTACTGAAGACAGACGTAATGCGTAAACTGCAATGAAGACTAAGAGTGTTTGCAGAATGCTTATTACTGCATATCTTAGTATAATGTTTGTCCTTTTATTCCCTAATGTGCATTTTTTCATCAAAATGTTGTTTTGTGTTGTTTTTTACTGCCGTGATTGATAATCTAGTATTAATTCCAAGACGTGTTTATTTAAAATACTGATCTGTATCAGTATTTTAAATAAAATCTGTATGAGTTTGATTGAGCTGAGCATTAATATCTTCAGACAGAACACACCAGTTTATAAAAATCTATACCTTCCAGTGCCAGTATCCTTTTAATATGCTTTATTTTAAAATGCTCACCTTATTGTCGAGACAATTTCCTTCACAATATATCTATCTATCTATCTATCTATATATATATATATATATATATATATATATATATATATTTTTTTATATTTTTTTTTTGTGGAAGCGAAAAATGCATGCAGTAATTGGGGCACCTACACTAGTAATACACTAAATGCTAAGAAGAGAGGATGTGCAAGGATGAGAATAGAAAGCAGGCTATAAGCAAGGGAATCATGAAAATGCATGCCCATGTTTCACACTAGTACAGTACCTACAGTGTATGTTCTATGGCACGATATTACACGTTGACAATAAAACCTGCCAAGATTTCTTGTTTCCCTTCGGACCAACACATTTTTGTAGAGCTAATTTTCATCCATCTTATCCTTTCTCTGCAAATAATTGTTTCAGTCTGTTTTTAGTCTACACCTTGACCACAAACAGTATAACCAAAGACCAGAAAAATAAATCTAGCAATTTTACAAATTTATGCCTTCCAAACTGTATTAATGTGCATCTGTTTTGCAGCAGAAAATTATGTTTTGGCAGTCACTGTGATGCATATTTAGAAATAAAATACATGGTTATCCCATGCAGATAGGCAATTTTGTATCAGATGCTTTTGTATAACACAAACATGCACTTTAAAGGATAGGTTCACAGCTTTTTTTTCAAATCTGACTTAGAAACAGTAGTCAGCTGCCCATATGAACATCAAAAACAGACAAGATTTTCCTTGCTGCAAATGTGCCTCCTGTTCATACAGGTCATTCAAAAATGCAGTAAATGATGAGGAACTAAATCCACGTTCCTCAGTCTGAGCAAAAACATCATTCTGTCAGTTTATCTGGAGCTTTTATTCAGATGCACTTGTTAGATTTGCTATGATGTCAGCTGAGCCAGCTAGCCACCCCGGGTGATGTCAGTTGTGACGGGTACAAATACACAGTAGTGTAACTGTTTCTACTGTTTTTACTTTTGTCCTGAAGGATTTCAGTCTTTTCACAGATGTACCTACTACTTGCCTAAAACTGGAAGCCAGCAAATAGAAATTCTAAAATGACTGTAAATGCAGCTCTTCCTGGAAAGCATGAGAACAGTTAACCTTATTGTGTGTGTGCGTGTGTGTGCACGCATGATACTGCACAGCCTGTATCACACCACCCGACTTCCTCTCTGTGATACTAGTTGTCTTGTAACCATTCATTTCCACTCCATAATGGAAAGCCATGCTAATGAATATGAATTGAAACATCTGCAATTTCATCCCTGCCTCATATTGTCCTTTTCTTTTTTTTTTTTTTCTCCTGGCAGTGACAAAATTTCCTCCAGCTCTTGGTTTACTGCCATGATGCGCGGGCTGGTCGGCTGGGGGCTTCATATGCTGAGAAGGTCACGTCTCCTGATGATGGCTTTCATTGTCCTTCAGCAGCTCCTCTGACACTAATCTAGATGCATCAGTTTTAACTGCATCCCTTCATTGCAACATGCATCCACAGAGATCAATCAATCCATCTTGTAATTTCATCAGGATCTCGCTCCTTCTTTTCCACACCTAGCTTCCTCCGTTCCCCCCCTTCTCCGTGTCACCTTCCCAAAGCGTGAAACAGGCCATTTATCAACCTTCCCATTGAGCATGGGTGTTTAAAAATTGTTTTTAAAATGCACTGGCTGGGATTCCACAAGGGGTATATGACCCAACGGTGGTCAATGGATTTATAATGACTGTGTATAACCGTGTCATAAACATCACTCCACCTCTCCCTGCTACATGATAGGTTATTATTTCAGTTATATGAATCCAATAAATCAAACATAAGACAATAATTTGCTCAATGTAGTACAACACTTTAGCAAATGTTCCTATTACAGAAAATGGAAATAAAAATCCACATTTTGCTTGGCAGAGCTGTGCCTGGTTTTGCACAAACTCCTGTATCTCTGGAAAATATGCTGATATTTGTGTCCTCTTTGTTTCTCCCCTCAGTCCCCCTCCCTCTTTGTCATGTGAAGCACACACCAGCTCTTCTGCATGTTTACCAATGACAAATGGAGGACACTGGTCTTTAGGGGCAAGAGGAGGAATCAGGTGCACTAAGGCTGCAGGCCTATAGGCTCCAGCGGCTTTACGCCCAGGGGCGACCGGCAAAGGAGAGCTGTGATAAGTCCAGGCTGAAGAATGAATGTGTTCACATGGGACGAGCAGGAGGGAGAGAATTGGCTGTATTGTTTTCTCTAGCCTGCTGTTGCATCACAATACAGATTCCCAACGCACTCTTCATGAAAATGGATTTAGTTGCGGAAAAGGACACTTTGAGTCTCAAGTCTTAGTGGAAAGATGAAACTTTCAGCATCATGAACACCTGAAAGACTGACATTTTTAAAATTTATTTCTGCCTGTAATAACACACACATCAAAGCAGCTGTGGTCAGCACCCTGTTGCTTGCACTCTGTAGGCGCAAGCCAGCATCAACTAAAACACTGAAACTCACAAGAATGAACATGATAGACAGGCATTAGATTGATAGCTTGCTTTCCAATAAAACAGTGTAAAAAATACAACTTGCTGGCCAGCTTGTTGTTATTTGTGAGGGAACAGTGAGGGAAGTTGCCACATTTGCAACAAAGAACAATTTAAAAATGCTAGTAAAATGCAAGTAAATTGTTACACACAGAACCTTTAAGGAGTGCTTTATTTTATACAATAATGGTTTTGACATGTTTGGTTTGTGATCTGTAATCATCCACCAAAATCTGATTTCCATTTCAACAATATTTATTAAAAGTTTTTGAAATTCTCACTAAAACAAAAACAATTTGTATCATCTGCAAATAAAATATGTTTGATATCCATACATACATTTTGATTATGTCATTGAAGTACAACAGTAATGGGCCTTGAGGAACTACTACTTAAGTGCAACCCCTTTAATACCTTTTTCATGTTTGAAGTAGGAAGCCACATTTCCACAGAGGAATAGTTTTACTGGTTTTAAAAACCTGTTAATTTAGTGTTTTTTTGTATTTTGTGAGTAGAAGACAAAACACATCATGAACATTTCACAAAGTAGGACTTCAGACATGTACTATCTACTTCAACATTGCTAGAAGAAAGGTTTATTCCAAAGTAGCAGAATTTTTTTAGCTATAAAAGAAGTTGGGCAATCAACCCTTTGATACAGGTATTTTCAAATCACCATGAGGCAATGAACCAAGCTCTAAAGAGAGTAAATGATCTGTGTCTATACCATACTTAGATCCTTAAAAAATATTTTCTCTCATAATGATGGATAATTTTGGGGGAGGAAGTTCTGACTTTTGAGTGAAGGTTTGCATTCATAACTGTCTTCCACTGCCACAAATTAGACAGCAGGGTTGCTTTAAGACAAGAGTCTCAATCAGCAGCATTTGTGAAAGGATGTGTACAGTGGGTTGTACACATATACTCAAGGACAAAGGCGAATAAAAAACACCTACATGTTTTCTGCACACTGTTCTCAGTAACATTCATTCATTTGTTAGCTTATAAGAAAATTGCACGATTCCATTTAATGATGTTCATTTCCTTGTAGAGCACTGCTTTGAATACCTGATAGCTATGCAAAAAGAAAAAAAAAACATGTCCTTGGACAGCTTTTTGTACAAATTGATCAGAGAGATTGTCTGAGTGTGAGCGTATTCATAACAGAGAATGAGTTCTTGTGGTCAATTTTCTCTTCAGTGACCAGGTTTCTTTCCACTTCTGTCATACACTAACTTTGCTTATTCAGTGTGTGTTCAAACTTCTCAAACACTCCACTTCATTTGTGGTTTCCTATTCCGCTCCCTTCCACCTACATTTGTGTCTGACACTATTTTCCACTGCAGTCATGTCTCCCGCACTACTCTTAAGCTTAATTGCCCGTCTGCACAGATAGTTACATGGTGATTTAGAGAAGGTAGCTCTTGGCTAATTACACAATAATAATAGAGGGGTAGAATACAGAGAATTAGAATCTGAGGGTCTAATCTTCTTGCACACCTGTGGACACTGAGAAACACTACTGAATAGTCACTGGGTATTCTTAATTGGACCAGAGAACACTAAGCCCTGTTAAGTAGAGTTTTCCTATTTTTAGCTATCCTACAGGCTTGACACTTGGCAATTTGGTCTGTTGGTCAGTCCGCCATTTTGGTCTAAACTGGAGAAACCAAAACAATTATTGGATAGATCATCATAAAAACAGTGATAGTCCCCAGGGGATGAATACTGTTGACCTTTTATCTAACTCCATCAGCAGGATGACATTTGTGGTTCAGTTAACTTTCTTTACAACCACTGAAATGATTGTCTTGAAATTTTGAACTTACATTCATATCCCCCTCAGTGGACTGTGATAACTGTGGTGATCCTTTAACTGTTCACCATATACTATTACTACCATTACTATTACTAGAACCAGCACCAGCACAATTAGTTCCATTGTCTGAGTTATAACTAAACCCTACCTACAAAACTAAAACATTCCCAACAAGCTCAGTTATCCTTTGTTTTAATCACTAATTAGTAAAGTGTGGCATGCCAACAAGGCATGATGAACAAAGTAAACACTATACCTGTTAAACATCAGTAAGTTAGCATCCTGACATTAGCATTTAACTTAAAGCACCACTGTGCCTAAGCAAGGCCCCACACAGCGATTAGCATGACAGAAGACTGTTAGACTTGCTTTTTTTTCGTCAGCAGTGTTTCAGGGGTTGATGAGCTAAAATGAGTAATATTTGGAAAAGTTCTATGGTCTCTTTTAGTGCAAGTGCAAGGTTGGTTGAAACACAAATCCAGAATCAATGCTCAGTGGCCTTTAAATCATCTGTATGCTGTGCTTTTTAGAGTGGCACAGTTGAGGCTGAGTTTATGCACAATGGGAAGTGCATTACAATGTATCTATTCTGTATCCTTGTTTAGCAACCAACAAAAACATCAACACAGACAGCAATAGTTGCAGATTTGGCAGAGAGACAGAGAAATTTGTTATTCTTACTCATAATGTCGTCACCAGGTACTTGAAGGACATGCAGTATGTGTTCCTTCTATTTTAGTTGCTTAAATCTGAAGCAACCTGCAACCTGTAGCAATCAGACAGCAACAAGACAGACAGTATGGGGATCAGCATCAGCTGTTAGCAAGGTAAGGACACATGACACGTGCTTAATGATTCCAAGTTATAATGTTAACTATTATAGGACAAAGGAAACATATTGGCCTAGCATAGGCCTAGCAAAGCATAGGGCATTTTCTTCCTGGATAATCAAAATGAAATTTTCTGTAATATGAATGGTATTATTATGATGAGCTCTCCATTTATGCAGTCATCAGAACAGCTTAAGCGGGCAATTGCTTTTATGGCAGAGGACAGTGGTGTGGTGAAAAAAAATAAATAAATAAAATAAAATAAAATATATATATATATATATATATATATATATATATTTATTGAAAAATAATTGAGGGTCGAGGGTGAGGGCAAAGGCTATGAGTTGTTGTGAGTTGGCCTGTCCTGGACCAAACACTATCTCAAGTTGGTGGAGGGGTGGTGGAAAGCAGTGGTCCATTGGGCCTCCATCATCTCTCTTTCTGAAGCACTACAGCAGTGGTACATGTGTTTCTGTAATTTTTCTTTGACAAACTGTATTCACTTTACTGGAACATATCAAAGTCACAAAAAATGGGCAAACAGTTAGGAAGAGACAACCAGAGGCCCAAGCCATAAAGGAATTTTCCTGTATTTCCTAAAGGAGATTGGAAAAGAAACACTGAAACTTCTTTTTTTTTAAAATATTTTAGTAAATCCCACCAGCTTTTGTCAAGGCTGCCTCTGAGATTCTTCCAGGTGAGTTATTTCAGTAAGGAACCTTCCTAATAAAAAAAATTTTCTGTGCACCCCCGGTTCTCTCTGCCAATGGCTTGATTAGCTAATCTCCAACAGTGGGGTTGCCTCCAGCTCTGCTGCAACATTTGCACAGGGAAACACTGGTCCTCCCACACTCTGCCCAGAGGGGCCTCCTATTTCTCTTTGTGGAGCACTCTCTGCTCCCCGCTGAGCCACACTTAACTCACAGGTGCTGCTGTAGTGGTATTATTGAGCCTTAATAACTGAATATGATTGATGATTACTATGTAAATATGACCGGAATGCAACATTTTACTTTCCTCCAACAAAATGTAGGTGTTAAAAAACGTACAGATACTATTAAAGGCAGTTACCGAACTAATACATAGATGTTAGGTTGTTTTATGATAATTGCGGTGAGTTTACAATGTATAAACATTGCATATTACATTGTTTGATAATATATGCAGAGAGAATACAGCTGCAGCAGTGACCCAAATTTTGCAGTGCCATCATGATTGAACTGTACATGTCAAGTTTGACAAGTTACCTGACTAACAGCAGTCTTTCCTGTGTATGTTTGCATATGTATAGTGTGTGGCACTGTCTAGCAGCAGTTCGGTGGAATGCTGACGGCCCATGAAGTGAGTCAGATGGTTCAGTTAACAATTTATGGATTGCAATGCAAAGATGATACACATCACAGGAAATGACTGCAAGGTCTTCAAAATGCTCAATGCATACATTAGTGCTCACTTGAATGCCTTATAAAACCACACTTTGATTAAAAAGCACACCATTTTGCTGTGCTTGCAAAGAGACCAAGACGCAATTAAAGACAACCTAGACAGCCAGACAGCCACAACTGCACTCAGTTCAGCTGACAGTTTTTCACATGTCGGCCTGACCATTTAAAATCTCTATAAACCAAAAGAACTCTAGAAAAACTGCATTTGTACCACCACACAAACCCTCTTGTGAATAGCTCTTGGTCAGTGTGACCATACTTGAAGAAAATGGGTTGGAAATCAGGATACGGTGGTGATCATCACAGATGGACGAGCTGTCATAATGTGTTTACGCCCTTCTCAGTCAAAAGAAAACTGATCCATTGTGTCTGCAAATCCCTTGACATAGCAGTTCACAGAGACAGTCCTCATCAGAGAAGCAACTGAAGTGGTCATTTGTTCAGAAACAAAAAAAAAAACAAAACCAAAAAAAAAAAGAATTTACTCCCTCATGGGAGTAAATATGGTCCTTTCTAATACTAATATTCTTAATGTCTTTCTAATATCCTTTCATATGAGTGTTAGTGGAGACTCCGGCCATACACTTTTCTGATAAACCTGAGAGTCATCAAAAATGACACTGAATAATTACAGAAAAGTTTCACCTTTCATCCTGTATGCACATTCTATCTACCCTACCTTTTGCTCTTTCTTTTATTCTCTCTTTCTTCTTAAGGCATTGGTAGAATGACGTGTAAAAGTCAGCATCATTAAGTCATTTTCTGCCCTGATAGAAACAACATTTACCAGAGTTTGCCAGCCCCGGTCTAATGGTCTCAATGATGCAAAAGTAAGAAAAGAAAAAGTAGCGTAACATTGAAATTCTGTGGAAAAGACATTTCAGGGTACAGTTCACGCTGGATGGTCTGGTTCTGGGGCTTTGGAACTGGAGACAATGGATTACATGCTGTCTTGTACCAAAATAAGGTGTTGGTTTCTTTTATGCGTGACAGTGATATTTGGAAACCCTAAAGGTGACCACAATTTTCTCTCAAACCTCAGCTTGCCTAAAACTTAACAATAGAGGCAACAGTTTGTCAACACCTCACAGGGCAATGCATCATCTCCCTTGCAACCATGACTTTATATCAGACAACAAGTCCAGCAGGTTATCCAATCACCAAAGCAATTATCATGCTGTCTACACCGTTATAAACAATTAGGGCAACACCCGTTGGTTAGTAACAACAAATTGCATCAACAAAATCCTTGATTAAGAAGCTTCACTCAGACTACATTACAGTCCAGCATCCAATCCTGAACACTGCTGCACAGCTTGGCCTCTGTGTGAGATGTGCACTAATAGTCTTTACATGGACGCTCTCTCAGCCTTGTGGAGACATGAGGCGTTGGCATGGTTCTTCAATGACCATGACATCTGACGAAGCCGTGTCTGATGAAGCTGTGCGATTGTTGTTTTTCTCAATTTTCCCACATCCGGCGCTCTATCGACCTATGTTCAACTTGATGACAACCGAGCTGACAGTTGACAGTTTTCTTTTTTCTTTTTTTTTTAGTAACTCTTGTACCTGTGTCTCTCCAATGTGGCATTGTTGGCAGAGGAGGTCAGTAAGGGGTGCTGTGCTGGAACCGATTCCTTGGTCATGTGTATCAGCCTTTTCTTCTGTAAAATTATTCATCAGCAAAAAAACTATTAGGTTTTATTAGGTTTTGATGAATAGCGATCAAATCCCCTTTTTGGGATTTTGTGATTAATTGATGATCAAATCCCCCAAGGCCTCTGCGACACACTCTGAACGGATAATCACTTCTTTTCAGACAGCTCAAGGTACACCCAAGTGGCAAGGATGGGTTCCATTTTTTAAACTTCAATATAGGGAAAATGAAGACATTCACACTGTCACGCCGCTCCATTACAATCCTTCAACCTGCGACCTTAACAATCTCTTTATTAGCGCTTTGATTCCCCTCTGTGGCAGACACAGGGTTCCATGGGTTGTGCTGTACACAAGCAGGGCTTTGTTTTGGTGACTGCTCACAGTCAGCTGAAGACTCATTAATCCACATTGAAACAAGACTTGGAGTCAATCCAAGTCCTGTAGAGTGCAATTGTATATGACTAAAGGACACACTCACTCTAAAGGCCTTGCAATATTTAAACCAGCTATTGGTGATGTACTGCTCTTGTATTTATGGGTCCCTTTTCTTGTCCAAATACTGACAACATGCCATGTTTGTACCAGAAAATATTTAAGTAATTACAGATGGATGACAGAAAATATTTATTGTCTCTAAGTCAATGTTAAAGGTCAGAATTTGGTTACATGCATTTGTTTTAAACAGTGAAGGTGGTGTACGAACAAGCGAACAAGCATTTAGATTACAAGGATTTAGATAATAAACATGGAGAAATCCCCAGATAGAAATATCATACTGATGACAGAAAATATGAATATTCAGTACAGTTTGATTGTGACTTTAGAAATCACATTAAAAAAGGTAAAGAATAAAGCTCACTTCAAAACAGAGTTACAGTAGATAAGTTGATTGGAATATTAAAGCAATCTATACAGATCCTGACATTACAAACTAAATAACTACTTTTTTTTTATTTATTATTTTTTATTTATTTAAAGCCCAAAATCACAAAACATTGTTTGCCTCGGAGGGCTTTACAATCTGTACAGTTGTGACATCTTCTGTGCTTAGACCCTCGAAAACTTCGAAAAAACCCTTTCTGGGGAAAAAAGAAGGAACCTGAAGAAGAGCCACAGATGAGGGATCCCTCTCCCTGGGACAGACAGATGTGCAATAGATGCCACATGTACAGAGAACATCATCAATCATATAGGGAATTATACATCCTCAGTTCATGGGTTTTAGTCCATGTATGAGGTATCATAGTAAGTAATGGAAATGAGTCTGTGTGTCCAGGTGCATCTCTAGATATCCTCATATGGAGCTCTGAGCCACTCGACCTTCCCTCCACAACACAGACACAGATTGTGTCCCCACCAGGGTTATCCTTAGTTATATGGTTATTTGCTTTCTTGCCAAGCAAAAAGTAGAAGCAGGTAACTTTAACAAAGACCTTTAGTCATATTTGTTTAAACTGTCACTATGTCCTGACCAGTCAAAATGACCAATCAGAACAGAGTATCTGACTTCAATCACTGCTCCTGCACAAGCTTCGCTCCACTCTGGAGAACAGACATAATGGCAGATAAACAAGAACCAAACAACCAAGGAATGAGAACAGCGGTTTACACAAAAGATAAGTAAACAGCAAAAGAAAAGTAAGTTTAAAGAAAGATTTAAGCCGAGCAATGCTGCGCAGAGGGGCCTTGGAGGCAAACTGGTGTGCACCATAGTAAGAGGAGCAGGGAGCTGGAATCTATACTTTTAAATTTTCGAAATAGGAACACTTTCAGTCTGTAAGTCTCCTAATCTCTCTCTTCTCTGCACTTACATGGACAACACTGTTGACTTCCTCTTCAGTATACATTGCATTTAAAATTTCGAGGAAGAGTAGGTCATCCACTAATCAGAAGATCAGTGCTTTGATCCTCTGCTCCTCCAGTCCACATGTTGAAGTGGTCTTGGGAAGGTGTATTTTTGTGTGTGTGTGACTTTTTATCCGGAAAGACAGGATGGCTTTGAGGAGTCAGAAGACCAAAAGAGCGCAAGTTCATTTACTATGTGCTTGTGATAAGAATGACACACTTAAAAAAAAGACACTTGTGTGTGTTGTAAGGTACTCAATAATTTCCTTTGATCTGAAATGAATCATTTTTTTCTTCAGCATTGACAACCAGGTTACTAAGTTCTCATGAGGCACAAGATACACTTGGTATATGGTACAAAGAATTCATTTCATTTCATTCATGAGAAATTAAATGGAGAGAATGAAAAGAAAATTAGACTCCGAAGAACCTCTAAGGGAACCTTTATTGCTGCAATGTAAGAACAGTCTCAGTCATCAGTCATTGGTATAATATGGAGGATCTCTTGAAACAGCTGAGAGAATGTCAGTTTGGTTTTAATAGGACATACAGAAAATAACTAAAAAACAAAAAAGTTCTTAAAAAATTCTTAAAAACTTCTTAACTCTAGAGTAGAGTAGAAGAGATTCAAATAGCTACTAATCAGGCAAAATTGGGGAAGTTACAGGTAGAGAAAATCTGCCCATCTTCTATACTGTTTGTTTAGAATTTCTTTTGAAACTATTAGATGTCCATTTTTTTCCTTTATTGATTTTTTTTAAGCATTAGATATTGTATCTTTAAAGGAGAAGTGTGATGGTGACATGACAAACAAGACCTGGGAAAACCAAAGATGTTTATTGTGAAATTCCATATGATTATTTTACTGAAAATTATTTACTTATTTGTCAAATAAGAAGATTTATTTGTGCCCATATTAGAGCCAGAATACAGCTGTGTCTTTCTGTAATGGGTAAGAACGCTGCATTGGGAGGAAAAAGCCAGAACTGTCTCATGTGTGATTTAGGGATAAGTGAAAATGAAAATCATTTTGTTTTGTTTTTTTTACTGTCCTTTGTACTGGATGACTGAGATGATGGTGATGGATATGGATGATTTACAATGACTAAAATTGTTGTTGAAAAAGAGACATTTAAATTGGTGTCTTATTAAAGAGTGCATGTGAGCTCAGGAAGAGAACCTGATTATTGATATTGATTATGAGCAGGTTATCGTGATGCTGAAGATGATCATGATGATTTATTCATGTGTCGATTTTTTATTTTCTCATTTTCAGAACAATGAATTACTATACAGTGTATACTACTTCCAAATAATGTGATCTGCATGTAGGAAGTTGTTTCTCTGAGGAAAGGAAACAGGGTATTGATAATATGTTGGTATGTGTTGATATGTTGGTGCCTATGGTATTGGCCTCAAAATGGCATGACACAAATTTCTATTCATTCATTCATTCATAAAATATATATAAATATACCCTATATAACATATAACACACTTCTCACTGCCTTTATGAAATCCATATAACAAAAAAATCATGTTTTGCCACTTCACAAAATGAGATATTAAAATGGCAGAAGGGTTCATTTTGCTGTTGATGGGTCAAAAGTTTGTCCTCAAGGTGTGTACGTACAGGCATTAGCTGGAGGCTAGCCAGCTTTGCATGCAGTCACATATTGGTATAATATTGGTACATATTAAATCAGTTTGCTTTCTGTCTGAACCCACAGTCAGATTTCTGTCAGGGACTGGAGCTAAATTGTTTGTCTGGAGGCTGATTGATCTCAGTGGCAAACTGATATTTTACAATAAAGTGTGGTTCTGTATCAACAGCTGAGATGGCTGGTAGGGGTACAACCCACGCAGATCATTATTGTGAGATAGCCTCATCAGGCTACTGCTACAAGTCATATCTCCAGTCCATATTACTGGAACTAGACACCATAGTGAGAGGTTGTCAGTTTCCATTTGCTTTTGCACATATACTGCCATCAGTGAGATCCATGATAGAAAATGGTTTAAAAATGTATGCACACCTGGATCTGGATCAAAATACACATAGCTGTGTGTGTGTGTGTGTGTGTGTGTGTGTGTGTCTTTTGTTTTTTTTTTAATTCACTATTTCACAGAAAATCCTTTAAAGAATCCCGGATATGGATCTAGACCAGCAACAAATCACCTGCTTCTTCATTGGCCCATGGCCTAACTTTCTAGCAAATGCAATTAAAATCTGTTAAGTAGTGTTTGACTAACTAACAAACAGACAAAAGACAAATTGAACCGACGGCACAACCTCCCTTGTGGAGGTAATTACGCAAATGAACAGAGGCATGATCCATTTCAAAGGGACTCACACAGTGACGCATTTCAGACATCACAGTAATTCTCACCCAGCCTTCTCCTCCCTACTTTAACTAACCACATTTGTAACATTATAACACAAATCCCTCCTCTGTCTCTCCTTTTTCTCTCTCCTTCCCATCTCTCTGTCTCTGCCACTCTTCACTGTTTTTTTCTCAGTGGAGACAATTAAAGTGTGACAGGTCTTCATTTAACAAGAGCTGTTTCACCTCGTAAGGATGAACACATGGCATTCTAATTACTGGCGGACAACACCGGGGCCTCCTCGCTGTTTTACTGGTTCTCCAATGCAGCCCTAATGTAACTGACAGAGGAGGCACACCAGACCTGAAATTACGGGGATTAATGTTTCCAAGACTAAACACTTCAAATGGGTTCTCTGATGTGAGTGCCATGCAGGGGAGCAGGCAGAAAATCCACTTACAGCATCATTGCTTTGGCATTATTCACTCTTGAAAGCGCAGCACGTTTCAGCAAGCTTCGTTGATGAATGTGCGCTCCTTGCGAGGCAAACTTTAATTTGGAGTGTTTAGTGTTAGCTACACAATAATTGTCAAAATGAGGGGAAGGCAGAGGGGAGGCCCAAAGGATGAGGCCTTGTAGTTTAAGGTAAGAAAAAATGTTAAATGATTTCTTTGATCTACCTACACTGCTTCTGCTTGAATGAACTGAGTTTATACTGCCTTAATAAAACATTTAGATAGCAGAGTATGAAGTGTGTGGGGATTTGTTTTTGAGTGAGTGAACTGGCCATTTAAAAGACTAATACTGGACAATAAGAATCAAGCGAGCTTTTTTAATTTATGCATGTGTATAGAACGCCTATGGAAGCCCATGGAGGATTTTATTCATGTGATGTTAATGTAAAATGTTTATCCACAGTAGCATTGTAACTTTCTCCATTTGCTTTATTTAGAGCAGCTCAATGGAACTTTTCATTTTTTGTTGATTTTGGCAGTCTCTGTGATTTGTTAATGTAGGTCATATAGAGGTTTCAAATTGAGACTTTCATTACCAATTACAAACTTCATGTGAGTGCTTTTGAAGTAACAGATTACATAAAACTGCTACTCTAACCTAATGATAAAATGTCAAGAACATCGATGCCCTTTTCACCACCCCTCTGTGCATTCTATATTATTCTACTTTTCTATGTAGAGAAGAGCCATACAGTATACATCATCCAGAGACCCAGTCCAGTTGTTGTTGTCATTGTTGGTGATGTCAGTGATTGCTGATGTTTTTCCACCAGTGTCTACTTATAATGTAGTTTGTAGCCTCGATATTCCTCTCTTTCATTTAATCAGCATCAGAATCAGCTTTATTGGTCACATAGATGTACACACACAATGAATCTGAATGAATTTTTTGTCCCTATTTCTCTCAGTTTATGTACACAGAAATAGATACACATACAGCTTAAAACAAGGAAAACAAGCTTGACAAGGTAAACTAGATAAATATTGACCTAATATGTACAAGTGTGATGATAGTGAAATGATGCAGAATGCAAAGGATGCACAATTAAATCTGATTCGCTTTATATCGTCTTTATATACATGAGTAAGTTGGATATGACAGTAAACAAAGTATATAAAGTAGCAGTAAACGGTTTGTGTTCAATTGGAGATTTTTACATGATGAAAACTGTGTGAGCATTTACAGTATCGTTTACAGGTCCTGTGGATGTTTGTGTCATGGGGTTACTGCATGGGGATTGTTCCTGATACTCTGTGCCAGCCTGTGTAGCACTTACCAGAGGGGAGAAGCTGGAACAGGAACCGGATGTAGCCAATTTTTTACTTTTATCTCAGTACTCAGTTGTTCTTTTACTTTAAGTTCAGTTATGGTTATTCAAACAATTAGCCAGCAGTAGGGACAGTGGTGTTGTCAAAATCATATGCTGGCATTCTTGAAATTTGTGAAAGCTGCTATACTCAATATTTTCATTTTAATGATGGATCACATGAATGGCACCTTTCACATACAGTATATGCATTTATAGGGATGAACACACATCACCTATCAGCATCACGTGGAAAGCATTAAAATTTGTTATTCAGGCACTGGAAACCAGACTGTATGACAACAGATGTTGGAGGTAATAATGTCACCCGTTGGTTGATTTGAGCAGATATGAAACCTGAAGTTTGGCTTTCCACTCAAAATTATTTTCGTCAGTTTGAGTAAGGAACAATCAAATGTGGGCATTAAAATAGGAAGGAATACTTGAGGCAAGTAAAGCCTTATTGGAGTAGACAGTCTGAAAGCACAAACGGTATAGACTTTTTTTTTACAGCAGCAGTGAAATTATTTACATTACCTGTTCCTTTTCTACTGACATATCAAAATGTCTGCTGGAACATATTAGGTCTACTGCTTTAGACACTTAAAAACATTGATAAACACATTACATACCAGCTGCTACCAGACTACAGGCACATCTCTTTATGAACATTTACCAGAAAGTCAAGTAATGTTGAGCATGAATAAGATGTATACATTGACGTTAGTATAATGTGACTCTTGTAATGGTGGCTATACTGTTTTTAACAGTATAATAATCACTGTAAATTGCTATTTACATATTTATTCCTGTTTGTCCCATGGCACATTAGGCCTCAGTGAGATCTTCCCAACATTTTGCTTCTTCCACAAGGTGCCACATAGCCTTTTCGGCATCATTATTAGCATTATAACTGTGCAAATCAGTTGCATTGATGGCTGTGAAGAGACTAAACCAAGGACCACTGCTGTCATAAAGTGATTCTTGGCCAAGAAAAGACCTGATATATAGTTCCATGTGGGTGAGTGATTTCTTGGCTACAGCAGAAAAAGCAATAAAAGTATAGACGGTGGTCTGTACGACCTATGGGTCGTAAAAAGTACACTTCAAATACACTTAAATTAGCTTGTGTGCTTTGCATCCACTGCACAAGGGGATACCTTGTAGACCAAACCCTGGTCTCAAGAAGCATCTTTTAGAAATTACATTTCAAACAAATATTCAAATAATGTATTTTTCATGTATATTTTTTATGTCCCTTTGGACATTGATGTCTCCATCACCAGTATAAAAGAAAGAAACAAAAAACAAAACTGGAATCACTCCCAAATCAATTCACCATATTTATTCTAAAATGTGAAAATGATCGGTATTTAAACACACTAGATATGACTCAAGTGGTCCTGGAGCCAGAGGGGCTAGATGGTTTTAAAACCATGTGTGGAGTCAAACACACGATTTCCATCAGTTTTATCCAGGTGGAGCAGTGATAGGTGAAGGGAGGGCAGGTTGCAGGGGAAGACAGCTGCTTGGATCCATCTGGTGCATTGGAGTTGAGATGGGGCAGGACAAAGGGGTACAGGTGTCAGATCTAATGAAGAACAGGTCAAGTGTTTCTGTCTTATTCATCTCCCACTCAAGTCTGCTGTTTATCCAACATATCGCTCTCTTCTCTCCTCCGTCATGTTATTCTGTTACATACTGACCTCTGTCTTATAATGCACTGCTGTAATTGTCTTTTCATGCCAACATTTTCCCTGTCCGCTCCCTCTGCACATTCCCGCATGTTTATATTTCCATCCCAAAAGGCTTGTTTATTTTGATTTAATAACACTTTAAAAAACAAGATGGTAGGAGCTAAGGGAGTCAACTAAAAAAATATGATATAGTCTGTCATGCAGCTTCTAAAGCCCATCAGTGTCCTCCTTGTGCACATCATAGAGTATTTCACACTCTTCTGAGGCATTTTTTTAATTTCATTCTTTCATTTTCTCTTGGTCCCAAAGGTTGCTGCTAATTGGTTTTGTATCTGTACACCATGGGATCTGGAAATACGTTAATTCATGGAGTGATGGGATGTATATCAGAAGTGTATGGTGCTGTAGGATATGGCCTCCTGCTGATGAGCACCTTCATCGCTCCTCATTGCATTCCTTAAGGGAAGTACTTACTTTAATTTTATTTTAATTGTTTCATTTTCTATACAGAGACAAATACATGTATCTGATCTATTTCCATTGCATAAAGTTGTGTGTCATTTAGTATTATAATAGGAACGAAAAGGCCTGTGTTTTCATCTCAGGAGAGAGCTAAAGTGAACACTCACTGAGGTCACTGTATCTAAGTACCAACGATGAGGATCAACACTACTACTAAATGTTACTCACAAGCACTGAGAGGCTGGGTGTTTTGGCTAGCAAGTTCAAATGTCAACAAAGTTTTACCAGGACTGTAGACTTACCACCTGAGTTCAAGCTGATTTTTCCCAAGGTTCAATTTTGAGTTACAGACACTCTTGACTGATCAGAGAGAGTAACACAGTAATAGTAAAAGTGGCTGTGTCTGTTTGGTTATTCTGATTAATGCAATATTTCTCAAAGTAAGGTCGTATTTTAATAATAATAATTTTAGTAATAATTTTTTTTTAGCTGGCGACTTGGCCACTTCAGTTAATAATTTCCTAAAGTCTGTCACCATCTCTCGGACAAATCACCTGAACATCTTGAATCAAATTATCCTTTTGTATAGAAATGGTTACAGAGATCAGTACTAATATAGGCTGACAATAATAACTGCATAAGTTTCTAGTAAAGTACAGGCTTTGACTTGTGCCTCCTACTCCTACTACATTGTATTTTGCTGTATTGAGGTTTAAGTTGTATTAAAATTACTTTCAGTGAGGAGATTTTCCACTTCCTCTACAACAAAATTGTCTCCATGATAGTTAAAGGAATGGGTTTGACCTTTTGAGAAATACGCTTATTCATGTTCTTGAAATCTTGAATCTTGAAAGATGGATTGATACCACTCATTACAACTCTAGCCTGGCTCTAACCTCTAAGTTATCTAAATATCTAAATATATCTAGACGAAAGGTTGTCAAATCTACCTTTAAGAAAATACTTTTTTTCCCTCTTTTTTTATCTTTATCTTTAATCTAAGACTTTGATTCTGAGGAACTGATTGTGATTGGCCAATTATGATGTGCATCAAAAAACTATGGAATCCAGATTTGCAGAAGACACTGGCTGTTTGTTACTAAACTCTAAGATTTACTGTCTAGTATAGCAATTCCCAAAATGGGTGCCCTGAGGACAAACCCAGGGTGTCAAAAGATTTATCATATCAGTGTGCATTTATTGGATATTTCTGTTAATGTTTCACTACATAAAAAATAAAAATCTGTGACATTTACAGGAACTAGGATTACATTTTAAATTCAAACAAATCTAAACAGAAGAAAAACAATAAAAAACAACCATACTAAAACATTTGCACTCATGCGCATTGCACGCAGATAATAACATGACAACTCACAGTCACCTGTTGTCAAAGTAACAGAACATGCTTTCCAGCTCAGGACTTTTCATAAGCTCAGTGGTCAGTAATATGTCTAACTGTCAGAGGAAGTGATGGAAACAATTCACACGGCTAACGGAGCTCAAAAAATGCAGATACATCACAGCCCTTAACACAGTCTGAGAGGGCTGAATCTCGGTCAACAAACAATACAAAAATCAGACTGAACACTAGTTGACTGATGGCTCACTGTTGGTTAAGCTCACCTCAGGTTAGTCAGTCTAGTGTTTACAATGATACAAAATTTTTTCTTTAACATTTCCAGTTCTTACTGTAAAGAATGAGGTAGAATACTGAGAGAATCAACTCACATTTGAACAGTGCATCCGGAAAGTAAGTCTGCTTCACTTTTTCCACATTTTATGTTATAGTCTTATTCCAAAATGGATTAAATTCATTTTCTTCCTCAAAAGTCTACACACAACACCACATAATGACAATGTGAAAAAAGTTTTTTTGAGATTTTTGAAAAATTTATTAAAAATAAAAAACTAAGAAATCACATGCATGTACATAAGTATTCACAGCCTTTGCCATGAAGTTCAAAATTGAGCTCAGGTGCATCCTGTTTCCACTGATCATCCTTGAGATGTTTCTACAGCTTAATTGGAGTCCACCTGTCATAAATTCAGTTAATTGGACTTTATTTGGAAAGGCACACACCTGTCTATATAAGGTCCCACAGCTGACAGTGCATGTCAGAGCACAAACCAAGCATGAAGTCAAAGGAATTGTCGGTAGACCTTCAGAGACAGGATTGTCTAGAGGCACAAATCTGGGGAAGGGTACAGAAAAATTTCTGCTGCTTTGAAGGTCCCAATGAGCACAGTGGCCTCCATCATCCATAAATGGCGAAGAAGTTCGGAACCACCAGGACTCTTCCTAGAGCTGGCCTGGCCGTCTAAACTGAGCGATCGGGGGAAAAGGGCCTTAGTCAGGTCAGGAGGTGACCAAGAACCCGATGGTCACTCTGTCAGAGCTCCAGCATACCTCTGTAGAGAGAGGAGAACCTTCCAGAAGGACAAACCATCTCTGCAGCAATCCACCAATCAGGCCTGTATGGTAGAGTGGCCAGACGGAAGCCACTCCTGAGTAAAAGGCACAGTGGCAGCCCACCTGGAGTTTGCCAAAATGCACGTGAAGGACTCTCAGACAATGAGAAACAAAATTCTCTGGTCTGATGAGACAAAGGATTGAACTCTTTGGCGTTAATGCCAGGCGTCATGTTTGGAGGAAACCAGGCACACCGCTCATCACCAGGCCAATACCATCCCTACAGTGAAGCACGGTGGTGGCAGCATCATGCTTTGTGGGGATTTTTTTCAGTTTTTCTGCAGGGCAGGAACTGGGAGACTAGTCAGGATAGAGGTGAAAGATGAATGCAGCAATGTACAGAGACATCCTGGATGAAAACCTGCTCCAGAAGCACTCTTGACCTCAGACTGGGGCGACGGTTCATCTTTCAGCAGGACAACGACCCTGAGCACACAGCCAAGATAACAAAGGAGTGGCCTCAGGACAACTAGCAGGAGCCCAGACTTGAATCTGATTGAACATCTCTGGAGAGATCTGAAAATGGCTGTGCACCGACGCTTCCCATCCAACCTGATGGAGCTTGAGAGGTGCTGCAAAGAGGAATGAAGCTGGCGAAACTGCCCAAAGATAGGTGTGCCAAGGTTGCAAAAATTTGCAAAAATCTCCCAAAAAAAAAAAAAAAAAATCACATTGTCATTATGTGGTGTTGTGTGTAGAATTTTGAGGAAGAAAATGAATTTTAATCCTATTTTGGAATAAGGCTGTAACATAACAAAATGTGGAAAAAGTGAAGCATTGTGAATACTTTCAAGATGCACTGTATATTAATAACGTTCTCTTTTTATTCTGTCTTGCAGTTTGTGAACTGACAAAGACTTTACAAGCAAAACACATAAACAACATATTTCACAAGAAATAATAATCTTAAGTGACGAGGCTCTGAAATGATGCTGTCTTGATCTATATGTGTTGTGATATGTGTTTTTTTTTCCCTCATATACTTTTTTTTCCTTAGATGTAGGTGGAAGATCAGTAGATGTACTTCAGTAGGAGTGGAGGATCAGTAGGGTTACACATTCATTATCACATTTATGTTATCTTTTAAGATGTTTTCAGTTTCACCTTCTGTCACTACTACAACTAAGCCTAAAATGACAGAATTTGTGATCAGAAGAAAATGAAGCTGCCAAATACATTAGATTTACAGACTATATAGTCTAAGTAATAAGATGACAGATATTAAAATATGTAACTTTTAGCTTTTTTTTTTTGTTTGTTTTTTTAATAAAAGAAATGTTACGGTCATCACCTCTCCTTCAGTCTTACTTGTTTCCCTGCCCTGCTATCTCCTGCTGTTTCCCCTGTCTGTCTCTTTCACTGTCTGTCTGCCTTGGCTGGGGAGCCAGGTAACCCAAATTGGTTAGATTATCGAAAACATTATTGATGAGCTGTCTCCTTACCTTAGGCTTTCTTTTCAGATTATCTGCTGCTTCCGGTACTCTCCGTTAGTCACTTGTTCTCCTGCCAGAGCCCTACACCAGCAGACTCTGCCCTTTGTGGATTCTCCCATGAAAGTATGTGCTTTTAATGACAAACTCTTGGTCAGTGTTTTACATTGAGATTTGTATGATCTTTGCACCCCAGAAACCACTAGTGTTGGTACATCCCTGGCTTAAACTGCAAAACCCTAGACTGGTCAGCTGGAAAAATCACACGGTGGGGCTCATTTTGCCATTCCACGTGCCTGCAGTCTGCTCATCCCCCAGCAGGTCTCCTGTATTCCTTTCACTGCTGCTCCTCCCATATTAACTCACATTCCCTCTGTTTATCATGACTAAGGGGAGGTCTTCAGTAAGAGGAGAACCCTCTCTTTACCACCTAATTGACAGTATGACTGTACAATGAAGCTTCTGTCTCAAGCTACATTGCCTTGAAATGGAGGCACTGGTTGGAAAGGGCTGAGATTCCCTTCATCGTTTAGACTGACAGCAAGAACCTAGCTTACATTCAGATGGTCAAAGGTCTGAACTCCCAGTGGAAAGCCCAGTGGTTTTGGCTTTACCCTTTACCCTCACTTGTCCAAAAACACCAAAACTGATGTCCTCTTCACCAGATCTCTTTTGAGGAAGCTCCAGCCTGCCCAGATATCATTTTAGCCTCCTCCTGTGTGGTAGGGGTACTCACCCCGGAGGTCAAATGCGTAGTCCATGAGGGCTTAAGGAGAGGAACCACATCCTGGCAAATGTGTGTGTGTGTGTGTGTGTGTGCCTCATGAAATGTCTCAGTGTGGTATGAGATTCAAGATTTTTATTTTCATTTGCACAGATAAAAACAGGTTTATTTTATTTAATTATATATTATTTTATTTAATTTTTATATATATATATATAATAAAATAAACCTGTTTTTATCTGTGCAAATGAAAATAAAAATCTTGAATCTCATACCACACTGAGACCATTTCAGAAGTGGTGCGTATTGCTCACCATGTGTTGTAGACTTGCTCAGATTTAGATAATTTAGCCATTTATCCTAATCTTTATGCTCCATGCTGTTCCTGACTTCCTGCCCAGCTCATCTTTTGTTTTGGGCTTGACGTGGCTCCTCCCAGAAATAAACGCGGTGCATATTTTAAATGATGCCGTGATCTGTTTCTAGGACACTTCTGAAATGTGCTGCTGTACATTGGGTGGAATCATATTCATTGACTCTGGGGGCTGTGTTGTAGCCGGAACACAACGCAGATGTGACCGATTGAATAAAGCTGTAAGGTTTTTTTTCTGTGTGTGTTCCAACTACAGGGGGATCACAATTCTCAGCCTCTCCCTGGGAAGGTCTACGCTAGGCAAGGGTACTGGAGAGGAGAATTCGGCCGATAAGTCGAGCCCCCTCGGATTCAGGAGGAACAATGCGGTTTTCATCGTCCGGTCGTGGAACACTGGACCAGCTCTATACCCTCCACAGGGTGCTTGAGGGTTTATGGGAGTTTGCCCAACCAGTCCACATGTGCTTTGTGGATCTGGAGAAGGCATTCGACCGTGTCCCTCGTGGTATTCTGTGGGGGTGCTCCTGCTGAGTATGGGGTCCGGGGGCCCTTTGCTAAGGGCGGAGTAAATGTACGACCGGAGCAGGAGCTTGGTTCGCATTGCCGGCAGTAAGTCAGACCTGTTCCCAGTGCATGTTGGACTCCGGCAGGGTTGCCCTTTGTCACCGGTCCTGTTCATAACCTTTATGGACAGGATTTCTAGGCGTAGCCAGGGGCCGGAGGGAGTCCGGTTTGGGAACCACAGGATTTCATCTCTGCTTTTTGCAGATGATGTTGTCCTGTTGGCTTCATCAAGCCAGGACCTTCAGCATGTGCTGGAGCAGTTTGCAGCCAAGTGTGAAGCGGCTGGGATGAGAATCAGCACCTCCAAATCCGAGGCCATGGTTCTTCGACCGGAAAAGGGTGGCGTGCCCTCTCCGGGTGGGTGGAGAGGTCCTGCCTCAAGTGGAGGAGTTCAAGTATCTCGGGGTCTTGTTCACGAGTGAGGGAAAGATGGAGCGTGAGATTGACAGGCGGATTGGTGCAGCATCCGCAGTTATGCGGTCGGTGTACCGGACCGTCGTGGTGAAGAAGGAGCTGAGTCGAAAGGCGAGGCTCTCGATTTACCGGTCAATCTACGTTCCCACCCTCACCTATGGTCATGAACTTTGGGTAATGACGACCGAAAGGACAAGATCAGCGGATACAAGCGGCCGAAATGAGTTTCCTCCATGCAGGGTGGCTGGGCGCTCCCTTAGAGATAGGGGTGAGAAGCTCGGTCACTCGGGAGGAGCTCGGAGTAGAGAGCCGCTGCTCCTTCAGCATCGAGAGGAGTCAGCTGAGGTGGCTTGGGCATCTGTTTCGGATGCCCCCTGGGACGCCTCCCTAGGGAGGTGTTCCAGGCATGTCCCACCGGGAGGAGACCTCGGGGAAGACCCAGGACACGCTGGAGAGACTATGTCTCTCGGCTGGCCTGGGAACGCCTCGGGGTCCCCCTGGAAGAGCTGGAAGGAAGTGTCTGGGGTGAGGGAAGTCTGGGCATCTCTGCTCAGACTGCTGCCTCCGCGACCCGGTCCCGGATCAAGCGGTTGGTTGAAGATGGATGGATGGATGGTTTTTTTTGGATCCTCATTTTAACTACCTGTACCTTGTGTTATATGTTAACTATGATTTACTGTTTTGTATGTTTTGTCTCCCTATATGTTGTGGTGCTGCCTCTGTGTGAATTTATTCCCATGTCACATGGAAAGAAATTCTACCTTTCGTACAGGCATGAAAAGAAGGTGAAGTGACATTCAGTCCTGAAGCAGCTAAAAGGTATTCAGTCATCATTCATTATTTCATTTTTACCTTTTACCATTTTTCCCACTGTGACATGTTAAAATGTTTTGGGGCGATAGGTGATTTTCTGTTTGAGCTTACTCCCTTAGTCTGCTGCTATGTTAGGCTAACTACAATGCAATATTTGATCTATAGC
Source organism: Scortum barcoo (assembly GCA_023238725.1). Classification (NCBI taxonomy): domain Eukaryota; kingdom Metazoa; phylum Chordata; class Actinopteri; order Centrarchiformes; family Terapontidae; genus Scortum; species Scortum barcoo. The sequence goes on from CM041531.1 coordinate 15,780,157, forward strand.
TGCAATCTGTCAATGATAAAGCTAGAAATCCACAGTGTAAATGTGTGTGTCTTTGTGTATGTCTGTGTGTTTGAGGTCAGCATTTCTGGCTTTGGGACAGTTGTTATATCTTTTGAAAAATATAAAGCCAACACATTTTGTTTCTGACAATCATGGGTTTGGGCTAAATCGTCACGTCTCAGCCTTCCCTCTCTCCCTCCTTTTCCTGCACATTCTCTACCCATCTGCCAGACTCTGCACCTCAGCCAAGGTTATCTCTTCCATCGATTCTTATCATCAGCTTTTCAATTGATCTATTACCCCTGCACCCCACCTACTTAATGCTAGCTTGATTAATTATTGTCCCCCACAGGGTTGGAAGTGGGGAGGCTGCCAGCGAGAATTCTCCAGATTAAGATGAATTTTCATTGTCTTTGTTCCCTGTAGTGTCAGAACACACCAACTTGTGTTGAAACACATTGGATTTAGAGACGCTAAAATGGCTTGGATCCTCTGCTACTGACACCAGATGTGCACTTAAGGCTGGTTACCCTATATACTGTTTGGTATGGGCTGCAGTGACTGTCTGTTTATTTTACATTACTTTAATTCTCTGTAGCATTCATTGTTATTTAGAAGCAACAGATAATTTGTAAAATGGAAATTTAATTCCCAAATCCAATTTACATTTTTATGACAAGCTTCATTGACACTCTGATATGTTTTATCCCTTGATAGCATGGGAGAGACAGAGAGTAAGGTGGAGACAGGAGGAGAGAATGGCAGAGGAAGGTTTTAACTGCATTGTGCACAATGGTTTTATCTCATTTTGGGCTTTTCGGCATGAAAACCCTCTCATTTATTTTGCATTGAGAATAAATGGCTACAGCTAAAAATGTAGTCTGAGGGTTTGTCATTTGAGGGTTCTATCAGTCTCGGTATTTGATGCCTATTTGTTCTGGCAGGAAAATGCCTTGTGGATATGAGCAGATCAACATATTAACAGTCCATTAATGCTGCTGAAAATCTCTCCAGCTGCCAACAGCTTGCAAAAGACACTGCTTTGCCTTGAGCAACAGTTACTGTATATTTGCAGTGGCAGGTAATTCAAACATAATGTACATATCATTTCAAGAGACATTACTGAGCTAGATTATGGATTCAGAAATTTTCTGGCACTTTGTGTTTGTTGGCTTCCTATTGTAACAAACCCACTTAGTTTCTCTCTGTTGGTTTAACAACATTTTAATGCAACATGATTATCTTTGATGTATGCATTTATTTGGCTTCATTTTGCAGTGTTGGAAAGTTAACAAGTACATTTACACCACCAGGAATTTTGAGGTATCTGAACTTTCCTTGAATATTCCCATTTTATGTTACTTTACCCCACTACATTTCAGAGTGATATATTGCTGTTTTTCCACTTACGACACTTACAACTGTTAATAATACAAAACATGTAATCATCCTATAAAATATTTGTTTAATATTAACTCCAGATTAATCATCTACAACAAAAAAAGGTACTTACACACTAAAACATCTGTGATTACAAATCAGTAATATAATGTATATTAATATAAATCAGGTGCATTCTGAGTACTTTTTACTTAGCTTATTTTACATTTGTAGTACTTTAGAAGTATGCTTATACTTGTTTTAGTATTTATACTTAAAGGCATAACTTGTATGATCTTCCTTAAAAACACTTTATAGACTTGTACAAAAACAATCACTGTCAACCATCACTTATAGCCTACCAGACGTGTGTGGCATTTTCTGTATCTGCAAAGGCCCTCTGCCTGTTTTTTATTTTGCTGCATTCGGGACATTTCTGTGTCCCCTCAGGTGTGAGGTACTTACAGAGGTGGGGCTCTACAAAAATAAAGCAAGCTGTTTCTATTTTGTAAGCACATGGCACCACCAGAAGTGTCAGTGTTTTGCAACCAAGAGCAACCAACAAGTCCTTCTCTTTATACCTTTAAGTAACATTAAAATGGCAGGATTTCTACTTGTAACTGAGTGTATGTATTTTTGTTATGAAGTCTCCATAGGTCCAAAATTTTGGATGCAATCCGAAAAAAAATCAGTGGTTAACCAACCCTATGTGTATAACTTATAGTTAGTTTTGTTATGTTTTAAACCTTTTTAGATTGAACATAGTAAACATTAATAAAGTTTAGTAAAATATGTACTTTCCATGGAAAAAAATACACCTACAATTCACGTCATGCACTTGTGAGATGAAAAAATGAACCTTTCAAATTTATATATTAATACATACACCAACCTGCATACACACCAGCAATGTACTAATTACCCAAATTCATCAGTCTATTTTATTCTACTCCTGGCAGGGTCTCTGTTGCTAGGAACTGAGTGGACAAGAAGCAAGATGGCAGATATTTTTTTCATACAAATTTGGTCACTGCTTTTATGATTTCCCCATAATTAAGGTTTCAGGCATAATATAATTGTATAATAATCTGTAGATTACGTCCACATACAGATTGTTCAGTGTTTTATGCATTTCTAGTCTCAATGAAAGAACTGTTGCCCTTTCCCTGAGGAAACCTTTGACAGATAACAGCATATGTGAAACATAAAAAATATCTGTAAAATAGAACACTTTTTAATACTGCTTCTAGCTTCCTCACAGTGTGAAACCAGTGTTACTTCTGCAATAGTCCAGGACAACTATCAACACTTGAGTCTTCACTGTGGTCTGCCAGTCATTCAGACAGAGATCTAACTTGAAGAAATCTCCAAAGCTCCAAGTCCAGTGAGGAAGAAGAAAGCCATGAAATAGCATCTACCTTCAGTTTACACAACAAAGGTGGGGCCAGATGAGTCAGAGTCAGGCAAATTGCTACTGTGAACAATAAACAGATGCAGCAGTTGAACCACCACACACACACACACACACACACACCCTGTTGGGTAATGATATGAGCCTGACAAATGATGCAGGCAGTGTAGTAAGAGGATAAACAATCAGGGTGTACCCACCCTGGTGTCCTTGTAGGTCAGTAAGCCATGTAGGCCTTCAGATGCTCCTCTCTGCATAAGAACACACCTCAAAAAGATAAATTTCTTGCCTTTAGATGTGGTTGACTGTGTGTATGTGTGTGTGTGTGTGAGTGTGTGGAGAGAGGAGCTCCCTCTCTCACTTCTTCTCTCAAAGCGTACAATATTCATCTTTTGCTCTCACAAGCTCACAAGCTCAACACCTAGTGAACCACGTAAAGTCCTCCCAAATGATGATTAACTGCAGTAATTACTGTATTGTGTAGTGTCTATAAGGTGTGCAGATTAATTTATTCAATTATTTTATGCTTGCATTCAACTGTTGCAGAAATGAAAGGAAAATAGCACTTTCTGTGATCTGTGGATTTTTACACGTGCGATTCATCGTGTCCGTCAGAAACAGTCAATTATTGATGTGTAAGATTCTGAGAGTCAGTGAAGTGAAACTGCAGATTTCTATCTTGGGCACTGGCAGCCACCGTGACGTCTTATAAATTCAGATGAATGGAATACACATAATACCATTTCTTATGTAATTCCTTTGTGCTGCAGTCAGATCTATCAGTATGTGCAACTTTCCTCATTACTGATGCCACACCTGTCAAGTTTTCTGTTCTTGCGCTGCAGTTTACATAATGCAGATTACATTGATATCAGGGGCAGATTTACAACAAAGAAAATATTTAAAATCTATTGCTGTTTGTCTAGCTTTTACTGAGAGACTCAGCAATGACAGCAGAGCTACATTAGCTGGAAGAAAACGCTGAGTTAAGATAACAAAACATAACCAAACTTGGATGCTAAATTACACAAGCAGAGGTTTGATTTATGCTTTAATTTGTCATTTTAAGCAGGATATTAACTTTTAACATTACAAGGGAAAAGGCGTTCAGGATGGAGACTAACCAATGTTGCTGGGCTTCCTCAGAATAGGACAGAGCTGCTGGTATCAAGGCGTCGCCCTCATTACAGCCTAATGCACATCACTGCAACTTGCAGAGAGATTCAAAGCTTGACAAGCTTTGTTACGGATTCACAGGTGGACAATTGGTGTTTGAGGGAGGAGCTAGACATGCTGTTTTTAATTTGACATGAACACAGACTGTTCTATAATCCACAGAAAGAGGTGCCGGGACAAAGATTGCAGAAAACAGCCCCAGACAGTCAACGTGATACAACACTTAGACCGAACCACAGACACTCCACACAAACTGAAGGCTAGACTTGGGTAATAATCCTGTCAGGTAGTTTATTAGCATCTGTCTGGCCTGGATTCTGATGCTGCTCAGGATGTCAAGTGGACCGTCGATTGAGAGAAGCAAAAATATCTTTGCAACAGCCTGAGTGACCTAACTTCGCTCTTTTTCTTCTCAGTGTTCTCTCACCACAGTGCCACTTACTCTCAAGGACATTGCTTAGGAAACCAGCACAAGAGCTAGAGAGACAGACAGTCTAACAAACCAACCTACGAGAATACTCAGAGACCAAGCGAGAGTGAGACAATTTATTTCTTTTCATTTCCTTGGAGTTTTTTTTTTTCCTTTTTTTTTCCCCTCCCCTCGCTAGCTCTCTGACAAACACCCCTTACCCTGGCAAGCTCGCTCTCTCTTGCTCCCTTCCCCTGCTTGTCATATGTGGTTTCAGAGCGCCAACCTAGCTTTGCGCCTCCAAGGGAGCTTCAGGCAAGTGTCACTTTAAGTTACACGCGGCACGTAAAAACCAGGCGCCAAGCTAACAGTAATAGATCTGTGCAAAATCAGGTCAAATGTCGGCGTCTCTATCCCACCCTCCTGGTGATTGTTACATTTGGAGAGCAGAGGCTGGTGATTTTAAAGAAAGAAAAGATGCCATAATCAGCGCGCTAACCTCTAGCCCACCACCCCCACTGTCTTTGCAATCCGCCAGAGAGTGAATAATGCAGACATAACATAGGAGGCAGAGGAAGCCACAGGGAAAGAAAGGAAGTTATGTTGGAAGAAGTACACGTCCCCTGAAGTTATGACACATATAGGACCCATGTCTATCAATTTTACTCACAGAGGAATGAATGATTGCCGGGAAGAAGTGGCTGAACAGCTTGTGACATTCAGCATTATCACAACAGATATGAATCCAGGGCTAAGAGAGGTCTAAAGACACATGTAAGGACGCTTGCATAGGGAGGATATTTTAGGATGTAAATATATTGCAGCCATTTGATAAATTTTTTGTGGAAAGTGGGAAACAGAAAGTTGGTGTTGGGGAGGTGCTAAGGAAAGGGGAAAAAAATAGAAGCAAAAGTAAAAACGTGCTTGTCAGAGACAGTTACCCTGTGCTTTATCACTTTGCAGAATTACTATGAAATAAAAGAAACATCTGCAAAGCGGCGTCAGGCATTGGCACTGAGGGCAGCACTTTTCCTTGTGAGGGTTCCTGGTACCTGAGTGCTTCAGCTACATCTAGTGGCAAAGTTCCTGCCCATGCTTTTAGTGAGGACCTGTGATTTGTAATTTAAACTGCAGTGAGAACACATTATTGTCGTGGCAGGCTGCAGGAAAGGACTGCACCAAATGACGGCACATTTTGTCTTTATGTGTAGCAGGAAAGGAAAGTAGAAAGAATATGCATTTATAAAACACAACAGTGAAGTCAGAAGGAGGAAAAACAAATGTCATAAACCGATTATAATAAAATCAGAGGCCTTAGGGACTGTAGAGAAAAAATATTAGAAGGGAGGTTTAAGTGTTTTTTTTTCTTTTTGATGAAGGTAAGGTAGCCTTTCGTGATTGAACATTTCCTCCTCAGAGAGTATGTTATTTGTCTCTGTCCTGCAGCAGCTCCCCACTTCACTTTACGCTGCATCTGAACAGAAAGCAGAACTACAGTAAAGTAAAATGTGTCAGGAAAAGTGCGAAAGTGTCATATAAAGTGAAAGTGAAGCCACTCGCCTCACTAAAATGGATGCATCGTGTTTTATGATTTCACCCATACTGTGTCATTTAGTGGCCCTGTGAAAATGTCTTTATTCCATGAACACAACAGTTCTTACATTTGCGCATTTTCATTTATTTGTGGCAAAATTAATTGCACCAATTCATATTGTATTTCATATTCGTATATTGTACATTGTTGTATCTTTGAGATGTTGAGAGAGTGTTGAAATGTTTCTGTGAGTCATAGGGAGGCTCCAAATTAATTATTAATAATTCTGGGCCCTCCCCACCACTAATAATGCTTTGTTTTTTTTTAATAGCGAAACACAATATTCAGCCTCCTTCCCAACATCAGTGATTTGTATACAGTCCTTTATTAGTCTTAAGCTTTGTCAGCTTTTACACAATTTGACTAAAGACTGTATTGTATATGTGGGTCGCTCTGTGTGGAGTGTGTGTGACAGAAAAACATAATTTCATTGTCATAAACTGTTGAAGTGCATGCATTTACATTTAGTACAGCAAATTAAGTGTTGTTGAAACTTAATATAATACAAAGCTTACAAAACACCATTCATATCCTATAGACTGTGTTTGCGCATGGCTGCAATAGACTGCACAGTGATCTAATGGTAATCTAATGGAAATCATGGTAATCTAATGGAATACATTTTGCTCTGCAGCAAAGATGAAAGGAACACATGAAAAGCCCCTGTGATTCACAACTGTTGGTAAAAAGCACTCTGCTCACATCCCTCAACAACAGTGTAGGGCAGCAACAACATCAGCTGAGGTGTCAGAAACTGTCCTGACCAATCTCTGGTGAGAGGGTATAACGTATCACAGTGACATTACATTGTATTAAATGCATACCCTTCATTACTTAAAATATATATTTTTATTACATAAAATCCCTGTCTGCGTAAGTATTTTTTATTATTTACATCCATTGTTTTTGGAGTATAGTGTTGATGAGCTAATGCAGTGGATTTCTATAACCCTATAGCTAACTCTGATCATTTAAAATTTAAAGCAGTAAGATGTTTTCAACTTGTCAGCAGGGATTACAAAGCAGTGTATGATCAAGGTATAAACTGACAACATAAATTACCATGGCAGCTCTAAGCAATAAAGTCTGTGACCAGTACTCCTCAGCACCAGGGGTCAACAATGGCACTGGTGCTTACATAAAAAGTAACAACAGGTGAAATGTCACACAGAGCAATGTTGACTGTCAGGTTTCTCTAAAACAATATTTCTTTCCATTTTTGCTTAATTATTGGCCATTTTTATAACAGAAGTCAAACATTATAATCATAACATTGTTTAAAATAATATAAATTTAGGCCAAAATGCTTTAATTCATAGAATTAAGCATCAAGGCTACAGCATCATTAGCAACAGAAATAGTGCCAACTTCTTCCTGATTCTTGGGTTAAATTTTTTTCTGTAGTAGATTACTCCAGGAGACATAAACGTGATCAATGAGGCACTTGACAAAAGGTTAAGGGGTCACCAAAATGGTAAAGATCCATCCTCTGGGAACATGAAAATCCATATCAATACTAATGAAGATTCAACCATCAATTTTGTTTTAATATACCTTGTCATGGAAAAAAATGAAGGGACAATTTTGACAGGAAAGGTTGGAGGGTCACCAAAGTATCAGGCTACTGAGGACAAAAAACATATGTACCAAATTTCCCATCTGTTTGTTGAGATATCATACTCAGAGCAAAGAGTTGGAAAGGCAAACTGTCCATTGGGTGTTGAAACTAGTAATATAAGGCAATATGAGGAAGTTAAAAGTTGACCTGTTGTCAAACCCCTTGACCTTTTGTCTCAATGATAACTTTTTCACCTTTAGTTTATTCACAGTGTGATCTTTCTATAAAAATCAAACAACTAAGTGCCCAGCTTGAAGCAGGAGAAATTGTCGGCAGTGCACAGCCAGTAGTAGAAGACAATGCTGACCTCATACCAACCTGTAACAATGTGTAGTAAAAAACAAAGATACAGTGAAATATTGGACTTCTCTCTGTGAGATCAAAATTTAAGCAATTCTTCAGTTTGACTTTGCCTGTTTTACCAAATGCGATGAAAATGAACTATTTCACTTTAATAAATAAATTAATACAGATCAAGTGGTCAAAAACACTCACTGAGTGACTGAATGAGTCTTCCCATCCTCACGGTGTATCTCCTTGTTTCACTGAAGCACACTTTTCACGTGTCCCTTTGTTTCCTAAATGAGGGCAAACCTCTTTATCCATCCACCCACTGCTCTACCTGTTTGTTCTGCTCATCCCTACAGTAAAATCCATATTAAACCTCTAACTAGTCTGCACACTTAATAGACAAATATGGATTAATACAATAAAACATGATCTTAAATCATCATAATAAATTTATGCACAACAATCAGATAAAATAGAATTTCAGATTGGTACAATGTACTTTTTTTTCATAATCTCACCAGGCATTTATGCATTATTCCTTCAGTATGATCATGTGAAACTCACTCAGTGGGCTACCTTGCTGTGACAAGAGGTCTCTTATCTCTGCAGTGGAGGCCTTTGGATTTCAACAGGCTTTTGAAAAAAATCAGCCTTTACAAATCTTTGCCAAGTATACTGAGCGTCCTACGACGTGGTGCTTTGGCACAGGATGAGAGCAACGACGATGCTGGAGTAGCTTCATTGCTTTTTTTTCTGGGTTCATGCGCTTTACACTTAATACGGCTTTCATACCAATGATCTGTGAATGTTACTGTCAGCTGATGTGGATATGAGAATCATCCAACTGGCCGTACAATAGAAGAACACTGTCAGTGTAAAGCCATTGCAGAGCATATGCTTTCAGATATTCAAAAAATAAATTCAAATCCATTTTTGTGTATTTGCGTAGAATTAGAATTGCATTTAAAATAAAGCTCATTAAGATTATTTTAGGCCATTGGTGTAATACGTGTTTTCAAGCATTTTCACTTTCATCATTAACTGCTTAGACATAGTTCATAAGGCAAAGGTGTGTTTACTTGTTTCCCTTCATCAGCTACTGCATATGTGTGACACGTTCAAGTTTTCTTTGTTTTCTTTGAATGATTTCTTTGAATGCTAAACTGATAAGAAAACTGATAAAAAAAGGGAAAGATTTTAGGAAAGTCTGGAAAATTAATTATCTTGCCACCACATGTTTATGTATTAACTCCTTGTTGGGAACCACAAATGTAAAAGAATTTTTTTTTTTGTTTTTTATTCTATAACTATACGTGCTTTCTGTCATCGGTGAAAAAGTGAAAAGAGACAGAACAAGGAGCTTCATATATTAGTTTCTATACAAATCTGAAGATACATACTGTAGACTGAAACCCCTTTAAATAACTATGCAGCCCCCTATGTTTTTCTGAATAAGGATCAATGGTACTTCTTTAGTTCTACATCAGAGACTGTGTGTTGTGTTGGACTTCATCATGGTTCTAAAACATTAAGTGGGTCATGGGCTGCTCCCCTTCCCAATGGCAGATTGTGTATGCAGGCACTGGACCAACTGGCCAGGAAGATCCTATTTAATTTTTCACCATACTGCAATATTGTACGCTATTAAAATGCATAGAAAGAGCAAAGACATTAATAAAGTATAGCACAGTCATACACACACACACACACAAATGTATGTTAATATATTAGAAATGTAATGTATAATTAGAGTATTGTGTTATAGTTATCATTTATAATAATACATTTTTAAATCAAACATTTGGACTACTTATTGTGCCTCATAGTAGAAGCCTTGAAAGAAACTGGTTAATTTGATCATTTAAGACTTTAGGAAATGACAATAGGCCACTTCATACCGGCTTCATTGAGGAAAGGTCTTGCTGTGCTTGGCCTGCTTTGTTTTTCAAGAAGTTCTACATGGTTATTTTGGGTGACTTTAATTTATGCTAAGCCCGTACTTGCCCCTCTGCGGGTGCAGTGACATAATGCTATAAGTCACACCAGACACTAACAATAGCCACAGGCCAGTGGTCAGCTCTGTTTTTAGATGACTGTTGAATCATTTGAAAAAAGATGTCGCTTGTTTGCTATTAAGTGCTTTGCCATTTCCAGCCTGGGGCAGTGGCTAGCCAAGATAAATAACCATCTTGCGGTGTTAGCTGAATTCTTTCCTGGCTAAACAAATAAGCATGACAAGGGTTGCTACACAGTGTTGTTTTAGTATTGCTCCCGATTTTGGTGTCAAAAGAAATGGTTGACAAAGACATTAATGTTTTATTACTGCCCATAAACACGCTGTCAACACAGCCCACTGAACTCTGTATGTCAAATTATATGGCTCCAGCATTGCAGGCGTCAGCAAAGATATGGTATCTATCACTACTGTTTTCTACAAGAGTATTTTCCAGTCATTACTCAACTCTGGTGACCCCACTAGCACAAGAAAAATATGTGGCACTCAGTAGAACACATGACAATTTTGTGCAATTTTTAACATAAAAAACTGAAATATCTCAATTGGATATTTGATGGATTTCTACAAACATTGATGGTCCCAGAGGATGAAACCTGCTGACTTTGGTGATCTCCTGATTTTTCATCTAGCACCACTACCAAATTAAGATGGGTCACAGTTAAACAGAATTGAGTTCTACTTAGATAAGGACGAGGTGAGGGCAAAATCTGTTTTTCACTGATAATGTGAATTAAGCTGTGAGCACAGCTGTAGTCTTAAAATATGCCACTTACATTAGTTGAATTCCTGACTAAACATAATTGCTTTCATGGCAACTCGCTTCATATCGGAATATGCAATTTTACTGTATCTGAAAAAGGACATGACATTCACTTTATGTGATTATCGTAACACAAATTTACCAGTTGATATTGTACTACCTTTCTCTATTTTAATCTAATGAATACAGTGGCAATGTGCCCATGTTGTCTCACAGGAAAAATGATGAAGACTTTGCTTTGAAGACTCACTATGTGGATTCATATAGAACTTTGTATATACTATACAATTCACTTAGTCAATTAGAAGTGATGAGTACACCATGCCTACCACCTTACTCTGACTGATCAGTGTGCAAAAGTTATTTATTTGTTTGATAACAGATGGACAGAAAGCAATGGAAAACATCCTGTCCAAAACTATTCACAGACTTAAAGATAAAAGAGAAAGCACTGCTAGTATTCATTCAGCACTATATTCATGATAGTATTTGATCAGTTAAAGCTCGTCTTAAGGCCCTCAAGGCCAGTGTTTTCCTGCTTCAGATCGTTTTTTAAGGCATTTGGAAAAAATGTTGTTTAAATTACCTTTGCTGAGACTGAAATTTGAAAGGAAACTCTGCTCAGATGGCAAAATATGACTGAATCTACTGTGAAATATTTTGAAGAAGAGGTTTTGAATGTACACCAATATGTGGCATTGGAACCAAATCGAAATCTTTGCTGTGTTTAAAGTTGAATATATATCAGGTTTTCAATCACAACTGGCAATGATTCAATACTAATTCACCCATTATCTAAAAGGATGTCTGGGATTTTTGATATCTTGAAACAATTTTCTTTATTTGTACTTCATAGCACTCTGAATTACTAAAGGTGAGTTGCAATATCTTTTTTTTTTTATATTGCAGTACAGCTCTAAGAGGGCAAAAATAAAAAATGATATAAACAAAGATATTTTTTAGATGAGTGCAGAGGATTTCATTTTAAATAATATTAAGCTACTACAATAAATCCAGCAATCTCGAAATATGCCAGAAGGTGGTCTTTCGAACACATTCTTAATTTCCAAATGTGTTTGTTTCTTTGTTTGTTTGTTTTGGGTTGCTTTTACTTTTTAAAAGAGGCCAGGACAGTTTTGCAAACATTCACAAGAAATCACTGTTTAATCTTTTGAGGGTCAACGCATAGGTCATCACTGAGGTCACTCCATACAGTCACTATTCATGCGGTCATGTCTCTATATATATTACTAAAATTGTAAACACTAAGAATAGCTATTTTCTTGCCAACAAATGTGATGAAACAAAATCAAATATAATTATCTGATAATTTAATGAATTTAAAAGACATTTGAAAAAAGGCAATTTGAAAGGCACATTAAATGAAGCCAACCTTGACAAATGTTTGTTTAGTGTCTGTTTAGTTGGAGCTGAAGGGATGGACATACATAAAAGTGTGTACCAAATTCCAAGCCGACTCAGCCAATAGTTGTTCAAAAGTTCTGAACCAACACACTGACTTTGCTGTCCACAGAAGCCTGCCACTAATGTGGGTAGAAACACCAAAAGCAAATGTGTACCTTCAGGGTCCAGAATGAAAAGAGGATATAAAGCTAGTGGAAGTTCAACAAGAAAAGGTTGCTTACCTTACTGAGGGCATGCCCCCAACAGTCCCCATTAAATATAAGTAAGCACCTTGAAACAATATTTTTTCAATTATAGTATACCAAAATTGAAAATATGGCCCTTACAATATATTCAGTTTACATAAAAACTATGGACTCTATAAAGATGTTGATTTGAATTTTCAACGTCAACCATCAAGAAACCTTTCTGACCATAACTCAGTGTTGAATTAACAACTTTTATTAATTGGTTGATGACTTATTATTGAGTTCTATAGGGGTAAAAGGGCAGTTTTATGATATCATCCTTTGCCTTGGCAGAAAGGAGAAAGATTACAGGCCAATTGGGACACTAGTTGTGGAATTAAGTCTTTGTGATCATGAAAAGAACCTGCCAGTCAGTGCCACAGCACACAGAGATTTCTGTGAATAAAAAAAAAAAGTTTGAAATGTGAGCCATTGCTGTCCACATAAAATGTATTCCTGTGGTTTAATTGTTACTGCATGAATATAATTGAGGGCAATCAACAATGTCTTTCCATCACTTTCTTTAAACAAATTCTGTTGGTAAGTTCCTTCAGTAGGGAGACCTACAGAGTCATTAAGATGCTAGTTATAAATATGGACAAAATGTATCTTTTCTGGCTATAACAAATTCATCATTGTGTGCATACTGTTTGTAGAACAGTCTTGAAAAATGATTCAGTTTGCATGAGAAAGGGCACCTGGACAGATGGCCCTGCACCAGCTGGACCTCTGTCTGTGTACATGTGCCCTATTAAATCTCTGTATTTTATTCCTTTGAACCAGAGATCTCATTTGTATCCATCTTTGAAAACAAAAAAAGAAACATGATACTTTGAAGGGAAAAGTGGGGTGATATTTTGTCATGACAATTCCAACTTGATGAGACAGAAAGGACATCTGTTTGAACAAGCAGACAAGCAGTGGCCATGCTCTTCCACATCTCACTTTTCATAAGCTTGTTTCATAAGACTGTGTGTGTGCATAGCGACCCAATCAGTGATAGCAGAGGCCAGTTGGGGGGTGTGGGTGGAGGGTCAGTTCAGAGCAAATTGGCGCTATGATTGATGAGTTATACCAGAGATAAGGCTTTTATCTTTTACCTCTCTTTCTGTATCTTTCTGAGTATCATTTTTCTAAAACTGAAGATACAAATTTGCAATGGTACAAAGGTGTAGCCAACTCATTTTTGGTCAACACATGCAAAAGTGTAATCCTGGAATAGCACACCTTTGGGAAGATAACCTTGAGCGGGCCTCCCATTAACAATGTATTCATGGAAGGCATACATTCTCAACAGGTGGAGCTGAAGTGGTGGTCACTAATGACCGAGGAAGTGTAATGGGTCTAACTGCACTGTGTTGTACACTGGAAAAGAACCACACTCCCCAGGATTATCTTTCATCACCACACATCATGTCTTCTCCTTCTCTTGTAAAGACACAAAACACTAACAGGGTCTCTCTTGCTTAAACACTCACTGTGCCCGTGCAATTAGAAGAGTCACAAGAAAAGCTAGGGGATCACCAGAGATGTTTCTGCCTGGACTAAAGTGGGGAACAGACAGACTGACTTTTCCATCCATTAAAGCAGAAGAAGTAAACAGTGTAAAAAGTGAAAATCCCAGAATGAAAAGTAAAGGAAAAGCTAAAAAAAGACTGTCTCTCTAAACTTCAGGTTCAAAGACAGCACATTCCCTTATATAGAAAACATAGGAACCATTTCTCCATCAAAAGTGTGTCAGCATCTGCTGTAGTAGGAAAAATAAGAATGTAAATATGAATCTGTACCCAAAATATTTGAAAGGAATTTACATAAAGAGCACTGTTCATGATGTAGTACATCGCCATACACAGTCTTCCATAAGCACTTCCTAACAGGCTGAGAAAAGAGAACAGGCTGGCTGTGAACTGTCTTTGTGAAGGACCTGAAACATTACTGTCACCCTCACAAAGCATCTTGCCCGAAATGTAACTTTTGACATGTTGAAAATTGTTTCCAGTTCCTGGTATTGTCACAGTCTAATTTGTGTTTGGGTCTTAATAAAATCTGTGTCCACACATTTGATCCCAGATAGACGTAAATGGGTGCTGCATTAATGTAACGGTAATGTACTGTGAAATACACACTTATTTATGACACATCTTCTACATGATCCCTACTCACATTTGTTCAGAATTAATGCCCCTATTTGAATTGCAGGAAAATGCTGAATCAGACAAATAGGATATTATATTGGTGGTATGTTGCCCAGTAACTATGATGCCTAAACAATGGATGCAAATGACAAAGTATATAGGACTATTATTCTTCATGAACTTTTTTTTTCCTCTGCATTAAAAAGGCGAAATGATAAACACACCAGTGTGCATCCACCTCTATCGACAACTGTTCCTCTCTGTGGCTCCTATGGAAAATCCAATTTTACACACCACGGCCTTTGTAGATTACTTTCTATTTCCTCCACCAAATTTTTATGAAGACATTGTGATTTTATTAACCAGTAAATACAGTTCTGTGTCACATAGTATGCATAGACATACATAAAGATCCGTCAAACAGACTGAGAGATGGAGACGCAGGTATTAAATCAGAGCAGTTACTTCAAACCTGTTGTAGTGCACAGGATCCATTCTACAGTCAATATGTGCGAACCACTGCCAACATTACACAACTCCCGAAACTGCTTACTGATAAAATAATGTGTCTCCATTGCATGCATGTAACATTAAAAACAAAATACCTATTATTTATTTCACAAAACTGCAAGAACATTCTCTAGACAGAGTAGTTTTACTTTTTACACCGTACTGGGTAGTACTGGGTAGTGAGAAGAAATGTTTTCTGCCTTGTAGTATTACCTCATCATGACCCAGATGGAACGAAAGAAACAAATAAAAGAAGTAATAGAAAGAAGACAGGAATCTGTAAGAGTTACTAATATATTGCTTGACTCTTACAGATGCAAATATACACTATAATACAAACACAACTACAACATCTCCTGTTTGGATTCAGTCAAAGACTGCATGTTGCATGTTATCAGCTTCTCCTCCACCCTTTCTGCATTCTGCATTTTTCACCCATTAGTATCGCCAGTTATTCGAAATACTTGCTATTCACTAGTGATCACTAGATAATCACACTAGTGGCTCCCAAGCCTTTTGGCTCGTGACCCCTCAAAATGATGCCTACTTGCATCCTCCATCACAGCTATAGTTTTGTCCAGTTCAACTAAAGAATAAAATCATCCAATAACTTGGGATAGAAAAGTCACCATGATTCTGTGCTGTGTTTTGCTACCCTGTTGGTCATTTTGCAAACACTTAGGATTTTATCTTGCATCTTCACAATGGAATGGAAATCACTGTTTTACATATCTTTCAAATATGTTTGCAATACCATTGCAAGAGTTACTTAAAGAGGATTTGTTTTAATGTACCTTTCCAGGCTGCTTTTTTGGGTTATTCAAGTTTTTAAAAGTGGAAACATGCAGTATAGTGTGTGTCAAGTAACAAACCATCCTCCATTAGCCTGGCTCACCTTCACGAGCAGCCTGGCACTGTGAACAGTGATTAAACATACTTTCCACTGCGAAACACTAATTCAGAAAAAGGCCCAAAGCATAACAGCTCCCTTCAGTGATCATATTTTTCTCAGTAATTAGTGTGGCATTTTTGTCTCCTATGAGAGCAATCCATTTTAACTATCATAAAGGGGTTCTTTGTTTAAAAGTGCTCATTTGTTTCAAAGGCATATTGTTGGGATCCCAAAAGCAAAGATTTACCATAGATTCTTGGATATGTGCACTTTCTATTTTTATTTTTTGAAATTTGATCCTATGTCTGGGCCTTGGTCCTTTGAGAATTATCACACAACTCTGTAGACCCCCCCAGTATGGCTAAGCAGAACTGAGGAACGGGCTCAATACTTCCTACATATTACACTGGGTATAGAGTGATAATGAGAAAAGATACTGGACATTTATCGGGTGGGGAAAAAAACATGACTTTAAACTAATGCAGCTGTTGCTCTATGGCTGGATGTGCAAACAGGTAACTGTATGCCAACAATTTTGGCATATTGAGATGATAATAGTCAATGTTATGTTCACAGCTCTTTTCTGCTCCTCCCAAGTGACCAAAAGATTAGTTACTGCAGTTTTTATGGTGGTGCTGCACAACTTACACTGATCTAATAACTCTGGATTGTGTGTTATATTGATGTGGGTCACATTTGCATCATGATCTCTCCACAGACCGGAAAGTTTAGCGTCAAAGAATCCCTGAGTTCTGACTCACTACCAGAATGGGGAGGCTTACGTTAGCTTACTGAGTGCCAACTTTAGGAGCCAAAGCAAGATTAGACTGCATCACACTAATGGAAACAAATCCATATAATCACTCGAGGATGTTCCTACAGGGACATGCAGCATACAGCACACTGTCTCTGCTGTCTATAGCCTTATTAAATATGTATATAATGTGCCTGTATCACCATAAACAGTACAAAGTCGTGGTCAGTTTATTTCCACCTGCCTTATGGTATTTTATTTCCTAAATCAAAACAAAACAAAACAGATAAAACTGCTCCATTGTCATTTGTCTCATTTGGTCTGTGATCAGGCCTGTTTAGTTTGCAAGAACAGCTGCTCGGATCCAACTGCTTCTCATAAAGCAATCAGAAAATCAACACAGTTCCGGAGTCTCCAGGTGGTTTGACCTGCTACAAACAGTGTCATTACATAACAGGCAATTGAAAACAGTGGGTGTGTTCGGAGGTAAAGTATTATGCACATCAAACTTCCTCGCAAAGCATTTTAGCCTTCCGCTATTTCAGCCTACTGAGAATAATTGTGCAGGAGCTTATTTATTTGCTCTGCGCCTGATGCTGAGAATGGGCAGCTGGAGAAGGCACAATATTAAAATCAACAAAATAAAGAACTTTAAATTGCCAGAAATCTTGATTTTATTTTCCATCACAAACACATCATGCTATTCCACTAGGAGGGGCTTACCAGAAGTGTGCTGATAATAAAGTATATATTGTAATTCTTTCTGGATAATAGAGATATCAGATTGTTTTTGTTATTTTTTTTGTAGATGTAAATGTGGTTATGATTATCAATCACAGTGCCAGACATCTATGACTGTGTGTTTTATCGTAAATGGAAGGAAAGGAATATTCATAATCTTTTCCTCATTGTAATATATCGTGTTATTGTGTTTTATGTAGTTTGGTAAAGTCAGCGTGATAACAAGAGGACCGTAACAAGAATGATGGCAGTGAGTGTCCTTTAGACTCCAAACCTCCAAGACTGCTCCTCCTTCTTACAAATCCCAGCAGGGCTTAGGAATTGACACCATGCTGTGCAGCATTCAGAGTATTTAGGAACTAATCTGCCATACGTTTATAGAGCAGATTTGTACATAGTGAGGCTGCAAACTGTGGTTTCGACTGAAATGTTTCAACAGCTGAAATGTTGTACTGACATTCATGCGCCTCCTAGGATAAATTATCATCACTTTTAATCTAGAACCATCATCATGTAAACGTTCAATTTGTTGATTTATGATGACAGCCCATCAGCATCAGCAGGCCCCTCAGCTGTACTGAGGTATGCTAACACACTATGCTACTAACTAAGACAATGAACATAGTAAACATTATACCTGCTAACCATCAGCATGGTAACCTGAAAATGCATGGGTATTTTTAAAAAATATTCCTACTCTACATACCTTAGGTTTTTTTAGTGACTCTGCATTTGTACATGGCACCTTAGGGAGTGTATGAAAATGGTATTGCTTCTAAACCCTGAAGATTAGATCATATATATCACAGACACCTACCAAACACAAATTAGTCATAGGCACTTGCTGTGGCCATGCAACGTGGTTGAGCTGCAGAGGTTCTATTTCAGGACAAACCAAGGATTTTTATGGCCCTTTTCCACTAGTACCTACATCAGCTCAGCTCAACTCGACTCGCCTCGGTTTGTGCACGCGTTTCCATTATGTGTTAGTACCTGGTACCAGGTACTTTTTTAGTACCTACTCGGCCGGGGTTCCAAGTGAGCTGAGTCGAGCCGAAAATGTGACGTCGGCAGAGACGGCAGGCCACTGATTGGCCAGGGCCTGATGTCACTAGATGCGTCGGGAGGAGAGCGACTCGTTCGTAAGAGTCAACCGCGCCATTTTTAAAACTCAATAACAACAACGAACACGATCAGAGATGGCTGCACAGAAATCAACCCCGGTGGAGCAACAACGAGGTGCAGACATTTCTTTGTCTGGTGGCCTCCATAGCTCCATAGTCATTTCGTGTTTGTGTCGCATAACAAATGACGTCGCTGAAGTTTCGTCAAGCCGCGTTGCCTAGGACAGATTTAATTTGACCCCACGCGCTGAGGTGGTACTCTCTATTGTAATGGAAAACGACCGAAACTGAGTCGAGGCGAGGCGAGGCGAGCCGAGCCGAGTAGGTACTAGTGGAAAAGGGCCATTAGAGAGCAGCAGTCATTTCAAAGTTGTGGCACCGCTTTCCCTTTCTCCAGTGTGGTCAGCTGAAGTTTTTTTTTCAGGAATGCACAATCCTTGTGAGATCTTGTGGCATCCCAAGTTGGAAATTAGGCCAGGAAAACAACTTGCTTGTTTATAGAAGCAAGGTCAAGCCAGTTGAAGCAGCACTATAAGGTTCATTGACTAGTCCTGACTTAACTTGGGGCCCCACCTCTAGACTGTCGTCTAATTCAGAGCTCAAGTCTTCTGAGCTAGCTTTGTTATTCTCAGGCTCAGGTTCTACATTTAAATGATTTGATTCATAAATGGCACAAATATTTATTCCTCATCATCAGTAGCCACAGGACCGTCTTCATTTCCAAAGCTACTCTCATCAAATCCCCCAATATCAAAGCAACTGCTGCTCTACACTGAACCTGGGGCATCATGTTACTGTGACAGTGATGTAACCTTTTCATTATTGAGACTGTTTTTATTCATAGTAACAATAAAACAACAGTGACATTGTGAAGCCAACAAGGAAGACTCAACATTACAAGCTATCACTTGAATCCAGCATACATCCAGCAGATATGTAACACAATTGCACACACAAAAAATTCTTTCAGTCGTTTTTGACATATTAGCACCATAACAGTGTTATTACAGTTGCATTGCTGAATGAAATCAATTTATTAGACAGCATGTGATATAGTCCCAGGTCACTAGACACCTAAGTTATGCATTTAGACATTGTCACTGTGAGCAAGTTCAAATTCAAATCAAATCAAATTTATTTATTTATTTAAAGCCCAAAATCACAAACATCGTTTGTCTCTGAGGGCTTTACATTGGCATCTTTATAGTTGTGACACCCTCTGTCCTTAGACCCTCGAACCGGGTCAGGAAAAACTTCAAAAAACCCTTTTATGGGAAAAAGAAGAAACCTGAGGAAGAGCCACAGATGAGGGATCCCTCTCCCTGGGACAGACAGACGTGCAATAGATGCCACATGTACAGAGAACATCATCATCAGTCATATATGGAGTTAAACATGGGTCGTAATAAACTGTAGCTATACTGAGTTCATGGGTTTAGTCCATGTGTGAAGGTATCACAGGTAATGGAAATGAGTCCGTGAGTCCAGGTGCATCTCTAGATGTCCTCATATGGAGCTCTGGAGTTAGCATGCTGAGGTTAGAATTTATTTCAAAGTATCAGCTTGCCACTGTAGAGTCACAAACATGGCTAGAGACTTTTGTCAAATGATAACAGAATTTTCATTTTCACTGCTCAGTTTTCCTCATTTTTTTCTGAATAGTCCAGAAATGTCTCTTACACACATCGTCTCTTACACACCACATGATTTTTGCCTTTTTCATGACCATGTGTTTGTTTTTCAGTTCTTACTTTATTGTGAAGCGCATTAAAAACTTTATTTCAATATAAATGCTGATTCCCTTCCTGACCTTTGATGATGATGACAGATATCACCGCAGATAATGGTTTGCAGCTACATGTCTGATGAATTAATAACAATGTGTGTGCTATAAATAGGCACCACAGCGCTAAGGATGGCTGCTCTGGTGTTGCTTGAGAACACTGACGATGCAACAGACATTTTGCAAAATTCTTGCTTCGTCTTTTAACACACCTTTTCTTCATGAGTAAAGGCTGATGGAGCGGGCAGAAGTTTGCTAATTAGAGGTGTGTCCATGTCCATTTAGGGTTAACTGTGGAAATCAGCAGAGCGGAGTAGAAATCAAGCTTGCTCACATGCATGCACTCTCAAAGATTTCAGAGATTTACAAAATGTACCACAGTGTGTAAAATGTAACAACACGTATTTAACCCCTGCTGTTCTGAAATGTAAAAACTTGGATACACGGTAGATTAATTCAATTCAATATCAATATGTGACATAGGGAGGCATTTTAATTTCTTTTAAAATATTGACAGTTGTTCCCCTAACCACATGAAATATGAAAATAATTCAATAAAAGACTGCACTAAATGCATTGTCTTGAAACACACAGTGCGTCATGAAACAACAGGAACGTGAGCGAGTAAGTAAAACAACCCGGCTGTGAGATAATGAGACAATCGCTGACTAGATATGGAAGAAAAGATGAATAGATAACAAAATTACCTGAAATATTTATAACCTCTGTCTCTTTCATCACTGCTTTCCTCATAAGCCATTAAAGGGCCCTTTTGGGACCTCTTAATTGAGTTCCTTTTCAGAATAGAATATGAAAGGCTTCATTTTATTCCCCCCGCCCTTTTCCATCTGAAGAATGGGCTGATTAAAACATGGAGAATGGAAGTTCTAGTGGGAAAGTTCATCGCAATCAGTTGTGCAACTTGAGTGATTGAGTCAGTCTTCTGTATGACATTAAGTGGACACACTTATTGAGCCTGGACTGACTGACAACCACACCCTCAGTCAGACCCTCAAGTCTTTACCAGGCCCGTAGCTGCCATTGAGGACACATAATTAGGTCATGTATGTACTTCTGTGAATTGCAGGTTTAGCAACCTGGGGAGGTGTCACAGTCTACAGTAAAAAATGTACACACGATAGGCAACATTTAAAAAATCATTATCTTGAAATTTGACAATTTAAGTACAAAAATAAATGTATTGCACTTGTTAAATATGTTTTAATTCATTGTTCTTTAGATACATAAAAAAGAAGGGAAGTGGTGTAAGAAATTCATAAGTAAAATTGTTTTATTTTGACGTTTTCTTTATAGTGACATCACTTCCTTCATAGTCACTTCATGTTTAGCAGACTGTGAAGGAATGGCAGACATGTGCATTGTCTGAATTGACTCATTAGCATCCACATCAAAGCGCTGAAGAAGCAATAAGTTATCTAAAAAAAAAAAAAAAGATTGTGTCAGCCATGACAGCTGCTAGCTGTTGTGTGTATAATTTGTACTTTGTATAATGTATTGTGATCAAGAGAAGACATTTATCCATTTGCATTGCTTTATTTACAGTTTTCACTGGCATGTTGATGAGGACGTTTCACAGTAAATGGTCAGTCTTGCTTCAGCTCTGTCTTCATTGACTCCGGTTTACCTTGGTGTTAAGTCAGCGTTACAACACACTGCACAAGAACACTACAATAAATAATACCGTATTTATCTAGTACATTTTACTCCTAGTGTTACACAGTATATAAACTCATCATAACGTGACATAAAAATATGCTTATATATTATTGATTTGCTAATTTTGCAGTAGCTAAATAAATTTTGTCCAAATTATGTTTTCTTAACATGGATTTTTTTTTGTCACAAAATGTTCATATTAACTTACCATCCAGACATTTACTGATAGCTTGTTTATTTTTACCCTTGCAATATCCACAGTGACAATTTAAAGCACTTGCTTAACACCCCTGCAAATTTGACTGGGAAATCATACCACTACAATACAAAAGCAGCTCAATCCTCCACTACCTTGTAATCTTGTGGCACTGTCATGTAGACGAGACCCCCTGTGAAAATCCAGTTTAACTTTTGCCAAATAAAGTTGTATTTTAAACAAATAACCACAAACTGACTGACATGCCTATATAGAAAGCATGTACCAGGTTATATTTCAGTACAAGTGTAATGGTTAATGGCTAATGATGCCATCAGAGCTCTGTGTGAAATGTACCTGATGGGAACTTGGAGGCAACATGGGCCCGATGGTCCTGGTCCTTATTATATGCAGCCTTTTAACAGTTATATTTTAGGTCACAATAATCATTATTTGCTTTTCTGAGACAATTTAAATTCTGTAGAAACACACATTATGTGGAAACACACCTACTGGAAATATTCTAATTTAATTATGTGTTTTTCAGCTCACTTATTAATAGATCTAAGAATATTCAAATGAGGTAATTCCTTAGGGTACAATATTTTTTTGGGGGGGGGGTTCACCTGACCTATGAATTTACATCACATCTTTTATCTTTTCTCCACTGAGAAGGTTACAGAATCATCCGACAGGGTTTTATTTCCATACCAGACCTCCACACGATTCATTTACCTGTGACTGATGAAGGAGGAGCAAATTCATTTGCCTTTTTTAAAAGTGGAAATGAAGAGCTGGAGCATTGGAAGCAATAGTTTGACTGATTAATCACTGCACACTCTGCCATCTACAAATGTCGAGCAGATGGTCTGGCATCGCTAAAATTAAACTGCTAACAGATATGCAGGTAGCGTTGTGGCTGTGACCCCGGTGGCAGCCGCTGTGTTGTTGTCGAGCTCTTCTATTATTCTGTTGCCTCTGAGTTAGGAGAGATGGCCACTGTCATTGTTGTGAAGTGCTAAAGCATTGTGTGACAAGTGTGCACCTGCATGTGTGTAGGAGAGAGGGAGGGAGGAGTCTGTGGCTTTCCTGCGGTGAGAGATCAGGATTTCAAGCCCACTTTGATGAGATTGTGGAAAAAAAAAAAAAAAGTCTGGCAATGTGATTCATTACATTACATGAATAGTGGCAAAAAATAATTTATATTCTGAGTGGACAGTAAAGACACTTTTTTGCAAACAAGCACTTCTCGTTCTAGGCAACATCTGGGGATAGCAAAAGTGCTGTCATCAGAGGGATCCGGTGGGTTTATATGTAAACCATAAAAAAAGGCACTGAATGATGCTCTGTTGTCTGGAACATCAGCAAAAGCATCCATCCATCTGAGTGGATGTGTCTGAGGACAATTCCACTGTGGGTTTCCTGTGCAGGAGAGTGTATGGGTGATACAATGAAATGAGAGGCCCAACTCTCCATAGATCTCATTAGACCGGTCCATAACATCGCAACAATAGTGGAAAGCATATTCATCTGACTCCTGTTTTTCCCCCCGCACACTCCCAGAGCCTCAGCATCAGCTCTTTTGCACCAACACTAGCGCTGGGTTAAAGCTGCAGACAGGCTGACTGCTGTTGCCTGCTGACATGTTTGCTGATTGAGTATTCCACAAGTTTGTCGTCATTAGTCTCTTTTACTGTGTCATTTATTACAGGGTGTCTGTTTGTTTGGATGAGATTTATGCAGAGCGGATTGAAAAATCTGTTTTCCACATTTGAAAGACATTTGAAAGAAAATCTACAGGATTTCAAGGGGGTCGAATGTTTGTGTGCCTGTTTTGGGCTCGAGGAAGGATAGAAGGGCGGTAACCTTGGTGGGGTTTAGATCTTTTGAACCTAATGGCATGGATTCGTGCATGAGCTAGTTTTCATTTTTTGTTACTTTGGATAAGACACTGGAGGTTTATCTTTGATCATGAACAGGCTGATAATTGTGAAACATTGGGTGGTAACCTTGATCAGAGCTGAACCTTTTACACCCGATGGCGAAAATTCATACATTAGCCTTTTCGAAGATCAAACAAAATATTAACCAAAGCGAGTTAATGCTGGTTATTGCAAGGAATGCAAATTCAAGAAAACAAAAAATAGAATATTTGTGCTTCTGTTTGCAGGCACTGATACAACTCCGCTGTGTATTCTCCATATTAATGAACCTTTCTATCACACTAAAACAGATTATCGTAGCTCTGCATTTATTACAAACAGCAGTGTAAAGGCAACATAATGGCAGAGTAATTATGAGCTGTGAATTGAAATATAGATTCTCATCATCACTGTGCGAAATTGTCAACAACAATATGTGCTGTGCTGTGGGGAATAGATATGGGTTTCTTTTGGCTGTGCATCTTTTTATGTCTCAATTACATCCTCTTTATAATGTAACTTCATGTGGAAATGAACAAAATGAGAAGTAAAAGCATTTTTTTTTTTAATCCATTCCTTCCCTCTGCGTGGCTTAGGTGATTTGATGTATCGGATGTCAGATCAGAGGCCGATCATTGGATTATAGTGTCATTGTTCAACAGAAGAGGAGAAAAAAATGAGAGAAAAAGTTGTAGTAGTAATGACACACAAATAAATCATGTAAGACTCACAAGAGCCGTGTTAGTGGCTCTTTGAGGTTCAGTTCAGTCAAGATTTCACAGATGCAGTGCAATGTAGAGAACAATGTGGAATCTAGAACATGCGTAAAAGTAATTTTATTATGGTGATGTGCAGAGGATGAAGTTGTGTTTAGTGTTAATTGGTACTAAATATATCATTGAAAAATTACAACTCTCATCTGATGACAGCACTGGATGAAAGGTCACAGGATAGGACAGTTCTTCCATAAGGAGTACATGAATGTACAATATTCGAGGTAATTCATCTAAACGTTTCTGAGCTATTTCAGTCTGACCCAAAGGGGTCCACTGACTCACAGACAGAGCAACATGACACTAGCATAGCTAAAAATGTACTTTTAGTTGAAGAACTTTTCTTCTGATTTATAAAGCTCAAATCAACCACATCAGAACAGTTTTTCTTTCTTTACCTGAAATGCCCATGAATAAAACAAGCCATGATCATAGAATCCATATCTTATACTTTACTAATCTACAATCCTTCTAATTAACATCTTTACCTATTTTAGTCACATTTAGGGCTTGAAGCTCATTGTGCTACTTTCATGTTGCCCATCTGAGTGAGACTTTATGCAGTCATGGTAAATCATGCAGTGATGAACTTTAACTCTGAACTGATAATTATGTCTGGATGAGTTGCAAAGCCACAAAATAGCTAAAATCTAGATTAACGTGGAAACAGTGAAGATAAGAAAAAAAATCCAGGGGCAATCCAGGTATTTTCTCTCATAAAAACAACCCAGGACCAAAGGTTTTGAGAGCTGTTAAAGTTAGCTACCTCTCGCACAACCGGCAGCCCACAAAATGAGAGACTTGCATGACTAACTGCAGCTCTTTGGATGCGTTCGCTCTCTCACATCCCCAAGAGACACTTTTAGCAATCAAAAAATGACTAGTGAATCTTGAACTCACAAGCTAGCCGCCCCGTTGCCCCCCCACCGGCTCCACCTCTGCTCCTCTGCTTCTGTCAGTTGCCCTACGACCTGCTGTACATCTCAGGCGATGGCCTTGAAGAGTTATCATAGTAGAGAGTGTAACCAGGCTCCAAGCACCTAATGGATGTCAGCTGGCCTTGAGCTCGCCTGAATAAATACAGACTCGTGCAATCACTGTGCCCTGAGTCTTGGCATGGAGTGTTCACTTGGTGGCACGGTAATCTCAAGGCCAATCAGCCTTTGCTTCCTCTCCTGCCTTGTAAGAACAGTATGTATCTGAAAAGGTCACAAGAGAAATAGCTCTTTTTTTCTTGTGGTAGGTGAAAGGTTTGGACATTTTGTGGACATTTTTCTGTCATACCTTAACTATAAGTGAAAGGCAATTTTAAACGACAAGTGAAATGTACAATTCTATATTCTATATTCTATATTTAAGGAAGAATGTCACCAGGGACTACCTGAGACTAATATTTTGTTATGACCACTTTAAATTTATTTGCCTTTTGATGCAGTGGTTTGATGAGTGAAGGAATAGGGTTTCGCATGTGTTGTTGGTCGCAAATGCTCTGGGAACTTGACAAGGAGAAAAAATGTTAAGGAACATAGAAAGTGCACAACATTCATTTTAGTCTTAAGCAGCCAATTGGGCTACAATAGACAAAAACATCTAACCTCTTTAACCAGGACCCCGATTGACTCACTTTGTTCAGCATTTTAGTTTCCTGCGTAGTTAGTCAAACCTATTGCCTTTGAATAATGTTCATATGAACTGTTCAGCATCAGTGATTATTGTCCAGTAGCAACATTCAGTGCCTATGCTGGAACTCATACTGTATACTGAAGAAAACAGGAAGCGTCTGGAGTTTGAGTTGCTTGAACTGCTATTTAATGTGGTTAAAATCAACAACTATGGTTAAAATGACGACTCCTAGTAATGAACCCACGGAGGATTATCACCCTACTCTGCAGTTTCTTGCAGCTCTACAGAGCTTCATAGCAGCTTTCCAATAATTGTTTTTGAGTTCCTGTTTCAGTTCTCTCTTACAGTGTTGTTTTCAGGTGCAGCAGGTAGCCTAAAATCCTAGTTTAAGCTAACTACTCAGCATGAAATAGCAGACAGAGTGGTCTAGTTAAGATAGTGGGACATTCAGATATTTCCGACATTTCCCTCGGGAGTTGGTGGTGACCAAAACAAAGCTAAAAGACAAAACTAGACATTCATTTTCTGTGTGATCAGAAGCAGAATTCCAAATGGCTGTCACTGTCTCACAGTCATCTGACAACACCCAAAACCTGGGTTGGTTCCAATAATCTGTCCTCAGAGTTTATTTTGTTTTGCTTTGTTACGCTAACAATCAGAAGAAGGTCACAAATAAAGTAACACCAGTAATCTTGTCCAGTGTTTGATAATGTTGTTTGTGTTTGCCAACACCAAGATTATCTTAGCAAGTCATTCAATAAAATGTCTTCCATGCACCAGCTGACCTAACAGTGTTTGAATTTCATATGGCATTTGCTACCATGCTTGTGCTCAGCTCATTGTTTGGCAAAGCTTAAGGCTCACTTGGTTACCATTCTGTGAATAACATGGGAGCTTTATGAGGATTATGCCAAAGCTTCATGGCTCAAATAGGTTTTTAGGATGGAGAATCCAGACACCAAGTGCAGACCACTGTCCTTTTCGCGAGCCTCTGTGAATGTCACATGCTGGCACGCTTGGCACAAAGTGTGTGAGCAAGGCAGCAAAGGCAAATGAAAGCTGGCCATGAACGCAAATACCATCAGAGGAACAGTGACAGACATGGTGAAAGGGCAAAATCTGATACACATTGGTTTCCACTGGGGAGCGGGCCACTTTATGAAGAAACACGCACACTGAGAAGCCGCTGTTACAATTTGAAACACCACCTATTGAACATATGACACTGTTGCTCTTAACTGCAGGCATTTATAGCTTGAAGGCATTTCTCACCACTGACTCATATTCCATTCCAACTGCGTTTTTTTCATCAGTCAGCCTGTTCTACCTGCCAGTCATCTCAAGCTCTCTAAAAGCCTGCTTCTCCTCCTTGTCTCTTCTCCGCTCCCCCTCCCTACACCTGCTCTGAAGGGGTCACTGCGGTTAGAGAGAAAACAGACCCAGCAGTGGATTTTCAATTGAATTGTCAGAAGCTGGCTGTTTTAATAAATCCTGCCCAATAAAAGGGCAGGGAACCTTTTGTGAAGTGGCTTCACCCATGACGCTCAGCTTGGGCGCTCTCCGGTGAACCTTGTGTGCCAGAACCAGCTTCCCCAAGATAAAAAGCACTTGGCAGGTCCTCACTGGATAAGGGACACTTTGGAAAAAAATACACAGAATAAAACAATGATTACAACCAAAAACACATTGTGGTCCATGGTGAATTAAAAGCATAACCCAATGAACCAATCTTGATTATTCATATATTGAATAGCTGAGGCTCTGGAGATCCTCCATTTATCTAATTTATTTTGTGGTGCAGACAAGTTGTTCCCATTATCTGTTGCACATTCTTCATTTAATTGGACAAATAATGTAGACTGGGATTATTGTTAATCAGTAGCCAGGTTACATACCGTTATGTAAACACCATAATGTTCAATTTGATTTTTTTACCCCATAGGTCTGTATATCAAGCAATATTGACATATTCTAAAGCTGGCATGGCAGATATGTTAGCAGAGATGTAATGTTGTAGCAGTGATTTTACTGTAAAGCCACTAAAATGCTCTGTAGAGCAGTCAGGCGATCATTTTCTGTGGGTTTGTCACTTTGAATGACCACTTTCAAATTACACTAAGTTACTCAACCTATTGCTAATATAGAAATAATGTTGTGCTTTAAAGCAAGCCTATGTAACCCCTGCTGAGTAGCATGTAGTGATCTCAAGTGGCAATTACAGGTTAAGGAAAATGCCAAGACTTTCTTTAACACAGTAGAAGTAGAAACTGCAAGTTTCAGAGCATATTAAACTGCTTTGCCACAATCTGGTCACGTCAGACCAAATAAGACCATGGCAGAAACCCTCCTGAGTGTATTAAATTTAGCTAAGCAACCTTTAATTGCCATTTCTTTTTTAAAAAATACATACAATATTACAGTAATTGTACAGTAGTACAGTATTACCTACTGTAATCAGGTATGAACAATAACATACCGTAGTGAATAACAGTGGGCAGCAATCTTTCAGACAATTGTGAATGGCTGCCATATAGTTACTACTAATCCACCACAGGGCTCACATTTCTCAACAAGTAGCTGGCCAGCTCAACAAAATGTTCTGAGGGGATCATGATGTTAATGACCAACACTTGGAGACAGAGACAGGCAACAGGGCAGCATCAGACAGACAGAGGGCTGGATGGACATTTGCAATGACGTGAAGGGACGTAAAGATCAGGTTGGAGTAGCATACATACAACAATCAAGTGCTGGTTTGTGGTTTCATGGTTGCTGGTTGGACAGACTGTAATGTCACTGTGATCATATACCGTCTCATGTTAAATAGCCCGAAGGGGCCATTAAATTGACTGGAGTCAAACTAAGTAATTTATTTATATTGGCCATCATCGCAAGATAATCTCAAAGGACTTTCCTAGGGAAGATCCTGACTGTAAATATCATGTTTTGCAGCCAAAGCTCCATCCTGTCATGCTCACAGAGGTTTGGAGAAAATCTTGTTGTGATAGTGAGACATTTAGGAACCCCGAGGGAGCCATTTTGATTGGCTGTGAGATTGAAAAAGCGCACCTCCAGAAAAGGCACCGCTGGCTAGTTACATGTTGGAGGAGAAACAAGTTTCTAGCTTTGTTCAGCACCAGTGCCAGACTCCACCCTTGTGGCATAATTTCATTTTCACAATACCATTTTCCCCAGGGCCTTTGTGAGCGTGACAAGATGGACATCTGGCAACGTGAGTTTAGCCTAGACCTAATAAAGATATAACAAACTTGCTAAAACTATACCGCTGTATGCACCACCAATGCTAGACGTAATAAAACCTTGAGCTTTATGAAGATGGATAATCACTTGTAAAAATATTATCCATTAAAACAAGTGATATATGTACAACCATTACATATTACAATATGATTATGGACCCAAATCAATAAGTCAGTAAAAAAACTACCACTGTAGTGTATTGCATAATGCATATACAGAGATTAACTACCAACAATAAACTCCCCACTTCAATTAGAATTAGAATCTTGGCCTTGAGAAATCATGATGCAATGACCTGCTTCTAGAATGTCGAGTCCTCCTAAATAATTTGACATGGCCAGTAGAAGGTAAGATTACTTTATATCGGCATGTATTTCTCTTATCTTTATGGTGCAGTTTGGAGATAAGAACTGATCATCCATGCTGGCACTGTGTACTCACGCTGCATGAGATGCATACAATTATGCAAATCGTGTTGAAAGTCATAAAGCCTTGTTTGAGCCTGAGAACCCCCCTCTCTCCCTCCTCTCCCTTCACTCCTGTTTTCCTCTCTTTGGCTGTGGAGAAAACCCACAGCTTTGGATGGCAGCGAAGGCGGGCTCGTGCAGCAGGCGTGCATTTGTAATAAGAGACGCACCGGGAAAGAAGGCAAGCTGGGGAAATATTTCAAAAGTAGGAACAGGATGAAATGGAAGCTCTCTGACAGAGTTGTTTCTGTTCTATCAGCCGCTGTGTGTCTATGTGTTCATCAACATATAGAGTGATCGGTCAAGCCCCTCAGCTGGCTGATCACAGATTGCCTCCGCTGTGGTCAAGTATCAACACAGTTAAGGGCCTTGCAGCGTGTAGGTGCTGTAATTATACGGTGCAAGTGGTGTGTGTACAAGCACCCTTACCTGTGACACTTTTTCCTTTTTTCCCCTATTGAAGAAATCCAAGGTAACCTATGTACAAATACTTCACCTTATCCCATAACAGTGCAAAAATGTCATGGCACATGGGTCTATTTTATTGCAAAAACATTGCATTTTCTTCCTGTTTTGCATTAAAACAAATATGCACATACACGGCAGAATCTTCATGTAACCTCCAGGTGTTAATGCAACACATTTAGATCACAAGTTTTGTCTGATTCTTAGATGGATGGCATGCGTGAATATTCAGCTGCGACACAGAGCAAAGGTTTTTGTAAGTAAAACAGATAAATGTATATGAATAATTCATGTTAAGGCTATGTGTGTGTACATCACAGCTACTGTCAATGATAATCAGATGACGAAGATAAGATCATTTGTATGGTTCCCACAACACAAGGGCAAAGAGGATAATCATACTTTTAGATGAGCTGGGACAATACGTAATATAATGAGCATGATGTGGAAACCCTTCAATACTGTGCTGCTCTTTGCCTGGCATCAAGACATCTAGGATGGATAAGATCATTATCAGACTGCTTTGACGTGTTCTACATTAGTTGTGCAGAGTGATTACTGGAACCAACTGAATTACGAGGCTGATTTCGGAACCATTATGGCGGCGGTTATCACAGACTGATGGTAATAGAGAACCCAGAGTTTGGATGATGGAGGCGACTTATGAGGGGATGAAAGTAGGTCACCACAGCACAACATTTGACTTAGAAACTCACATAACCATGATGGATTTGAGAAGACGTCTGCCACATGGATTGGCCATCAAACCATTATATTATATGTTTTTTGTATTTGTCTGAGTACAATGAAAAGGTAGCACAAAGAACGCCAGAGAAATGGAGTAAGGCCGCTCTCAATTTTGTGACAAATTGCTGATGAGTATAGGTTTCAACACAAGTCTCCAATTCTCAGACAAAGGTTCTGTCATTCAGTGACAAATATCGTGTACGATATATCGTAACAAAACAACACTAAAAGAATAATGTCAAAATGTAGATCCAGCAAGATGCAAAGCAAGATGTTTTGCTTCCAAAACACATTTTCACATTTTTGTCATCAGTCTGCCGGGAAGTCTGCTCCTAACTGAATTCCAAGGCTCAGCACACAATGGAGCTAAAGAAAACACAAAGGAACAAAACACAATCAAATGAAGAAAACATCATTTCTTATTTCACAACACATATGCAGCATGACATAATGCACTGCAAACACAGACAGCACAGCCAAATACACAAACACACGATGAACAGAAAAAATAACAGAACTAAGTTACAAAGCAAAGTTTACAGAGGCCGTCAAACAATGATGAACAAGCTTGGCATCGTTGACAACTTTGTGGCTCATGGAGATACTTTCCCTATGACTTGGTGTGATGCAGACTTTGTTCAACTTTATTCTGTATACACTTGGTAGCTACGCGCAATGACATCTGAATCATGTAATCAAATTGTTAAATTATATAATTGTTTAATTGTGAAATGTTTCTGTACACTGGTGAATGTGTCTCTCTCTTGTATGGCTTGTATGTTTTTTTTGTTTTTTTTGTTTTTTTTTTCTCCAAACACTGTGCATGTATTGTCAAATTGACGAAGGCGCTTTCTTCATTTGCTCACCTGGCGTCTATTTGCTTGTGTTGACTTAAGTGGTAGCACACTGGGCTCTCAGGGCCAGCGTAGAATTCAGGTAAATTGGGGTCAAATCATACCTGATGCTATGCACTGAAACAATTAGGCTAAAAATCTTTGAACGTACGGCTCAAAAAATAAGCATGTCTGCACAGCAATAATGATCAAAGGAGACACGACTTGTTTCAAGGACGGAATCTCTTTGGTCTATTTGTTTGCCTCTGTTGCTGCTCCTGCCAGTAATCTCTGGAGAGCGGCTGTGTTTTTGGATTGATGCGGACTGTGTAGGGAGCCCGGAGAGCGCTGCAGGCAAGTGTCACTTCCCATTGGATGTTCCTGGTAACTGCTATACATGTTTCAAAACAAACTGTCACGTGCCGGGCCTGAGATGTTTTCATATCTCTGACCCCCCTTTTAACTCAGTGACTTTGACCAAGTATAAACAGCTTAGGGCTCGCAAGGAGGGGGACCGGGGAGGTTATCAGGTTAGAAAAACAAACGTTTGAGTGCTGAGTTGTAAAATGACCTCTGACCTTTGAGGATTACATCTTACATCTGAAAACTGAAAATGCAAGCACATGCACATGGCCACCAGGGACAGTCATGACTAGATTAGAAACTCGGTTTGTTTTTTAAGATAACATATACCTGCTGGCGAAACACCTCTAATGAGGATCCTACACAATTAACACTTACAACATGCCATAAATGACACCTGGTGGTTTGCATATTGCATAAACAAAACAAACAATAATAATAACAATAATTGGGCGAGAGGCATGGTATACCCTGGACTGGTCACCAGCCAGCAGGGCCAACATACAACGATAGATAACCACTCACATTCACATGCACACCAATTTAGACCACCAATTAACCTAACTTGTATGTCTTTGGATTGTGGGAGAAAAAAAAACATTTTATTTATAGAGCACGTTTTAGAGTATTCAAAGACACATACACAGGAGTTAAAAATGCCATAGACACCACACTAACAACATATGACAAACAACATTTTTCACCTCATCCCTCCCTGTCAGAGAGAATAAAAAGTTGTGTGGGAGAAAAAAAAAGTTCCTCGCTCTCTTCTCTCTCACTGTAACTTCTGAGACATGTTTTCCCCCTCTCTCTGCCTGTGTAATTGCACTTCACTCTCAGATGCCTCTCAACATATTTGATACATTGACAAATTTCAGTGTTCTCATCATGGCTATTCCCTGGAAATGTACAAGAAAGAGGAGGAGGCAGGCATAGAAGACAAGCAGAGAGCAGGCCCGGCTTCCCCGATGGGTTGTACCACATCGATTGACTGGTGAACTATATTTCATATCATATAACACCAGCTCAGGGCCATGACAGCTCTTTAGGGAGAAAACTCTAGGTCTCCCAAAGGCTTCTAGAAAACAGTTGACAAGATGCAACGCTTTTTGCAGGAACTGAGGAAGCTAAGACAATCACAATAGACCTGCTGCATGTGCTGTTTTGATCCACGGTTGCAACAGCACCAGGAAAGGGTTGATTTCTTTGATTTATGGGCAATTAAGAGTAGCTTTAAACATGATTTGTTTTACTCCAAAGCCTTATGCACCATCAGGGGAAATCTCTGAAAAGAAATTCCTCTGGTTCCTGCACTGCATATGACACATGGGTCTGGGGACAAAACAGACAGAAAACTGTTTGATGGCATACTCATATTATTCAGATTTATTTATTATGGCGAAGACTTTAAAACACTGGATCAACTGTGGGTCTCTTTTTTTTTCACAATCACAACTCTGAATTCATGCAAGTGGCGCTGTCATTTTTATTTATTTATTTATTTTTTTGAGACTTGAAACTACTTGAAACAGCTAATGCGTCATTATAAAACGCACACATGCACTGTTTTTTGCAAAACCACTGGCTTCGTCCTTTATAGTAACAGTCAGTAAGATTTGGAGAAAGTGGTCTTATTTTGAAAATTAGAGTGAGCAGGACTTCCCGGTCTCCTCCCGTCTCTGTGCACCAACTCAGGACTTAGGGGTAGGCTGTGAGCCGCCATGTTTAGTGCTCACCCAAGGAAATTAATGACAATCAGTATTCATGGGACATGTACTCATGTCTTAGCTATCAGGAAAATTTGCTGAGATACAAGAAAATCTCAAGAGCCATTGTAGCATGACATTCTCCAAAGAGTCGATATGTGACAGATTGATAAATGAACAAATTATCCAACTTCATCTGCACAGGCCTGTTGTCATAGTTAACCATCAAAAATCAAAACATATCTATTTCATTCTGCTAGCTGTCTATAGCATCGAAGTCAAAGGGATATTGTAATTGGATGCTGATGTAGGCCAATATTAATCATCATTTTATTGTCAGGCTCAGCAGTGAAGTGGGCAGAGCTGCCCTGTTTGGTCCAAGATGGAGTATGCAGAGGAGAAAAGACCAATTTCCTCATTGTGAATGGAAAGTTCTGTAAAGCAGTTTGGAGTGATTTTTCATCAATCACGGCACATTCCTCCTGAGCTGGGATTTGGGGGGGGGAGGGAAAGAGCGAGACAGAGAGAGAGTGAGAGAAAGGGCTGGGCCACTCTATTACCTAAGCGCACTTCACTGTGAATAATGATGTATGACATAAAAGCACTCAAGAGTTTCTTTAAAATGTTACCAGCATGGATCTACCGCTTCAGTCATGGGATAATACACATTTAACATTTAGGAGGCCCCTGGGTGAGAGCTGGAAAACATCATACAGCAGCTCCGCCTCTGGCCATCAATAGAATAGCAAAGATTATCAGCACTTTCAGAAGAATTCCTCTTTAATATATATTAACAAAGCCTCAAACGTGTTCCTTCCTTCTGAAAGTGGTTTAGCATTATGGTCACGTCACCTCACTCCCTCCACACCATTTCTTTTGACTTATTTGATAATATCAAAAAATGTCATATCCATGATGCAATGTCAAGCAAATCTGCTCATTTGTCTATCTCACAGAGATCTCCACAGTACAAGTTTTGACATGTTTGCCATCAATATTTGAAAAGTAAGCCCTTAGGAATTTTTGTCTAAACTTCACACTGGCTTTTTCCAAACCATCCAAGGTCAATCGCCTGTTGTACCACGGACTTTTACTTGTGAGAATCCACCCGGAGAATCTAACCCTAACCCACTGAAATAAACTGACATCTTGCGCCAGTATACCATATTGTATAAAAATAAAAGAATATGCTGCAAATGTACGTTTCAGCATGGGAAAATGATAACTGTGACCCACTCTATGTCTGTATATTGATAATACACTGTGCTGCCAGGCTCAGTCCTTCAGTTATGCAAAGCACCTGCATGTGTGTGTGCTCCACAGCACTTTGGGTTAGCACCTGCAGGCCTTTTAATGAATAATTTAATCATACACACTGTATATTTCTCTGTTAATATGGACAGAGGTACATTCTTTCTGTTCTTTAATTTCATCATTACATAGTTATTTATGTTGTTTTATTAAGATAACAAATGCACAGTCTTCTATGTAGCACTTTTATTTCTTTTGAATTATAAAACCTCTTAAAGACTAATGTAAATGTTCATTATTGTATATAGTTGCATTGTAAACCTGCTTCTTGAATGCAAGTTTCTATTCCATCATCAGCTTTTATGACAACATGGTACAATAACATTATTGAACTTTGGTCAGTATGGTCTGTATTATCAGCCTTACAGCTTTGCAACTAGTGTGCATTCATTACCATTATTTACCTGAAATGTACGGCATAAAATAGTTCCTTACTGTAAGATGTTTTCTTCTAACGTTCTGGCCTGTAACATTAAAGATTGTTGCCCGTAAGTTGTTAATAAAGCCTTTCTACATCAGTAGACATTCAACATGTTAATGAGAATTAAATATTCACCCACTGACCTTCTGGCATGCAACTATGCTGGTTCGAGGGCTCCCACAATGTGTAATCGCTGTAATTCAAGGTCTGGCAGAGAGCTTCATGTCACAGCGATTATCATTTACCACTCACATTAATATACATTACTCATTTACTATTCAGTTGGTCAGTGTACACTTTGACCGGTCAGGTTGCGCTCAGTGTGTCACTTATACTGTATATAAAAGTTTTGCTAAGTGCAGAAAACACTGGAAATGTGTATAAAAATGTGGTTGTTTGGGCCAAATAAGTATTTGGATGCAAATGAAAGTATATCCATTTCTTCACAGTAATAATCGCTGTAAGTTTGAGCAATTTACTTTGAAATTGACAGATACATTAGATTTCACATCATAAAGATTTTACTCTGCTGTTTATCTTATCTTAAATTATCTGCCTTGTGTTATTATTTGTAAATAGTACAACACAATTTTAAATTGTGGCACCTGGAAGATAAAAAGGGAGCATGGCACAGATGAAGTTTACAATGATGGTGGCAGATTTATCTCTAGAAATTTGTGTAACTTTTAACACTAGGCTCCTTGATTTGAAAATATAATCTCACAAAAGGTGCTCTATATGCACATCATCGCTACCTGCTTGGTGAGGATACAGCTGTGCATCCCTGGCAAAAAGTCATGGACAGAAGACATGGACATAAAGAAACACCATTGTTCATGTATTGGAGTATAGGGTTCTAGTTAGACCTCCTATTAGAAGTATGATAAGAAAAAATGCTTCATTGCAGATGCTACGCTTTGATTGGCCAATTGCTGTTAGTGGGATGGGGTTCAGCAAACAGTCAGCTCTTTTTTGCTCCACAAATGAGACAGGGTTCTGATAAAGACCAAATGGGGTACTAAAACTCAATACAGGAAGGTGACCTATAAGTGAATTGTAGTTGAAAGCTTAGATCACAATTAGTCACTTGTGCACTGACAATAAATTAAGGTGAAACTGTTCCCTTGAGACAACTGTCATAATTCTGGTAGCTTTGCTGAGCCAGTGTTGGCAGGGGATGAGGTACACTTTATTAATCCTAGAGAAAAACTGACTGGCATGAAGGACAATGAGACCCAGCAATGGAAAGAATGCCAAATGCCAAATGTCTGACTTGATTGCTATTTGGGGAGATGGCACAATTCAGTCAAAACTGGAAGGCACATACTGTACTGTAACCAAAATATGCTGGAAACAGAAGCAGATGTGTCAACTTTTGTTATTGTTGCGCCGCACATGCTTGTCTTCTGAATATTGCAGTCAGTTTTTATTAATTTTGGATATGGGCTATGTCCAAGATTACACATATGAGCAGCAATTAAAAACTGTGCATAAATTGTGGCTTTTGTGAATAGCAGGAATGATAATTTACCCACAAGCCCTCTGGGGTTACTTTTCCTTCAACCGTATTTGCCTTTTAATACTTAAGCAATATATTTTTATGCACACAAAACTAAAGCAAACTAAAGAAGATGAAGTAGTAATGACTTGTAGGTTCAGGGCCAAAGCAATTCACACAAATTAGATTTCATTCTGAATCATCAGGTCTGAATATACAATAGTGCACTGGCACCTTGATGAGGTGAATATTTAATACAAATCTGTGAAACCTCAGAGAATAATTATTCGACTTTTTTTCTTTTTTTGATTTAGTAAAATACTATATCACAACACTGAGTTTTTCATCACCTTAGCTTAGGTGATGGTACTGGAGGCCATGGTTAGCCTATATTGAACATTCATTCTTTATGTTTTGTAGATGAATTACACTGCATCATGACTGTTTGGACAAATCCAGATGTTAGAATACATCACTGACTTCCAAACTTACTTAAAATACAGTTTTTTTCAAAGCTCTCAATGTGTATTCCACCACATAATGAAGGTATGCACATTAATATGCAATAAAAAGAAGGAAACAACACAAAATATTTTTGGAGACACCATAAACTTATCTGTAGTAAGTATGTCCTTCCATTTGCAAAATAATATAACTAACCTGAATATATGTTCTGTTGCCCTACTGTTTTCTGTCTCTCAAATAATATTATGATTAAGCATTTTTATATCATCAAGTATATTTGTTTAACTTTACTACTGCACTCACGTTTCCAACAGTGTTGTCAGGTGACGGATGCAGTTTTGTGTTAAATCATGTGAAGAGATTTTACTCAGAAAAAGTCATACAGTAAAAGTATGGTGTGAGTGTTTAATTTGCAAACAATATTGGCTATAAAAGCTTGATTGAAGTAGCTTTGATCAGGAGACAAACCAAGATAAGCTAGCGTTGCTGTGAAAATAAAATAAGTAACACATTTAATCAAATAAAAATGCATACAAGAGATCGAAGGGGATATTACTGAAGCAAATCGTCATTGTACTTTTTTACTGTAGCAGAACACCATTATAGTTTGCTGCTCCCCTAATGGATTGCATCAGTTTTTATTGTTTGTGTTAGGCTTTTAAGTGAAATTTAAATCTCAGTGCAATTTATAATCACAGTGTCTCAACTATTAAGCAGTTTAAAAATGTAAATTAAGTTCAGTCTGGAGTCACTGTTTGAAATGCATTATGTTCTTATGCATATTTGTGCTCCCTTTTCCTTGCTGTAGTGATAGCGCTGCTTTTATTCAAATGTAGCAAAAAAGTTTAGCAATATATCAGTTTAGCAGCGATTATAATAAATTAACTTTTTATGAAAAGGAAAAGCCTGCATGAAAGAGAACTGGGTTGATTGTGCTTTGCCCTCTACTTTATTCCCTTTACTACCCTTCAAGTTTTAAGCAAAACATCTACATCACACAAAGTTACATATGGATGCAACATGTTTATTGCGTGAATCATTGCCATATAATTACTGGTGGAAAACCTGTAGGCAATGGCGATTTCATGAATTTCAGAAAAGTGAATTCAGCCTTAGCATGGACATGGAAGGCCACATCTCTGTGCGTTAAGCCTCTGCAAGGGACAGTAAGATCAGCCTCCTCAAGAAAATTTGGCCTGACTCTCTTCACCACTCCCAAAAACAGTGCACAGTGAGTGCATTGCTTTCTAATGTAATGGAAGGAACAGAGTACAATTATTCTAATCTGCTAATAATTCATTGCTCAGGTTTCCATCCAATTTACCACTGTGAGTTGCAAAGTTTGACCACACAGACATCATCACTACATCTGGGACTTTGTGCTCTGGACCAATTCTCTCTGGCAGCACTTCCCATTTGTGTGACCTCCATCATATAGTTGAGGTTAGACAGTAGACGGTTATAGCAGGGTAAGGCTGCAGTAAGTCTGCCAATCAGACTGAAGTAGGAAGGATTGTACATTGCCTGAGAAGAAAGTGCTGCCTAACACACCCAGGGCCCGGTAGCAATAGCCTTCACTGCTGAGTATTGACTCACTCTAAGACCTACCACGGGCTCCTCAAAGTCAAAATTTGACATTATGCCGTCTTTCATGACCATATGACTTATATTTCATATCCCAGCCAAACGCTCCCTGGATTTCCTCTTATGTCAGTGGATCGTGGAAATAATCTTCCACTGTCTGCCTGCCAAAGAGTATAGTAAACTTCATCGAGTCTGTAATCGCCAACTCTAAAACCAATGCCATCGTTTGTCTTTGAAAACAAATTTACTGGCTACTTTTACATTGGCACATGTGAATAAGTGCTACTAATATTAAAAAGTAAAATTATGCATGTTTCTGCTTACATGAAATCATTATCTACCATGTTTCACCCCAGAATGCCAATTAAATGTGCGCCAGAATATTGCAGAGCATTTGTCACGAGAACAGGAAATGTGCAGTAATGCCTCACTGGACAAAAGAGCTATTTAGTGAAGTGGATATCATGGATATATGGCTCATCATTATTCTCATGCTATATTACACTAAAGCCCCTAAACTCCCAATGCCCATCCCCAGAGGCCAGTCCTAATACCTCCACTTCCACAGTCTCTTGACCACAATAATAATGGGTAGCATTTTACCACACAGTATTCTCTAGACTGCAGCTCCGGTCTGAGTGTTTTTCAGCGCTACTTACTGACTTTACATGCATTCAAAACACAGACAACCTCTCATCTATGTGTCATAAAACATTTTTTGGACAATTGCGAGGAAGATTAGGTGGAAAACCACTTTTTATACCAAGACAGGCTTTCAAAAGGGGGTCTTTCAGAGGCTTGAAGTGTTCTTTGTTTCTTTTGTTGTGCTCTACATGTGCCTCTCTCTTTCTTACAGCCGCCTTAACTTAGACAGTCATAAGAATGGACTGTAATTGGAGATAAACAGCATTTATCTTCTCTATTGTCCCAGAATAACCCTCTGGCCCATCTCAGGTTTATTAGCCTCTTTATTGCAGGAGTGTGAGAGTACAGTACTTGACATATTCATCTTCCTAGTAATCTTTTATACTGCATTTATAATGATACCACCCCTTGGAAAATGAACTTTTATTCATACCAGCAATTAAGATCTTGTGCAGTTTGTCTTGGCCACCGGGGAATGAAACAACCTGAGGAATCACTCTGCTAATGATGGCCTGTCAACGATGCAGCTGTCTGGAATAAATCGTCAAGATCCCCTCATAAACAGCTATTCCCTCAACATCCAGCACACACAGACACATGCAAACACACACACACACACTTTGTCAAACTTTGTTGTGTTGTCAACTTTGTACACAAGTTTCTTTTCCAGATGAGGGAAGAACATGACCCGTCCAATCTGCTTTATATTAGCTGATCAGGAAAGTGGACTATTCACACACAGTATTTGCCGACTGACCTTCCACTAAGCCACAGTTCCTTTTGTTACTGTAGCTGCACCTGTTAGGCTTTCCACTCTAGCACAGTGCATAGACAGTTTTCAGTGATAACAGTGGCAGATTTACCACTCAAACTTTCCAGAGCGCCAGGGCAGTGAACTCACAAGGAAAAATAAAAAAAAGGCTTCATCCTCCATACCTGCCAGCTTAAGGTAACACTAGAACTGTGAGCTGACCCAATATTAATGTTTCCAACCGATTCTTTTTAAAAACGAGATTCATGTGAAAAAGTCTTAAATATGCACTTCATGGTTACACAAATGATACAGTACTAAAAGTCTGAGGCAAAGGCTGTAAGTCCCAAACAGTCAAGTTCCTCAGGACTTAATGATCCATTTTGTTTGATTGTTTGTGTATTGCGGGGAAGAGCTAGTCAGCAATGCAAGTGCTATTATAAAATGTATTGACAATTAAAATGTTACTGATACAGACATAACCCTCAGATGCTTTACATGTTTATTATAGAGATCACATACTTGGACAAATCCTTTCGTGCTGACATTTACAGCGTAAAAGCAGACAAATATTCCTTACACTTTTAGTCTTGGTTTTGACTTGGCTGAAAAGAAATCTCTTGAAAAAACTAAATATAGCTTTTATTATGGCCTCACGCACACAGTTTGAGTATATGTAAAAATACGAAGCTTTACAGGCCTGCCGTGTCTAGTTACGGTTGCTAAGTTCAGACAATAGCTGTTCGGAGGGCAGTTTCGCCAACAGTCAATGGTGTATTTTTTGAGATACTTGTTTTCTTCTGTATTCATTGAAAACATCATGCACATTCCGCCAACCAGGGGAACAGAGCATCCAGCAGCCATAAACCAGGTAATTAATGTAATTTACTCGATTAAGGACACCCTGGTGTATAATCTCCTGATAACCATTTCCAACGGTGAGAGATAACAGGGTCGACCCATTAAAAATATCACACAGTGACCATATAATATTAAAGAAAAGCAACACGTTTACTTAATCCAAGTAGAATAAATACATTTTCAAATACATTTTGTGGCAAATGCTCTGAAAAGTAGCAGTCTCAATCTCACAGGATGCAAAATAATTTAAGACTTCATTTCTCCCCCTCAACAATATCATATGTCAACTCTGATGCCATTTACTCTCATCAGATCTGTTTTGTGATTGTTAACCAAGACCATCCATCTCCCACTCATCTCAGCAGCCTTATTAGTCCTTAATTCAGAAAATTTGAAATGTTTAATATCCCAAGATGGATTGTAATGTAGCTTTGTCAGATTCAATTTCACTGATCATATTTAACCTTCAGCCTGCAACTCACTCACATGTTTGAGGACTGCATTACCATTATCAATTGTTCAACCCATTTTCAGAGGCACCTCAAAATGAAGGCTCTAATAATTTCTTCCTGCTCTTGTGGACTGAATGGAATTTTCTCATTTGTCATGATTCATGATGAGTAGTTTTGAGAGGCAGCCCAGTTTTCCTCTAGCATCACACAAGTTTCTACATTTACATCCACACCCATTGATTGATAGTTTATTAGATTTAATAGCACAAAGAATAGTTGTATTAGTGGCTGTGTTTGGTAAATGTCAACAGTTACAACAAGAAAAACAGAAAATGCTCTGAAAGGAGATCCCTTAAGTTTGTTTACAGTTTTGAATATGTTTATAATATGTTTTGCTCACAAGTATTGTGTTTGAGCAAGGTATTGAACACACATGAAATAAAAGTCATTCCAAACCCAATAGGGCTTGGAATTACTCTCAGATTGGACTCTGCAGCACACTGTTTACATTCACTGCCAGTTCAGGTAGCAGTGTGTCCTTTATGTAGCAAAGCAGAAAGTTAGTTCTGAATTTTTCATACATGAGACCAGAGTTTGCTTTCTGTCACAATTCAAGAGTTAATAGTTCTTGAATCTGACAGTCTCATTGGGTAAGTTGATGGTGTAAAAAAGACCGTGTGAAGACAGAACTTCTGTCATGCTCATCATCCATACATGCACATGTTTGTGAGTGTTTATGAGTTGCTGTTACCTGTCTAACTAAACCTTTGCTCAGGTAATGCTGAAGTCATTATTTGCTGCTATTTTTGGCGAAAAGGTTTTTTACCAAACAGGAGTTGAGTCCGAGAAGAGGACAGAAGACAGGAGGATAGGAGAAGAAAAGAAGGAGGCGTAATTGAAAGTGTGTTAAATTGCATCTGGAATTTATCTGTACATGAACTTATTAAAGGGCCCTTAGTTCCACAATGTCATACTTTGGCCATATTTGATTTGTTACAGACTTACTCAGTATCAACATTTAGTGATGATAAGTTGGAATCAGAGGACAGGTTTCACGCATTAATGTGTTAATTGTCATGGTGCAGCTGCAAAAATCTGTGCACTTTATTAACTTCCCTTGATAGATACGTGCACAGCAATGTGATGTCTGTAGAGGTTGATCTGATATCAGTGCCGACAATGCATGTTTTGGTTTTTAAACTGTGGAGCAAAGTGCATTTAAACTGGGTTGACTTACTTGCTAGGCAGTGTCAACAACAGAAACAAACAAAAGAAAAATAAAGAAAAGTAATGGTGTGGGTTGAGTATTCCTCTAAATATAGGTGCAGCATCTGTGCAGAATGCAAGAATAGTGATGGTGTGTGTGGGTTTAATTAGAACTGTGAGCAGGTATAGGGGAGGGTGTTTTAGAGATACCGGAATTTATGGTTGATCCTGCTGGAAGTGCTGAAGGCTGAATTCAATTAAACATCTGTGATGAGAGGTGCCCACTTTATAACCCCAGTGGTATACCTGTTGTCAGATTCCCCATCTCCTTGTTCTCTTTATATCCCAGCTATGTTTCTCTTGTGGGAGAGTTGAGACATATATTACAAATACAAAAATAATACCTCTCATTCACCACTCACATCATACGTCATAAT
Organism: Scortum barcoo; assembly: GCA_023238725.1. Lineage (NCBI taxonomy): Eukaryota > Metazoa > Chordata > Actinopteri > Centrarchiformes > Terapontidae > Scortum > Scortum barcoo. The sequence goes on from CM041531.1 coordinate 15,824,068, forward strand.
CTCATCCACTGCATATAACTAGCATAGAAAAATTGATTCATGCAGCTTTAAATTTAAGGCATTTTATATTCTAATCCACATTTCTTAAATAATAATTATTATTTTTAGAAATAAATATGTTAAAAGTTTCGTAGTACATGTTAGATTGACTAACGTGGGTGATGATGCTGCTGAATGGCATGCAGGGCTTTGATTTTGAGTGAAGTCTTTCAAACTGTGGATTTGCATAAGTATTAAATGTTTTCATTCCTGCACACAAAACATACAGTATAGTGGAAGTATTAAAATCTGTCACGTAGAGTATTGAGGTATTGTACAAAACTAAAGCTAACAGGGTTGTCTGGGTCTTTGGGGCTTGCTATAAGTAGAGTCATAGGTTAAGCCTGTGCAGGGCTTAAAGAAACCTATTTCTCTTATCTTCCCTGGTCATGAACCATGGGCAATAACATTATCAAGGGTCTGTTGTTACAGGGTTGGGGTAGAGAGGAGCAGAATTACAGGCAGTGAGGAGATTTTAAACACTACACGTCTTGGGGATGTGTCCAATCGTGCCTCTAATCTGGCCATTGTGCCGGGCCTTATCTGCCGTCAGCGCTTTGAATAGAACAAAGAATAGTATCAGCCGATCCATAAATCATAACTTCAAACTCTGTGGTAGGTCACTGTTGTATGTGCCCTTGTGGCTACAGCTTTAGCCTGCAGATTCTAAAGTCCCTTGTTGGGCTCACATTTATGCTTTATTGTACAACAGAAAAAGGTGAAAGTGGGCATGGACATAGAGCATATAAAATGTATTGGAGTGTATTCTTAATCAGATGTTGTCAGATAATACTGACAACCTTCATGTCTGACTTTTAAAATAGAAAATATATAATGGAAACAGCACCTCTGAATCTCAGAAATTAACATGTTATGTCTTGTTTGTTTACTTTGCACAAAAATCCAAGTGTAAAAAGAAATGATGGTTTTATGGTATGTTGTGTGCCGGATTATTTCTTACTATGTAATCCTCCCATAAAGCCACAATTTGTTGTTCTATAGCTGCTAGCTGTTTCCAGTCTTTATGCTAAGATCAGCTGCTGGTTACAGCTTTATATATTCTGTGAACACATATAAAGGTAGTATTGATCTGCTCATCTAATGCGAATAAAGCAAAAATATCAAACTATCACTTCATCACATTCAAACCTACTTTTGCATTTAGCAATGTTGGCATGACAGGGATTTGTTAGGTAGGATGAGGCCAACTCAGTTCCCAGTTCAACCCAGTTCAATTTATTACAAGCTCTTGTTTAAATTGAACCCTACATTCCACTGTAACATCAAGCTGATCTGTGGACACCTTATACCATGTTTTAATCAAGAGAGACTTCATAGAAATATAGACTTAAACAGTAATCAATGCATTTATTTGACATTGAGCACAGTAGGAAGTTGAGGAAATATTTGCAGAGTCTATGGCGATTAGACCTCATCGAGCTACACAGGATTATCTCCCCAGTGGAGTCTAGACACTGGTGGTGGGAATGAGGAGGTAAAGGGCAAAGCTGAAGATCTGGATGCCTAGAATGATGAGATGTCCAGCGGGACTTCTGATGAGTTCAGTGGTACCTTAGGACCCCCGGGCCCTGGATGTGATGAGAACTGGAGGTGAATGGGGTGGAGGACGGCTGCATCGATCTGACACTGAAATGACAGCTGACAGCAACAAAGAGATGAACTGTGATTGGCCCAGAGAGGTTGTGGCAAAATCTGATTGGTTTAACTGAAACAGAAAAACAGCCTTGGTCAGCTTTTTGTGTTGGAGGCAGGGAGTGGGAAGAGAGAGAGAAATAAAGAAATAAGTAGCATGAAGAAAGTATTCCTGATTTAACTCTCTCTAGCTTCCTATGTACAAATCAGAATCACAATAAATGAACTTTACACCTATTTATAAGTCATTTAGTACAATTTCAGATGATAATATGACATTTCACATGCCATACATTAACAGAAATGAAATATTTTTCAAGAGGCAGACTATAGAGATGTCAAATTTTATATTTGCTATACATCAAGCTTCTTTTCTCTTTCCTTCAATCCATACATCAGTCATCCATACATCAGTAAGGCTTTTTCATGGCTGTCAATTCATTTACAGATTGCAGTTTTCCTTCCTCTGAAGCCTTTTTTATTCCTGTCTGCACACTTGTATACTGCATTTATTTATAAATCAAACTAGCGTGTTGATGGAACACTCAAATATGAATCATCCTGGCCTAATTTCTTCGCTTCAGGAATTATAGTAACAGTCATTAACGTCTATGGTCAAAATAAAGTCACAGAAAGTAGGGCTGCTTAATAGCTGATATTATTATTTAACACAGAAGACAAGCTTTTTGTGCTAAAACTAAACCATATGTTGTTTTCATAGATTATATTCATATTAAATTAGAAGCTGAAGTAACTAATAATTGAGTTACTTTATAAATCCACAATACAGATATAACAGAAAACATCTTTTTTTTTTTTTAATAACAGCGTGTGGTTTGCACAACATTCGTATGTGAAAGAGTATACTTACATTACTTACATCAAATTGTATTCTTGACCTCTGGATCAGTAGTTTTACAAAACAATCTGCAGCAGTCAATAATAAGATATTAACAACGGGTGACATGACTATATGTAATATAAAAGGGGTTGCTCAAAGTGACAAACCCACAGATAATAATAGCTGGCGCAAAAGTCTAGAAACAGATGAAAAGAATTTAAAGATTTGATTCTGTAAAGCATTACAAAGCAACACATCAACACCAGCTGAGTTCAGCATATTCCTGTCTTAATAGGTGCTGAGAGATGAGGCCAAGGACTGACCAAGGGGACAGACCTAATCACTGAATATGAGGAACACCCTGAGAGAGAGAAATTAACCGTTGTAATAATGTTTGTTTGAAAAAAAAAAAAAATTCAGGCACTTTTTAAGATTATTGAGGTGACAGTGCATTAACACAATCAAAGCGAAAGGCCTTTCCCTTTGTCCTACCTTTTGGGTCATCAAAGCATGCAATAATGTGTATAATGAACTGATTGTGGGTAAGTGTGTGTGTTTGTATGTGAGTATTATCTGCCCAACTTCTTGACTGACATGTGAATGTCCAGTGAGAAATTACATTTCTGTGTTACTGAGAACAGACAAGGTGATAAAATCGCTATTCCTGTCAGGTATGCACCAGTGAATTGTTCATCAGTTCACCACCTATTTCCCTATGAGGTTTCTTTTTTTCCCATTTTCCTTCTTTACTCAAAGCTGGGTTTGAAAAGAGAAGCTTTGGTGTAAGCAGAGGGGCCACAGGGGAGCAAATCCCAGCGGACACTCAGAAAAAGAACAGCTTCAAAAGGGCCTGCAATACCACGGTGAATTGTATAAGGGCGCAAAATGCAATGATTAAAAGTGAAATGTTTGTTTGAAGATAATGTTATTTTGGAAAACCTCTCTTAAGAGGATTTCTGACTTGAAAAAGAGACAAGAGGAAGAAATAGAGCGAATATGGGAGAGAGACTTGGATCTAATTCCCACAGTTATGTATACGTGTTGAAAATTGGTAACATAGCATACGTGCAATGTTACTATTCATACAAATGACTGCCGCAATCTGCAGTTCTGAGCTTAATGTTCGGTACATGGAAAGAGGATGCACAAGTGAAGTGAAACTATCCCTGCTGTCTAATATTATGTTTTAACGGAAAATATGGGTAAAAAAGAGCAGATACGAGAGACCACAGGATCTGACTCTGAATGGATACAAGACATCTATTTAGCCTGCACAACCATTAGCAGGTGTACATTAGTATTCAGAAGTGGAGCTGCGATTAGGCTGGCTGCATGGGTCAAGCCAGCACCACATCTGGGCTGGGTCGGCTCTGTTTTAACCCAAAGATCGTTATGTAAAATTACAGGGATGAGACAGAGTGCATAAACTGGCATGTGGCAGAGAAGATAATCCTGCCTTTGAATAAATTGGTAGGAGCATTTTTTCGTATCTTAAAAAGGCCTTTAAGGCACTGAACCTCGATGTGCTCATTTATAAACGCTTGAATCTAACTACAGAAAACATACTTTCTCTCCAGCTTCTACAGTAATCAAGCTTCTTAACAATATAGCAATCTTATTCTAATCTTATTTTGGCTTCCTATCCAAAATGTGATTTTAGGAATCTAAATATACTAAACATACTAAACTAAACATGAATGAGTAAAAATAAGGGTTTCAGGGTTTTTGGCTTAGTAACTGTAAGGGTATCTGTGTAAAACTGTGAGGTGGCCTTTTGTAAATCCTCATTTGAAAAGACATCTTTTTCTGCTTGGGGATCAATATGTGGAACTACTCACCAGACTCTCATTTTAAACTCAAGTTGAAATGGCTTTTAAAGAGTGATTAATCATAGCGCCATGAAACTGGTGCCTTTTTTGATGCATAACTTTGGGTTTCTGAATGAAGGCCCATCAAGAATAAAGCTTTCCAAACTTTGACTGTAATTGCTGAAAATGGTGTGTCATTGGCCCATGCCATGCACCTGTCTGTATAAAAACATATAAAAAAAACATTCAAAATGGAAGTTTATGGTGTTCTTGCAGAGAAAAATCCATTCACTGAAGAACACTTGAAGAAGCAGCACTAATGTAGTGATAGACAGTAAAAGCATGGCGCCCAGTCACTTGACATGACACCACAAGCTAGGAAATGTTGTGTATGCCAATTTGTCTTCCCTTCCCAGAGTGGCCCACTCGCCATCTCTTTGAATTCCTTCAACTGCATGACTTTGCATAAGCGACACCTAATTGAATATTAATGGATTCTGATGGTATTTGATTATCTGTTTTTCATTTGGAAAGATTATACAAATGAGCCTCATTTGCATGTCAGCATCCAGGAAAAGAAATGGAGTGTGTCTGCCAGATTATTATTTCTCCTTCTAACGCCACCAAGCACAACTTCTTTAATCTCATGAATTCAGGATTAGTTTCACATTTTGGTGTGATGCTCCAATTGGGTTTGTGCAAGGAGGTCATTTACGCTGGCGGAGAGCTTTTGTTTGCTCCAGTAGGTTAAGACAATAGACATAATAAAGTTTCAATCAGCTTTGTTATTTTTCTTCAAAGCTTGACTGAGCTTTGGTATTTGTCGAATGGCATCCATTCTCGGGCAGGGCAGGTACGCAGGCAGATGGTAACAGTGGAAGGATGATGAAGAGTTTAGTCCCATTCAGTCGGTATGAAGTAAATGGAAGAAATGAAAAGCCCATAATAGAAGTGGAGTGGAGAATTACTGTGCTGTCTGGCTCCCAGGCAACAGCTTTATCTTCACAGCAATTTACAGTAATCCAGGGTGGCTGTGAGGGCCTGCTGTAGGCCACTGTTAGCTGCTGCAAAATGACATGTGAGTATACCAAGTTACAAAAAGGAAAAAAAAAAAATCTGGAACAAGGCCTAATCATCACTTTAAGCCACATATTATACATTTAGATGGCAACTATAACTCAACTGAAGGGCACTGTGCACTCTCCTACTCCGGCCACTGTACATATGGCAGAGATAATAGTCTGCCTGCAACAAAGAGTGGAAAGACAAAACAGGAAGGACATTATATTTAGAAAAGAATGATTAAAGTTTTACCCTTCAAAACTCTGGCAGGGCAACTCCGGAGGTCTTCTTTTACAGCAGGGCTAACTAAAATGGCCCCAAGAAGTTTAAACGCGATGGATAAATGATATTATGTTATCCTGAATACAGCATCGATGGCTTTTCCCTCATATGCCCAAGGTGTACCTGCTTGTCATTGCTACTGTCCACCTCATATCAGCAGATCAATCCTAAGTGAGACTCTGCTGAAGTAGCTCTTGATTTTGATTGAATTTTGAGCATAGAGTCTTCCTTTCGATTCTTATCCCAATCAATTTTGCTGGGTGTGCCATTGATCTGATAAACATGAGCGGCAGTGGCAATGCAGAGTTTTACTAAGTTGATATTGAATCAGAAGTGAGTGAAGAATATCCATAAGTATCGAGTGACTGCTCGAGCAAGTCAGTAAGTAATCCTCGGATGCGCACTCTATAAGTGAAGATATGAGACACCAGTCGAGGGACTCCCCCGCTGGCCTGAGACCAACCATTTGCATGATTTCCTATTGTATGTTTAGACACGTGCGAGCTTTAAAACTTTAAACAAGGTTAAATATGCAGGATTTCCATAGAATTTCTCAGCGAAGCACAGGGGATGCTGGAAAGTGCAAATGTAGTATTCGCAAGCAGGAAAGAGGCACAACAGGCTCGGCACAGCTAATGCTGTCAGTGAACTCACATTCTTATTGAAGTCACTTTCTCCTCCTCACCGTCTCCCTCCCTTTCTCCCACTCAGCAAGCGTTCCCTGGATCTATCTCTTATTAGAATTCTCCCCAGAAATCATGTTGGGCCAACGTGCTCCTGCAGCTCCAGACTCTATTAAATGCCTCATTCAATTTTATAATATAGTTTTTATTTGACATTAAGGGCTTTACAAAAAGGCTTTGGAATTATTAGTAAAAAAAAAAAAAAAAGAAGAATGAGAGAGAGAGAGAAAGACAGAAAGAGAGAGAGAGAGAGAACCACCCACAAGAATGCTATTATACATTCTGATTTACTGTCTGTACTCTCCTGCAAGTTGCCAGTGCATCTTTTCCAAACCTCACCCCACATAAATTGGTTTCAGAAGCTGATCAGTGTTTTTTATTTATTTTTTTTTATTTATTTATTTTTTTTACTCTCATGCAGCTCTAAAGACTGCTGATGAAGCTTGACAGCACTAAATTCACAATCTGGTTTCCCAGTTACAACAAAAGGGCAGCTTCACAACTGAGATCCAACTCTCTCTCTCAAATTAACTGGACTATTTTTTTTTTTTTTTATAGAACAAAGGTCACTTTCTCATATGCAGTTTGGTTCACATGAAATATCAAGTCACATGCACAGACAGGTAACTTATTCATTGGACAGTTTTAATGACATCATCCTGCATCATCAGCAGCGCTCCACGGACCCACGTGGGGAAATCAAAGTGAGGTGACTGACAGCGTCTCATGCAGCTCCTCATTTTGCTTCTTATTTTCTGATGAAGAAATAACTGATTATAACTGAATATTAGTCAAGACTGTAATTAGACCCTGTTTATTATAAACAGTGATGAACAGAAAGACAAATAAAGGTAATTTTGTATCACATATTACAGGTGGATTGTTATTGTGCAGCCTCACTATTTTCACTCGCTTTTCATTGAAGATCTGCTAGTACACACAGCAGCTCAACATGCATCTGTTTTGTGCTTGGACCTGATACCATGGTTACAAAATGATCCAAACATAGGCTTTACATTGCTCAAACAGATTGGGAGAACATTTTGCGAACAGTTCATGACCATCAGATGGATTTAATATGAATTTAGCTTTTGAATTTATGCCACAATCCCATATGTACTTTCGCAGCACAAACGGACGCATCAGAGTTCAGAGCTTGATTGCAGGCCAGGGCCTGCCTTTTGAAGCAGATCCAGCCTGTCTGAGATGTAGATGAAAGTGTAAAAGCATCCAAAAAAATACAAAAAAACCCTCAAATCTAGGTATACAGGTTACAGCTGTGAAACAGAAATATATCGGTTACATTTTTTAATGGTCACAAAGTTACTGAACTGAACTGAGGTATTTTAATTGCACTGCAACGCAGGTGCAGTCTACCTAGTAGTTATCCAGTTTACTGTAACCTCCTGACATTTATGATTTTTTATAGTTAAAGATTATTTGAATTGATGCTGTGAAGTGCATTCTTTTGATATGTTAACAGTTGTGCTATAAACAAGCATTTAAGACAACTTTATTGTGCTCACTAGCAGATAAATAAAATGACATCTATTTACATTTCCTATACTTTAACTTCTGAGTGAAAAAATACCCTGAAAACACTCACTGAAACTTGATGGAGGTGAACATCAGTGAGCAAGACTCTAACGCATATTATCGCTGACAGGAAGTAACCCTGGAGGAATTTCTCTCTGAACTCAGCCCCCAGCCGCAATATAATTAAAACAAATCTAAACAGCCAGCTAGAGAGGTTCATTGTAGAGTTTTAACAGGCGTACATTCTTCATCTGTTCTCGCAGCGCTGAGCGTTTACAGCACAAAAGAAACAACAAGGTGGCATGCAGCATGATGTCCCTTGTTGTCTTCTGTGCAAAGCCTGGAGACAGCTTGAGGCTTTTCTTCATCTTGCTTCTGTAATCTCTGTCAGTGGGGACTCTCATCTGGTGCGGGGCGGTGAGCAAGAGGGTGCAACCCAAACAGTCTCTGAAAATGGCTTCTCCTCCCTTCATCTGTTGCCGGGTAGAAAGGCTGTGGAAAACATCTGATAAACAGCTCGAACGGGCATATTGTGCTGAAATTTGACAAAATATTAATCTGCGGGACGTTTTGTGATACCCTTAACCTTATTTACGTAAATTTGATGGATGAGTGTGATATCTCGCAAATACAAGGTTGCTGTTAAAAATGAAAAATGTGCAATCGCTTTGTTTTGTCATCAGTGAAGGAAAGCAGGTCACGCGCAGAAAGTAATATTAACCAAAGCTGTTTTACTTGCCCCATCTTTATCATTATCTGGCACATTGCAATTTGAAAAAGCACAAGCAAAAACTGTAGAGAGGACATATTCAGTTTTGTGATCGCCATATTGAAGAAGATGCTGCAAATGCAAAAGTCATAACAAACACATTGATCAGTTTAAAGTCAAGGTCACACTTAAGTTGGCAGTTTGTTGACTTTTCATTGTCTGACCCAAGACATGGTATGTGTGGAGTCCAATATTGTACCATTAAAAGTGATTATACTGTGCAGTTTCAAACAGAGCTGATCCAGACCTGAGGTGGAGTAGGTGCTGGCTATAGGGTAGGTGTGGTTGTGCCTCGTTGTGCAGTTTATTTGGTGGATTCTGTGGTTTTGCTAAGAGTCTTGTTTATCAGAGCGCAGGGACTCTGTGTTTGTGTTCAGTCCCTGTGGATGCACAAAGTGTATCCCTGTCAGGATCGGCTGGTTTCATCCTTTAAACAACCAAAAGTGCGAGGCAGGAATTTAATCTTCATTCTGAAAGGAGATTCTGTCAGGAGATACTATAAATAATAGCTTCAGATGGACTTCTAGTAACATGGGCACACAAAGTAAAGCACAGAACACAGAGAGGAACACGATGGGGCTGGGAGACAGCACGTTTTGGTAATTGCTATCTTCTGGCCAGGGGCAAGCACTTTGTGTTTCAACATGAGCAGCTCAACTGCCCATCATTTGCAGCTGTTACAGTAAATTGTTCTGATTTTGACAAGGCGTCGACTGCCTCCCTCGGCCTGACTTGACTGAGAATATTTGCCATCAATTATTTTCCTATGATGACAGGACAACACCTACCATTATCCTGACCTTGGCTTTCAGGGAAGGTGCAGAGACCTCCAGTGCAGCCTCAGCAGACCTACAGAGCTCCGGTAGGCAAACCTGCTACCACCTACCGTCGCTCCAGCTGTTGACAGACCAAAGTGACACAGCAAAGAACCTGATGATTCACAGCATTGAAACAGGACTTCATTTTTCTTTATTTCCAGAGAGCCGGTAGATGGAGATGAGCACAGACACTAACCATCAGAATCCACTGAACTACCAGAAAACATGAATCGACAACTTGCTCGACAGTGATGATCCTCTGATTAAAAATTTAAAATGTAAAAAGAGCAAATAAAGGACACTTTAGTTGCACTCACATGAATAAATGCAAATAAGATGGCAGTAGCAGGATGTTTCGGTCCTTTTGGTCTTTCTCAGGCAGCATCAGATGAAACGTGTTGCTGCTGCTTCTGTATTCGTCAACATGTGGAGAGCAGAGACAAACACTTGTTTGTTTTTTGTGCTTCACGGTGCAGTCAGATTTTTTTTTCTTTTTCAGGATTTTAAGTGGCTTTGATTCTCTCTCTCTCCTCTGTACAGCCTGTAGCCTGTTGAAAGCTTTTCTTTTCCTTGTGGAGCTTCGAATGGCTCTTATGGAGGCCTGGCTGAACTGACATTTTCATGTTGTGTTTTTGTTATTTTACTATATGTCTGAATTACTCACGCCTTATAAGGAAAACAAAAGTAAAATTGCCTTTAAAGCAGAGTTCTTATCAGACAATAACCAACACAAAATAGCTCAAAAATGCCAAACAATAGACATTGCTTTGAAATGCTAATAGCAGTACACAGATTGTCCACAAAAGAGGTCTGATGAGATCACGCTCAGGTCATAATTCTTTTACAAAACAATTTATGGGGTTCCTTCTAAAAAGAATATATCATTATATGCCAATATATAGTTATCTGATCTTTTAAAAATTTGAAATGTTAGTTTTAGCTTTAGAAAGAAAGTCACAAGACTGTGACTTTCACAAGACTGTGACTTTCTTTAAAAAACACATTTTTACAGAGTTATACTTTTAGCTAAGCTAAAAAAAAAAAAGGTTTGCAGAACTATGTGGTAATTCTCAGGGTTCTTGGTACTCTGTAGTACACAAAGTAATTTGATTCAGTGCTTTGGGTGACATTTTTAATTCAGTCCACCTTTAATCATAATATAACCATATCTTGTTCCAGACTTAAACAACGATAATAATTGGTAACATTATAAGATATATAGTGCATCATATCATTTGGGGACAAATTACAAAGTGGAAGAAAAAGTTATTAAATATAAAAGATATTATTAGTTTCTAATTTTATCCCAGTTTTTCCAATATCAATTTTTGTGTCCTGTTGCTTTTAGCCTTTTTGCTGCTAGTATCTCATTCCTCATGCTTTCTGTGCATCTTGGTGACAACACTGTCAAGGAACATTAAAGGATAACTTAATGGACCCCTGTGAACCCACAAAATAATTGCAATTTAGATATTTCTAACACTGTTTGGGCATGTTAGAATGTGGTTTTATTTCCCTGAGTGGGTTCCCCCCCCCCCCCCCTTCTCTTTTTCATTCTGACATATGAATTACGCCAAATGTTCTCTTCTTGGAATACATTTCTTGATTGGGAGAGAGCAGTCTGGCTCACAAGATTGAAGAGGATGGGGATTATCATGTCTTCTTATCATGGCTTAATAGTTTAATGAAAAAAATAACAGACTACTCATCCCAAGTGGCATAGTTAATGTGTCACAGTGGTAAACAGCACTTTGTGGGTTTGATTCCAGCAGGGAGTAGCATTCCAGGCTTTCTTGGCTGTCAGACTGACAATGGACACAGCGACATTTACTGGGAAGTGGAGAAATGCATCTAGAAAAAAAAAGATTTGCATAATTATTTTCATCCCCATTTCCATCTGTTGTGTACTTCTCTGGACTAGAATGTGGGTAGCAGAGGAATGACAGCGGGTGTCAAACAGTTCAATTAGAGGAGCAAAATGCTGCTACAACAACAGCATTTGGCGTTACAGAACTGCTGTCATTGTTGACCTGTTAAACATCTGTTGTGTTCTTGCAATCACAGATCATTTTCATCTGAAATATGTAAATCACAAAAAGCTTTTTTTCCCTCCACCATTAAATGCCATCTTTCTAAATAATGTGTATCAGTGATAGTGTTATTATGTTTTATGCCTTTTATACAATGACAGCGTCCATCCTTGGAACATTTTACATCTTTTTGGGGGTAATTAGACATCAAGAATTATTAGAATATATACCCACAAGACAGAATGAAAATGTCGAGAACGCTGCAAATCATTAACAGTATTCTTCAGGGAGAACAATCTTTGATTAGATTGTTCATTCCTTCAAGGCAAATCCAGTTGAACAAAGGCTTTGTGGCACGTCTACGAAGCTGTGGATTTCACACGCTCATATTTTCTACATTACGACACATGGATACAGCTTGCTGTTTTTTTTATGCACAATTACCGTAGTACCCACAATCTTATTGCATTATAGTTAATATAATAACTCTATTTAAACACTAGTTACACCAAAAATGTTAACAATATTTGGATCAATGTAATTCTCTGTGATTAAGAATGCGGGCTTACTGTAATCACATATTTTTTGCATCTGATGTGATTGGACAAAAAAATAATGTTAATAACAGAGAAAAACTGGGTGAGTGGATCACCAAACAATGAGTTAATTATAAGAGACGGGTGTTTTGACAATGTAAATGAACAAATGTAACTTCATAATTAAGAACTTGATGGATGCGTAGCCATTTAAAGATTAACAGCTTCGGGTGGTTTTAGACTGTACAGGATTCAGCTCTACCCTGCCTAATTATGCTGAGAATCATTGTTAATTGATGTGATGTGGTGTTAACAACACAATAGGACAACACCATCAGATTTGGTAAGAAATGTGTTCCCCTCAGTGGGCTCAATGAAGACTTATTGTGACCTGTTTAAAACTTTTCTGAGATGGCGAATCAAGTCGGCTTCATTGTCATTCATCAGCCGCACCTCCTCTCGCCTTGTCTGACCAGGCAAATCTTTCATTTCCTTCACACTTTCTTCTTGGGGAGGGTAATTCCATTTGGGGAAGTGCATATGGTTGAGGATAGACCTCATCTTTCAGCCAGTGAGCAATGAGCAAAGTGGTGATGAATACCTCAGCCATGAATACTAAATTATAGGTAATTAGGATTAGGATACCTGAGGAATATTACCTTTGGTGGCACACCTGAGGAGAGATCCAGGGTACTGTCCATTAGATTGGAGAGGGAGGAAGAGAGAGATTGAGCCAGAGAGCATACCATAAGGAGGCGGGCGTGAGTGATGGCTGCTCTCTGAATCAGTCATTTGGGTTGAGAATCTGACGTTTGATTAAGTCTGACCTAGATATCGCAGACAAGAAGTCATGCCCTCTTACATGTACTTCAGTGGAGAGTCAGACTTTTTGAGTTTTATAAGTTTGAAGAGATTCAGACTGAAAAAGGCTGTTGTCCAATTTTAGGACTGTCTGCTATGTCTGTCTAGGTGATATTATAATCATTACATGGAAGACAAGGAATATCAACAGCACAAGATTAACCAACATAACTCAGATAAATGGAAACGCATACACTCGGCCATAGATCTGCCCCAAAAGTGGTGTAAATGTTTTAAAGTAAATCTTTTTTTTATTTGCCCCTGTGCCTTGTCTTTCCAACACTGTCTCCTAGAAACCTTGTTCGTGTACTATTACAGTTTGTGAGAAATGTAAAGTCAACATAATATGGCCACAATTGAATGCATGTCTTTACTAAGTCACCTGAATGTGTCACTAAATGGTAAATGGCAGGTGAACTGCAATTATACAGAACATACTTTTTCTACCCAATCCAACATATCTTTCTGCCCAAACAAAGAAAATAATGTAGCTTAAAGGACAAAGCTTTGCACAATGTGCTGTTAAATCCCAACAGGATATACTGAGACAGCCTGTTGATTTGCAAATGGGCACATGTTTCCAATCAGATATGTGTTTCAACATAGGGTGAAGCCAGACTTGCCCTTTTATCTCCACCAAATTCTCCATGTCTGTGAGGAAGAGCTGTCTGAAAAGTCCAGGTAACAAATCACTAAGAGCCTCTTGGGAGTGCGCCCATTGACTTTTTGAGGCGTCTCACTGATATAACCTTGACATTAATGGGAGGTTTTCACATTCTCAATTCTTATGGGGCTCACCATAATCTGTTATAGAGGGGGCTGAGTTCCCTCCTGGGCCCTTCTGAAGTTTGAACCCTTGCAATAACCTTGTCTGGATGGGTTAGACCTATGTAGCAGTCCACCCCTCTCACTATCCTCACAGTGTTTACCAAACCCTCTCCACCCTTCACAGAGCCCACATTTGCCGGCCCTCCAGAGAGCAAACACACCAATTACTCTGTGTGTATCTTGATTGAATAATAGGACTTTTAATTGTCTTGTCTTTCACAATTACGTCAAAGCCGTAACCTTTAATTAAGTGTCTGCCAATTATTTTATTCCCCTTTTTGTTTGAGTGGATGAAAGTAATTACTGTCACCTTGCAAAGTATGAGAAGTAATTAATCCTTTTTGATTTTACCAAATCCCATTTTTTTTGGTCATTAGTTGGCTTTTTAATCCTCGAAAGATTATGAAGCCTGTTAATTATAGAAAATGAAAGTACCTACTTATTATTTTGCAGCATCGGCGCAAGTTTTTTTTTCTTAAAAAACATGTACAGTTTATAATAGAAAAATACCGCTAAGCTCTGTTGATAAGTGCTTAACACTGCAGACATTTGACCTATCAGTCTTAGTCATTCACACAGTTTTCACACAACATTAAAAGCATAGATATACTTCAGATTTATCCCATTTGCCAAGATGAAATTTGGATGACAGCCACTAAAATATGACAAAATTGAATTTAAGAGCTGATTACAAGGGGCACTCCACTGATTTTATAAAGGAATTTCATTCATCATGTAGAGCACTACTCAGCCAGTCATCGGGATCATCTTGAATTTGGCCTCAGGCTTCAGGGTCTGAATATTTTGGCCTTTGAGTTTTTTCCATAATCTCTCTATTTTTTTTTTTTTTTGTTAATAAAACTGTCTTGTGAGTCTCTCAACATTAACTATAAAGGGTGGCGTGCCTGTTCAAAATTTCTCATAAAGAACTACAAATAAGTGTTCCATCCAAAAAAGGCTGGAGTCAGGCATGCACAGTATCTGATGTCAAAGACATTCTGAAAAAATCATCCTCATCGAAGGAGAAATAGAATATAGCAATGGACACTGAAGTGTTTGGGCACATGGACTGCATGCTGGACAGGGTGCAGTGTGTGTCCTCTTTCAAAACCATTTATCAGACAAGGCCAGGTGGGTTGTGGACCCAGAATGTGGGCCATTGTTGTAGGCCATAGAAAACCTTGGATGTCTGGGGGATCCAGCCCCCCAGCCCAGGAGCTCTGTGTGGCTGCTATGTGGAGGCTTGAGCCCAGACCCAAACATGCATATTGTGCACGTCTGAAAGGACACTATAATCCATCCCCGTATGTGCCAGCACCCCCCTCTAACCTCTATTCATCCTCGCTGTGTTTGCATCTCTCCAGAGTGCCTTTAACACTGTGCAGAGCCATGCTGCTTCACACAAGTTAAAATGTGATGGAGAGCTGTCATTGTCCTTCTCTGTGGTCAAAACATGTGCTTCCCAACATGCAGCCGGTTTGTTATCTCATCCAGAGAGTGTACAGACCACTCTAAATCAGCCTCTTTCTCTCTGTCGATATGGAGGGCGCTGCTTTTTTATCATTTCACACGTGTGCCGCCTGCAAAAATAGAATACAAGCAGGGAGGATCAGAGTCGCCTATAAGCCTGCTGTCTTGGCCTAAATAAATGCAGTCATTGACATTGAGATTCAGGTCCTGCTGCCCAACCAACAGTTGGCTGTTCCCCAATAAAATGGAAGTAGTATTTATGTTGTGTTTTTAGCGCCCTCCCTTTTTTCTCCTCATTCGCTCCCCTCCCTGTCACTTCAGCCGCCTGGCTTTCTCTGTGATGAATCTCAATTATGCCAAGGTCACCTTTCATTGTGGTGATTTCTCTACTGCTTTATTGGAACTGGCAGTACTTCCACACTATCATGGCCATGCTTATTGACAGCCACTTCCTCCAAAACAAAACCAGCAAAAAAAAAAAAAAAAAATAGAAATGTGGAAAAGTTACATCCTCCTCTAATTTTGGCGGGCACAATTGGCAAGTCTTCTTCAGACTCTGCCTAATGGTCTGTAATCATTCTCTATTCTCTCTATCCAGAAAGTGGGTGGAGGTGTTTGAGGGGCAGCTTATTCATATGTTGCTTTTATCACTGTAATTGCTTTCACATAAATATGTCGCTAAATAGTTCTGTTGAATACACACTGTTAGGAGACCCCTCTCAAAGAACTCTGGAAATACCAACTTGTTCAAGTTTTACAAGGCTCCCGGGCAGTATCTTGGATTTAGAATAAGAGGCATGCTCTATCCAGTGCCCATCTTTTCATCAGCATTCTTTTTTAAATCAGTGAGCTCTAATCAAAATTATGGGGAAGGAGATTTAATGTTTTCCTTTGTAACCATGACTACTGTTTGATGGCACTCGTGAGGTCACATGTTCTCATCTTGAATGGGGAAATGAATGACACAGTGAGGCAAGGGCTAATTTGTTTGTGCATAAACAAGACTTGGAGTGTGTGTGGGTGTGTGTGGCACCGTGATGACATCCACCATTCACATTTGATGAGGTTGCTAGCACATGTAATTGTTGTTTCAATGCAGCATCTGTTGCAAAGAGGAAGCGGGATGGGTGGGGTGGGAGCTTGCAGGGAGATAGTTAGCCTCACAATTGACAGTGACACGTTGATAAGCACGAGCGCTGAGCGTGTTAGCTGAACCAACAGGCCTTTGATGGCTCTCTGATATAACTCGTTAAACAAGCGTTGGACCATTTACCTCTGTGATGTATCTTATTTGTCCATTCTCTGCCGCCCACACATCCTCGCAAAGCTGTCTTTCTTCAAAGGCGTCAGATCTTAATGGAGCTACACACATAAAGCTGTGTAGTCTTATTCCCTTCATAACGTGGTCATTCTTGGCATACTTGGATATCTTGAGAACTCTTAAAATATGAACAAAGTCATTCACTTTACATCAACAGATTTTTTTTTTAAAGTAAATACAACAAACCTGCTGCACTTCACTTGCTCAGAGACCAAATCATCATTCATTTCTTGCACCAAACCAGACTCAATCCATTCTCAGCAATGAAAAATAGATGCTGTGAAACTGGTGGCCATGTGGTGGACACTCATGCCGTCTGTGGGCATTCCAGTTTAATATCTGTCTTAAAGTCACAGGTCTTAAAGTCACACAGAACTAATGGAGGCTGGGGAATAGCAGGCAGTGTCTTGTATTGGGCCAATATAATAGCCTGGAATTGAACATCATATTGGCCAGCTGGGACTGAGAATAAGATTAAGGTCTGTATTTTCTTCCATCCAATTGTGTTTCAAGACTTAAACGGAAGAGGCCTATGCATGATGGACTCATGTGGGTGTTGTGATAGAAGAACTCTTGAAATGTTTCATATTCTAAGTTGAACTTAACTTCATTGTTTTCGTTCCCTTTTTTTTATCACTGAAGGATGCTGAGCAGTTGAAACAGGACAGTTTTCACACTTAAGCAATTGTACTTATTGCAAGAGAGACCACCACCGTTCCAGGCCTACACCTGAAAAAAGCCGCATCACGGTAAATGCCACAACGAAAAGATGGAATTGCCATTTATTGTTAGACAACTGATTTCAGGTTTCATTATACAGTGCAAACCCTTGCAGGGAAAAGGGAATGAATGGACTCACCTTCAAACATGCCACTGATGCTTTAAATGCCAAATACGCCCAAACCTCTCATGTCTAGATGAATGGCAAGCTCTAGGCAGAGTGAGTTTGCGTCTCCTGTCTTTCCTCCATAAAAAAGTCAGTTACCCCATGAGAGACAGAGCCTGCCAGACAGATCACAGAGCTGCTGCTTTATCCAGAGAAAAACTGGGCTCTAAGAAGTTTGCGACAAAGTAGTTGTGGTATTTTATGATGTGGGTTCAACCTGACACTGTGCAAAGAGCTGCTCACTCCCCTGTGGATTACCTACCCTTAAGAGTGGTATATGGTTCTATATGCCAAAGCTCCTCATATAAGACTTTATTTTTGCTATTTTTTTAGGGGTAGAATAAGGTTAGTTCTGTTTTATCTCACATACTATGTGTAAATGCTTATTTTTCTCTTTAGTTTTCTTCTAGGAGGTTTTATGATGTTTTTATCAAGTCACAGTCCACATTTAAAATATGCACAGTATTGATATTGTTTCACACTATGATAGTGGCATTCAGGTGTTTAATATGATATTAATACTTGGCAGGACATGGCTTTTCTGCCATATTATTTAATGCCACCTTGACAGACAAGCGACTGTAATTAAATGGCAGGTGATCCTCATCAAAGGACGGCAGTGTTTATGGCAGCGTGCCATCCACGTTGGTGGTAAACACACACGTCATCATGAGAAAACGAACAAGCGGGACGAGGCTTGCTGGCGAAACCCTTTGATCGTCTTTCATTCACTCTCGCCTCTCATCTCTTTGGGCTTTTGGGGAAATGCACTGTTTAATCTGCTGTATGTCGCAGAAGTTTATACAAGGTACTCCACAGAGTTTGGGGGCTCGTATTAGGAGGGGGAGGTGAAAAAAAAAAAGCATACATTTACACGGTTGAGTGGTGTAATCTTCACGAAATACCGGTAAATAGGGAGAGGAAGCCTAGTGGAGCCGTAGATTAATGCTGCTATCAAATGGCCTGGGACAAAGAAGAGGATGGCTAATGAGCTGGAAAAGGCAGGGCTGTTCACCACGTTAAATGATACCGTAGCACCATCTCCCCACTGGCCACCACACTGTCATGTTCACACAGTCAGATGTCGCTAACAGCAATGTAGGACAAATATTGGAAAATGTCATTTAAGCGAGAGCCACAGACGACGTGTTTGATATTTTAAAGATGGCTTCATCAAAGGCAGATTTCAGGAACACAAATACAGCTCTCTAATTTGACTCTCTCCCATATGCCCCGATATCCCTCCCTGCCCGATTTCTGAGAGGTCATTACTTCTTTTTCATTCCAAAAATTGCTTTCACATTTGATCTGTTCTCTCTTCCTCTCTCTTTCTTTTCCGCCTTCTCTCTCTCTCTCTCTCTTCCTCTTCTTCCCTTTAAGTCCATTTCGCTTCCTATCACTCTGTCTCTGCCCTCCCCTCTCTATTTGCCTCTCTCCCATAGCCATGATATAATGAAAAATAGGGTTCTCTCCCTTGTCTATCTCTTTCCTGTGGTATCATCTCAGGCATGCTTGTAACGTCCCATGACTGTCGCCTAGGTGACAGGAAGAGCAAGATGAACTCTTGGGCTTAGATAAATTTCTTGGTCTGGCCTGCGGAGGCTGTATCAATTTTTGATGTTCTACTGCCTCACAGACACTTTTGCAGGCATTGTTTCATGTTTTATTTAGGCCTGTGTTAGAGCTAGGTTAAAGTTTCAGCAGACTATCGCCCAGAAAGAGTCTGGCGGCACTGAGAAAATATCACATTGGGGGCAACAGTGGTCTTTAATAGCGGTCAGAGAAAGACGGCGAGAAGATTTACAGGAAGGCAGAAATTATGTATTGCGTGCTTTCGGATCTGTCTGTGGTTTCATGGTGATGCTGAAATGTGCCCAACTGAGATCTCCACGCAGCCTCGACTCTCGTCATACAATTAGACAAATGGTGAAAAACCTGAGATAGTTTCCCACTAAAAGACAACAAAAAGAATGCTGAAAAAAATATCTCTCTATTCTGAATGCAGTCAAACACGCAATTGTGCTCTAACCTCTTCAGGCAACGACATATTTATCTTACTTGAGCCAAGTGACAGTTGTCTCCGCAGCCATTTCATTTTACACGCCACCACGAAAAAGAGGGAAAAAAAAACTGAATTAATCAAATGTGGAGGGGAAGGCGAAGGAATGGGTGGGATGGGGGGGTTGCAGTATATCCCCCAGTGATGCTGTGAATCAGAAGGGGAGGGTAAATAAATAAATGTGTTATGTATGACCAAGCGCACAGACAGGGCTCTGGGGCTACTGCTGGTCCAACCGCGATGCACTCAGACAAGTGAATAAATCAGCACACAATTAGGGCTTGTGATTTCATTTATGGTACCTACGAGCGCTCCAGTGGCAGATTCTGGCAGATGTCATTTCTAGCCAATTGATTTTGCTGCTGTCCCGAGGCCCAAGCAGTCATGGCCCCTCTATCCGGATTACAAATGGATGGCAAACGCGAGCCAAATGGCTGTCCAGGCAATTTCTGCATGATAGGAGTAGAATAATGTAAGAGACTGCACTGGCACCGGAGGAACAAAGACACCAACAGACACACACATCAGTGGAGGTGCTGCCTGATCTGTAAACATACTGTAACCACATGCATGTAAGAACACATCAATATACAGCACATTTATATATGTGTATATGTATATATATATATATATATATATATATATATATATATATATATGTGAATTCTTTGAAGGTGAAGGTGCATCCTGTGTGGCTTTGTTACGGTAAATCATCGTCTGTTCAGCATCTAGTCTTCAGTCATGAATGCGCTGTAAAATATCCTTCAGCAAGAGCTGTAAAATAGTTTCTAAGCCACCATGAAATTCATAAATGTCTTAGGTTCATGCATCTGTGATGTTTTCACTTACAGTTGTGCAACAAAAAGGTGACACACTGAACATTTGTCATCTCAATCATCTGAAGATAGCGCTTGACCGCTTGCAATGCAAATCCACAATGTCATTCCAAAGCTGAAGTATATGAAGACCATGCCCCTTGTCTGGAGCAGTTCTCCAATCTGCCACATCTAGTCTCTGTATTTGCAAGCTCTATTTTGTCCTTTGCCCTCAAGTTTCAAATTTACCACTTTCTTTTGCATGGAGAAGACTCCCTGCAGTTTCATAGTTTGTCAGTGTGTGATTGTTATTAACATTGCAGTCACATATTGTGGGTTAGGTAAAGCTGGATATAATACAGTAGGTAAATGGATAAATTATATGTTTGACAGGTGATGTTGGACACAACAGTGTCAACAGACAACAGTTCTCCATCGTCTTCCCCATGCCCTGCTTAATTGCACCAGATCAACTGGCTTTATTAACAAATGACAGATATACATGACATGACACTGCTCTGTCTGAGAGGAGACACTTTATTAGGAACTCACACACGAATAGTCCAAGCTCTCTCTCTCTCAAAGATACAACCACAAATAGCTTCAAACAAGGTCAAAGCCTAATTGTTAACAACAGACATGGGACGCACACCATAAATAGAAGTTGCCAGAAAGTAGCTCCAGCTCTATGAGTATAACAAGTAGTTTGTACGGACTGCTGTGAAGTTAAAGTAATATACGCCTTTATTGATCCCCAGCAGCAAGTTTGGTTGTTTGGTTGTTACAGCAGGAAAAAGAGGAGATGTGAGGGAAGGAGGTGCATCATATCGTCCTTCAGCTCCTTCACCAATGAATGGCCCAGTCAGACATGCTTGTGACAGGAATACATGAAGCACTTTTGTTGCTCCTCACAAGGTTTCTTGCATGTTTCCCCCCATGTTTAATCTCAGATACTTCCATGTGAATAAGTGTCTGTCAGGTCACTATTTATCACTAATTGAGAAAATACAATGATGATTTACCCTATGGCCCACTGATAAAAGACTCAGACTCACTCCTCAACTCACCTGTGTGTTGAGAATAAATGGTTAATATGGAAAAACAAATAAATAAATAAATAAAAGAGGGAAGGTCAGAGATCACAGAGGATGAAACTTGGGAGGTGCAGTTTAAAAAATACACCTGCATTTTCAGCTTTTCTGCCACAAAGGAAAACACAGTGAAAATCCTTGAGGTTAGAAGTGCTTATCTGTGTCCTGATCCAAACTGAGGGTCTAAGGACAGAGGGCGCTAATTGTAAAGCCTCTTCAGGCAAATTTCCATTTTATTATTTTGGTTACATAAGTAAAACTGAATTGACCTGACATGACTTGAAACGCAACAATATCCTTGGTCATCAGGCTTTGTCCGCTGGTGTCTGGCACAGTCAAGGGAGCCCTCCACAAAGCTAGTTTGCCACAGGCTGTACAACCTGAGCAGATAAACTTAGCAGAGGTCAAACCGACAACCATCATGCTGTGCTTTTGGGGCAAGACAGGCAGCCGACCATCAGGACAGTACCCAGAGAGTAATAGGTAGAGTGGAGGTGGTGCGGATCACAACAGGTAGGTTAGCAGGTAGTGGCAATTCCAATTCCCTGTCGGAGCAGTACAAAAACAGCAGCATCTGTGGAAGGTACCTGCAAGTGAAAGGGACAGATGAGCGGTGGGCTTACTGCTCATTTACAGGGCAATAAGGGGAGACAGGTGAATATCAGACGAGCTTCATTATGGACATTTCTTTTGTGTTTTTAACCTGAGCAAAGTTTCTTCTGCTCAATTTAATCTATTAACCAGACCACAATCAAAACTTGATTTAAACTATTATTAATTATTTTTCTCTACAGGCAAAATGATTAGTGTAACTGGTTACAGTGAAGCCATTTGACCAAATAAGTACCACAAAGGATTTGCTGAGAAATTCAAGAATACTGTAAATCCATTTTAAATTCCATGGATGGATTGCTGAGTTAATAATATACAGTATGTCCTTATCATTGTTTCAAAGAAATTTGAGCAAGAGGGGGCACTGGAAAAATCTCATCACCAGCATTAAATGCTTTTTTCTGCCTTGATTTTAAAAAACATAATTTTTTGTCTAAAGAAGCTTCAGGCAAAGTTGTTGAAACAGCATTTCTCAAAGTACCCATTAGATGCTGTGGATGAAAGAAGCTGTGATCTCCAGATAGAGAAAGGAAGCCTCATCATGGGCAGTTTATTTTACAAATCCAATTTCTTTTAAGTTTTCGAGATATTCTACATGTTGTCATTTTGTCAATTATTTTCTTCCAACCTCCGGCGGATCAAGACCTTCATCGACCCCTGGGTATCACATCACAAAGGGCCCTTCCAATGTACAACGATGATTTTGCCTTTTTTGCCTTTTGTGGTCCTGCTGAGTACACAGGGGATGGACAGGAAGATTTCTTTTGTTTTCACATATGCAATTGCCCAGTTTTAAGCTGGTCCCTTGGGTGCTCACTCAGAAAACCTTCACAGTGGTCCATGCTCCAAACAATGCATTCAGCATGAGACATGTCAAAGCTTGTTTCCTATGGGTGTATGTATATAACCACATAGGGTCACATACACAACCTGCCTATAAATTATATGCTGCCATGTGTCTTTAATTAATCATTTATCATTGTAACAACCCTTTTTACATCCTGTTTGGGCTGTCCCATGAATGCAGTCTTTTTCTTTTAAGAGCAACGCAGGCAGTCCATCACTATGATCACTATGAATTCAGTCATTCTCTTACTCACCTCTGTTTGGTTTTGTTGTGTTTTATTATTCTCTAGCTTGATTCCTCATTTTGTTGTGTACCATAACATATTTTTGGATACACCTTTTGTGTATCTCCTTCGTAAAGCTCTGAGTTGGGTTGCAACCAATTTTATAACCAAATTAACCGTATCATGTGGTAAATTGTGAAGGAAATTCATAAAAGCATATAGAAAAGCTGTATAATAATGCTTACATTCAGTTCATTCAGCTATGAGCTTGAGTTAACACAGTATTTGTTTAATATTCAACAATACTTGTTCACATGTGCAGGAAAATGAGTGAAGATAATGAGAACACTCTGCAATGCTTAGGTTTATATTTGCATGTATAGTGTAGATATTTACATAGGGAAATCTGACATTAGCAACAAAACAAATGCACAACGAGAAGAGTTTTGATAAGTCGTATTTAAATCACAGGCAGCAAAAAGACAATTTCACACAGGCTGCACTAAATCATGCTGTCGCCACATGAATGGACGGCAATTCACTTTCAATTGTTCTGCAATTTGAGCAAAAGTCCACTATGTTATGATCTTTTCCTTCTTTTTTTTCTATCTTTCTTACTTTTGTACAGTTTGGACATGAACAGAAAAAGGCCAACATTGGAAGGGATTCATAGTGTGTTGACTCTTTTGTCTGACATTGCTGCTTCTCTCTCTCTATTTTCAGCTGAAGTCCAGTGAAAAATGCAATTGAACTCGTGTTTTTCAAAACCAGCCAGGCTTTGGTTAGCTCTGCATCGACTTCCAGCAAGACTCCTTTAAAGCCATATGTTTTTTTCTCAGCAGAGCCCTTTTAAACACCATGCCTGTGAAGACTGATACTAAAGAAGAAAAAGCTAAATGGAAATGAAAACAACAGGCTCCTAGAAACAGTATGCCCCGCATACAAGAGAGAACGATATACAGCAATGAGATTGATAATGCAGAGAAGAGGTGTCCTGCTGAGTATGGATCTACCCGAGAGAGAGGGACAGGGGCGAGAGACAAAGAGGAAGAATGGGGGAAAACGAGTCAGGAGGGGGTATCAAAAATAGGGTTCTGGGTTTAATGATATACACAGGGCAGCGGTAGTAGTCAGTTGTGCTGGGAAGTGACATTTAGAGTTGGAGGAGAGAGTACGTAGATGAGGTTAACCACCCACAGGGCCTGTGTCCACAGCAGGGAGACGAAGCTACGAGGTTTCCTTGTGACTCGGTCAAGCACACATACTGATTATGCTTGAGCTGAGTGCAAAGATATCTATCAGTGTGGTGACTTATGAATCTGTTGCACTGGTAATACAAGACTTATATGGAAAACAGAAAATCACCACAATGATAAAATGTTACAAGTAAAAGATACAAGATTTTTTTTTTTTTTTTTTACTATTTAGGTGTGAGACAGTAAATCCTTTTCTTTGTAGACTTTTACATTCCAGTGGAAATTGCATTTTACTACCTTATTTTACCATAAGACTTTAGGCTAAGGCATGATTAACTTAAATCCAAATAAAACATCTTGCCTAGCTGCAAGGCAGCGCAAAAACTTTATGAAATGAGATATTGCTTTTGTTAGCTGTTTGTTGAGCACCCATTGTGATTACATATTAAACAAGGAAAATAGATGTTGTAGCATCAATGTAGAGCCAATCACTAATTTGAGATAATACATAAGAGTTCGAACAGCACAGAGAGTTCTCAGAATGAAGGAAAATAAATCAGGCTGGGCCTTCATTTGCATACTGAAGCTTAATAAATTAGTCCATGCTGCTGGGGAAAAGCCTGCTGAGGGAAAATGGTGAGATAAAAGATACAATAATATAGAATTATTAAATTACATTCCATTATATTGTAAATGATTTTTTACTATATGCATTTTATTTATTCATTTATATAAATCATAATGATACATGTGAACATATACAGTGACCATACTGGATAAACTATATTGCACTACAAAATGCACTTGACATAATTAAGATGGAGTAGCTTATACCTAATTCTTAAAAAGGTTATTATGCTACAGTATAGAGTTAGCATTTATCAAAAAATCATGAGCAGGGCTGCATCATCTCATTGTTTATTTATGCATATAACATTTTATAAGAATTTCCCAGGAAAAGTTGTTGTGTATGAATGAAGCAATTAATTCATAGTAAATTCAAGTAATACAAACCCTGAGACACAGTGCAAATTGGTGTTCGTGTACCTGTGACAAAAACAATTGGTGTAAATGACGAGGACAAGACAGCTTGTACGCTGCAAAAGGAAGGAGTTAAAATTGACAGATTTATTAACCAATCATGCTGTGGTGATTTCCATCCCCATGTGTCAGTGGTTGGATTGATATGTGGGATGAACTGTGTGGGGGAAAAATGATAAATAAAGTGGGTCCAATAGGTCACCATAATTTGTTCATTTACTTGCTCACAAATAGACATTAAAGGAACATAAAATCTGTCAAGTGCACCCACGTTTACATGACCAGGCTGCCTAAATCAGCTCAAGTCAGCATCATGTACTGTATCATGTTCCCACTGGAGGGAAGTTGTTGGTTTAGAAATGCAACCAGCGGGCAGCAGCCACTGTTGCCTAATCGCTGAGGTCCTTGGTGTGTTACATCACCTGAAAGCCCTCTCTGCCTCCTGTTTTAGAGGCTTCAGCAACTGTGATGATGCATTTCTTGCGGGGCATGGCTGAGCACTCTTTCAAGCTGCTTAGGCTACAGAATCTCTCCTTGTATTGAATATGTGACCAGAAAACAGATGGATTCTTTGACCTTCAAAGGAAATCAGCTCCACAGTGATGAACTGTATATCTGGTTGTTCTGCATCGACCCGCAATGTTCGCATTGTCCTTCCGGAAATAGTATCAACAATATGTGTGAACAAGGGCATGTTGTTTCAGTGGTACTGCGAGGTCTACTCAACTGCTCATAACAAACCCACAACATCGATTCTACAAGCTGTGGCGGTCAAACCCTTGTCGAATCATGGTGGGAGGCTCAAAGCTCGCCCATTAGACTCATGCTACGACAGCGTGCCATCTTCTAAGCAAGCTCTGACTGACTTGTTAGGCAGAATTAGATTTCAAACAGGGTGGGAATAAATATTATTCTGTTCCCAGCAAGGCCCTGATTGGTGCCTATGTGATACTGCAACCTTTTAATGGAAGCTTATCAGCTATAGCCAGTGCCCTGCATGGATTCTGTGTAATACCGCTGTTTGCTCACAATTGTAATTGTGTTTAATAAATGTGGATGAATATTAACTAATCTTTTGATCTCACTTTCATTAGGCCACCCCAAGTGAAGTGGAGTCTTCTCGACAAATTAAGCCCCCCTCCATCCCCGCCTACAAGCCTACATCTTATGCTCATGAGGGAAATGAGCAAGGACACAAATGCTCTTATTTAAAGATAACTGGTAAACTGCTTTAATTAGCCGTTGTTTTCAAAGTACCCAACTTTCTTTGGGAGGGATGTTATTATGTTTGCACAAACAAGGCATCACGCCACATACACACTTACACACTTACAGTTTTTTACACCGTGCCAGATTTACTCCAGCAGTATTTTAGAACGTGTCATGTAGGACAGAATTGCTCCTGCCATTGGGAGCACTATTTCATTCAGTGATGACATGTGCCCAATTATTAGGTCCTCTACACAACCTCAAATCCTTCGCAGCCCACCTATGTCTCATCATAAACAAGCTACAGCATCAATACTTACAGGATGATCAATGATTTTTCCCTAAAGGCCAATAATACACCACATTGTTAGTTACCGCAGCACCATACTGTAGTGTGTGTATTGCCTCGGTGTCACATATATCTTCTAGCATCCAGTATATGCTGTAAACTGACTGAGGCACGGTGTACTGTTTGAGAATTCAGTCTGTCCATTCCGATCCTGTCAAATCAAGACCTCTCCCAGACGTACATGAAACATGTAGATTGTGATTAGTCAGTATCACGGCAGTGATTCCAGTGCCGCAACTACACCGCATTATATTCTCTTTCAAAGCAATATAAGGACACATTTAGGTCATAACTAATCAACTTTTATTCTCCTGCCTCATTATAGTATACCCTTAGCTCATAAACAAAGGACTGAATACATGTTCACCTGTTCACTCCCCCCATTAGGTCCGCATAATGCCTACTAATTATGTTTGCTCATCTATAAGCCTTAATTATGCTGGGAGCTGATAATTAGCTGGGCTAGAATAGGTGCATATGTTTCTTCACTATCAACCTGGCAGTTATAATGGCTATTTTCATCTCTAAGGAGACCCCAGGATTTTCCATGTAAGTGCATTAGCTCTTAGAGCAAAAATATTGCTTGTTTTTTGAGGTTTGAATAATGTATTACTGAAAAATTGCAGGATTTAATGATACGGCAATGAAACAGTATAGCCATGGTATGTGCTATGCTGCTACATCGCTATTTACGTGATTATTTGAACAGTTTTAAGGTCCTTGGAAATCTCATTTTGCACACACATTTTGGCCTAGATTGATGGATCTTGTGCAGACGTTTCTAACAAGGTCAGCATTTGTTTGTCATTTAGGACAATAAGATATGAATATGGTACACTGGGTAATGGAAAATTGCATTGTGTATGTAATTTCCTGAGGAAGCCCATCTGAGATCTAGTATGTCTCCACTCAGTGTTGAATCTAAAAGGATAAAAGTTTTTTTTTTTTTTTTCAAATGTGTAGCTTCAATGAAACAAAGGGACTTTCATTTAGTTTCCTATTGTCCTTTTATCACAATATTTAGTTTAGCAAGATAAAAATATTTTTTTTCTGAACATGGCTGATGTACAAAGACTTTGTTTGAACAGCCGACTGGTTACATAAAAAATAGTTGAATTAGCCCATTTGGAGGAATGAGGAAAGAAAGGCCCTTATCAAGATAAAAAAAAATTAGATCAAGATAAGCATCTCGCAATTCTTTTTTTCCTTTGCTATCCAGTGTACAATACATTTGAAGTTTGGCACATAAACGTGTTTTTTTAAATATGTAGAAATAGAGAAAGTTAGTATGCATTCTTTGGAATGTGTGTAACATGTTACTACTAGATGTCTTGTTTTTTTATGTTTCATATGTAGCAGTGTCTTGTAATCCCTTTTTGGACAGACCTGAATGTTTGGCATGAGAAAGAAATTACATGTAACTAAATAATTAGCTTGGCATACACATAAATAGTAAATGACAAAACAAAACATAACCAATTCTTAACTACAGATGTGATAGAAATTGGCTTATATGGATCATTTCTGAAGGTAGTAACAACCAAAGTACTCCTGACAATCTTTTGCATTCAGGAGAAAGCTACTTCTTTTTTGCTGCTTTTTCATTATGGCTCAGGGAGAAATCTTTTTTTGTGCTGCGCTGTATATTACTGGCCTGCATTATTTTACCTGTCTAAAAGAAGCTCCCATCTCCTTTGTGAGCATAAAGAAATACATTCAGATGGACTCAAGAGTATGAGTTGAGTGAATGGCGGCAATAAGTATGCTCTCTTGATTGTGTATAAGATGTCGTGCTTGGGGAGAGCTAAATACTCAAGTATATTCCTGCTCCGACTTTGGAAGAAATAATGCATATTCTCGAGCAGCTGCAGATTCTCACACTTTTCCTGGACATCTATAATGCATTTCCGGATTAAAATTAAAGGCACACTTGAGGACCAGCTCGAGTGAGTGTGCACGCTTTGTACACACATATACACACATATGCACCTACTCACACACACACACACACAGGCACCTTGCCGCACAAAGAAACACACTTCACCTCCCCTTTATTCCCCCCATGACACACAATCAAATGTCTCTCCCTCAATCGGGTGAACATCGACACCATCATATATGCAGTACACAGTCGACAGAGTGGCATTTCCCTCCGGTCCCTTGCTGCTCAGAGCTCCCTGGCAAAGAGGAGGCTCCTCCAGGGTGGGACCCGTGGGACTGGCAGCGTGGCTGGCCAGAGCTAAGATGGAGGTCATTATGGAGGGATAGAGGTGATGTTGGGGGGGTGGGGGCGCTGGGAGGGACAGACATGGTTAAAGGAGAAGAGTACACAGCAGAAATGCCAGCAGACAACACCGGCAAATGAAATGACAACAAATGTCACAATGGTGACTCGACCAGTTTCCCTCTGCTGTTTAACTGCTAACAGAGTGGAGGAGCTACTGTAGAAATACCGTTATCTGCCATGTTAGATACCATAAAGCAGAGTCGCTGCAAAAACATGCAAAGATCACATACACCCCTTGAATAACCTGAAATAACTCAGAAAGACTTGATTATGTTGTTGTTTTTTAGTTCAAGGCTTCCCCTTCTGGCTTCCCCTTTCTCTCACTCTTTTCTTTTTTCACAGGGCTTAAGCCAAGTTACTAAACCAGAAAACTCTGGTTCTTTGGCTCTGCCCGAAGAGATTTAACTCAAACTCTGAGACTATTGCCTCCAGCTCAGATCTGCCTCTAAGAAATGTTAGTTGAACTAAAACCCCAATTTGCTTCATATTGTCCCTTGCACTGTAGCTACATGTGACGATGATGCTGTTGTACATTGTGTTACTTTGGGTAAAAGTGTCTGCTAATTACCTAAAATGTATTTTATCGTGAGTGGTATACTGAGGACCCTGGGGCTGAGAAGATGGAAAGTGGCTTCATATTTGTGTTCCTTCTTGCTAATGTGTTCAGCCAGCTGTCCAGGTGGCTATTTTTTTTTAATCACACTTAGCATACATTAGAAACTGTGTTTGATTTTGCTTTGCTTCTGTTTAACATGTCCTAAAGGAGGACCCTTGCCATAAATTGTGAAAAGCTCTTTACCAGATTGCACCCACATGGGCGTTCATCCTCATTTACACCTCATTTGTACGCTGCCAAGCAAAAGTGTCAGATTATTTTCCCTTTTTTTTTTAGTGTTTGCGTGGATTCTTGAAATGCACTTATCACCAACAATGTCATTGTGTCTCTGCTCCAACACACACACACACACACACACACACAAAGACAAAGCACTGTAACATGCACTGTGTCTGGAGACAAAGACATTGTGTTTACCGAAGAACAAAGAGTGAGTTAACATGTTGAGCTTAAGATATGTAGCCTCATGCTGTTCAAGTGTATTTCTTTCATATCCTAGCTATTTTTTTTTTTGTATAAGCCGAGAACCCTAATGAACCATTATCAGTTATATCATACACTCACAGGGTGGTGTGCTCACAGTCTGATTTCACATGTGTAACTTTACCACTCTTTTCGACTGTAAATTCTTCCTCAGGTGTGATGTCTTTTCCATATGTCACAAGTCTAAAATTTAAATTAGCTGTGTTTGCCATTTGGTGATTTTTTTTGGTTTGTTTGTTTGTTTGTTTTGTTTTGTTTTCCTTCTAGAATATCACTTCACTTCATACACAGCTGCAGTGGTGGAAACCAAAACCACATCAGCTCTTTAAATGTCTATTCATTTTAACTGGCGCCTTGGGATCCCCCCGGAGGAGCTAAAAAAACATTACTTTGCAGAGGGACGCTTGGAACAATCTGCTTAGTCTGCTGCCACCACCACCCGGCCATGGAGAAGCAGGAGAGAATGGATGGACTGACGGACGGATGGATCATTTTAACAGGTATTCATTTTATCAATGAAAACTGTAAGGAAAAACTGGACACTCCTTTCTGCCACTAGACTCTGGGGCTGCGCTGAAAATTATTAATAATCACCTACTCCTGTGTGAGATTACTCGAGAGGTCCATGGTGAGGCCGGGAGGGAGGATTGTCCCTCCAGAAAACGGAGGATAATCTGCTGCTGGAGAAGAGTGAGGGGAGCGACACAGCACTGAGCACGCTGACCACAGCAAGTCGATGCAGGACCACAGCTGCAGCCGTCCATGCAGCAAGATGCAGAGAGACTGAGCCGAGTGGAGAAATCATTTTAGATCCTGTTTGGAGTATTTTAACCATTTTTTACCTACTTGTTGGTATTTTTTTTACTAATTTCACTTTGGGTTCTACCATTTAAGTGCTCATCAACCGCAGCCATATCTTAAGTATTGTAATGAATAATTTTTCACCCCGTTCACCCCTTGGCCTCTGACAAGAACGAGAGGTATTACCATTATAGTCCATTAATAAAAACTAAATGATAATGTCAAAGAGAGATGAAGTAATTAGTGTTTTAATACAGACCTGCATGCATCTGCAGAATCACACACTGTACCCTTCTCATTGGTCCTCACTGTACCAAAACGTGCTTCAGATATTGATTTAAGTGCTTGACCTGTTATACAAATAGGGATTACATTTATGTAGTCTTATGCATCTGCCATGAATGCTAATTTGTTGGGTGGATTAACATTAATGTTACCTTCAGTTGGCTGTCTTTTGTGTCTGTTCGTCGGAATGACTGCAGGATTATTCTAGCTCGGCCGGATCTCAGCTATCACAATCTTCCACTAGATGTCTGCGAACGCTGTTGCTGTGTGAAGATGTTATCTGACTTTTGGCTGCTTTTCTCGCGCTAACGTTAGACGGTAAACAGTACTGTAAGGAACAAGTGAGTGAATACAGCTTCTGAAAGATCCCGCTTCCCTGCAGTGGAAAGCACACACCAACACAAATGAACGGTGCTGTTGAAACACCCACAGTTCAGGAATGACAACTTAATTTTGAGTACTATGGCAGAGAGAAACATGTATGTGTGTTAAACCTGCAATGGTCAAGAACAACTTTAGAATGACTGGAAGACATACAAATTGCTTTAATAATAAGACTGAAATTTATTAATGGAAACTTTGTTGTATTTTGTTTATTAATTACATTAAAATTAACAACAGTAAAATTACAATAATGTGATGAAAATAAACATTTTTGTCAAAAGACTAAGATTAAAACTACATTTTAGTTTTAGGCATCAACTAGATTTCGGCCCCCTTCATGACTCATGACATATGGCCTACCCCTGCAGAGGAGAGAGACCTTTCTGAACTGTGCCACCCACACAACTGCATGCAGACCCCCCTCACACACCCACACACACACTAAGTCATCCAACAATCCCCTTAAACCACCCCCTGCCACCGAGCCTCAGCCCTTCCTCACCCTAAAACAACAAAACAATAAACTGACTTCACTGACATCCTGCATTTGGGAACATGTGGCCTGTGCACCGGGCAAGACTACGCGGGACCCCCATCTTTGGTGACGTGTTAACTTAAAGTCAGAACGTCTTTGATCAGCGGGATCAGATCTCAGAGGGGAATGTGATTAAAAGTGACATTCTGAATGCCGAAGAACCCTGGCAGCAGGACGGATTTTCCACGCAGTGTGAAGCCGTAAGCTCATAAAAGACATACACCAGTGATTCAAAACATGTAGCCCAAGACCACTATTATAATACAGATCTCTCTCTCTCCCTCTTTCCCCTTCTCTTTCTCTCACTCACGCTACGCGTCCTCACTCCTTTTCTCTCTTACACATGCTGCTTTTTATTCTCTCTTTTTTCACTGCTGGTTGAATATGCGCTTTGCTGGATGACTTTCAAAGCTACTTGTTCCACTTTCTTACATTTATGCTAATTGGAATGCAAATATTGAGGTTCCATTTTAAGCCGCTGGTTTAAGGAGAGGGTGTGGGGATGAATGACAGCGTATTGACAACGCCGCCTCGCCACTCAGAAACCGTCAGAGTTGGGAGGGATTTCCAGGGATGAGGAGTTGACAGCGGTAGCAAAGGACAACCAATATGTTCCCTCTCATCTTGAGTGAATAACATTTCACACTGAGTTATTTTTTGCCTCAATTGCACACTGTAAGCTCGAGTAGGGAGCCTTTGAAAAGCCTATATGTGCTGAGCCCGAACAGTGGGCTCTTTTACAGTAGGTGTAGTGTTCAGAGTGTGCACACCAGCCTAATCTCTTGAGTCACAGAGGAGCACGGAGCAGGGGTTGCAATGAACTGAATAAGCCTTAAAGCCTGCGTTGATCAAATGACTTGCCCAGCTAAGACCTCTTAACACACACTTACCTGGGAGACGAGACTACTTCTCTCAAGGTACAGTATGTGCAATGAATACTGAGGCATATTCTGTTTGAGTTCAGCACAGGTGAGGACATGTCAGATCATGGTGGTGAATATGGTGACATCGTGACATTGGATGGTAATTTGTGATGTGCCCGCGGTAAAGTGTTTTGTCATTTGTACAGTAAAGGCACAAAAGGGGAAGGGAGCAGAGGAAGCACAGGTCTTCAGCATTATGTCAGGATATTAGATACCATCCAATCAACAAACACAATGAAAACTGATGGGTTGCCAGCAGTGCATCACATAAGAAAGTAGTCAGAGAAAAAGATATGTCCTTGGTGTCTGGTTAGGTCAGGTTTGAGTTTTACAAAGAAGCTATGGCCTGCTATTTAAAAAAAAAAAAAAAAAAACTTAATACCTTCTCAATCAATAAGTGACTCTTATGAATTCAGTCAGTGGTTTTGCTCTCTTGGTCTAGCATGACCAATAGACAGTGGCTAATGTTAGCAAAATTAGATAGATTTTGTTGTGTAACTGATTAAATGACTCCACTTCTTGTGCTGCTGTATTTCATCATTTGAAATGATCCAATATTGACCACAGTGGTTGCTGTGTTGTAACATAGACTGACTTTAAACAAGGTTTAATATTGCCTATTTTTTGTTAATGCTAACAGCCTAAATCACATCCTTCTTGTGTAGTTTGACTGGACATATTTGAAATGCACCAAACCTCAGACGAGAGTGATGATAACAACATTATGTAAGAATCACAAAATATATTACCAAAATCCTAAACAGCTCCAGGTAACTGGCAAGGGTTTGAGTTTTGAACATGTTTTAAAATCCCAAGACATACACAGTTTGCATGATGACTGATCAAAAGCAGTGCCCAACAATAATGTGAGATATGACTTTCAGAATAAGACATTGCCCAGGCCAGAACCTTCCTTGAATGATCTTTTCAACCTACAGTATGTGACAAGAAAATATTTCTCCTGAAGCAGTCTCAGAATCTAAGGTTTCCCCTTGTTGTTTTGCTGAATACTTTGGGTGAGTTAATAATAGTAAGTTAATAACTTTAAATTTAGTTTTTTTGTTTTGAAAGCATCTCAAATATTTTTCAACCTTATTTGCATGTACTGTGTGGAGAAGGAAAAATACAAGAAACACTTTACATTATAATGAAAGTATCACAAACAAAAAAACAAAACAAAAAAAAAAACATTAAAGCAGTACTGAGGTAGTAATAAAGGACTGTCATGGTTTTTGTATTTCTGGAAAATCACCGTCTCATGATGTTGAGTAACAATTAATTGAGTGGTCTTCAAGTGGGCTCATTGCTCTGTAGTGGAAAATATTATGTAATATTATATTAAAATGCTGCATGATTAAACACTGCACAAATGTATGTCTGGCTTCACCTATGAAGTAGCAGAGCTCAGAGGCGCAACTGGATAACACCACAAAGTTCAAATATTGCTGAAGTTGAACACCTTTCTTTCAACAATAAATTACCATTAAAGCTTCATAAAGGTAGCATTTATAACAGCGTGTTTGTATTAAATCACATTTTTTTATAAACATGCTGCTTTTTATGATCCCTCCCCTCTAAATGTGGGCTTGCAATTATAATTATTACTATCATTATTAACCGTTACAAATATGGTTCCTTAATGAATTAAGTGTCCATTGTTCAGCAGAGCTTGAACTGTTGCCAAGATGCATGTAAACTTATGGCTATTATCATTTTTGATACAATTTCAAAAGGATAAACACTATATGTTCTTATTCATGCTTCATCTTTTTGTCTTTTGAAGGACCATTTCATGAAGGTAAAGCACTTGGACATGAACAGAAATGTCCTCACTCCTTTGATTAAGCTTCCCTGCTGCTTCCTGCACACTAAGGAATAAAGACGTTAGAGCACCCACAATTCAATAGGCGAGGCATAATAGACTGTTAAAAATACATTTGCTAAGCCAATGAATACAGCTGAGAACAGGACTATCCATTAAGCTGTCTAATGTGACATATAATTGTATAGACTAGGCATGAGGCCATCTCAGAGAAAAGTACATCAAAAATAGTTTAAGGCCCGAGACATAGTTTCATAACACATCATCCATATGTTTTACTGACTCTGTGGCAGCATTTCAACTTACAAGCATCATTGTAAATAATGTTATTCTGTTTTACTATTGAATCATTTCATCACTAATCACCATTTTTTTATTCCAAAAATATTTCAATATTATGATATATATATATATATATATATATATATATCATATATATATATATATATATATATATATAGCTTTTCTTTGCCTGTATATATATATATATATATATATATATAGCTTCTTTAGCTTTTCTTTGCCATTTGAAATTTAGAACAGACGATAATACTCAGCTTCTTCTACATTTTGTGTGTAGCCATTTCCCTGTCTTTGGGCTCAGCACGGTACTCCATCAGCTTTAAAGGCTGCGTAAGTGTGTTTCTCTGATAATAGCGGCTAGAACATTGGTTCTTTGCCTGATGATCTGACATGCCATCTGACTGTGGTGGCCTGTGGGGCGATAGATGGGGGGAGGTCTGTTCGTTCAGATGTAGGTGTTGAAAACCTGCAGGTATTACAGGTTATAAAGGGGGTCCGTGGATACTGTGGAGAAATGAGTCAAGGAGAGAAACATAGGGACCAAAAAGAAGTGAAGGGAGAGTTTGCGACACACAACAATCATCACACTACATGCTTGCAGATGGCATCAGTGAGTTTTAAGAATTTCCTTACTTATCCCTTTCACTGTTGTTATGAGCACATTATACTTAATATACAGTACAGCACAAGTACAAAATGAAGGAATAAAAGTGGTTAGTCAGATGATGGAATTTATATGGATGGATGGATTTGTTTATACAGTGGATTATATCTGGGTGATCAGACTGAGGTGGTTCTAATGTGATCCAGCGTTTGAACTTTGCATGATATAAATATGTATTTGATTGTGTAATTCTTGTAGAACATTGCTTTTTTTGTTACTTCATCTTGCTGATGGCATGCAATTTTAATCTTGTATTTGTATTCATTTTATGGATATTGATTTGTTTGGACAGTCTTTAGAGGCTATTGAAGTCTGGTTTTTGGAGAGTAATTTGCAGTCATGCAGAGGTCACACGTCATTAATGCATCCAGTCCACATTCGCAGCCTCTGTCCTGCTAAGGAAGACTTACTCTGAAAATGAAAGGTTAATTGTATTTTGGAGGAGCTAACACCAAAATATTTCTGGGCTCATTGCTCTGTAGTGGACAGTATTATATAATATTATATTAAAATGTTGCATGATTAAACACAGCACAAACGTTTGTCTGGCCTCACTGCTGAAGTAGCAGAGCACTGAGAGGGAGGCAACTGGATAACACCACAAAGAGCAAGCTCAAATGTTGCTATAAACTTGAATAAACACCTTTCTTACAACAGTAAATTCCCATTAAAGCTTCATAAAGGTAGCATTTATAACAGCGTGTTTATATTAAATCACATTTTATTATAAACATGCTGCTTTTATGATCGCGGCCCTTTAAATGTGGACTTTAAATGAATCGTCTCAACTGATTTCCAAAGGCCCGAGCTATCGTTGAGAGAGCGGTGAAAAAGATGGGAATGTGCAGTCTTCCCAATATCCTCCAGCACAGTAAATTACAAAGACATGGTCAGCCTTCATTCCACTAACCACGTTTCTAAAAGTAACCGTTCTTTATGTCCTATATGTTCTGCTCGCACTGTAAAACCACTTTAGGAATCCTGAATGGTCCTTGTCAGGCTCTGTGAGCAGTTATTCTGAGGTTCTGTAAATCTGCTCTTTATTTTATCAAGAACAGAGTCTGCTTGCACATTCAGCAAACTCGTTCCTCAAGATATCTGCAGTTTGGTCTCAATTTGAGTGTGAGATATTTTTTTGGCTGATCCCCTGACAATAAAAACATTTATTTTATGTGATCTGTAAAGTAGGTTCTCTCTTTTTCCCAGTGAAGCTCTGACTCAGCTGTCATCATAGAAAAACAGAGTTGTCATAATAGTCTAAACACCTTTCAAATATTCCTCGCAGATAGGGATTCAATGGGTAGTAGTGGTGTATCACCATAATGTGTGATGATCAATTGACAGTAAAAACACTTATCTTGTGTGAAGTGAGTGTGAAGTTCTGACTCGTGTCATCAGTGAGTAAACACAGATTCGTCTCAAAAGTTTTTCTGTTTGCCTGTAATGACTAAATCACGAGGTTGTGAGATAATTATCATAGATACTTTTTTTCCTTTGTGAAGATTGTTATGACCCAGCAGTTGTGTTAAGTTTTGTTAGTTTTGTCCATTCCTGTCTCATCATTTCCTTTTTTTACTTTGTAGTAACGTCTTCCCTCTTGTTTCAGATACCCACTCCTCTGGTGTTTCCCACTGTCGTGATTGTCTGTCCCGCCCCGATTGTTTCCACCTGTGCCCCATTACCTCTTGTATTTATTGTCTGCGCTGCCCTAGTCCTGTGCCAGTTTGTCTCGTTTGACTTGTCAAGTCACGTCATGATATTCTGCCATTAAAAACCTTCGTCTGTCTCTGGGAGTCCAAAGTCCAGAGTCCCAAGCCCCTGTGTGTCCGTCACAAAGATTGTATTCTCTAGAGTTTACAAAAGTATCTAAGACTTTTAATACTTTTTCTCTCTTCATTAGATTAGAAACAAAATGGCCAAAATGCATCCTCCTTGTTAACCTGTCACCCTCTCATTTTATATAATATATATATATATCTTATATAATATTCTCTAAACTAGCCTATATCAGGGTTTTCCCTGCCAAAACACATTGCCTATATGTTTTTGCTACTGTAAGCACAAGTAAAAAGGTGTAAATCTCACTGAATGGGAAATAAATTAGTCGAGTAGAAAGTATACCAGCCCTCCAAACAGAAAGCAGTACATAATATTGCAGACGAGAGCAAATGATCAGCCAGACATTCTGTTAGAATACGTGGTGATAAGCACTAATTGACTGTGAAATAGCTTTGTAGTTAGTGAAAAAATACAAGAAGACTGTTGCTTCATTACTATGCCTGTGTCATAAATGTTAATTTACTGTGAATTGATATGATGTGAGCATTTCTGCAGAATGTACTGCACGCACCGCTGTCATGGTGATCAGTTTATAGGCCCCGAACAGCTGAAAATAAACCAATAACACAACAGTAGTTTTTAACATTGACAGTGCATTATGCACCTGATGCAACTCACCAGCCCATACTGTTGAATCAGGACATGAGTATCATCTTGTTTAGGTGTGCTAAAGCATAGAGAACTTGAAAATTGGCAGGTAGAGATGTTTGGAGGTTTGGAGCTGGGAACCCAGGGTCCAGGCTGTAGGCTTTTATTATTAACTATAGCAAGATTTGTCTTTCAGTTTTTTGGGCATTGTCAATAGTAATAATAAAGGTCCAAAATTATCTGAAATTGCATAGTTGTGGTGCTTCAAATAGGCCACCCCCCTGTTAAAAATGTATCAGATATCCCAATGATTACATCTTCCAAACAGCAGCACATTAACATTGTTATTGTGAGCATGTTAGCATGCTGATATTAGCATCTGTACAATGTAAAGTACAGCCTCACAGAGCCATTGGTATGACTACACCTGCAAAATGCAGTACAAAAACCGATATGACAACAGAGGAGATAACATAAAACAAGCTTCAACACAAGACTGGAATAAATTTGTATAGGGAAGAAAGATAAAGGTTCAAAACTAGGTAACACAGTAGTTAATGGTTTTAAGCTTGTAACATACCAGCCAGACTGAGCAAACAGAAATGTCTCTCTACGCCATGCATTAATAAACTTCTGCTAACATTTATTGCAGTAAAATGTTTCATTCATTGTTTGCCACCTTGGCATGAGTGACTTTTTTTCTTTTATGTTTCATATTTCTTAGAAATACTAAGAAATAGGCAAGAAAATTTAAATGACTTTCAATAGATGGTCACTGTATCTCTCCAACAGTTTTCCCACTGCGGCTTTGGGTCGCACTTGTCCAACGCCATCATGTCATTATGCTATAATTAACACAACAAATGTTCCCTGTCATATGGATAACATCACTCGGTGGAGAAGAATTTGTACTGGCCGTCAAATTAACTTCAGTAATAATGGGTATAAAATAGTTTGTCTGTTCTAAAAAAAGCTTTATCATACAATCTGCAAAGGTCATTGCTGCTTTAAGTGAACAGAAAAAGAAGCTTTTTCAGCCGTCCTCTTTTGGACATATACAGGGAAAGCCATTTAAATGTTTCTTTTTTTTTATTTGCATTACAGGAAGTCTGCCATCTACTTGAAATACCTTCTCTCCTGTACAAGTTGGACATAGTTTAGCTTCAAACCACCTCCAAAATATACAGTCACATCAGTGCTGTTTCCACTGCTTACCAGGGACTGTTAGAATTGATTTTACAATTTTATTGAGTACCCCTGGCTATATCACAGAACTTTTAATCCTCGACAAAGCAGAGTCCTAAGCTTAGATCTTTACCTACAGCTGTTTTTGCATCTCCAAAGTCTAGACTGAAATCAAAAGGTCATTAGGGGTTTTCCCACAGGGCTCCTTGTAATGGCAATCCAGTCATTACAGAACAAGGAGATCAGTGAGGAGCTCAAGCATCTCAAATCAGTACCTTTTTAAGGGTCAGTAGGTACAATTGCTACTATTCCGTACAAAAACAACGTTATGGTATGCCCCTAGGGATTTTTGATCAGTATGACTCAGCATTTACTTGAACAGATGGTGGGATTTTCTTGCCTTTAGCAGATCAGCAATGACACATTTCACCAATGAACAAGCAGTGCTGTTATTGCAGCACTTATTTTCTGCTGGATTTTTCACTTGAGCCTCTTTTCTAATTAGCCACCTTTCTTCAGGGCTGTGAAACTTCAGAAAGCCTATATACTGTCTATGTTAATGTGTGAGTTGACCCTGCATGACCCTGAGTGTAACACAGTGGTAGGCGTATGAAAGGAATAGATGGATATACGGTATGGAGGTTGTACTAAGATATTATCGACTAACTCAGTGATTTATTGCTGTTGACTTATGAACACATTTGAAAAGCATAACCATGCAGTAGATACAGTGAAAAGCAAAGAAAGAAACTCCTATGATGTGATTTGACAAAAGATTGTGAGCCTGATTTGGTATTGATCGGCCCAGATTCAGGTCAATATAAAAAACGGATATCTGGCACTTGCTGGACGAGGGAAGGCCTGAAATGCCCGTGTATTCAATTCATCTTTAATGGTTAAGTCAAAGAAATAAAAGTGCTCCCCCTACATCTTAATGAATACATTTTAAGTGCAAAATCAACTCAATTCAAATTATTATTATGGTCTTATTATATCATCAGAAATAATATAATAAGAATAATAATAAACTGTTGCTTCATGGCTGGAGTCATTAGTGGTGTCACGTTAGCTTTTTGTTGTCCTCATCTGAACACTTGACTGGGGTAGACATTTGATTGGCACAAATGGCTTTATAATGACTGACAATTTGATAGCCCCTATGATTTGGCGAGGGGATATGTGCCATTTGATCACCAGGCAGCAGAGTTGTTAACAACAAATGTATGTAATAGCCGCACACAATTAAAAACTGAAACGCTGTCTTTAGTAGCAGTATTTAGCAGTATTCCCTCAAGTCACAACACTACGTCAGACAGAGTCATGAAGGAATTAGTTGTAGTAGTGAAACTACTGGAGAAGCTTTGTCCAAATTCAAGAGCCAATGTTGCAGTATCTCAGACATTACTCCTAGTAAATATACAGTACTTTGAAAAGTATCATGGCTGTAACAGTTTAACACACAGCAACCTAAGAAAACGTGCAAATACACAAAATGAAAATCAAGAAAACATCTTTATCAATTTGACATCATGCTGTTAGGAGCAGCATTTAGAAAAAGCACAGAAAACTGACACATTTAATAAAGACTTTATGACACTGCATACAGCTAATTTAACTAGTCTTTTGTTTATTTTTCAAGTTGACATACTATGGCTGAATATAATTCTGTCTCTTTTGCTGCAGTTTATATTGGTCACTGATTAAGGATGATAAATATAGATGATCTCACTTAATGTCCCTTTAAGTTGTTTTTTACTACTCATTTTCATCATTCTAATTAGTGTTTTACAAGGCCTTTAGTCAGCACACATTTTAGTCATTGTTTTTAGTGCCAAATGAGTGTGGTTTATCGTAGGTCATTAGTACTTGTTTGTATTACAGGATGACATTTTTCGACAGAGGGTAGAGAGCCGTGAAGACAGCATTTCCTGTCAGCCCACAGCGCTTCTTACACTGACTCAGGGCTATGATGAAAGGTCAGTGGTGGGCTAACAAAGGCAAGGGTGAGAGGAAGAAAAACACAC
This sequence comes from Scortum barcoo, assembly GCA_023238725.1. NCBI lineage: Eukaryota > Metazoa > Chordata > Actinopteri > Centrarchiformes > Terapontidae > Scortum > Scortum barcoo. The sequence continues at coordinate 15,865,672 of CM041531.1, forward strand.
GAATCAAGCTTTACAGACCGTAGGCTGTGTGACCACACGCAGATTTAATAACAGTCCACCAGGCACGAAGGCAGCGTTGCCGTGGGGGATAGAAAGGAGAAGAAATAAATAAATACACTCACACACGCTCAAAGTTATTTTTCATACACGTACAGAGACACCCACAACATCCTATATTGTGTTACTTCAGTTCCCAAAAAGCTTGCCACTTCAGCTGCTGCTGGGCTATGATGTTGATTTGAGCAAATGAAAGGAGAAATGTGTGACCTCTTTACTTCATCTGTTTATTTTTCATGCTCATTGTTGTGGTGTTTCTAGACTGCATCCCACAGATATCGTCTATCTATCAAAATATTTCAAACTGTGAAACTATGACATAACTGCATGGCTCTTATTTGTTTGTTTTATTCCAAACAGATTAGACATTTAAAACATGTAACTTCCTGTTCAGCAGAGATTTTTTTTTTCCAACATGTCCGCATGTTTACAACAGCACATAAAAAGCTTTCATGAGCTGGATACAGACAAGTTTGGATTAATTTGATGTAATAACAAGATGGAGATTCTTTTGAAAATGTTGCAGATCATTAGTAAGCTACGGCAAACACTCTAAAACATCAATCTGTTCTTAAAATTCCATTTATCTCTTTCAATATTTGAGGAAATGACACCAGTGATTGCTCTATTTGCAAATGTGCACTCATCTGTGCAGCGGGAGAGGTATTAATTATTCAGAAAAGTCATATTGTCTCCAAACGAAAAGGTATTCATATAAGATAAAAACATTTCACAAAATATTTCTGAGCACTGGATTTCATATCTTCATTTATTTTCTAACTTCTCTCACCATTCTGTCAGTGGTATGTTTTTTAATTCACTGTTCTACAGATATTTTATATATATATATATATTTCTCCGTTCGCTGCTCTCCCTCTTTTTTTGCATTTGAAAAAAAAAAATCTGCAGATGTATGAAGTAAGAATGCTGATGACAGTATGACTTGAAGGTTTTTCCATTCAAGTCTTTTACTTGTAATGGAGTATATTTACCTTAAAGTACTTTGCTGTGAATGCTTCATACAGTAATTAAATGTCATGGTGTGTGGAGCGTCCCAACCTCAAATGCATGTGATTCTTTTTTTAACCTTTTTCTCTTTTTTTTTTAAAGTGGTGGGCATTAATGAACAGCTCTGTCCATCAAGCTATATATGGTCAAAGCTGCTTTTTAAGCCTGGGTCTCTGAAGCATTGGGCAATTACGGACACCTGTTATTGAGTTAATTGCCCAATTAACTCATCCATCATTAAAATAAAATAGGTCACCTAAATTAGTGCATATTTACTTCAACCTATGGGAGGAGAGAAAGTGCACAGGTGTTTTTATGTAATGGACGGTATTATCAAAGCACAGAGAAAGACATCCTCCATCTGTTCCAAAGTTTCAGAGTAAAAAAAATAATCATTCTAATTTAAGAGATCAATAATTTCAATTAAAATTTGGTTCTCTAATGGAACTCACATGCTGTGCAACTTCAGCCCTCTTCAAAGACTGTTAGCACTTTCACCAGTGTAACCTTGATAGGAAATAAAAGGAAGTGGGAGTGCTATTGTCGCTCTCATGCTCTGCCAGGCAGCACAGCGCTCTGTCAAGGAGTAAAAAGGAGAGGACAGGAAGGCAGACAGCAAGCCTATGCGGAGGTGAGGCTTCTCCGCGCTCCTTGTCCCCGACTAATTGCCTGCGGAAATTTACCCTGTCAGTGAAATTGCATCTTTGCTTAAGGAATGACATATATAGATCTGTCGCAGGCAGAGCCATCTGCACATGCGTGAATTCTGTCTGTAACACGCACAACCAATAACCTGTGACACACATCAAAGGCAGCCTAAATGCTGATTGTAATCATCTGCATTTCTCTGTCACAAAAGTTTGTGACGTGATTAGAAGGCGCTGCTTTCGCTTTTATCATTTCCCCAAGCAGAAAAAGTCTTTTCCTTTATCTTACGCTAATGTGACAAACAGTGTGCTTTGTGATTTCTGCCAACAACATCAAATGTCTCTTTTGATATAAATTGGGTGGTGTGAGACTTGCTGGGAGAATAGGAGACCAAGAGGAGGGTGTCAAGGGAAGAGAGATGAGCATTCATGAAGAGTGTTTATCAGAACAAGTTGTTTACACTTGACAAACTCTAATCATAATCATAATAATCATAATCACAGTCTGCAAAGGGCAAGCAGTCAGGGTATCTATCAGCTGCGAATGAGCCATGCATCAGTATGGACTCATCTATTTCAGTAAAAAAATTGTCTTCAGTAGGAAGTTTGGAGAGAGTTATGCTTGGTGGGTGAATGCAAATACAAATATACTGAAGACAAAAAACTCAAAGGCAGTAACACGCTGAGTTGAAATTAATGGGTAAAACATCTTGCAACTGCATGCACAAACCTAAATCATGAGTGTCACAGCTATTGTTCATCAAGCATGGACTATCTCACTCCACTTCCACTGTGCGATCTCATCCGTGTCCCTTTTCTGTGGTAATAACATAACAGCTCCCCCCAGTGTTAGGAGGGAGAAAGGCCAAACCTTGAAACTGCTTTAAAAAATACAGAAATGCAAGGAGGACACCGAATCTGAAGCTTTCATTTGCTCCATATATTAATTTTTAATTTGAGGGATTTCTTCAGAGTCATAAAATACAAATTTGGATTAACAGGGAGAAACCACATATCCCCCAGTATACTAGAAAAAAACATGTTTCTCTGAATGTTTGTGAATGAATTCTGTCTTTATTTAATAGTATGGTGAGTGAATCCTGCTTTAAAATGCACAAAGTTACAAGTCATTCCAGTATTTAATTTCTTCCACATGTCTGAAGGCCACAGAGCGTAGTGTGGATGGGTATAAAACAGAAAGAGCAGCTTGTAAATACAGTAACAGACTGAGCACTTCTTGTCTTATTTCATGAATCCAGTGCTACGTTCTTCTCCCAAGAGCGTTCGGGGGCCTCTTTTGGAATGAGGTGTGTTCTACATTTTCCGATAGGCTATGTATTGTTGTGCCAAGCTCTCCCACACTGATGTATCATCGTTTGAACTGTCACCATTGCAAAAAATGTACTCTCCCATCAGGCCTTATGCTGCCAAAAATGGGAGTTTTATAATGGAAAGCATCACAAAAGCCAGTGGGATTAATACCTACCTTGATATAAACATAATGGAACTTTCCGTAGGAGGGATGTATGGTACCAGGGAGGCAACCATTCCAGTCTCGGAGCTGGTAATATTTAAAATCAAAGAACCTTTGCTGGGTTTTACAGTCCTGCAATTGCTCACAAGTTTTCGATTTAATATCTTGTAGATTTTAATGAGAGAACCTTGAGAGGGGACGTTAAGATATTAAAAATAATAATAGAAATGATATAAATAAAATGAATAAATACCATTAATCTAGGTTAGATTTCCTAGCGCTGAGGAAATGACTTCCTTTTCTCCTTTGCCCTCAATATCACTCTTCTCCCTTAAAATGAAATACTCCATCACTCTCTAAAATCAAAATTTCCTTGGCTTCCCATGCCCTACCAAAAAATTAATTCACAATTTTACCATTTTAATCTGGCTTCATGAAGCCATAAAAGAAAAGAGAGAAAAAAATTTTCAGGTGTAATATAAAACCAAATGCATTAGTTGACAGGGCACTGATGAATGTCAAATCCATCACGCAGTGCGAAGTAGGGGGGAACTGATCTCTTTCCATTTGGAGCATTTTTTTTCTTCTGTGGAGCTAGTCAGCATTAGGCTCTGCTGCCTGCCCCCATTACAAATGCATCAGTATGCTCTGTAATACCCATGTCCGCTATTCCCAAATGCAGCCCCCAAAGTCAACTGAAGGTTGTCGGCGGCTCATGTAAATGAAGCTTGATTGTAATAGTTCTAAGTGGATTCCGCCCACACAATCCTGTCACATTCGCTCATTGTTATCTGCGCCCTCCCCCCCCACCCATCAGGGTTTACGGCGTAAATAATAAAAGTTGTGTCACTTCGCAAATTACCCAAACAGCTTATCACTTATTCATTGTGGTGTATCACAACAACTCCTCGGTGCGTACAAAAGCCACAGCAAGTCAGACACGAGCTTTGTTAATGAACTTGGAAGATTACCAGATCTGAAAATTAACTGACAGTGTTGCTGGTTTCTTTCCCCTCGTGTGTGTCTCTCCTCTTTTTCTTTTTTTTTTTCTATTTACCCACCAGAGACAAAAAAGACGGTTATGAGAAAGTACAGGAAATGTTTCTGTTTCTGTTCGACTTAACTATATTGTCTACAGTCTCGGGGAGAGCTACTGATGAGATAGGTGTCTTTGCATCAAGCCATTGAGCTTTAGCCCTGAGTATCTGAGAAAATAACTTGTTAGAGGAAAATGTTTTTCATTTTGACAGACACAATACATATAAAGGAAAGCATGATGCATGCCATACATGTGAAGTCGAAAACAGTAGCATGCCTTCATGCAGTTCTGTAAAAGCAGAGAAAAGCCAAACGGCCTGCCACACCATATTCACAGAGCTTTTTTACTTGTAAGATCTCTTCTAAATTCTTTCCATCCTCTGCTTTTGAATGAATAGGCTCCAGGACAGTAATTGAAGATGTGTCACGTACATATGGCTCAGAACGTAATTGGATGCTTGAACTCTCAAACAACATCTGAAGTGCAATTTGGAGTCCATCAAAAAACCCAATGCTCATCAAATACCAACTGGACAGCAGCGAAATGCCTATGCTGGAACTTACCATGCAGCAGTTAGGTGATTGAGTTAACGGCATAGCACAGTTAATTTTTAGGGCCCCTTTGAAAATGATCTTCTGCTGTTCATTCGCTGCTACCCGCATAGCCCCTGTAGCCATTTTATGCCTGGCTGCCCTTAATTCTGATCTGCAGCCACCTAGCTCATAGACTACACAGAGGTACAGAGACAGAGCATTCCCAAGGTGGTCACTGAGGAGCTAGAGATAGACAAGACTTGATATCTCAGATCTGAGAGATTGCAAAATTTCTATGTAGAATGCATGGTGACAGTCAGAGAAACTAAATCCATACCAAACTAAGCTTCAACGCGCCTTTGCGGTTTCCCTTTTCTACTCCTGATTGTGCCCTGACAGCAAGGTGAACATGGCAGTTATATAAATCATTTCTGCTTTCATTACTATCCCTTTTAGACTTGTCATCTTCACACTGATTAAACACACTTTCTTGTTGGTGAGAGAAGAAATATTCAAAGATGAGTACCACATTCCCTTACATACACTGTTGGGTGAGATTGTCTTCACAGAAAAAAAAGAACAGTAGTGATCATTTATTGAAACGCTTACAACAGATTATCTTCAGGGAAACCTGACAATGACTTTACAATCTCACATGCAAAGTTGGAAGCAGCTGGATGTTTTTGTACTACCAAAAAAAGTACTTAAGGGGAAATTTGGGGTTGATAGTTGCCGTATAAAAGAATCATGACCACAGTTCAGGAGTTTTAGACCCAAACAATAATCTTTTCCAAACCTAACCAAGTAGTTTTAGTTCCCACCTTTAGTACATTTAGCATAGAGCGAAGACAGATACCTCAGACTTCCACCTAATTTTTCACTAAGAAGAACTCATCATCATTAGCACAAACTAAAGCAGACAAACACAGGCCTGACACAGCGTGGATGCAAGTGTCATTCAACACGGTATAAATAAATAATAAACAGACTAAAACCATCATCTTTCTTTTGACCTGATCAAGTCATTTTTGTGCTTAAACCTAACCAAATCTGAATCATGCCATTCACACATCATAAAGAAAATGTATTAATCAAGAGCGATTTGTAAGAGTTTTGGAAGGTGCGAGTAAACAACTAATTTCATCCTGCTGTGGGCAGCATATCAGAAAAAAACACTTCTATGAATCCCTCAAGATGGCATGGACAATTTATTTTTTAATTTGGACTAATGACTAGTAATCTAACCTTTTTGATTTATAATTTTTAAGGTGTATTTGATTTTTAAGTGACTTTCCAATACTCGTTATACATTTGCATAACCACCTAATTTCACACACCCATTTATTAAATATATTCACTGCACACATCTGTCAGTGTTTTTTATTTTATTTTATTTCTATTTTTTTCAACTCAACACAGTATGCAAATATGGAAATGAAATGCTGGATTTAGTATTCATTTGGGGTTATTCTTCCAATATCGTAGAAATAAATAACATTTTAAAATGATTACATATAGAGTAAAAATGCTTTTCCTCCCCTTCTCTTTTTTCTTCTCCTCTCCTCACAGACACTCAGAAGTCTCATAATCCTTCGGGAAGGCTGGGGCTTTGCCATCGAGGGATTATTCAAGTTTGGGGAATAATGACCCCCTTATCTCTCTCAGGCTCTTTGCAGAAGCTTCTCTTGGGCCCTGTCAGTTCCAGGCCCTCCAGTTTGGATGGATATATCAATGGAGATCCCTCCTTCACCATTACACGCTCATCCTCATCTCACTTTCCCCGCCTTATGCCCTTTTCTAGCTGATAATACCTCATTGTGGAAACCATAAAAAGAGGCAAAGTTATCTCATTTTCACCTGAGGTCATTTTTAGGGGGTGGACTTCCTTTTTTTTTTTTACTAATGGCTCTCAACTTTGTTTCCCTCCGTCTGTGGTCTTGTCCTCTCCCTCTTTTGCTCTCTCTCTTTCTCATTCTCTCAGAGGCACACACACTCACTAGATCTCACTCCTTCTCTCACTGCCGTGCGTTGGGATAATAGGCTTCAGCTGTGAACAGTGGTCTAATTTTAATTCCTTTTTATTTCCAGATAGTCCAGCCACCGTACATCTGTAAATGCATTTAGCGATATTGTCCATTCAATGTCAACTGAAGTTAATTATCCATTGACTTCCTCACCTCCTCCATACACTTATTGCCTCCATGAGGGGATTATCTCATTGTGAAATGGCAAAAGAGGCCCTAATGTCAATTGGACAAGTAGGTGGAACAAAAAAGGTTTTATATTTGGTTATTTCATTGCAATATTTTATGTATTTAGATACTGCGTTGTCTAATTATTGTAGTCCTGGTTGTGATACACTCTAATGGTTGCACAAACTCTGCCTGATACCATTAGATTCTGTTTGACCATCTCGTTTGAGCTCTCATTTAGGGTTGTGGTTTGTAATTGTACAAGAATCATATTCAGGTGTTTGAAAATCAACAGAGAACAGTGAATGTTAAACAAATTTCCACTCACCCCATCTTTGACTCAGGGTGCTTTTCTGCTGCTACTGCTTTTCCAAGAATAATAAAAAAAAAAAACTCCTTTCTAGTTTTAGTGGTAGTATTTCCTAAGCATTATCAGCATGTAGGTTGCAGTGCTGAATGTTACATGTGTAGGCAAAAGTAATGGTGTTGTTGTTTTAGTTGCCTGAAACTTCACCATGCTTTAACCACAGTTTAATGACATAACCTTGATCTTTCCTTCACCTCAACACACCAAAGATGCCACACACAGATGTTGCCGAAAGCAAGAATTTTAAAAGGTTTGTTATTCATTTCTGTCTAAATGAAAGTTAGCGCACATTTACAGCCACTACTGTAGTAACTACTGAAATATCTTGGGTTTGGCTCATTGAGATAAAGAGTGGTTGGTGCTAATTCTCCAGTCGGGTGCCATCACCACCAAAGCATTGAAGAGGACTGCACTATGAGATGACCTACACTACCAGTCAAAAGTTTGGACATCTTCTCATTTAATGGTTTTTCTTTATTTTTTATTATTTTCTACATTGTAGATTAATACTGAAGACATCAAAACTATATGAAAGAACACATACATGGAATTATGTAGTAAAGAAAAAAGTGTGTTAAACAAACCAGAATATGTTTTATATTTTAGATTCTTCAAAGTAGCCACCTTTTGATTTGATGACAGCTTTGCACACTCTTGGCTTTCTCTCAGTCAGCTTCATGAGGTGGTGACTAGTAGTGTACATAAAACAGTGCCAGTCAAACCTCAAGTAATGGAAAATGTGTTGAAATACTGTAAATGTGATTAATATATTGTTAATTTGAGGAATGAGGCCCTTAGTTGCTCCACACAGATCTGATGTTTTCATATGCTGTCTTTGTTCAGCTCTTTTAAGTCATATGTTTAATTCATGCCATTATTCACTAATTACGTCTGTTTACATTGCACTGACACATTTTATTTTTATTGATACACAGCTTTCCCACCTCAGCCTTTCTTGTGTTTCCACTCAGGTTTACATGTGCAGAATAAAAATAAAAATAGGTGAATGGAAATGCACTTGTGGAAGGTAATTTGGGGTTTTGCAATATCCATGCTCTTGTCTGGCAATATCCATGCTCTTGTCTGGTAATCAAGACTGGTGGCTGCAGCAACTTGTGTATAGCACACAAACACTGATTAGTTGGACCACGGAGGGAAATTTCTTGTGCAATACATGACATTTATACAAAGCTTTGTAGTACACCACTTTAAAATATTGACAGGTAAAGATTGAGTTAAGTAGAGAGAGCAGCTCTTGATAAAACAAAAGGAACCTTTTTTTTGCTAATTGTTTCAGTGCGGTCACATTGCCAGACAAAGCATAAAATAACCAAAAACACTCAGCAGTTCATCTGTTTTACTTTTTAGTCTTCCTTTGTAGCTCTGCAGGCCTCCTTCCCAAAAACCATTCAGGCATCACAGCAAAAAACAAGCAAACAATGTAACGCTTAATAAATCTGTCATCATCTCCCTGCATGAAAAAAAAGGTATCTCATAAAAAGCCACTTTCCTTCATAGGCCTAACTTACAGAAAAGCTCACTGTTCCTATGATGAACTGGAAATGAGAAAAAGGACTTTCCGATGATTTAGTTTAATTTAGTTCCTTGAGGCTTCTTAGTTTCTGGGACAATTTGGTGGAAAAGAGCCAGTCTAAAAGAGTACAGCTGAAGTTTATCTTGCAAAGAGGCAAGGTAATAGTTGACTGCAGACTCTGCTGAGTGAGAGCACAAAGTCACAGTGGCAGAGTGGAAAGAGGGATTAGGATTCATCATGAAAAGGATCCAAACTGGATCTCTTCCACTCTCTTCCCCCCTGTCTCTCAATTATTGTCAGTAAAGTCAGAAAGCCCTTTTCAATCAACTGTGCAACTACTCCAAAAATAATGTTTGTGTCCTACTATCTCCTAAATGTTTAAGACTTTTATGTTGCATGTGTTCCTTGGCAAAATCCATTGCCGAGTCAAGAATCAAGAGAGAAACATCTCGTGGATAAGTTCGAGAGAGGTTTCATGGGGGGTTAGCTGTTCTTGGTAGACCAGTGAGAAGAAAATGATGAGTGAACAGGACAACACATCAAAACTTGAGGGTTTTAACTTCTTGTAAAGGTGTTTTTTTTTGTTTTTTTTTTGCTGCAAGCGATGCCTCCCCTCTTCTTCTGCAGTTGGTTGTGTACAGGGGCAGAAACCCCGAAAAATTATCCTTCCGCTGAAAAACAATATTTTTTTGTTTTAAAAAAAGGACTTTACTCATAAACACTAGTTAAAACCATCAATGAATTTTGAATTTCTTGTATTTGGCCCTTTTCATGTCATTCCATACCAATTCTATATTTTATGTTCAATCAGTAACCAAAGATAAGTACGAATAACAAATAAATGATAAAACAGTGGAACCAAAGAAACTTCAACATATTTTCTTTTTTTATATCAATAGATGTCACTAAGCACTGTGTTCAGTTTCAGAGTCTAATAAAACTTCCAACGGTGATTTACTAAGCCTTGACATTATCTGATTGCCGGAGAGAGAGAATCAGATGTAGAAAAAAAAAAAAGAAAACAAAGAAAGAAATACAGAGGTAAATTCCAATTATTTCCCTTGTACAAATGCATGCACTCTTCCACTGCTCGCATTGTGAGCGCTGACACCTATCACCTAACCTAATAACATCCTGCTCCACATACATCATCCCTGGATTTGATTAGAGATCTGATTTATTTATTTGTTTAGTGCTGAGACCCCACTGTCATTATTTTCCCTTGTAAATAATTCAATGAAAATGTCAGCCATCGCCCTTCTCTACATTAATATTATGTGTAATAAAGACAGTGGGAGGGAGCAGGTGTATACAGGTTCAATGGGGAGAAGCATACATATAAATACACTCGGCACCATCAGAACATTTAGTTATATGACAGGCTAAGACAATATAGCCAGATTTGTAGAATAAGCACAGGTATCATACTTTACTGTCAAATTTCAGCCGATATTTGATAAAGGAATAATAGGTTGCCAAAAGAAACAATAAAATCAGCTTTAATATCAATGTAGTCCCTGTTTCAACCAGAGTCACCCATCCCACCATCAATCTTTACTATGTACACCAACGTCAAACTATGCCAGTTCTTTGCATTTATTTGGAGCCTTTGTATTTAATGACACCAGGTCTATTTTATGAAAGTTTCATGGTGGGAAAAATGGTGGGATTTTGATGCTATTTTTCTGTGTGTCATAATGAGTTTCTTTGTTCCTCTTACATTTGAATTCAAGATCAAAGCGCATAAATTATATGATAAGGTTTTTCTAAAAGAGATTTTGAAGTGATGAGCACTATGTCCCTCTGAAGTAAACTAATCAACCATGAAGTCTTCTTTGTGAATGGTCATTGTCAATGGTTTAAAAACCTAATACCAGCAGCCTGATTATAGTGGCATGCAGGTGTACCCTGTTTCGTACTTTTTCACTCTGTCCATACTGTGATTTGACAGTATTTTACAACCATCTGTCTTGAGGTCATCAGAGACCCGCATGTGTGTGATGTCTGTTTGGCTGTCGCGAGCTAATGCAGTCCTGCTGCACATGAGACCTGAGATAATCAATACTCTGTCAGACATACTTAGAGCACCTCTGTGTTAGAGCAGCTGTAGGGAGGGTCTCCTCTGTCTTGGACAGAGATGAAGCCACCAACCTCACGTACCCCAAGAGCTCCCTTCTAAAGACAAGGGTCGCCACTATCCTGTTCTAATCTTTTCTGGCTTCAGAGCCGTGTGCTCACAAAAAAAAAAAAAAGAAGAAAGAAAGAAAAAAAATGAAATTTGCACTCAGGGGAGCCTCACTCTCGTAAAAGTGGCTGCTGCACAATAATTGCAGGCAGACTGATAGGTGAGGAGGAATCAGATTATTTGAGATGGTAAATTGATTTCCACTTAGTATTAAGCACATGTTTTAACATTACACATTGTAGGGGAAAATGGGTATTAGTGGGGATGGGAGCTAACGATTTCTTTTTTGACAATGTGAACTTGCATCTTTCTCTTTAGCAGCAAATCCTTTAATTTGACACTCAATTTGGCAAAAGCAGTGTAATGCAATATAGTATATGGTCAAAACTATTTCCAAATCAGATTTTCCTCTTAAGTGATCAGATGAATGCACGTGTTGCTGTGAATGCTACATTGTGGATACCACAGAATTGCAAGTAAATCCCAAACACAGAGCATTCTCATTTCAATCCATAAACCATCGTCAGGATTTTTCATCTCTTTAACATGGATAGGGCCTGTTTCACTCAATCCTCCCATCTCAGGGTTTCTATAAGAGCACGTGCTTCATTATTGGGTTTCATCTCCTGCCATATTTTCTCCTATGGGAAATCCATTGTTTCAGTATAAAAAGCATCTCATTTCACTCTCTGATTTGTTTACTTGGCTAATGGGACTGCAGTGTCCTTTGTTGAGCCTTTGCAGAGCGTGACAGAGCTCTGCTGTATTGTGGAGAGAGTTTGGCTAGAAGAGAGGCTGAATCTCACCATTTGATATCAGGGAGGCTTTCATGCTAGATTTAATGACTCCTCGCCAGCTGACATAATTGCACTTTCAGATTTTTAATAAGAATTTTAACATAATAAGGGAGTAATGTGCAGTGTCGTGAACACCACTTTTAACAAATGGTCTCCTTTTTAACTGTGATAATAATAGTAATTACAAAGATAATATGTTCTAATTGCTAGGAGGGGATAAATTACTTTCTTACCCTAATCCCATATCTGCTAGCAGCCTTCTCCTGCTCTCATTGTCTGCTCTTGCAACAGGTTGCATCAGACATTAAAGGAATATTTGAACATACAAACAAGCTGTTGGTCTTACACAGTATCAGAAATGCTGACACTCATAAAAATATTTATGATTTAAGTCAGGCAGTGAGAAACAATGTTGGTGAGACATCGCTTATTCTGTACATTTTATACAGTACAGGCTGCAGAGGTGATGATCTGTATAAATTGTGTTTTTATCATTTGCACTGCTATCAATTTAGCTATCACTATATATATATATATATATATATATATATATATATATATATATATATATATATATATCCTTGAGCTGTTTTTGTTTGACCACATACATTAAAACACTGTGGAAAGTAAAAATACAACAATATCTGAAATCTGTGAAACTCCAGTTATGCCTAGAACTCTAATTGAACTATTTCAGTTTCCACAGCCATTTGCAGAAAACCTGCAAAGCCAACTAAATTGAGTCTCCGGCACGCTGACAGTTCTGTGAGGCTTTAGTTATGCACAGCAGTGCTTTGAGCTAAATGCTAACATCATCACGTTAACATGCTGGTTGTAAGCAGGCATACTGTTTGCCATGTTCACCATCTTAGTTTAGCACGTTAGAACAGCATTTAGTTTATGTTAGCACTAAACACAAAGTACAGCATATGGGATGATGATACCGTTAGATCAAAAGTCAGGGAACACCAAAGCTGTTACACTTTACCCTAAGGGCAACATGAGTATGTGGGTAACTTCATCCCCAATGCATCAAAACATGTCATTTCATTCAGTGACACAAACGCGAACCTCATTGTGGCACCAGAGGAAAAAGTAATTAAAGTCAGTGAGATTAATCATCTGGGAACCATGAATATCTTTACAAAATATTATGGAAATCAAGTAGTAGCAAACATATTTAACTATAGAAAAAAGTTGTGGACTGACTGACAACCCGGCAGACTGACCTTGCCCTCCACAGAACTTTGACATTAGCATGGTTAAAAATGAGTTAAAAACAAGATTGGTTGACTAAGTTTTTCATTTGCAAACAGTGATACAACAAAAACTTGCCTAATCTGCTGTCATGACATAACAACAACATACTCTGTGCTTTAGTTCAGTGAGTGATGATGCCAGCTGGGCAGAAGCACAGCTCTCCTTGGCCAGCTTTATCAGGAAACAGCACTGCTTGAGCTGTTGTCAGAGTAGAAAATGCCTTTTTCTGCATCTCTCACTGAGTCCTTGGGCCATCACAGGGTGAAATGCCCATTGTTTTGTTTATACAATATCAGAGGTGCTAGTGCCTTAATCTCAATGAAGAGGGCCATTGGACTGAATTATCTGTATGATTGCCCTTTAGAACTGCTGTCAATGCTATTCTCCTTATCCAGCTTCTCAAAGCCTCTCTCCCCCGCAAGAAGTCTATGTGAGGGGAATACAATGCAGGCAGTTCAGACACCACAAAAGGGCATTGCATTAGAAAGCCATACCTCTGCTGTGTGACCTTTGGCTATGCTGGGGAGGTCGGTTGAATCCCTGTGGACTCCCAGTCAGCTCCAGTCAGGGGAACAGAATAGATTCTACATCTGTGATTCGAGGTGCGCACGTCAGCAAGCATCCAGGCAAATGGCAGTTTATTGTTTTCCCTATTTACACTTTTAAACGTTCAGCGTGGGTGGTAGAGCCACCAAACTGTGCAAAATGCACCAACCTCTGTCTCACACCTGGTCGTGACTGAGATATGAATCCATGTCAACATGTGGTAGAGAATGTTTCACCTTTATTGCAGTACAAATATGTGGACTGTATGCATTTTTTCTATTGTGTACATGCTGTAATTATAATGCCTTGCTCCTGACAGGATGTTGCACTAATTCTGTGTAATTATATCATTATATGTTGCAGTTGTATATAAATTACATATCAGCACTTATCTGATTAAGGTTGTCAAAGCACTTAAAGAGCCCAACAATCATTTTTATGCAGATGGCCTCATTTATGCATTCTGTTTTCAATGAACTGAGGATCAATCTTTTTCTGAGGCAGAACTGATACTGTATCTTTGTCTTTAGGTGTATCAAAATGGAGGATGAAAGAGAGAGCTGCGCTTAATTGCATGAAAAAAGATTTCACTTTCTAAACCAGTGAGTCATCGTGAGCTGAGAAGATATGCTGAAGCCCCTGGAGAGATGAAGGGGGGAATTGTAAAAGCCTAAAATGGGATCATCTCGGCTGAGCTTTTTTTTTTCCTAGCAGAATGGGATAACAATTCAAACACTCAAGTACAGAATGCTGTCTGCTGTAATATGGCCATGACTCTATCTCATTTGACAGTACTAAAATACAGTATGTCATTTCAAAATGCACCTCTGTTGTGCCTTGCTTTGTTCAGTTTTGTACCATTCTGAACACATCGGCTCTGCTTTGTGCTCACAAAAAAGCTACAATATGCAGATGTCAGTTTTAAACTTGACACTGGTCTGGGTAAAGTTATTATATATATTTCATGGGTTATTTCTACTTCTAATCCGCTATCAGCTTAATAAGATAATGACATTGCTGTCAGTGAGGAAATATCATCAAATCATCAGAACTGATAGCACAGATGTCTTGCTCAGAGCTGTCGCTGTCATCATTATCATCATTAACACCACCATTATCATTAACACACTTCTTTTTCAATTTTTTTGTGCAAATCAACAAATTACAAAACATACTTCATTAAACAAGTTAACAAATCACGACTAAGTATGAGCTGTTGATCTGCTCCTAAGATTGATTTGCAGCCCCCCTTGTTTTGTCTCACATTCCTCAAGATGGATGCTAAATCTGGGCTGGTGTCCTGTGTAGTCCATTACAACAAAGCTAGAACTGCTTAGCTGCTGTCCATATGGCATCATACAGCAGTTGCCTGTTATATTGTTTTCTGTTGGCAGCTTTTTCCAGCTTATCATAGAAAGAAAGTTACAGTTCCCCCGTGATCACTCAGCACCATCATGTGCACTCATGTTGGCAAACATGTTGCAGCAAATCGTCCACAGTTAAACTCACAGTGAGGCATTTCGTCTAGCACTGGAGCATGAATGTTAGCAGCCGACTCTAGATATTGACTTCCGGCAGCATGGGGCTCCGGCTAGTACTGCTACACAGTTGTTAGCATGGCGGCAGCACCATCAGACTGAGCTTCTGCCTCTTTTTATTGTATTTCTTCTTCTACAAATCTGCTTTGACTGTGACAGAATGTTATGAAATATAGTATAATGTGTGCAATTCATTGTGCAAACTTTTTGGTTGTTTGAGTGCCCAAAATGCAGTTTTCCACTTCGATGGCCTGACCAGCAGTAGTGATGGCCCCGGGCAGTGAAGAGGAGGCTAAGCTTATCTCATTCAGACTCTCCCAGTAGTTCTTCCTCTATAAAGACAGTTGATGGTGGCAACAGATGGCTGCATTGATACAGAGTACATCAGCTGAGTTGTAGATGTGGATGTGTGGATGAATCCTACAGTTACAGTATTAAAAACTAACTGTATACATACACCACTGAGTCTAATTCTTCACTAGTTAGCTGCAGTATGTTATCTCTTCCTGTAATCATTTACTGGATTGTATCATATTAATCCGTGTGTAAACAAATACCAGTAGCCTGCAGCTATGGCGGATTGTACATCGTTCATGTCATTTGAAAGTAACCAGATGCAGTTCCAGATTGTAAATATATGTAAACAATACAGCTGGGAATCTGATATGTTTTCCTGAAAGCTCTGAGATAACCAACTTATATATTGAAATACAATTGATGCTTCTCTTTGGGTAAAGTTATCTGTCTGAGTAAAAGTTACCACACCATATTTTTTTGTTAATCAAAACTATTTTTTACCAAACAAGGCCACCTGTGTAGATCACACAACTGTGGCTTAACTGTGGAGAACAGAGATGCTGTTTATAATAACTGTTAAATGTTATGTGATGGTCGGATGTCGTGACAACAGGTGTCCAATTGTTATTGAATTGTGAGTGTGTTGGAGTTTTTGTCAGGACCGTGGTTTCTCCTCCAATGGCCTAATCTCAGCTGCAAAAAAAAAGTGCTATGTCACTCATGTAATGACATATATCACTAAAGAGCAGAACTGCTGGTGCTAAACAGATGATGAGACCACAGCCTGGGACATTTCAGTGGAGTATCATGGTAAATCACTCATCTGTATAATAATCATATCTATTATTTAGGACAAAAACAGCTTTAGAACCAACATCTGTTTTAGATATTTGCGACAACTTTTAGTAGCTCTATCTTTGACAAATGGAGTCGATATCTGTTTATTAACTCTCAGTATCACAATGGTGCCAGCCTGTTACACTGCCAAATACTGTAGTGGCCAGCTACAGAACTGTTACTGTCCAGAATGACATATGAACACTGGAAATTTTAAAGAGGCATCTTTAATGGATGAATGCCAACAGTAAATGTTTGAAATATTGTTAATAATACTCACATCCCATTTGGGAGGTTGATACATATACTGTGTATATACATACATATATATATATATATATATATATATATACATACATATATATATATATATATATATATATATATATATATATATATATATATATATATATATATATCACTTTTCACAACTGGAGATTGACGAGGTACAACACAGATGCTACGGCAAGGGGGAACCAGGTCTGGGGTATATTTCATCATCCCCATCCAAGATTGGGTACCTAGCCCCAGTAACAACAAGCCTGAATGATGCAGAGCGGCTTAACACAAGAGGAGGTGACCTGGGAAATAAGATCATTACCAAGCTGGACACCTGGAACCTCCATAGCCAGTACTCAAGTATAAAGAGATGGACAGCACCAGGTCCTGATATGATCCACACTAACTGGCTAAAAAAGCTGACAGCCCTCCACAAATGCCTGGCAGAACAAATGATCCAGCTGCTAATGGATGGGACCCAACCTGGGTGGTTAATTGAAGTCCAGACAGTCCCACAGAAGGGGGCAATCCCATCCAACTCCTGTCAGGCATTATAGCAGCTAAGATGAGCAGGCACATAGCTCAATACATGAGTGGAACACAGAAAGGAATCAGTAAGGTCACCAGAGGTGCAAAACACCAGCTACTGGTAGACAGAGCAGTCGCTCGAAACTGCTAGGCCAGACAGACCAATCTGTGCACTGCCTGGACTGACTACAAGAAAGCCTATGACTCAATGCCTTATACATGGATACTGGAGTGCTTGGACCTGCACAAGATCAACAGGACTCTAAGAGCCTTCATACAGAACTCCATTGGGCTGTGGAAAACCATTCTAGAGGCACATCAAGCCGTATGCCAAGAATGAGCAAGACACTGAGTCACTGATCCACACCACCAGGATCTACAGCAATGATATCGAAATGTCATTCAGACTCAAAAAGTGAGGTCAAAAGGTGGAGGATAGTCAGACTATCAGATGGGAACATCGCAGATATCGAAGACAGCTACAAGTACCTTTGGATCCCACAGGCAAATGGGAACCTTGAGGGGCCACAAGAAAATTGGCCACAGCCAAATACCTCCAAAGAGTAATGCAAGTCCTGAGAAGCCAGCTGAATGGAAACAACAAGGTCTGTGTGATAAACACCTATGCCCTGCCAATTATCAGATACCCCACTGGTATAATAAGTTGACCAAAAGAGGAGCTATAGGCCACTGATATAAAGAAAGATAAGAAAGCTCCTCACAATGCATGGGGGATTCCACCCAGCACCATGAGGCTGTACACCAAGCAAAAAGAGGGAGGCCGAGGACTAGTGAGCGTCAGAGCCGTTATCCAAGATGAAACAAGATCAATGAGAAAGATGGCCCCCAGTAAATACCTCAGGTAGCAGAAACCCAGTGGGGAAGAACTGCTGGACGTATCATGGGATCATGGCATGTACCACTGCCAAATTGAGGAAGCAGCTGATATCATAAAATCCTACCAATGGCTGCAGACTGTGCAAAGAACCCTGAGACAACCCAGCACATAACAGCGGAATGTAAGATGCTAGCAGGTGTACATGAAACGCCATAACCAGGTGGCTGGCATAGTGTACAGGAACATCTGTGCTGAGTTTGGACTGGAAGTCCAGAGGTCAAAATGGAATACACCTCCAAAGGTGGTGGAGAATGACCACGCTAAGATCCTGTGGGACTTCCAGATACAGACTGACAAACAGGTGATGGCGAACCACCTGGACACTGTGGTGGTGGACAAAGAGCAGAAGAGGGCTGTAGTGATAGATGTGGCAATCCCAAGTGATAGGAAGAAGGAACATGAGAAAGTGGAGAAATACGAGGAACAGTTGTGAAGGATGTGGGGTGTGAAGGCGTCAGTGATCCCTGTGGTGATCGGAGTGCTCTGGGCTGTGAGTGTGGCTGTTGAGTGGCTCCAGCATATCCTAGGAACAGATCTCTGTCCAAAAGATATACGTGTGTGTGTGTGTGTTTAATGTGTTTAATAATTATTCGCATTCTCATTTAATATTCTTCTTTTTTCTCTCCTCCTCAGTGAATTTTATTTCACAGTTAAGATTCCCTGCCTCAACTGTTGACCTCTGCACCGTGTAACAGTTTGCACAGAATCAAAGGCAAAGAAGATTTTAATTACTCTCTTTACTGTTCAACAGCAGTTAGGAGGTCAAAATGGGTGAGAAGGGACAGTGCTGAGAAATGCAATTTACTGTTCAATCCAATATGCCTAGTTTTTGTTTTTCCACCAGCTTAAGTTGAAGATTTAAAGTGAGTCAAGGACCATATATAAATTATTAGATATTTACGGCTACACTGGGCAGCATGTAGCAGCTCCTACTGGAAAAAGGTGGCTGATAATTGGTGTAACTTTACAATGGAAAGATTTGTGTCAGTAAACCTGCAAACAGCCACTCCATTTAATGTGTGATGCCACAAAGAATAGGGATGAGAGATTCACAAAAGACAAAGTTTTTGATGTATCTTTTATTGTGAAAAAAGAAACTTTGTGTCCCTAATGGCACAAGAAGAAGAATGTGGATAAAAAGAACAAATCTACAGTATCTCTATCAGAGGGATAGGATGTTCATCTTGGTTGGAAGGTCACTGGGTAACTTGTGCTGATGAAATGGCTTTTACAGTATATAAAAGTGCTGCATAGCTCTAATGTTAACCACTGTTTCTGTGTCTTCAGATAAAAATAGTACGCTATGTGATGACCAAAAAGAAGACGAAAGGAAAAACCTCAAGAAAATTTATATGTATGCATGTGTACATACTTACATGTACGTACAGTGCGTGTGTGTATAAGTGAGAGTTTTAATTTAAGTGTGCAGCATGTGTGTGTTTATCTGAGTGTTTGCCAAAGTGGGCTGGGATGATGCGGGAGAGGTCCTGCTGGGGAGCGGCAGTCAGGGAAAACATCTGGTCTTCATCAGGCACGATCGGGCACAGAGGCCGGGAGCAGGCTGGCAGATGGTGGAGAGGTCTCTACACAATAGGGAAAGCCCACTGCCTCCAACACCAGCACCATTACCACCCACTCACACACACACAAATGCTCAAACATACACACACACACGTACATGTACTTGCAATCAAAGAAATACTGTAGATATATAAATTCAATGTGTCACGAAAATGACAAGGAATTGGGAAATTAGACGGTTAATTTATAACAAAACAGGGGCACTAAAGTTAATCACACACTTGTGATACAGTTTAAACTGTGACCCAATGAGCTGACAATACCTTTAAATACACACAAGGAGCTTTATTTTCATGGTGATGCAAAGTCAGTAATGACGCAAAACAACATAATTTTTTACCTCTATCTCCTGTAAAATATATTTACAATTTGCTTTAATAACTTAAATGGAAATGGAATTGCTGCCTGGACTATATTCATTGGCAATAGTCATTTTCACTTCAAGAGGTGCAGTGCTCTCTCACAGCACAAAGGAAGGATGTGGAGGTGTTTGGTGCACAGGACGTTGACACCAGAGACCAGGGTTTGTGCTCCTTCATGTGTTGTCAGGTTTGGGCTACTGAAACACTTGGATAAGATCAGGGGAAGTTCTCTGTCTCTTCAAAACACCACTGACAACAAGTCATTACACCATATCTAGGAGATCAGCTTTTGCATTTGCACCCATTTGGTAATTTCCTGGCCATTTGGTCTTACCTTTAACTTGATAACACATGAACAGGGTGTATACACACCGCAGGTTCAGCGAGGTGGGGGCACCTGAAAAGAAGTGAAGGGTGCAGATGAACGCGGAGAGCTCAGCTTGTTTTCAATTTCGGGTTGAGCACAAGAATCGAGTGTTGGCTGTGCTTTGCCTGAATCACAGAGAGCCAGTCAGTGCACGCTGCTCTCCCTCAAATCACTTTCTGCTCTCTCACAAGACTTGAAGAGAGTGAAATGAGAATGATTGAACGCCTTCTGGAAAAAACACACAAAGCTCCAGTGGTTCGGTGGAGATGCAACCATCTTTGCACCCTCCATGTGTCTAACTTGACTCAGCCCGCTACCTCACTGTTACTCCTCTGATGTTGCCTGCTTCAAAGGGATTGGAGAGATCTATATGTTCTCTAATTTCATCTCGTGTTCATTGCTTTGTTTTTTGTACAGAATTGTCTCACTAGCTCCTCTTCACAAAAACAGGATTATGAAATAACATTTGTAATGAAAAAACTTCCACAAACCCCCAAAACCCACTGTCACTGTTAACTGCTAGTTAAAAATCCAATCTTCAAAAACTGAGGCAATAACTGTGATACAAACTGTGCTGCAGATTTTAGATTTCAGATTTTATCCCCACTTAACATTGCCAAGCATGACTGTTTGTTCCATCCTTTAGGGTCTGTGGCACATCACATACCGTATCTTTGATGTCTGAACCGTCAACACCATGGACTCCCCGTGTTAGTTCAGCCGTGTGCTATTAGGTTGTTGGGTGGGCGGGTATCACCTGTCAACAACCGCTGGGTGTTTGCCTGAATCTCTCAGCCTCCCACCAGCCTTTAAGTTTGTGCTGCTGTGAAGTGATTGATGACAGGTCAGCCACCAGCGGCCTCGCAAAATTTCCAATTCTTCCACAGGGAAATTGCTCATTTCTTCACAAGTCTATTTCAATTTTTGCTACACGGCAATGTGCTAAGTTTATGCATTATGCTGGAACCTGGACGCAGAATTGTGATGAATTACGCCACACATTGGACAGAGGAGAAAAAAATCTATATATTAATTTGTGTTACTTTATTATTTGCTTTTTCTCTTGGATGGCTTGTCAAGGGGGGTATTGTTGCGAGGTAATATAAGAGTAAGCAGGCGTGACACTCTTATTTAGATAACCACCTCACTCCCTCTTTCCTGCAGTTTCTACACGACTAAAACTGCCACTGTGACATTGTCGAGGGCTCTTTTTTTAAGTCCCCATGCCTTTTTAAAATACAGAAATGGTATCCTATTCGCTGCGGTGCGGGCTTCAAAGAGGTTATTTGTCATCATACAGATTTATGCTGTCATTCAGGGACATTTATATCACTTTAAGCTCTTTGGGTGTTCCAACTCTGGTGCTGGGCAGACAATCCCGCAGAGACCCAAGCTTCTCTCTGTTTCATTTTCCTCCTTTTTGTATTCCTCCCCTCCACCAGAGACAAGTGAAACTGTAATGATTGTTACTGCTTCAAAGGGCACATGTTGTAAGAACGCTAAAACAAAATGGGATCTGGTTGGGTGAGTGTGCCCGCGCTTTTTGGGGAAGCTCTTTGGTGATTAGCTTGTGACAGGTTCAGCAAAAACAGGACGAGTGTCTGCTCAGGTTTGATGCCAGCACACAAGAATTTATCGATTCCATTTAACAAGCATACCACAGAGCATTTCACATTCGATGACTGACTGAGGTGGCTTGCTGGGGGCTTATGTGAATGCAATTTGGAGCGGCTGCGACATTTGAACCCCAGGTAGGTACAGTAATAAAAATAATAAACAATATATATTGTCATTTGTACACATCCAGTTTAAAAGACAAGCTGTATGCTTTGGATATCCAGGATCCCCCACATACAGTAAGCATGTGGAGTCCTGATCTGGATCCTAAGCCTCTATCCTACTGATGCTCTGATGGTGCCAAATTGATTTCCGACAGCCTGCCAGTAGAGTTCTTGTCATTCATATCCACCGCCTGAAAGCTACAAAACATGGCAAGCAGAACAGCTGAATTTTCATGGAGCGGGGGGAATATATAAAGAAGCAAAATGGACTTTGTGCTGAATATTTTCAATTTATGTGCTGTATTGTATTCTACTGACGTGAAATATTTGCTTAAATATTACTTTTATAATCTCCAAGGTCCTGAATTGTTAGTCTCTCAGAGGAATACTAGTTGGCCTTCATGACATGCTCTGCAGTAAAGTTGTTGTATCCACATTTAATTAACTCCTAAATACATGAACATTTCTTTGCAGTGAATCAAGAAAATGATTTGGTTGTACCTGATTGACTCTGTCACTTTCACCACTTACTATGGCTGGCCACAGGTCATATCAGCTGTCGCTTATAAATGATAATTCTCTGAGTAATTTGATGGCAGACCAAAATTAATCTTGTCTCTTGTCTGGTTAAAGTGCCTTTGCAGCTGGTGTCTAGATTTTTAAAAAATAAATGGGGTAGGAATCGTCATGACACCACTGTACATCTAAAAGAAGAGTGTTTATTCTCTTCCAACAACTCCAACAGAGTGACACCTCTTCTTGTCACATTTCCCAGTTAATCTTTAGTTCATATGATATTAAGCATTTAACACTGAGATTTGTCTCCCAGGACCTTCAGTATTTAGATAGTAGTGGTAGGTTGCAGCTGTTACTATTTGTCAATTTGTCATACATACGCTGTTATATATATATATATATATACACACACACACATACACACAAAGCAAAGTGATGGTAAGTAATACTGTGTTTAAGTAATAAAGTGTTTGAGATGAGATGTAAACCACAAGCATCCAAGTGCACTGTGCGCATCCTTGACTGCTGAGGAAACTGTGCTACAATAGTAGAGTTCCCCAAAGTTACTCAGCAGTCAATATGCAGAGGTCTGCTCTGGTGTCCTGTAAATTGCCAATTGCTTATGCTAAGTTATGTATACCTGAAGCAGGCAGGTTTTTAAAAAACATTTAAGTAAATGGCTTTTGATGAAGAGAAGCCTGTTGCGGGGCAGAGCCACACCGCCATTCTGACTGCAATCACAGAGCAGCACTGAGAGAGTGGCAAAAAGAGTGGGTTTGGTACGAGCGTCAGATTAGCCCTGTGACATTTTCCACCTTAGGATGGAATGAAAGGAAAGTGTGGCGCTATTCAAAATATTCAAGCACTGTGTGAAAGAAAAAGATGACTTATTGTTGACATTTGAGGCTAGTTCTTGATGTTTCAAAGGGAGGAAAGTAAATCTTGACCCCTCAGTCATCATTGTAAAAGTCAATGGTGCCTTTTTTTTGCGTACTTGCGTTTCTTTAGAACCTTTTCCATTTTTGTAGGATATAATGCTTTAGAATGATAACCACTTGTAAAGGACTAAAAAGAGTAAAGAGGAGCAGTGTTACATCATAATATTTACAGCGTGAAATCCACTCTTTCATTGAAAGAAAAGTTTTTTTTTAATATTTTTTTATTTAGTATGTGAAATTTATTATTGACCCCAAGAAAAGAAACTTGTCACAACCAGCAGCACTTCAGATAAATTTGAAATCTACATCTACAAATTGTTCAGTGTGTCTGTGCGTGTGTGTGTGCCTCCTCCCACCCTACATCCTCTGAATATCGTCCCCCGATGCCAGGACGTCTTGGTAGCCGCCACGTGCCTCCATCACCCCAAGAAATAAAAGTCATTGTTGATTTACTTGACAAGGGCTCTTAGAGCTCTCCTTGACCAAAAAGGGTGACAGAGCTGCCTCTGCGGGGAGACGCAACATTGAAATGTTTCTACCTGCCCTCCCTTGAAAAACATCCCCTACCCTTTTTGCCAGCGATCTCCTCTCTATTCGGGTGGTGTCTCAGCGTCTGGCAGTTGTTCAGCTCGGCTTGGTGCTCAATCTTATTAGAGGGCGGAAGGTGGTTCAGAAGGTTTACGGTGACACTGACAGACCCCAACCACTTACTCCCCTTCGCTTCCTTTTTCGTTCTTTTTTTCTCTTGACACACACACACACGACTGCACCCTCCACATATCCACGTATGATGTAAACACGCGGCAACACGCCACACATGTAGAATCAAGTTGACATTTTCTCAAGGTGTGTGTAATAGTTGATTACTTGCATACAGGAGAATCATTGTTGGCATGCCGCAGAAACACCTGTGATTTGTAGCAGATCAGTCATCTGTAATACAATTCAAATCTATTACATCTGAACCCCATGGCTCCCGGGCCTGTGACCTTGACTATATGCTCTTCCAGAGGCTCTTTTTTTTCAACTGTTTTGACTTGTTGGCCATTTGATTTGTTGGGGGCTTTTGCCTTGAATGTGAATGTGGTTTGAAATGATGGTAGTGTTTTTCAAGGTTATTGTTTGTCTTTGGGCTTTTTTATTTTCCTTCCAGATTTAAGCCATTTATAGAAGGGGCATAATAGCTATGTCATTCCAGCTAGAGTAATACAGCACATTAGCACATTAACTATTGCTAAAGCTCAGGGGTATCAGTAATCAATGGATAGATGAAAAGAAAGGCTGGACTGTGGTAAGTAATGAGGCATTGTGAGGAAGGCTGTAAGCCGCTAATACCCCCAGTGAAGGCTGCAAGGCCATGCAGCAGTGACAGTCCGCACTTCGCATTTCTGCCCCCGTGACTATTCATTGCATTTCACCCCCTGACGCTTTAATCCACCACCTTCCTATCGCTCAAGATCCAGCGATGGGTTGTCCTGCTATAATTGTGTTTTATCGATTCTGGCTTTGGTCTGACGCCTAGATATTTCCTGTAAATGGAGCTGCACAGATACAGTGAGTTTACCTGTATAAATATTTCAATAAAAAAGGCTTTGGGTATTAGGTTTTCCCAGGCCGACTTTGAGTTCCTGATCCCCCCTATCCCCCACCTCACCCCCCTTCTCATGCTGGTGCTATTGATAGTGCCAACTCACAGGCTAATGTGGACCCACATTAATGCCTGTGCTTACCCCGGTTCAGAAGAGTTTGGCTCCAGTTGAACTGAAAAGAAAAAATATACCAGCTTAGTGTTGATGTGTTATTGAATTTTTCTCTAAATATATTTCACACCCCAGGCTCAGTGCTTAAATGACAGACAGACAGGCTCCTATGCTAATTCTGGTGCCAAGTACAAAGGTCCTAAACAGGGATAATGTGATGAAATCTGTTTCCAAACAGCACAGTTTTTAATGGCACAGTCCCAGCAGGTTTGTAAGAGAGGTGCAACGGCTGGCTGCCTTTGAACTACAAGCCCTCTGTTCCCCAACTGACCGTCGAGGTGGACAACAAAACGAATCATCCTCCACTTGTCCTCTCTAGACATGAATTATAAAGGCTATCTCTCCTTTGATACCCACTTCTTTTTTTTCATACCTTTTATTTTCCCCCGAGCCCTTTTCTTTTTTGGTCTTTAATGCCTTTGGGTAGGATAGAGTGTGCTTCTCGCTGCTTGTCTATGTGCAGGGCCTTCCCGTCTGTCAGCCTGTTGGCAGCACAGGGGCTTTGTGCATGAAATGAAGCGGGGAGCCACCTTTTGCCAGGTCCCTAGATTACTTTTGAACGTCGAGACACTCACGCTGCTCTCCTCCCCCTCGGCCTCCTTCAGTCACTATCTACATCTTCAGGGCATCTACAAAGTGCCCTCTGCCCGGCGTGAGTGACAGAGAGTAATAAGAAAACAGCTTAAGAGGCAGGTGCTCAGAAGCTTTCATCTTTGTTTATTGTGTCAGTGCGTGTGTGCGTCTCCACTGATGTCTCAGGTGATGTCTCAACAATGAAGTGAATGGACTGCACTGACACCGCAGCCCATTAATAATGAATTGAAGTTTGGGCTTTCAGATGCCACATGGACGTCCAGTCAACAACTGAGAAGGCTTTGCCCCAGAAACCCCCTCAACCACAAACACATTGGCCTAACTGGCCATCAGCTGCTGTTACCTTACCCCAACCCGAACTGCCCCTCCACCCCCTAGAGCATGTCCGTACTCTCTCCTCTACACACTTGTTCATCTTTCAAGAAAAAAACAGCCGTGCAATGAGTTGTAATCATCAATTAAGCATGCTCATTCTGGACAAAACAAAGATTTTTCCAAGAGAATAAAGCTCCCAGTATTGCTCCTCAGTTCATGGCAAATGTTTTGATGCAATATACATTAAATCTTTGTCCTATTCACATTATGTGTGTGTTGTTTTGTGCCTTGTGCCATTTTTGTTTGTCTTTCCGCTCCTTTGTTTTCTTCCTTATGGCTACATGATGCAAGTATTTCCACACTGATAATCATCTGTGATTTACAACCGTGGTTGAGTTATCCCAGCACATCACCTCAATACATGCACGACTGCTGCCAAATATCTGTCAAAAATCTTTTCATTACGTCTGCTGTGGCTCTGCTCTGCTCTCCGCCCTCTTTCTGCAGCCGAATATGATGTGTGCATGGAGGCTCATTTTGAAGAATGAAATCGGCCCGCTTGGACACAGGAGTAGCCCCGCCGTGGGACATGCTGGGCCGGGGTCGGGCTGTGTAGTCAGGGGGAAAAGTGGTGCGGTAGCATAAATTAACACCTGAGCCCTGAGAGGCTGGTATGCACTGTACCCTGCGGCACCGAGGATAAAACCGAGGTTAGCATCTGGATGCACAGCGCCCGGCCATTAGCACACTGGGACGACACAGCAGTGTTTACGTGAATGCATGTGTACCTGTATAGGCAACGCCACACACCACATCTCCATCCTATAACATCACCTATCTCGAAAGGAGACATTTAAAAATGGCAAACCCCCATTACCCATCAACCCTGCTGTGTTTGTTTGTTTGCTCGTTAGTTTTGTGTTTCTTCATTAGCCTCCATTATGTGTCTCCCAGAAATTTTTTTCATTATGCCTATTTTGATGGAGCCGACTTGCATGATTCTCCTCGGAGTCATTTCAATGCGGATAATGTTACTCAGGGGTTCCCTTGTATCGACGCGTGCTGTTGGATAGAATTGGTGTCTGGCTAATAGACTATAGGAGTTAACATGGGGTAGGTTCTGTTGTTATCGAGTGTTTCATATTGGTAGGAGTAAAGTGCTGGAGGAAGTAATAGACTTGGTGGTTGCTATCGCTCCCTGGGGCTGCAGGAGGCAATCATCTAACTAAATGAGAGAGAGACATAGAGACAGAAAGAGAGAGAGAGAGACAGACTTCCCTCTGGAAAGACTATTGATGGCTGACAAATCACTGCTTTTGATGTACATTTCAAAGTGTGCCCTAACATCTAGGTTCCTTTATTTATTCACAAAGTTATTTATTTATTTTTTTTGCATCATGCCGTAGTTTTACTACAAGTCTGGATTAGGATCAGAGCTTGTAGAATCAAACTGAACCCCAGGCCGTTAGGCGTAGTGCACCCGCTTGGCCTTGTCATTAGGCAGGAATATTTAGCGAGAGCATGCTCGAGAACTAATTACCAAGCTGTCTCACTCAAGCGCCCCCACCCCCACTCACCAAGGAAATGAGGGGCTTCGAGCAAAATGCGTGTGGATGGGAGAGACAGCAGGGCTAAAGAGGGACAAGAGTGAAGTCATCTTGACATGATAAACACAGAGACAGAGCAGAATTTATCAGACACGACAGGACTGTGTTGTAAATTGCAACGGGCCTCAGCCCATTTACATCAAGTGATTGAAGAAGGTGTCCTTCCCACACACATACTGCCGTGCGATGTGTGTCTGCATGTGTGTGTGTAAGTGTGTGCATGTGGACAGGCCTTATTGACCTTACACTCTCTCAGACAGCTGATATTTAAAATCCACACCATCACAGCTTGGAAGAAAACACAATTACAGTGACCCTGAGAGCTCCAAGCACTACAACTTGCAAAGAGACAAAACTCATCAAATAAAGAAAATGTTTTCACCAATTTCACGGACAACATGCACAGCACCAAAGTTAATTACGTATTAATGGTGTGGTTTGTGTTCAGCATGAGTTTCTGCCTTTAGTTGTGTTTTCATGTATTTTCAGATCATTTTGTTATATTGCATCTGACTGTGTGTTTCCGGTGCACTGAGCTTTCAGGGCCACCATATAGATTAGAATATAATAGAACAGAATGCGGTAGAATAGAGCCTATTTTAGTTAAGAAAATCTATGTTTTTGAAATATTTAATCAAACAGCCCAAAAGCAACTCTTCAGGGATAAGTGCTGCACTCAGATTGAACATTCCACAGGAGTAATGTGAATTGATTAAATCTAAACCGATTCCTGAACATGGTGTGTATGTGTGTGTGTGTCTACAGTATCCCTATAGGCAAACATCCTGATTCATGAGACAGTAGCACTAGAAAGTTAGTGCAATTCAAAAAGCGAGTGTCCTTGTGGATGTAAAGGCATGGTTGAATATCACATGGCCAGATATTATTCCCCAGACCATTTGTTACCCTGTCCGCCTTCCCTCTCATCTATTATTCATTACACAATCATTTAACTAAGTGCAGTGATTACTTAAATGTTTAATGCTGCCATAATCAATATTGGCCTGAGCCTTTCAGGTGGAGAGAGTTTTTCTAGCATTAAAGTCCCATCGCCTATTGAGTCGATCAGGTTAAATTGCACATGGTTACAGTAATCGGCCCCATTAAAAGGTCCTTTTATCAATGGCAGCGGAGACATGCAGTATGATAATTGTTAATTTCTGCCTCTGCCACTTGGGTTATCAGAGTCAGTGTTCACACTTTTCTATGCAGGCAGTGCAACAGGATAATGGTCTATTCTAAAGTTGACTGGCTGAAATGTCCCTGCTCAACTCTATTAATGGCTGCCAAGTCAGTCAAAGAGGAAAAATTCACTTATGAGAAAAAGAAATGTTGCACTCCCACATAATGACATAATGAACATTGTGGTCGCCTTATGAAAGGGATTCTTCATTTTAACGATGACTGCGTTGAGAAGGAGTCTATCAAAAAGATGTAAAGTGAATTATCTTGATGCATCAACCCACGTTTCATCCAGCCTCCATCCATTCACCCTTTTTTCAATTTTAGACAATCAAATCAGATAGTGACTGCATGACACACAGCCAGAGTGAGACATTCACATTCACACTGTGTTCACATAGATATGGATGCCATAAACATGCACTTGCCACCTGGATTGTCTGTCGGTGTCAAAGCCTGGCTTATAGCACCTTAATCATATCATCCATATGTAAGCAGTGATGGTATTGTATTCCCTTTGCATCACTTACTCTCCCTGATAATCCAACCTCAATGAAGGAGCCTGGTTTGAAATACGGCTTTATGTCATTGTCCCGGGCTCGCTGGTGGCATGGATTTATCTCACAGGATTTATATTTTTCTCCCTGTGTCTGTCTGAAGGCTTTGAGACGGTTGCCGTGTGTCTGCAGTATGTTAGCCGAACACGATATTTTGAGGCAAATTATCTTGTAGAGCTTGTTGCTCTACCATATTGCTCTATCATAATCCATAAAGTGTAAGAAAAAGTTACGCTGTTAGGACACTGTGGCAGGAGTGTACAGTGCTGGCATTAAAAGGTAACATGAAAGTATATGAAGTGGGACACTCATTGTTCTCTGTGTCTCCATAATAACATATTTAATGGCCATTTTATATTGCTGCAATGTATCAGAAAAGTAACACAAAAAAGATTAACTGCATTTAAAAGCCAACATTCACATAACTGTACTTAGAAACTTCTATGAACAACAATCAAAACCAATATTCTTATAGGCAGGTTTTGCAGAAAGCAGATGTTACCACTTTTGTGCCTTTAATGTTACTTGTTAAGGCCACAACATTTGTTTTACTTTTGCCACACAAAGTAAGCTGTAAACACAAGGGGGTTAAAACAAGATTTTAACATCTTTTCAATGAACTTAAAAGTCACGAAAAGACATATTTTTGTAGATACGTCATCCATCCCAGCTTTCATGCACTCAGCAAACATTTTTCATTTTCATGCGCTTATTACAGCGTCACATGACTGACGTGGCTGCTACTTGCTCGAATTGGCTTCGACTGCACACCGTTCGCTAAGCGTTTTTCTTCTTCACTCTTCATGTCCTCTGCTTCAGCACTAGTCCATGCCAATCCAGCAAGCATTTTTAGCATACTAAATTTAATGAAATATAGATCACATAGATGCATCCACAATGTAGCATGCAAAAAATTACTCCAGTGTGGTTAAACCCACATTTTGGATTTACAGTACAGCTGACAAAAGTGTAATTTCTGTTAATCTGACCACCATTAAACCAAATAGGGTACATCTTTAAACCTCAACCAGAGTTTTCCTGTGAGATCCTTATCAAGTAAATTATTTATTCTACAATACAGACATGTTTTTGTTACAGAAACATGTCTAAACATGGATATATGGATATATCCATTAATAGAAGCCAAATCTCCTGATTAATATGTCTCTATGAGCCCAGTCTTCCTGGTCATGGTGGTTTCTGTAATCTACTGGAACATCTTAAGTTGCTCTCCTAATTCCTTTGGTGCTTTATCTACTTTTGAATTTCTCGGTTTTGTGCTAAATCACCTGTCAGTGTTGTGTAGTCTGTACACCACCAAAACAGAACAAAGCCTTTTCTTTTTTTATAAAAAAAGGTCTTTTAATAAGAGCTCTTATCTGTTGTCATGTCAAGATGTGACAGAGATGTGACAGGCTTTTAATTTTAGGTGATTTTAATATTCATGTTTGCTGTCCAACTAATGTATTGGCAACTGATTTTTTGCATCTTATTTCCTCTTTTAATTTTGTGACCTGCCCAACACGCATATAAAAAAACATTTTATTTGACACTGAATTTCCTCTATCTATATCAAATTGCTTGCCCCAACTGGGTCCTGTATAATTCTCTCCACTATGCCCAGTCTGTTATCTAGTGGCTATAGTGCCAATTCCACATTCTCCTATTAAATTAATAGACCTCTTCTACAAGTCTGCTCTGTCTATCCTAGACTCCATTGCCCCTCTTAAGACAGGAGCTCAGGAGACTAATGCAGACCCCTAGCTGAATGAATCCACATGCTATATTAGAGGGGACTGCTAGAAAGCAGAGCATAAGTGGATAAAAGACAGACTGCATGTCTCCTGTGATGTATAAAGAGCTTCTAATCAAGTGCCAATTCTCTGTCAAAGATGCAAAAGCAAAATACCTCTCACATTTCATCAGCAAGAGCAGTCACAACTCAAGGATCCTGTTCAATACCATAAAGGCCATAGTTAAACCCTCTTCCCACAGCAGTTTCCTCCCCAGTCAGCTGTGAGCGGTTTTAATATTTTTTTTCTGAACAAAACTGACAACATTAGGTCAAACATTTCATGCCCTATCAAAGATTTATCACTGGCTATTGAAGACTGCTGCTTTTAATACTGTCTGCCCTGTCTCTTTACATCTGCTTGGAGGCAGAATTACAGGCATGAAGCCCGCTAGCTACCAGACTGATATAATTCCAACTAATTTGGAGCTTTGAAGCACTTGGTCACAGCATAAGTTTTCTAACCCCAGGTACAGTCTCATCTTGTTTTAAGCCTGCCATAGTTCAGCCACTCCTTAAGAAGCCTGGTCTTTAAGCTAATTTAAATTATTTTAGGCTGTTTTGACATTTTCCCACTGAGAAGAATCATCCAAACTCATCTTTTTTTCACTTATACGCAGATGATACTCTGCTTTACTTCCCCTCAATTCCCCAAATCAGACTGCTGGGTCCCACCCAAACTGCACCCGCTGTTGCACAATTAACAAGATTAAAGTTGATTGATTGTGCCACTTTTTAGCAGAATATTGTCATTTTATGCAAATGCCATCAGTAATTAAAAAATGTTATAATCAGCAGATTCTACACACAGCCACTTTAATGCACATGTTATAATCAATGCACTTAATGCTGCTGATGATTTAACCCACCATGTTACAGACCCAAGTTTCCACAGTAGTTCAACACGTGCTCACCCCTGTTGCCCCCTTACCTGTGCCAGATACATTTTTATCTTTCAGAATGGTAAAGGGATTAGGGATGGACCAAAACTTAAAATGGCATAATATTTGAAATACTTTAAACAAAAATCTAAAATGTTCCTCAATGTTCCTCAATGTTCCTAAAATGTTTCCTAACTGAAGAGGAGGGAGATAAATCTTTTCATCAGAGATTGTATGGCTTAATGGAGCTTTTTAGAAAGGCACTGGCATGATCACCGTGACAATCGATGTTTTCAAAAGCAAAAATGTAAGTAAAAAAAAAAAAAATTATGTACCCTTATTTAGAAAAAGCATAACTTTAAATTAGTACAGCTATCATTGCTTTCGCGTTAATTAAATGAGAGTGTTTGCATTCTCAGCACAAGGACTACAGATTAATGAAAGTCATGTCAAAGGGCACTACCCTTAAAGAAGCATTTGCAGAGAGATTCATTGTATGTTATCTCAAATAGCTTGACCACAATTAACATGTCTATGAAAGCAACTTCAAACGCATGAATTTTAATGATTCAATCAGACAACAAATCTTGCATCATGCTCACTTGTGTGCAGTTGCAAGCTAGTGTGGGTTGAACAGTAGCAAACATACAGGCTGCTATGTCAAGAAGGAAAAGAGACAGAAATAATGGCTCTGTGATGTAGACCCGAGCACCATTAGAAAATAGCATTAATTCCCTGTGGCATCTGCAGGCCCAGCTGTATGTGCAGACCACTGAGAACTTCAACCCTTTATCAATATGACTACAAAATGTAAGTGCATGTGTGTGTGCATGAGCATGTCTAGAGGAGTTTTCAGCGAGGCGGTAATGAATGTCTCTCTGGTGGATCAGCATGTAAACACTGGAGAAGAGTGAACTCTGGCAACAGCCATTCCCATTTGGCTCAATTAGGCCCGAAACTGAGACAATCAATGGTGCTGGCCTTTCTGCCGGCCCGCCTGTTGGCGACGGCGCCGCACTCAGTAAAACAAAATGGGAATAATCAAAGTCCATAATTAGTTGGCCTGAGAGGGTGCAGGAGTACATTTTCACTCAGCGATAACCGGGCGACAGTGCGGTGACTATGGCAGAGCAGCACTACATGGAGATGAATGCACACAGCCTCGAGGAAAAAGGACAAAACAAAACACAGTGTGAGCTCTGTGCTATATAGTTATCCCACTGTTGCACTGAGAGAGGCCCTGCACTACACATGCAATGGACCAAAACTCTGCTTGGCGACAAATGAAACACCAAGGGAGATGTTGGAATATGATGAAAAAGTAACAGTGGCATTTTTTTTTTTTTTGATCAGTAGGATCACTCGGTTGGGCATAGGGGCATATATAACTCTCTGGCAAGGAAAGAGATACAGAGAGCAAGAGAGGCAGTCAAGAGAGGCATGAGATGTGAAAGGGAAAAAATATATAGCAAGGGTGTCCTTTAAAGTGGTAGTGGTCTGGGGATTTAAAGCTAACTGGGGAAGGAATGTTGGGAAAATGGTCCAGATTCTCAGGGAGCATATCTGAGAAAGCTGGACATGGATGCGAGCCTGCTAGTTGGTGACCTCCAGAAAGATCCAGAACTGGAGAGAAATTATAGCAGTCTTGCATATTGTGAGTTGTAACAGCTCCTCATTTTCATATAAATCATGTAAACTATTTGTAAAAATATAAAATGGACCCATATCCAGTCCATGGTGTCAGGCTGGTAGCTCTTGTCCCTATTTCAGTTTAATAGGAATGAAAAACAAACAGTCAATATTAGCACAACCAACATGATAATTGCCATATTTGTTTGGTTTTTTGTTTTTGTTTGTTGTTTTGCAGATAAAGATGTTCCACAATTGTACTGATAAATTCAGCACAGTAGTGATGACTGTTGCACTGAGAGATAAAAAGAAAACAAAATGAATCTTGCAGATTACCGCTTATATTAAACAATAGCTCTTTAGCTCTGTTTTGGTCTCCACCAACACCTGAGAAAAAAAACTGGCTCTTAAGCTGCCAAGTGTTCCACGATGTTGACCAGCTGGCCTCCATCTTTGTCTGTCTAATGTTTAGTGCTGAGCATGTAGTGTACAGTGGGTTTTTTAGAGGGTTTTATTTGAAAAACAATGTTGTAAGAGTGGTGAGAGTGAACCAAAAAAGTACTTTCATGGACTGGTGCGCTCAACAAGGGCACACAAATTTAGGTGATTGCTCAAGGTTTATCACTTACGACCGACCCCTTTCACATTTTTTTCACATTGTCATTCGATACATAGTTATTGCAGTATCAAAGGAAAAGGACCAGCTTCCTTGTAAACCAGATATTATCAAAATAAGCCCTCTCATTTATAAAAGGTCAGCAGCACTGTCTCATATTCAATATATGGATGAATACATGGCAAATAAAAGAGAGAAAGATGAAACAATCAAACCATCAAAAGTTCAACCTGTCAATCACTGTATCCTTGATGTTGAATGGTCTGCAGAGACATTGAAAAACTTTGCTTGATTTCAGCACCAAAAGTGAGAAAAACATTTTTGCTGGTTTACATGAATGTTACCAGCATAATTTTTATGCTATTGTGACCTAATTATGCTCCTAACAAATAGTTTCCAAAGTTGTTCCAATCTGAATTTCTGCCCTGCCATAATCATATTTGAAAATTTGTCCTCATTCAGCTTGGTGTTGAACTTGGCCACTTCCAGTAAATCACTGTCAGTAAAATGCTTGCTGGGCACATTGAAGCAGGCGATGGCACTAGGTAAAACAATGGCTATTGGACTGTGCTGCCTCACTGGGAATGATGAGAGGGGAAGGTGATGCTGGCACAGGCCGGGGTCACGCTGCCCCTGGTATTCTCACAGAAGGTGGCCGGCCTAATGATGAGGAAGATTGCTTCTGTGTAAATGGCTGCCAAGTTGAAGTTGGATACGGATGAGGCGTGTGTGTGTGTGTGTGTATGTATGTTTGTGTGCATCAGGGGGATGTTAGATGCCTTGGTATCTGGCCCCAGATCAGAAAGATAGATTGGCAGACATTAGTCGTCCAATCCATGCACTCCCACACATTCACACAATGGCAAACAGGCATGCAATTATAAACATACACATACATACACAAGCGCTGTAAATACATTTTCAATTTCAAATGCACTGCTAACTGGACGAAGCGGTGCATTTAGATGCTAAATTTTGTTCACAGTACTTTAGTTTAAATTATCTATACATCCTACACATAAATATTTTCAATTAATCAGTAAAAGAGTGTAGCCGGTCACATGGTGCCCCGGTACACAAGCACTATTTGCACATCTTGAACATTGTTTAACAAAATAAGTCACTAATAGTGTGGAAAACTGTGTGGTCAGAGACAGGGTTCAGCAAAACAGAAATCTTATGAATTCATACATATTTCCCAGCAACACCTCAAGGATAGTACATTTGTGAGCTGAGACCCTGAATTGGAGATACTCTGCCTTGTAGAGATAACCTGAGTGAAAGTTGTGTTTCTCTGCAGGGTTATTTGGGGATAACTGGAAAATCTTATCACAGTGTTAAGTAGCTGAAATCACTGTGGTTGAAGTTAGGGTTAACATTTTGCCATGATTGAAAAGACAAAAGGGCCACACCAGCAGCTCTGTTTAGCCATACTTGAAGCACTGCTGCATAAGTCAATCTCATGGTGGCTAGAGGACTGGTCAGAGAATCACCAAAAGCTTTAGGATGCATCCACTGGAAGCTATGAACAGATGTGCAAAATTCCATAGCAATTCATCCAGCAGCTGTTGAGATATTTTAATTTGGATGAAAGCGGGGGAACAACATTGTTATAAAGATCTGGTGTACTGCTAGGATGGATAATAACCGCCAGCCTCTGTTAAATGAAATTAGGGTTAGGGTTAGGGTTAGGGGAAATTAAACCACTGTTAAACCACCATTGTCAACACTTTAAGAAATTATTCTCCTTTCATGAAATCTCATGAGACCAGAAAGCTTTGTTGACAGTACATATTTACTTCACCTCTGGCAACACTTTACTGTCATCAGTTTCCAGCTGTGAAAAATGCTTTCCGTGCTAAAAGATCAGTCTTACAATAACTTTAAGATTTAGGGCAACAGGCCATCCTGCTGCCCACAGAACGGACGTGAGCATCCCCCAGTGATATGAAGGCATTATCACGTCACTGCAACATCTGCTCCCCAGCTCTCAATGGGAAACAAAACCTACAAAAGTACACCTGTACATGTCCTAAAAGCAAGCTCTTATGACATACTCCTATGGGTGCCATCACTTCATTTTCATTCTCTTTAAGCTCTTTTTTGGTCTGTAATGTGGTCTCTACCTACTCCTGTGGGAAAGTGCTGGCTCTTTAACTGCTAGATGCTCCACTTTGTTCACCAGCTAGCCTCTGTTTGGTGCTGAGCAGGTTGTGTACAGTGGGGTTTTTAGAGCACGTTAGCTGAAAACAGCTGCCTGCTGTGGCCGAAAACGACACTAGAAGAGTAGTGGGAGTGAAACAAAATGGCAGGGTTGCTGCTGGAAATCTAAATAATGATGCAACTATAAAGCTCCGTTAAGCCAAGGTTGTCACTACGACTGACATCTTTCACATTATTTCAATATTTTCACATTGTCATTTGAGGAGATGTTTTTGCAAAAATATTGGTTATAGTTAGTCTGAGTTTGTTTGTTGTTTCTAATCTAAGCCTTTACCTAAGTGAGTGTATAATATAAATAATTTAATGCACAAACATAATTAAGCGTATATTTAAAATGTATGGGACTGGGATCACCTGCCTGGTTGAGCTTTACAGTAAACCCATGCCCAAATGGAAAACAAACATATACAACACAAAAGGAAATACAGAAACACATACACATGTGTCTACTGTGCTGTGTTACAATGGTGCTGAAAGGAGCAGAGTGCTGAAATGAAAGAGGACCAGCCTTGCATCCCAAGCACGGATCTGTGGGGATAATAGACCTACTGAATGCAGAGCAGCTAGCAATAAGGTACTGTATGAATAGAAATGGAGTGCACGTCATGGCCCAATCATAAAGAGGCCTTTGTGCGCATGGCTGTCATTTCAGTGGGAACTGAAAAAACTGATCATGTTAGATAATGTTGAAACAAAGAAGTACTTTCTGCCAGCTTCAGATGCTGTTAAGCACAAACACAACACTGTAAAACCACACTGATGTGTGATTTTGCTGTGACCTCACTCGCAGTGTGTCTGAGAGGGTGCTTGCTTTATGAGAGGACCAGACAGATAAAGGATGTTGTTTTCCGTGCTATCACGTTTCCTTGTCTCCCCATTGGCATGAATAATGAAGGGCAGTCACCTTGTTTATCTTTCAATTCAATATTTACTCCTTGTCAGATGCATTTGGGGGCTTTTCATCATTGCTGTTCTCCAAGCGCAACATTTTCCTCTATGGTATTCGTCCTCACTGTTAATGTTTGATGAACACCACAATAAAGGGTTGGAGGGGGGCATTCTACCTGTGCCACAGTTGTTTTTTTACTTCACTCTCCATTGACATTTATAGCATCTTCCCCAACATCATGCTTCCTCCCCGGGGATTCCTCCCCTTTCCGGGACTCCCTTTTCTTCCCCTCAAGGTAAATTTGGGCAAGATTGAATAAGGCAAGGGAAAGTAGGTCATTGGCTTTGATCAGTCTATTGCATTGTTCGTGTGAAGGTTAAACCCGATTCTGGTATATTCCCACCAGCAGCCTCAGCCGGCCAGATGTTTTCTCTCCTCTTCCTCTTCCTGTTTATTTCCTCCTCTTTACTTTGCTATGTAAAATGTTTTCTCCACCATGCATTTTACACTCATGCACACAAAGATTGGCAGGTAAACACATACTGTTACTGTGTTACTGACTGTGTTTCTGAAGGCATTTTTTCTTATTTCCTTTGCATCCATTTCTATTTCTATTCCATGCATCTACTTTTATTGTTTATTATTTTTACTACAATTAAACAAATCATTATCATGTAAGTCGATTAGAGATGACATGTCTGTAATCACTGGTTTGAATACACCTCTACCTGGAAGGTCAAAAAAAAAATCCACATTGGGAAGACAAAGGAACATTCCAAACAAACCCTACACTACACCAGTATTGTTGGAAAAGTACCAATCAGGAGAAGAAATTGACCTTTTTCTGGCAATAGATATCCCTTGGAGAAAGGCAAGGTAGGATAAAAAAATTGGAGAAAAATAGCATAGCCCTAAATCTGTCTATGACATTTGTGTGTCTGTTGGAAGCAAGACTTAATTACAACTACACAAATTGCACCAAGACACAGGCACAGGCCTGAGAGAACATTATGAGGTTTGCAGGCGATAATAACTGTGGTCCTCATCTTAGTTTAGCATGTAAGCATGCTGATTTGCTAACACAAAGTGCAGCAGAGGTTGATTGGGAGTTCATTGGTTTTGCAGGTATTTGGTCATCAACCAAAGTAGTGAACAGATCAAAGTTTTGACCTGATCATGACACAGAATGAAAACTTGTACGAATATTTGTATATGAATATACAAAATATTTATTGAGACCTTTCAGCCTTGCCCAAAATGATGGACTGGCAAACTGAGCGCTGCCACTATTATAACCCCAAAGACCAAAACCAGGCTGAATCTTCTGGGTACCATAAATATTCAAATAAACTTTTTTTGGAAATCAAGGCAATAGTTTTGGAGATTTGTTGAAAATGAATAAAACTGTTTTTGGTGCCCGAATCATCAAATCTATCCATTAGTAGTCTGACTTAATCTCAATCTCATTCACATTCCCTGCATAAAAAACTCTACTTGCTTCACAGTAAGTCATACATTGAGATTTCATATACTTATGAATCATCATAATTTTGCACCAATCAGTGGCATTGTAGACATTGTTAGACCAATATATAGAAACCACAATCACCATCTATTTGCTACAAATAGAATGTGACTGTGGTCAGAGCCTATGTTTTATTTCAGTGCAAAATGTTGGACAATACCATTATTTTCTGTAGTTGCTAAGAGACATCTCAGCAAACACCTTATAGCTGTACCAAACCACAGCTAAACGGTTATTGCTATTTCTGACCATTGACCCTCTACACACATAAGACCACGTCTTCTCCTTTTATCGTCAACACCGTCATGTAGAAGAGTGCGGGTGGGGGGCTTCAAGCAGCCACTCCACAGACATGCTGCACACAATTAGCCAGCTGCAGAGGGACCGTATGGCTGTCATGTCTCCTGTTGTTCCGAGGTGAAGACAAGGCTGTTTCTGGTAAACAGGGGTACACCATGCTCACACATGCACACGCTCGACCACACACACACACACACCCCTCGAGGAGCCCTTCCCTGTTTAACACGTTTAAAGCCAACACTGCGGCCCTTAAAGCTAAGCACTCATTGGCCGGCCCCTTTACTGTCCTGGTGTCGTGCCCGTGTCACATTCACAGTGTGGTGGCACTGGGCTGGAATGGCCTCACCAGCTAATTGGGTGAGATAGCAGCTTTATTTAATTTGGCCTATGGCAGCCCAGTCCCTCCATGCTTCTCTACTCAACAACTGTAGACACTGTATCAGGAGCCTTTGTCTGTACTCTATATTATTATAAAACAAACTATACAATGCCTCCAGAACATATTATTCTACCGCAGCTCTGTCTGAAATCCCCTGTATTTAAAATCTAGTGCACTGTATCTACTTTACGCTATTTTATTTTATTTTATTTTATTTGTCTGAATTGTATGTACAAATTTATATATATTTAGCATATACACTACTTTTCACTGTATATCATGTTGGGAAGAGTGAACAAAACAGCATCTGGCATCTTTGGTGTGAAAATCTAATGCCAAAATTCAATCACTATTCATCTGCAAAGGCACAGGCACCGAGTCAGAACATCAGTGTGACATTTCCACACCTTCCTCCTCTTAACCATTTTAGGAAAAGATCCGAAGCAATCCAAGACAGAACAGAGTTTGACTGATAACATGTCCAATAAAGAAACAATCATGTCTACAGAAAGTGTTTTAGCACGCTTGTTTTTAGCATAGAAAATTTAACACATTAACATAACAGCATACTTTCAGCTGACACTGTGGTCATTAAAGCATTAAAGTCGTGCTCTAGAGAGGCTAAACATTTGGAATTATTAATAGAGATGATTTTGTTTTCTGACCAAACTCAGCAACCTTGACCAAATAAGGTCAAAGGTCAGGGCTTAGCTCACTCTGCTGCAATTACAAGTTTACAAGCAGTTAAGATGTCCATACTGAGACACATCATGCTGGTGTCTTACAGTGGCAGAGAGTTGCAAAATAGATTGAGGAGACCTGTGCTATAGAATAAAAAGTATCTGACAAAAAACAGTTTAAGGAAAAAATGTATGTCCTGGACAGTAACCCTAATCATACAGCTGAATCTACACTCGAATGGCTCCTGAGAATGAATATGAAAAGTCTTTGAGTCACCCAGCCAGAACTCCAAGTTAAATCCCTTTGAAAAGCTCCAGAATAACTTAAAGACAGCTCGCCACAGATGCTCCTTATCCAACTTGAGTAAGCTTTAGCACATCTACATCTTTATGGCAGGAAATCACAAAATTCTTCTTTGCAGCACTGCTGCAGATATCCATACCCACGAGGAATGGAGGCTGGAAATCGCTGCCAATGTTGCTTCAACAAAATATTGACTTCGGGCTTGAATACTAAAATTTAAGTATTTCTGTCATTTAATTTCAATAAGCAGAAATGTGCTTTCTTTTTGTCATTTGATGATTATT
This sequence comes from Scortum barcoo, assembly GCA_023238725.1. NCBI lineage: Eukaryota > Metazoa > Chordata > Actinopteri > Centrarchiformes > Terapontidae > Scortum > Scortum barcoo. Next base: position 15,906,750 of record CM041531.1, read on the forward strand.
TTTTGTGTCATTTTAAATTTTTTATCTCAACTAAACATTATCTAGCCTATTATCTGGTAATTCTAGTAATAGTAATAGAAAAAGTTACAGAAAAGTATGTGCAGTAAAGTTTCCTCTCCAGAGATTATTCCATACAATTAGAAAATCTATGACGATTTTCATCCCATCTCAGCAAAAACTGGAACAGATATGCGAATGCCATTGTTTTCTTCTATATATGCATTTGTATGGACATGGAATTTGTAATGATTTCCTCTAAATGCTGCCAAAGTGGTACTTATTATGCCCTGAATAATTGCAGCCAAACCTAAATCTCTAACCCTCCCCCTTTCTCTCTCTTTTCTATCCCTTAGTTGAGATGCGCTATCTCCAAAGTGACTGAAGAGAAGCGGTATGCGGTGTGACAGGCAGCCTGGGTCACAGCCCCCCATTTCAGCAAATGGGCATGACTTATTTGCAGGGTTGGGGGCTGTGGGGTGCGGGGCCAGGGTGATATTGACAGGATCATTTGCATGTCTGCCAAGTCGCAGGCAAGAGACTGGCTGAAGGGGAGCTACAAGGGAATAGATGGGATGTGATGGCTTCTATAATCCCCCTAAGCCCGATCGGTCGGAGGTGCTGTGCCAAATGATCATCCGCTGGCTGTGGCTGGACCAGGAGCGAGTGACGACTCAGACGAGCTCTGATGTGATGTCTCTGTCAGCACAGACAGAGCTACTTTTTCTTCCGCGTTAACTTATTAACTGTTTTTGTGGAGAATTGGCAGGCCTCATCAATCACAAAACAATAAATACTGCATTTTTTCATCAGTGTATTCTTTATTTCCACTCTTGCTACCACAGACAATCCCCTAAGCCAGCGTTTGCCAATAAAAATAATGTCGACTCCATGTAGCATAAACACTTTGTTTTTATTTGGCACAGAAATTATATGAGAGCTCAAAGCGTTTGCTACTCAAGAAAATTTGTTCTTTTTATGGGTAACATAAAGGTGCTGGCATAAATTGGAAGCTGTGGTTTGGTTTATAACTTGTAAGATTTTGATCAGGTAAGTATGACTGTACATAAATTTATATTACAATTTTTGTCCTTTGTTGCTACTTAAAGTCTTATCACATCCATGGTTATCATCTCTGTTAAACTTATGGAGTAACTTATATTATTTCTGTGTTATGTTATTTTTGTATCCTAATGCATAGGATATTCTGTGTTACCCTCTCAGATACCATTATCTTGTGCATTTTCAATAACAGTTTTATGCGCATTTTTGAACATTTTAAAATGTTTACAACTCTAAAATCCTACTGAACTGAGGTATGTCTGAGGTAAAGTAAAGTTAATGCTCCAGGGTTTGATTTGATGTTGCATTTTGACTCTCTCTTTTTCATTTTATCTTCACAATAGAAAAAGCCAACCATAATATCTGAATATCTGTTATTTGAATTAAATTCACACACGACTATCAGTACCTATCAAAATATAACAAAACCAAATGTTTCCAAAAGCTCTCCAGATACGGTTTACCTCACCAGTAGAAATACACCTATTAGCTGCTCATTTTTTAATAATTAAATAGTTATTTCACGTGTTTTATATCACGACGATGTCATTGAATCAGCCATAAAAAAAGAATTCTGCATGTGTTTTCTGCGTTGGCTTCATGATATAGATTCCAGCTGTAAATACAACACACACTACTGTGTTTTTACAGCATTTTGCAGGAAGACGCAGATTGGTTTATTTTTCTATATCATCAGTATTATTATTCATGTGGTGCATAATCAATAGACACGCATCAAATATCTCTGTTTTTTATTGAATGTACAAACCCTGCCACCTCAGATTTTCCCACAATTTGCCAATTTACTTTACCTTACTACAGTGTCATTACCTAATGTCTCATAGAGTGGGCAATGATCACAATGAGAACAGTAATCAGGTAGTTTTATAAACAAGAAGTAAATGCACACAGCATGGCAGAGATGAAGGAGAAGAAGGCGGAGGAGCCTCCATCTTCATTCAAGTTAAACTCTGGGAACAGTTGAGTTTCTGCTGCAGTATTCCAGCTGCTAAAGTTTCTCTGCCACAGCGAAAAAGACAAAACGTTCTGCAGTGAGTCATGTGATCTGCCTCATCCATAATATGCAGCTGTTGTTGCAAAATGAGCCTTTATTTGTCTATCATTGTCTGTTTTTGGGCCCACGTATCTTGTTGTAACTACAGCCAGACAAAATATGGCAAGCTTGCAGGTAAGTTGCTAGCTGTGTATATTAGTACGTAGAGTAAAGGTAGGTGTAAATTTTCAAACAAGGTATTACATTGCTATATTTAAAGGAAATATAAAAAATATCAATATGAAGGTAGAGACTTTTACTGTACAATGATAGGATTACTCATTCCTTGTAGGAGGATTCAGATTTTAGGATTACTCATACTATAGTTTAATATATATCCTTTTCTGTTCACCTTCTATTCTAAAGTATAGGGATCCATCTGTATTTCCAATAACAAACCTTAATTGAGTGCTGCATGAGTGCCACAAAGAATTCATTTCACAGCCTATCTGATATGACACTGCTTACAAATGTTGGAAGTGAATATGATATTGACTGAGTGACTGTTTCTACATCTTCATATTGGCTTGTAACTACAGGCACTTGAGTGCTGATGAAAAAAGCCGGTGTAAATACAGAGGACACTGAGTACTTCTTGGAAGCGGAAGACGCTCCTCGAGAGCTCCTTTGCCGCAGTGAAAACACTGTCCAGCTGAAAAGTGTTTTGCCACAGCGAGCGCAGGCCCGGAAAGCACTTTCCCCATCAACACTTCTGTGTGTGTTTTGCCTCTTTACACTTTACAGCACACACAGCCAAAGGCTAGCCAGCCCTTTAATGGTTAATCAATAGAGCCAAGAGTCCCTGGACTATGGGCCTCGATATTTGGGGGCTGAACCAAAATAATAAGCCAGCATCTATCTGCACAGCCTGACAAGGAAAAGTCAATACTTTTGTACTTGGGTTACAGATTGATGGCAACTGACCAGCAGTTAGGTGGCGGGCTTTTTTGGCCAAACAGAAGGAGACAAAGGAGAGAGAAAAAGACATAAAGACAAGGGAGAAAGAGATGTTAAGATGTCTGCTTGTCTTATAAGGAGCTCAGAGTCTCAACATCTGGAGTGTGATATGCGGCAGATAGATCATATCACAGTAAGAAAAACAAAGTGGTCCCTTCAAAATCCCTCCTTCTGCTCTGGTTTTTGCTCCATCTACTTGTGTTTTTTTTTTCTATAATACTGCAGGTTTATCCTTCTTATCTCTCACCTTTCTATATTTATCTGTATAGGGCTTCCGTTTCTTTAATGGAGGTCACCTCCTTATCCACAGTGGAGCATCTTTTAAAGGGAAAGTTGCAGCTTGCTGTGTCTCTTGGCTTGTAGGCTTAAAATCTCCTTTTGCTTTTTGTGTTAGGAAATATAAACTATAATGATACCTACTGTGCAAATTTTCACATTATTCAGAAGATGATAAAACCAATTTTTTTTATATATTTTAGAAAAAACAGCTTCAGGTCTCTGATTGGTTGTTTCTTACAGCAGAGGGTGGCTCACACTGAGAGTTAGCATTGGTGCACTACCTCCAACAAGGTAACTGCCTCTTTGGCTGAAGGAATTGAAGTAATATTGTCACTTTTAGTTCCTGCCCACACAGTATTGGCGCCAATCAAATTATCTGTACCAACAGTGTCAGCCAGTACCAGAAATACACACCAGCAATACCTATTGAAAGGGATCTATCACTGCAGAAAAAGAAACAAAACATATTCTTCTCTGTACGTCAAATTTCAAAATCTCAAAATATTCCCTTTAACTGCGAGAGTGGGATTCTGTTGATGCTCTGCCTTCCATACTCGAGGAAATGGTAAATGGACTTGCACTGAATTGCACTTTTAGAGTGGTTATCTAGTTTTCCAACCACTCCAAGCACTTTACACTACATACCATTCACCCATTCATCCATGTACTGATGGCACAGCAAGGATGGGTTTCAGTGTCTTGCCCAAGAACACTTCGGCAGGAAGATTGGAGGAGCCAGTTTGATCCCCAGCCTCGTGTTGAGGAAACTTTGCTGCATCGACAGTTCCTAGCACAGCGGAGTGTATCAAATACACAAAATATACGCCTCATGCAAAGTAGAAAGCACACCTCCTTATCTATCCTTGAGTTGGAAAACACCACAGAAGCTTTTTTATGAGTGGCAGATATTGTGCAGATCTTGTTTCGACCAGCCACCGTGTGTCTCCGTGTCAGGTGGCTGGTTCTTCCAGACTCTCCTATTTGAGCCCTCCCAAGAGAGTGCCTTATCGCCCTGGCTTGATGTATATCCGGACACTTGCCAACCCATTGTATATTAGTGTCATTCAGCACATGCTCTCTGCAGAGAGCGACTGAAGACGTGTTCAAAGGCCAGGATTGTCGTTAAGAGGCCTAAATAATGGACTCATTTGACTAAAGGCTTTTAATGCCCATTTATCCTAGAAAACGAGAAATAGGCTGAGGATTAGACTCATGCTTAAAGAATTGCATGTTGAGGCTTTTTTAATATGCCATCCTCTTCCTTTTCTCCTTTTTTATTTTTTACAGCCATACGAGGGCAGCAAGGGATTTGAGGCGTGTTGTCCTCATTTTCTACAAACGATGCAGCTGCGTGAACAAAGGATGAAGCTGAAATTATCAATGCAAAGTAACACTGACGAGACAATGGAATGTAGCAGCGTATCACTCAAAACACAATTGAAGCACATGTGCACCCACATAAATACTACGTCCACGGCACTGCGCTTTTACACACAAACGTGCACGTGCATGCACTCAATGGGGTCCACACGTTCCAGTCCAGTCCACACACACACACACACACACACACACTTACCAAAGCCATTGTTTCTCATTCAGCCCAAGTTGTCCAATCAATAAGACCACGCACAACTCTTTGCAGCACATTATGAGGATTGAAAGAAGATACTATTAGCTTTTGTATGCTTTAACTGATACCTCTTTCACTTCAAAGTCCAACCAAAGAGACCTGATCGTGTCCAGGAGACGGGTTCTCTCCCACTGGAGCAAAGAAACCAAGGCGGTACACTGCCATCTTGTGAGAAAAAGAAAAGGCAGACTAACAAGCGGCAGTAACAGCCAAATAACAGAGGATTTGCCTGCCTAACGACCATCGCAAATAGCTGCTGGTGAACAGTTGAACATTTTGGTCTTTTAGTCTTTATAGCATTGTCTCTGTCACTGCTAAGTAGCTCAAATGTAGCCTCATTTATTGGCACTGTGAAACCACCTGAGCGTGCTGTCAGACAGACACACACATGCACCGAAAACACACACAGATGCATACACTAAGGCGCACACTAAGGCGTGCTCACAGGTGAGTTAGAAATGTATTATCTGTGTGCTTTTCAGCAGAAAAGAGGGCTTAAACCTGGATGAAAGGACCACTCTGAACTCTTTTGATGTGCATTAGCATGCTAATAGCAAGCTCCTTTTGTTACCCCTCTCATCTGCGAGAATGTCAAGGCTAATCTGTGTGATTCCTAATGACGGCAACGGTGTGATAAACACTGCGCGCTGTGTTCTCCCTTAAGTCTGTAGAGATGGCAGTGGAGGCGGCAGTGCTTTGGAGGATATGTGCTTATCAGATTGTGAATGGCCCAGACACTGAAAAGAGAGAGGAGCATTTTTCACCATGCCCTTTTGTGGATTTCTTTTTCTCCCTTTGTTTGACTTTATTTTCTTTTTTTCGCAGTGCTGTCCACACTCCAAACCTCTCCAGTGTTTTATGTCATCTGTTTTTTATCATTCCCACTATTTCCTCCTCAATACTTCTCCATCCTCTGTCTGTCTGTCTCCGGATGTGAAATAGTATGCTGTATGACTGTCACCTAACAGCACCGAGTAAGAAGTTTGTGAATTTGTGATTAAGTCCGTCATTGCAAGCAAAGTCAGTTATTCTTGTCTTTGCGTTGCAAATGGAGACAGCTGCCTCGGCTGTGCTTTTCTTTCCTTTCAAGCAGAGCCAACAAACAACATCATTTTGATTTTGCGTGCATTAGTGCTCCAGCCGCACCTTACAGAACACAGTCCAACCTGACAGAGGCTCCCTTAAAAATTTGGTCCAGATCTGCAAGTAAATCTATTCAGAGCCTTGATTTCACAAATGAATGACTGATATTTGAACAGGCGTGTGACTACTGTCTGCTGTCTCTGACTCACTGTCTCTCCCTGAGCCTGCCCTTGCCCACGGTCTGTTGGTATATCAGGCTGCAGAAGCCATCAAGTTAATGCCCTCTATCAACACCTTATTATCAGACGCGGCCATGCTCCCTGCAGCAGATGAGAACTATTCCAGTTGTGCTTAATGCCTGTGAGTGGAGGCTATCTGCATGGCCAGACAGGCTTAACAGGGACAGGTAGCATTTAACACCCGGCCCACACAAACATTATATCCCTGCTCTTTATGGCTACAGTATGCTGCCACATTACAAGCCAAAGAGCAGCGATTGGATCGAAAATTAAAACCCTTTCAACCCCAGCAGATGGAGCTGGGGGAAAAAAAAAGTGGTGTTTGCTGGAAAAGTGACAAACACCAGTAAGCATTGTCAGGCTCTGTGTGTATGTGTGTGTATATGGCCTGGGGGGTGAATTGGAGGATGTTGCCTATTGGCCACCAACTACCACCCTGATTTTAACGCCAATAAATGCGTGGTGGCTTGAGCACACTGAAAGCTCAAGGTTAACACAGCGATGGAGGGGGCTGATATGGTCACTCGTGCTCGGCTGAAAGAAAACCCTGATGACTTTTCATTTCCAATGTTCATCTTGTTATCTATAATTGTTAAAGGATGGGGCGCTGCTAGTTGCAGGCTGGGCCTTTATAGTCTGAGTGTGTAGCCGCCATGCAAATTGATGCTCGCATGAGTTGGAAGTGGAATGGGACAGCAGGCGATGTGTGTGTGTGTGTGTGTGTGTGTGTGTGGCGAGGTGGGAACGTGTGGAGTCTTTTCATGCACAGGAGGAATATATGTCATGGATGGTGGTATGATGGGGGTAGGACATGATTATGAAAATGGTCATTACGTCATGCTGTCCCCACGTCAAGATGGATAGACGTGCTGCGGATGAGGCGTAGGGATTGAAATGAAGATAACGGCGAGATGTGGAGGCAGCGAGGGCACGTTTCAAATACATGTGCTTATAGATGCTCACACACACACACACACACACACACAAACATACATAGAGACACATGCCTGCAGACATACATAAACAAGTTCCTCTGAGTGCAGCTGTTAGAGGGTGTGAACACGAGATAGGTAATGAAAATAATATTGATTTAAGAATTTACTCGGCTGAAATTCTTGACTCTCCCAGCCTGCCCATTAATATCATTATTGCAGATGGCCCGCATGGCTAAATGCTGTTAACATTAATCTCTGGTGATTTTACCTGCCCAATCATTACTCATTATTAACAGATTGGATTGAGTCTGTACAAGTGAGAAATATTGCTGAAATAGCTTTGTTCAGCACCACCTGATTCAGCTTTTACTCTTATTTAACTTGGCAAGCAACTTTTTCACACACACTCTGCTGTAAAACATTGTTTTTGAGTAAAACTCTATCAGTCTTTCCTTATCTTTCAAGGCTATGGAAGGCCCAAGGAAAAACTTTTAATTTTACCCGGGCTGATACTTTTGAGGGACCTCCAGGGAAGCATCATTGTCACTGAATCACCAGTCCATGTTATTTAGCTGTGATGAAGTGAAGTGTAATTCAATTTTGTGGTGTACCCACTTTCCCTTAGCCTGTCTTGTCTACCTCTATATAATGATTTCCTCCATTTGCAAGGATGTCTTGTGATAACCGCTCGAAAATGGATGTCAGCTTGATGCATTGTGTCACTGAAGAAAACATTAGCACCATAAAAATAAAGGAGTTTTTTTTTGTTTGTTTGTTTGTTTTTGTTTTTTCTGAGAACCAATGATAGACCATGCAGGGTAAGAAGTGTCCTACATTATGAGTAACCATCTGGGTACTCATAGTGGCGACTTTGGCATATTTGTCAGTGTGAATGCATTTATGCACTTTAAATGGCAAGTTTAAGTGCGCAAGTATGCAAATGGAAAAAGAGCCTAATAATCTGCAGCCATGCTGGCAGCAGGCTTAGGCACAATGGAGCTTCAGCTGACATGTAAAATATGTGTTTTTTAAATGATCTTTTCTCTTCTTTCATGTTTAAATACAAAAAATGAATTCATACACACACATATCAACATAAATTATTAAAGCAGACATTGTTTAAAAAGTTGAATTTATTTCCACTGTGTTCACTCTGACTGACCAACCAAACTGTTATCACCAAAGCCTTTCTGCCAAAAAAAACCCCAAAACAATAGTGTGACAGATAGTAGTACAAGCTGTTCTGCATGAACTGAAAGCAACACATAGACTGCACTGATATGCACAAGCACTGTCTCATTTTTCTGCAAACAAAGGTTCATGCAGTCAGAATAATTTGAAAAATAATATCTTAAAATATTTACACATATGGCCTTTAATAGAAACTCACCATGGCTTGTTTATGTCGCATTGTGGTTTACTGAAGAGTCCTCTGTTGATGAATTTCTCCTTATGATGGCTGATTGTACAAAAGGTTGTAGCCTCCTAAAGTCAAACAGCGATATTCACTAGTGATGTTGCACAGACTTGAAATATATTCTGTTGCCAAAGCCCTTTATACTGTGATGGACACACAGACATATGACATGATGCTGTCAGAGATGTAACTTTAAGGAAAATAAATTTGCTCACACACAGTGACTCACCCATGTGGAGAAAAAGCAGAGTAACATTCCTACGTTACATTCCTCTTACATTTGATACACACTGTTCTTGCAGGGTTCAGTGATTACATATCTTTGCTTGGTAGGACTGTGTTGGAGTGCTGTCAGCAGAAGCAAGGAAGTGAACAGAATGACAATATGGCCTACTCCTGTTCTCAGGTGCAACAGTGGTAGCCATGTGAATGGTTGGTTAAAGGTTGTTCCAAAGCGACAAACAAACTGCAAAGGTTTCAAAGTGTGATGGCAGTGCAGGTTAAAAAGACTGGAGCCTACTGTGTGTGTGTGTGTGTGTGTGTGTGTGACAGCATAGAGTTTGTGTGTGTATGCACGGGGGGGGCGCAGATGTTGGACCTGCAGGCGAGAGAAAATTGTCTCATAATATCAAAAAATCAAAACTACGGGAATAATTCAGTACCTAGAGATTCACTTTACTTTGTGGATTAGTGTAGCCTTCCAAGCTCAAGTGTAGCTATTAGTCTTTGATACATCACAGAGAAGATATGATTTCATCTCACCCACCCTTCAGAAACTGAGAAGAAAAGTAGCAAAGAGGGCCTTTTGCTTTTAATTCAGAGTCTTCTAGAGATCTGGGATCTCTACAAACATTATCTGTTGTGAGAAGGTTAGTGTAATTTATTTATATGAAAATGAAACATAAAGTAAAAGAGACATAAAGGATGTGCATGAGGACTAAAAGAAAAATCTGTCCTCTACAGCAGTAAATTAAACTAATGATGTGTTGTGAAAAAAATAAATAATGCAATTTTGGTACAGCCCATATATTAAAAAAAGTATAGAAAAAAGTAACTCTAAAAGAAATAGATAAAGTATAAAATGTTTTCATAAATTCCTTTGGTAAAATCTTATTATCCATTTCACTGATAGCCTATACAGCTGCAGAGGGTTATACTATCAAATTGACCGTTTGACAGTTAGAGTGCTGTTGTGGTATTTTGGGTTGCAAAGAGAGCCGCTGGTTTTCTGTTTTTCACCTAACTGGGCTACTTTTTATTTAATTTGAGTTCAGTAGGCCCAACATGCAATAACTGACCATTACTAATAACTGATGAGAGAAAGACAAAACCAAATTTTAGTTAATCAAAGGTGGGTTTTTTTGTTGTTTTTTTTTAATGTATTGTTATTAAAAAGATAAGTTGTTTTTGTTTTATTGTAACGGTGGTTTTGGGTCCACCTATAAATTGGGCTTCTTTTATGGTGCCTGGGCAGGAGTGAGGCTCTGACGGGGCCACTTGATAGTCAAATGTGGCATCTCTCTCTCTCTACCTAGACATTCTCATGTGATTTGTAGTCCATCTAACATAGCACTAGAGATGGCAATGTTGGTCTTTCACTTGTTCAGACACTATTGTCTCCAATGAGGAAGAATCCCAGTTTGAAGCCCAGTGATCAACTATCAACTATCTGACATGTCGGATAGAGATTCCACCAGCCTCAGATGTACTTTGTGTTTTGTGTTAATTAGCAAATGTCAAAACTGTCATACTGTGCATGTTAGCGTGCTGATGTTAGCTGTGCCTATGCCTCCTAACACTAAAACCAGATTTTTGTGCTATTATTTAGCTTGAGATAACTGCATTAATTTATAGGAAAATCTACCATGGTCCAATAACTACAAGGCACTGGAGCATGGAATTAAATAGTACAGTCAGCCAGATAAATGATTAATACAAGTATGTTGATAAAGAGGAAATATGAATATGTCACCATAGAGGTAATAGATTTTGGAGACTGGAGTTGTCTGACTTGTCTCTTTATTTTTTTTTGTGACAGAGTGTTTTGGAAGTTGTTGCAACTTGTGTGATGGTGTTCTTTACACCTTGTTTTCTATTTCAAAATTCAGCTCATATGGGAGGACAATGCTGCTTCAGGCCATGTAGAGTTATGCTGTACACTGTAGCAGCAGATGTTGGCCGTGGAAGGAGACACTTAAGCTGTCATGGCCTGTCAGAAATGAACAAGCAGCGATAATGAATGATGATTACTCTGTACACATAATATTAGATGCTGTGACATGATTGTGGTTGTTTCTTCTAGATGCAAATGTGATTTGTTGCCTATATTCAATGCATTTTCTTTGGTGTGTTTCACAAGACAAATATGAGACAATGTGCATAAAACTTAGCTGAAATGGACTTATATAATATCAGACTCTGAAATATTAGTTATAATTGCATGTCCAAATGTGTGATAACCAGAGCTTGTTTTGCATATTTGATTATAACAGTAACAGAAAGCCACTCAACAAATATGCAAGGATTTATCCTTAATGAAAAACATGTTTGTCACTTGGTTTTCCTTTATGTAAACAGTGATTGTGTATGATTGACACATTCCATGACAGGATGTAATTACATTTTATGATTATTGATGATCATTTCAATAGGAAAAAAATGCAAACTGAATTAATATATCAAACTGGGATATGTATTTGTCGAGAAGTCAATGTGTTCATGCGTTGTGGGAAAATTATAACCAGACAGTGTCGGAATATCATCTGATCTGCTCATGTTTTGACGTGATACAATACAGATTGTTACTACACTATTGTTAATACACTAAGAAAGGGCAACACAGACCTTTTCTGTGTGAGAGGCAAAGAAAGATGAAGCTTAATGTGGTTCATGGCGTGTATTTAGCAAAGTGCTAACAGTGACATTTTAGACTTAAGTGAAAGATAGGAGTAAAAATCCCTCACATTTACTCCTACTTACAAACTTGCAAAATAAAAGCGCTTCATCAATTTTCTTACAACTTAAAAATGCTCCTAAATGTTCTCTTAAATTAGTAAACAGTGGACCCGAGATGTCTGTGGTACATTTGGTCTTACTGAATAATACATTTATAATTTGTTCCCACTCCAGTTTTCTTTATTTTTTTCAATTTCAGCCAATTAACTTTTATTTAGTCTGCCAACTCAAAATAATATTCTTGACAGGGCTTTTTTGACAGGCTGTGTTATCCTGAGCAGCACTTTCCACAGCTCATCGTGTCATATACTGTATACAGTATATTATTAATTCATGTTCACCCCGTATGTACGATCCAACATATCCCTAAAGTATGCTTTTGTAGACATATTTAAATAGCTCTTAACAAGTCTACATAAAAACATAAACAATGTGGTAATCAAAGGGCTGACAACACACACTCATCTGTCTTTTTTTTTTTGGACAAGCCTCAATTCAGCTGCGATTTTCCTCCGGATTCAGGCCTCAGCCAGATTCAGGCTGTTTGAATTGATGCAGCTGCACCTTAGACGTTAAGCTTACCTTATTGATTTGAATCAGTGAGTCATTATACCACTAAAAGGTGCAGACTACGATAAAAAGGTACTTGACTGGGAGAATAACCTTTAAGTGAATCATATTCGAGCTGTCTGATGAAGATAATTATGTGTTGCTAATGATATTAAATCGCATTTTATTTTCTGTAATGTCAGTTTTAGTTTAATTCAATGCCATGCCACCACTGACCACAACCTTAAAAGTAACTGAAGACTAGTGTTTGGTCAACACCTGTCTGATACGGTTGGAACAGAAAAATACAACATTGCAGGGTTGCAGAGGTTGTACTGCTTGCGGTTTATTTTTGTTAAGGGATTGGATTTCACTGACTGCTGGCAGAAATTGGCCAAGTAATATTCAATATTCAACGCTCATAAGCATGATGACGTAGGCGCCACCTGAGACGATAAAGGCTCTGTTTCATCTCCATTCACGTCCAGCTTGGCGTGATATCAGGCCCATTAAATCCCATTTTGTGAAGAAAGTTGAGATTTTTTTTTTTTGCACCACTGCCTACATCAAAGGGAAAACTACCTTTGTCTTTGACCTAGTTTGTTGCTGTAATTTGCCTCCTGCGAACATCAACCCTCCAACTTCAGCTGAGCTTTATTTGTATATTAAGGCGAGCTTTCGACCTGAAGCAGCCAGTCTGTTGTCCTAGAAAACAATTTTTCTCCATCGAAAATCATTGCACTGGACATTTGTTTACATATAAACCATGCAGCTTTTAGTCTATGCTCTCAGCACCGCTACAAAACCATTTTACCCATCTAAAATAGCGACTTAAACTTTGTTGCCCTTTAGCATATAGCAGATTTTGTGAACCTGACTCATTTGAAATAAGCCGTCTTTTGAGCTGCGCTGCATTTATCTGGCATTAAAACTGAGCGATTTACAAACACAACAGTGTTTTTAACACTTGACTTGTGGTGCCTTGCTCTTTTGGATGAAAATGCTATGCTGTCAGAAACATTAAGATGTAAACATACAACAAGCTTTTCCAGCGGCAATCATGAATTACTTTTGGCAAGAATACAGAAATGTGAGTACAGAGGAAATGGCAGGGCTCACTGATGTATTTTGATGCTTGTGTGTGCGACTATAATATCAGACCACCAAATTAAGAATCCCTATAAGTCAGCAGGCAGCTGTGCACTTTCTATTCTGCCCTTCACACTGGGGGTTGCTAGTTCAGTTCATGAATAGAAAACAGCTCATTTTTGATGTGGCTCTTTTCTTCTAAATGGCCCTCAAATCCGTGAACAACACTTCACTTTTCTCCACGGTGAATAAGAAATCTATTTCTCTCCTTCTCTCTCTCTTTATCTGTCTTTCTGTGTCTTCATCTGCCTCTCTCACATTCTGATCTAAAAGTTGAAATGGTGTGTCTGTGTGTTTGTGCACGCATATGTGCAAGCTCTCTCCCACTGTGACAAAGTGGTGTGACAGGCCATGTCACATGGTGGACAAGTGGTGGTGGTGGAACCTCGCCAGCAGACGATAAAGCCTGTCAATCTCCTAGGCAACGTTACTCGCCATCTGCCGCCTGATGTGTGGCCCACTAACACACACAAACAAGGCGGCAGACAGAAACACACACACCAAAGCCTGCCTTAACCCCACATCACCCCGACATGTTTTTGTTTGCCCGAAGGCCTCCTCATGCAAGACTTAGAGGTTTGCGAAAGTCGTAACACACAGCTGACACTTTCCGTGCAACATGTCCGTTGTCAGACAATTTTCAATTACTTACATGCTCGCTCTAACCTTGCAACGAGTTACAAAATGCCCTCTGGACAACAAAGTGTACAGTCTAGGAGGCCCACCGAATGAAATTCACAAATGGGCAAAGGGTGGAGAAAATCACAAATCATCCATGATCCTCACAGGATAAATTCGAACAACTATGATGGTCCCTTAACTTTTCATCATGCGCCACCACAGGTCTGCCCAGTACTTTGGTTTATGACCAAATACTTCAGAACCTAATGTCATGCAGCTTCAGCTTCCATGCCAACAGGATAGTTGGAGTGGTACACATTAAAACAGCTAAACATCAGTATATTAGCACATTATGACATTTTCAAGCATTTAGCTCAAACCACCGCTGTACCTAAATTCAGTCCCACAGAGCTGCTAGCATGACCATAGAAATGACTATAAAAATGGGAAACACTTACATGCCATGAAAGGGAGAACAAAAGCAGTTAATTGGTTTGGTCATGATGGCATATGCCAATTCTGTCATGCTTTGCAGTTCCTGTACAGACATATCTGATTCAGCTTGCTGACTTCACAGCTTTTCTCTCCATTACGCTCCTTATTTCAGACATTTTAGCATTAACCATTATCATGTAATGGTCAGTGAATGTTCAGAGGAAGTAACACAGGCCCATTTTAATGTTGCTGAAGGTGACGTTGAAGGTGATGCAGCCACCCACGTGACCGGTCGGACCTGGCTCGATGACTTCAATTTCAGAGGTAGCCCTGTGATATGAAAGTGACTGTTCCTGTCAAGGTGGGGAAGTTTGAATTTGGGGGAAGTGAACAAATTAATGCACTTCCTCCCCTCTATAGCTACCAGTGAAATGCCTTCAGGCAGTGGGGCTGCCAGCAGAGTTGGGTCCAAATATGTGTATGAGTGTGAAGTCGAAGGTTGCTGAAAAAGAGCTCCCTCAGTCAGCCTTCTCTGCATAAATAAAGGTTAAAAACTGTGAGCCTTGTCTTTTCTCTCTCCCTGCCTTCGCCCTTTTTCTGCTCTTGCACTTTTATACTTTCCCCCCTCTGTGCTCAAAGGCAGCAGTGCGCCCATTAACATTTAACTATACACAGTTAATGATGCTGTCCTCCTGTAAGTTTAATCCGCTGCTTGTTTCATGGGTGTATCATCTAGCGACTGATCTGCAGTGCAATAGACAGTAAGGGGGAGCACACACACACACAAAACACACAGTTTTGACAAGAGTCTTATTAAACAGGCTTGTAAAATTATCTCTGAACCCTCCCTGTCCTGCTTTCAAACAGCTGCCATCAGGTACAAACTGCTTCCATTCAGTGAATCTTCACAACTGAGGAAATAAGGAGGGTAGGAAGTGAGAGCGTATTTTATGTCTACACTTAGTCTTAATTCATTAAGTCTGTGAATGCTGGTCACTGCGCCATAATTGTCTGTGTAATTGGGACAAATAAAGCAGTCGTCAATCTTGAACGACACACGCGTGGACACACAAATGCACATGAGTGTGGGCTCCCTGCTGACAGACACTCAAGGCCATTTAATATTCACAGAAGAAAAACAGACAACACGGATGACAGCCAGAGACAATAAGAGGTGCAAGAGAGACAGAAGGAAAGTGGGAGACAAAGACGAGAGGGAGGCGAAAACAGAAAACAAAAGCGCTGTAAAGACAGACGCATGTGAGAGTGTGTCGTTCTGCTCCGTGGCAGCCGCCCCTCCAGCAGAAAGACCTTCATCAATTAGAGACCCTCCTACCTAGAAATCACACATACACACACACACAAACCCCCTGTCCTTACCTCCTACCTTGATCTCTTCCTCCCCCTCGGGCCTTTTCCAGCTCTTATGTAGAGTCAATCACAGAAGATTTTAGAAAATGGAGGAAACCTCCCAAACGGTCATATTGCAACCGTTGTCAAGTGAGAAAAGCAGCCTAAATGGATGAAAATGACTGAACAATTTCCACTCTGAATATCATGGTTTCAAATTGAGGCAAGGTAATTATTGCCACTCTTTTGGTAATAATGTTGGTGGGAAGAGAAATATGAATTCCATCAGTTTATTTTTTTATGATTGTTTTTTTTTAAGAATTCAGCGTTCAGTTTAGTCATTTTGGGGCCCTTGGCACACTCAGATGTGAGGTTTCCTTTCTGCTTTAGTTTCACCCTTTCCCTAACTGTTCATATTAGCATATTGATAGAAGACCTTTAAAAGTAAAAGTCCTACTTTCAGGATCTTACTTAGATAATAAATACAGAAGTATTATCAGTGCAGTGCACCTAAATTTGTTGGAGCTCATTTTAAGAGCTCCGTATGCTGCTGGATAGTTTCATCTACAATAATGTGCCATATTTTATTTTTATTTGTTAATCATATTTTGTGTGTGTAAAACCTGTGAATCTGCATTGTAACCAGTTTCCAGATGTAAATTATATGTAGGGGAATAACAAGTACAATATTTCCCTCCGCCACAGAATGGACTAAATCCCTCCTAGTAGAAGTATACAGTTACGTAAACTGCAAAAGTACATCAAAACACCAATTAAGCATAATACTGGATGAATGAACTTCCATTCCATGACTGGCATTGATGATGATGATGATGTAGCTGATTGTCATTTATACAACCATTTACTAATAAAACTACCAATAGAAATCTGTCTTTTTTGTCTTGTTTTCTCATGTAGGTCATACAAAGGACAGTTAAAAACCTGATAACCTGATCAGAATTCCACAGAGTGCTTTTAAGTAAGTATATAGTAAGTATTTTTATGTTCTTGTACTTTTTTCCTGCTGCATTTGTACATGAGGATTTAAGATACAATAAAATTACAGATGAACATGCCCAGCACCACATAAGGTAAGTAAAATCACCCCTTGTTCAATAAGCCACAACATTACAACATTTTCTTCATAATATGTACTTTTGTTCTTTATATAACCTACAAACAGTAATGCTGTATTGGATACATGCAACATTTCCTGTGCGTCTCATGTGTGCACAGGCAACTTGAATCCAGCAAAGCAATGTCAAAAGTGGGGTTTGATTTCATGAAAATCTCCCCAGGCAGTTGCCTACCTTGCCTAATGATAAAGTCAACCCCTGCTAGAATTTGAACATTTCTGCAATCTATTGTGTTTTCGGACTATGTATTTCCTGACTTGATCCTACGGCTGTTGAAATAAGCAGACATTTTGTGAAACGATTTTTGAAACTTTCTCCTCACCTCCCATCCTGAGTAAATTAGGGGAGTGAGAAACTATTTCTGTCTGCGCTTCAGGGTCTTTAATAGCAGCTGATATCTGCCGTCTTGTCAGCCTTTTGTCATACCATTGTTTTCTTTGTCGCTCCCAGTAATCCACATCAAAAAAGAAAGCCCTCCAAGCATCGTGTCATTACTCTGCTTGTCACGCACTGCTTCAGAATCCGTTTTATTCTTCAGTATCATTCATTTGTACTATCCAGCGCTTTGCAGAATTGGACACTTCAATCCATTAGGCTGTTTACAAGTATAAAGTTTTTCTGTTTGCTTTAGTCAAAGTGGTGCCATAAATTGAATATATTTGTCTCCTTCAAACAGACGAGGGTGTTGATAAAATTGTCACAAAATCATTGTGAAAAGAGATCTTATAAACATACCAATCAATGCTCTTCATTGACTCTTCAAAGAGGAGGGGGCACTGTTTGATGGGGCTGGAGGCAGGCAATGCTTGCAGAAAAGGAGCTTTGATGGGATGACTGTGACTTGGCTCTCATTCATTAACAAGGTAGATACATCATTTGGAAAGATAAATACCTTCTAATGTGAGTGCGCGTGCATACATTTACCATTGCATTTATACATACATGTTGTCTTAGCCCGCACATGCGCGTGTTTTGGCTCGATGTGGACTGTGTGGGGCGGTCAACAGCATAGGTCCGGCCAAACAACAGCATCCAATTCCATCTCCTGCAGGTTCAGAGTGGCTCTTACACAATTTCTCCCAGTTATCTTTGCATCCCTTTTATTCTCTGCCACTCTGCTCATGTCCATATCTCCTCCCTTCTGTGTTTCTCTCTAGAGGGCCTGTGACAGCTGTAAAACCTTGTATCGAGGCATTGACCTACGCTGTGCTGCCCCATCCTCCCCTTTCTCCTCCCCCTCATCCCTCCCTCCCTGATTCTCCCCTTCAACACTTTGCTGAAGTGTAACCCCCCCTCCTCAGCTCCGCTGGCCCGCTCTGGCACTGCAACGTAGCTATCTGCAGCTGATGCTGTGGAGCTGATAACAGTCTCTTTTATCTGCCGCTTAGCAGCACAAAGGGACCTGGGCATTGATCAAATGCCAGCAGACTGATGGCTGCTCAACAGGCTTCTTTTTACGCCCGCAACACTGCCTAGGGGACGGAGGGAGGAAGGGGAGAAGAGGATTCAACTCTTGTTGAAAGTACAAGGCCTAAACTGACAGCCTGATTCTATGGTAATAGAGAGAAAATAGCACAGAAATGAATTGGTTTGGTGAGCTCTCTGCAGTATGAGTAGAGAATGACACGAAATCAGCTGGCCTAGGCCGATGGTAACAACTGATGCCAGTAGCAAAAGTGCCAGGAGCAAGGTGGAAGTTGTTGTTCCGCACCAGGAGTATGGCTTTAAGTCAACCTGCAAACATGACACCAGGACAGATGTTTCGTAACAAGCAAACAGTAACAACTGGCACTAAACAAGATGCAAGGATATATGACGAATCCTACTGAATCCTACAGTTACATGATTAATCCTGCCGACTTTAATGATTCCCTTTGACATTTTCCCGAGCATCACGTCTCCACAGGTATAGGACGAATTGGACTGTAATTTGGTACACTGTTCACATCTCCCTCTGTAAAATGAATGCTAAATTCTAGCCTTAAAAAGAAGAAATATACACATACAACTTCCACTTAGTAATATCTTAATATCTAGGTAAAATAATAATAATTTGCAATGAAAAGTACATAAAATGTGCATATGAATGAAAAACTGGAAAAAATGTTAGGTTTAGAATTCCTCTAAATCGGAACATATTGTAGTGATATTCTAATTTTACATCACCTAAGTTCTGCCTTCTTTCAGATATACCCCATATGTCCCTTAATGGTCGTGTTGCTAAATTTAAAAGGTAAAAAGTCCAATCAAGATGTTCCTGTCAGCTTGTGAAGAAACAAAGAAAATCCATCATGGCACAGCAGCTGAGAGCAGTTCTGCCTGCCCCCGACAAACGTTTGAAAGGAACTGCGATTGCATGACATTTTTAAGAAGTCCTTTCATTAGTGATTGACCTGAGAAAGCATTACTAATTATGCTAAGTGCACATTTTTGAGAAATACAGAAATCCTTATGAAAACACGAATAGGGTTTTGATTTGTTTGTTGACCTGAGCACCATGCATGATTTTCTTTCATTATTTCTGAACACACCTGTTAAGTGTCTGGTGTCACTCAAAAGACAGTTTTGTTCAAGCTAGCCATACTCACTCATTTGCACCGCATGAGGCATTTATGTACAATAAGTGATTAATGTACATGTGGACCTAAAAACACTGAAATCACAAACCTTTCAACAACAAGTCAGTTTGTGGTTTTTAAACAATCTTTCCATCTCCAGTCACCAGTACATTGCAGGAATTCAACAAAAATATCACTTTAATGTTATTAAACCTCATGCTGACATCTGGATACCTCACTGTTATCTTGTCTAGATAATCCTTTTTCGCAGCTCTAACTATTATTAGAGGGAGTCGCCCGTGCATTCATGTGAGTTACATTCTGTGAACACAACATTAAAATCCTGTTGGAACTGATGTCATGTCACAATGGCACATTATTCCCGACTGGGATTTACATGAAATTGTGAACTTTTGCGAAAAACCACATGCCACTTTCTCTGAACAAAGCCAGAGATGAGGGAGATCCCTGCAGCAGTCTCCGCTAAGAATAGAGACACATAATGACATTTTAATTTTGTGCTGCTAACAAACCCGCTGCTTCCCTTCCCCTCATTTATGTGTGAACTACCAAAGCCTTAACATTGCCGCTTTCAGAATTAAACAGAGGGTGTCAGACAGGCAGAACTGAGAATGCCATTACTCTCTGACACCACTGTGACAAGAGCCACCGTCGGATTGTTTGGAGGCTGATGCTCAAGAAGACTCATGTCAGCATTTAATTATTGTGGAGTGGTAGTACTTCACTTTCCTGTCTCTTGGTGTATCTTTCTGTGAATGAGGTAGGCAACAGCCTCCACTGTTCTGACACTTTTTCTGACATTTTAAAGTAATCAACAGGATCCTGCCTTTAGAGGGTCACCCACACTATGATAGCTATGCAGATAGTTTTGGTTTTATCTGCTGAGGTTTTGAGATCAGTCTCTGAGTTTTCTGCCGCCACCCTGACACAATGGGGGTGAAATTGAATCAAATGGATTTTTTCAAAGCTTTGGGCAGCACAAACAAAATCCCATTCACCTCAATCAGGGTAGCAGCAGAAGTTTCAGAATTGGATATCTCAAAACCTCAGCAAATAAAACCCAAACTGAATGGCTGGGTTTCAAGGTTTAAGTGTATTTTACTTGAGTTTATGTCTGGTAATCTGTGGGACCTGGCTCTTTAAGGCTGCTCTAATAAATAGCTTTATATTTACGGTTTGTAATGTGAAAAGGGGTCACTCATAGTGTCGAACCCACAAAGACTTCCCACTCTGCGGTTCTATGTTTTGGTTTTACAGCCTGCAACTTTACCAGTCTGGTTCACCGTTCTCATGGCACCTTTTCCAGCTGTAGAAGGCAGCTGCTTCCAGCGCTCCAAAAACCCACTGTACACTTCGTGCACTGCATCAAGTCACAGGTGGACAAAGTTAGCGGCTAGTGCAGAATTTACACCCACTCACTTGCTCTTTCACTCGCTCAGTTAGCCCATACTGTCCATGGTTTTCACTGTGTCACCATCTGTAAAGCTCACTTGCTGCGGTGTGACTGTTGTGCTCTCCTCAGAATAACGTGTCAATCAAACACAAGTGACAAGTGCTGTGACCTCTGCAGTGTTTTCCTGGTTGAAGTATGAGTTTAGCTGTTCATACACTTGCTATGTGTTAGATGACTCTTTACAGAAAAAAACAAAAAATATTATGACTATATTATATTTTCCTGATAAAATGAGATAAAACTGAACCCAGTTAATGCCTTGTGTGTGTATGTTAATTAGGGGTCTGCAATAAACTTCTGCATGAAAATTATATTGACATGTTGCTCTCCAATTTAAAAAGAACTATAATGTAACATGTTTTTATCCGTAAGCATGGAAATGTAGCTGAAACAAATAAATACGCCCCTAAAAATGCTGCATAATGGAGAACTTTTCTGTAACGCTGCACCAATTGATATTTCGATTTAAACAATGGATTAATTTAATGTCTATAATGTGAAAGCTTCTAGCAACATAGCACAACCCAAGTGATCACACTACTCTGATGCGCCACAGAGGCCACAGAGTATTTTAAGATCTTTCAGCTCATTGTCTTCTAATTGCAGTAGGCTGCTGTTCTTAGCCACAAAGGTCTAAAAACTAACAGTCTGCTATTTGGTGCTGGGCAGGTATAAAGTTGTTGCTTAGCTGGTGAAGATTATGGAGCATTTATAAACTAAAGCCAGATTTTTTTTCTTAAGTTGGTGGAGACCAAAACGGAGGACACAGATGAATAAATATGGGACTTACATTTGTCAGATGGGCAAAAACACAAATCCAAATCAATGCTAATGTGCACCTGTGTCTTATAGGTGTGAGAAAAAACCTGTTTGCTAACATGCTTGCCATAACAATTTATAGGTAATAATGTATAATAAGATGGTGTCACGGTGGTGTCACCATGAGTTTTGAGAGAAAAAGTTTAATTCTCCGCATACTTTTAGTGAATATTCTCAGACTTTACTTGCCACTCATTCAAATTTCTCTTATTTCATGATTGGCATGCACTCGAGTCAGTGTCTGTGACAGTATGCTGCACACATATCCACAATTAGTCATTACATCTATTTCTACCTTTGATGTATTGCTGTGCTTACAGTCACACGGCAGCTGTTGTTTTTCTTGCTTTTTCCTGTCCATCACTCATCCGAGATGGCGGTGATGATTCACATGTGTGCAGACTTGCACATAAACAGTCACACCTATGTTCACGCATGTCGACCGCATTATTCTCTCTGACATGAATCAAAAGGTGCCAATATGCATTTAAGCAAGGGTCAGTAGGTCAGTAGGAAAGCAAAGACAAATGCTCCAATTGACGTGTTACTGTCTCGACTTCCCCCAACCCTCCATCCTCCACTCTGCTTTTTCATCTTGAATCTTGTCTCCTCCTTCCTGCCTCTTGTTTCAACATATATCCATCTTGTGATTTCCTTTTCCTTTTTTCTTCAAAAGTGACAATGGCCCTCATTTGTCATGCCATCATTGACACCACTGTAAATCTAAGCTCTGAGAAGATTGGGAAAAACTTGTCTCAGCTGATTTATGAAACCTCCCTAACTATTGATACAAGCGCAAAATGCAATGTGAAAGGTAGCCCTGTGACATTTATCAGAACCATGCAGTGGATACAGTCTGCATGTGGTTTCTCAGTGAAAGAGAAATAGCCCATATTTGCCATTTGTGAGGCAAGAACCGAGCCTCTCCTTTGAAATAGTTTAGTTAATTTACGAAAAAATATTCTATCCAAAGGGGATATGTGCAGTGACAGGAAAACACAACCTCTGAATACAAATGTGTAATGCTGAAAGTTTATTTCTTGCCTAAAGACAAATGAGGTTAGTTGATATTTAGCCTTATATCTCACTCATATTTTTTGTATGTTCAGGCATAAGATGTAAGGTGGATGCTAACAGTATCAGCAAAATTCAAATGATATATTTTATGGGTGCCTCAGTGGCACTTTTCTCCCTCTGACTTTTTGAAATGAAATGTAAAAATAACATAAGGAGATGTGTACCCACTTGCCTCCCTGAGTATTCGGCTATCATTGCTAATTTCAGAATATTGCAGCCACTTCAGCCCGCTGCTGCTCCCATGCCACAAGTGGCTCTTATGGGATTTTTCATAGAAATTCAAGGAGGGTTTTCTGGCTTTTCGGTATCACACAGGTGCAGAGACAAAGAGCAATTATTCCAACCTTTTCGCAAAAAGCCACATTGAGATGTGGGTTGTGGTAACAGGCAGTGTAATTTTCTGCCCTCCCAAATAAAGAATGCATATCACACCATCAGAACCCTCCCGTGACGACCCAAGTGTAGGTTCAGTCGGTGCTTTATTTCCAGATACAATGCTCTCAAGTGTCCATCTGTGGAAACACACTCAATTAGATATATAGTGTAAAGCTATTTAGTGGAATAAATGTACATTTGTTTCCCATTGCAGATGTGAGATGAAAAGCAAAAGGATCAAACTGAATAACATGTTTGTAGGTATTCACTTCTCTGTACTTTTTTTAAAGTATAGATTTTTCAGTCCCAAGGCAACATATAGAATAAATGTAAAATAAGATATCATAGCTTTAACTATTGTAATACATGCATACATCTACATATACACATAACTGGACATATTCCAGAATGTGGCAGTTCAGCTAGATTATAAAAGACATGCATTAACATATCCACGCACAACAAAACGTTAAACAAATCCCATGACCAATGAGGAGGTATCTGGACAAGTTCCAGAGATTCTTGTTTTATTTTGTTTTTGTTCTATTTGAAGGGAACACTATTTAATTATTTTCAGAATTTGAAAGAGTGTCTTTTCCCAGCCTGGGAGGAGAATGATGACAGGGTCGCCTTGGATGCAATCAAATTGCTAAAGGGGCCAATAATAGAGGCAAATTAAGTTTCAGTATCAAGTTAGTATAAAATTATTAATACTGAATTGACTTGATATTAAGTCAACTTTAAGTTCATTCGAAGTTTAATTAAAATTTGAAAAGTTTAATTGAAAATGAAAAATGTGTTAAGAGCTGTTGGTATTATGTGGCATGACACTTTCATTAAACTGCACATTGACCTGCCATAGAGCACAGTTAGATCGTAGCCAGGCTTGTGATTTAGCATTTTTACTGGGTGACTGACCCATTCACCCACAGCCCAGTCTTCATGGATCTGCTAGCAGATGCGATCCAGCAGGTGATCAAGCTGATAAGTGATCAGATGCCAGACGTTTTGGTTTGGAGCGAGAGGCGCACGCTAAAAGGTGACACGGTGTGTTTTAAAATGTTCCTATTGCAAGCATTTAATGTACTTGTGCAGAGCTGGATTTTGTGTCCTCATTTGCACAAAATGAAAGTACCTTTCCAGGCCAGATGAGACAGATGAGATGAGATGTGCACTCTCGACTACACCCATTGGTTGGGCACTTGAGGCTGAAGCGTGACATGCAAGCACAACATCTCATTAGACACAGCGAGTTCAGATGAACATCAGTGTCAACATAATGTGCTTTCAGTAGCATAGTGATGTTTGTGGACTAAAATGTTCTTTCATATTTCTTCCTTGAAACCCCCGTCTGTCATTATGGGTATGTTGGATCCTGATCAATAAAAGCGTTTACATTTCAAGTAGCTGGGGTTGACCTAAAATATAGCAAGCAACAGGGGTAGCAACCGAACACAAGTACCTGACGTACCTGAATTATCTGTATTCCTGTGAGGATTCATAAGTGATTTTTTTCTATTTATGAAAAAGGTTCAAATACTGTTGTAGAGGAAAATGAGTGAGGACAAGCCTCTTGCTTCTACTTAAAGTGGACATTTAGCATATAGTATAAAATATTGAATTCTTTCTACCATTACAATGTATTCAAACAGATACAATAAGCCCAAATGACAGTGGAAAGAAACTTTACCATCCAAATATCTGGTAACTGTTTTTTTGTAAGTCTTGTAAAAACTACAATAAAAACAAAACTTCCTTCACAGCTGTGCTGGTGACTGTTTCTGCATGAGGAATAAGAAAAGACTCATCTCTCCCTTGACTCGTTGTAGGCAGCAGGATAAGAAACTGAAAAAAAAATTACAGTGACACTTGTAGCTCTGCGCCATTGTATCAGCTGAATAACTAATCTGCATCTGCCTGCTGATTTCAACAACGCTGCATTCCAGACACCCCCAAAAAGGGATGCGGTGGTGCTGGGTTGGGGGATGTCTTACCTCGCAATCAGTCCCCAGCAGCACATGGAGAGTTGCTGTAATTAAGGAGTAGCATCCCCCATGAATCCCATCCGTGAAGCAGGACTTTAATTCCCCACTAATTGAGGCCAACACGGGGAGGGCGGAGGGAGGGACGAGGTATTTGAAGCTCCTGCCGGGTGGACCGACTACTGAGTTAGATGATTAGCTGAGGTGTAGCAAAGGTAACTAGGAAACCGAACCTCGCCTGCACAGCCAGACACACCTGCCCACCTCTCCCTGCTTCACGACCCACACCCCACTGCTCTCCGAGGGAAACCCGACCCGAAAGCAAACTTTCCCATTTTAGCTCCACTTCAACTGCAGATGTTTATCTGCTGGTGGGAGGTGGGTAGAAGAGGTAGGAAGAGGAAGAGGAGCGGGCGGTTTGATTGATTTGCCTCATTTGGATTTGTATGTATTGCAGTCGTGATTGCTTTCGACAGAGGTTCATACGACTCCAGAGAACAGAAAAGAGAGGTGGGGGCATATTTAGAAAACACTACGAGCTGCTACAAGTTCTACGTCTAATAAAGGGAATCATTTCCATAATGGAATTTATTTATTCTGCTTGCTATAAGAGTTGCATGGACGTGTGTCAGGGAGCTCTTTTGGTTTTATTCTTGTCATAGCTTCAGCATTTAAGTTCACTGTAAACAAACTGCTGAAGGTAAGGTGAGGTAAGCCGTCAAATCCGCTGACTCTGGCTCCAGGTGACAGTTGTTTTGTATCTGTAATGGTGCCATTCGCCGTTATGGCTGCATGCGATGCCTCCTTCACTTTCATGTGTGTACTTCACCAGCGGCACTGGGTAAAAAGCACTGAGGAAGTGGCTGTAAGGCACATTGTCACTGAAATCTGTCAGACTCCCCTCAGACTCCCTCTCACTCTCTCTCTCTGTCTCTGTCTGTCTCTCTCTCTCTCTCTGTCTGTCTGTATATATATAAAAATCTTTTCGTTTCAGAGCTGTTTCTGACAGCCGCAGACACTTCAGTGGGCTGAGATCTACCTGCAATTGTCACTATTGTCTTAGGAAAAGTTGTGATTTATTCCTACGCGTCTTTGCTGTGTGTGCACACATGAACTCAAGCATGCCTGCACACGAGCGCACACAGCAAAAGCCAGTTTGTGCACACACACATACAGTGTTAACTGCAGTAAATGGCTCCTGCTCGTGGTGGTTAAAACGTCACTGCAAACCCCCCCCCTCAGTGCTTTTTTTTATTTACAGATGGAATCTTTTCGGTACACTAGAGATCCTACAGGTGGACTCTGTTGGTGTCATTTTATACCAATTTCATCTTCCTGTAAATATTGGAGGTTGTGCACACCAGCCTCCCTTCAGTCATTTAGGGAATGTGAGGCTGAGGTAGGATGAAACACGGCACCAATTTGACTTTGTCTAAACTGGTCTCGGCTCACAGAATAACTTTTAGATTTTATCAGGTTCTTCTGATCCATTAAACTGATCTGTGTTAAAATCAACTTCATGCAGCAGCGGCGAAGAATTTGTCCTTTCAGAGCATTCAGCAATTTTGTCCATTGAGTTGAAATAGCACCAACTAAAGCGAATCTCCCTCTGAAATGACTTCTGAGACATTTTGTTCAAGCACGGGGCCTTTTACTTTCAAAATGCAATCTGTTCAGTCTCATAAAGGCCTCAGTTAGATTAAAGTATTGTTGAAGGCAAGCCTGATGTGGAGGCTCTTCATCTGCTATGTGTGCTATTCTCCACCACAGCATATACAGTAGGAGGTCAAGTGGAGCTGCTAGCCAGTGGTGGCTCATTATGTATGAGGATGTCGGCAAGTAAAGTATGTGTCTGAAAATAATGTATATGCTGTAATGTGACCACTGCTGTGTCCTTGTTTCAAACACTGGCTTTGATTTATTGAGGTTTGTAACCTTGGCCAATTACCTACAAACACACTGCCTAGCTGTTTTTCCACAATGAAGGAGAACATTTCACCCCCCCCTTTTCACTTTTGTTGCTTGCCTTGCACAAAAAAGTAATAGTTAATTGGTAATAGTTCTGACCTTGTTTCTTTCCGTCTGATGATGTTTCCCCCTGATTATTTGTAATTCAGCTTTGCCCTCAACGTGCTGGAAAGCACTTCATTTACTTAGGAAATCACTGGTGGTCTAAAAATCAAGCCTGGCTTGTTTTCGCCTATTCATCTTTTTATCCGCAAGGGGCAAAAATGAAGGATCGCCTCTGAGATTACGCTGGCATTCCAGACCAAAAAGTCTGAAAAATTGATAGGTTTGAAATTTACATATCTGTTGTGCAAGTGTATTCCCTGTGGCCAGCGTCAGCACGCAGTTCATCAATAAAATATGACTGAGCAACAAATATGACGCCTGTCAGAATGAAGTTTGAGAATGTGCATATAGAAGTGGTGTGCTAATGTTTAACTAGGCAACAGAGGTCAGAGAAGTCAAAGCTTTTGTTTGGGGTACAAGGAAATCAAGGGAAATCTATTGCATTTCTCCATCATTTCTCAATCTATCTATGCATACATCTCATCTTAGGTGTTAGAGAGTATGATTTATTTTTCTGTTGTTGTTCTTTGTTTATGTTGTTGTTTGTAATTTGCATTTAAAATGTGGTTTAAAATGTGGAAGGCGAAGAAGACAATGAGCACATCATTGGGGAATTATTGGGTAGGCATTGCCCTCTAGTGGCCAAGCAAGGAACAGATCAGTAGGGTGGCTCGTCTCTTCAGAGCTCTCTCTGTGCGTGTGGTGGCAGCTTAAAGCTCCATTGTCAAACACAGCAGGAAATCATTTCAAACGAAGCCTGTGTGCACATTCATACATGTGTATATATGTGTGTGCATGTACTGTATATGACTCCATATGAATAAATTGATGTCAAGCAAAGCAATACATCTCCATGGAAGAGGAGGGGGGGAGGAGGAGGAGGAAGGGGTGGAACGAACATCAGCTCCTCTGAGGATGAAATGGATGAGCTTTCTGCTTTACATTGATTAATTCACATACACACACTGAACAAACACAACAGGCGTGAACGTGAACAAGACGAAGACAACAAGGACAGACAGAGAGAGACACAAGCAAGGAGTCCTTTTGCAGCTACTTGGATGCAGTTTCCTCAAGGTCGGAGGTTTAACAGGCAGGTGGGCACTGCTACAGCTGGTGCCTACAGGGCCCCGAGGACCCTAATCAATTCTTACATTTCAGGGGAAGATGATGAGAAACCGGCCGCTCAAAGGAAGATAGATGAGAGAGAGTTGCAGCAAACACACAGATCAATAATATTCATAGCCTCAAGGAGAAAATACGTTAAGTAAAAGCTTTTTTACTCAATGGATCTGAGAGGGGGTGCTCAGAGAGGCAGCTGGGTTGTCCACCTTTATGCTCTAGACAGAGAGAGAGAGAGAGAAATCAGCTTGTATGAGCAGAAAGAAAGACATCGTCCACCATCAAGACTAACTAATGAGCTGAGGGAGGAGGAGAAAAAATGCCCTGTAATGCAGAATGGTATATTTGTACGTTCGTGTGGATGACAACAAAGTAAAAAAAAAAATGAACAGGTAGAATACATTTTGTGAGAGTGGTGCTCAAGCAGCCACAGGGAATAGTGCTGCTTCTGCTGCAGTATGACAAACAGGGATGGTGCAATGTTCTTAGTACAAAATGTTCAAGTAATCAATGAAAACAGATTCTTCATCAAGACTCAAATTAGCAGGGTCAAAAGATCATGTTTTTAAGTTTCACTTCAGAATAGATAAACTCCAGGCGATTCCCAAAAGAGGGATGCTTTGCCTTTCAAACTGAAGTTGAAGACTTGCGTAGATTCACTGCATAGACGCCAGCTGCGGCTGATTCCCAGATGACACCCTCTGCAGAGAGGAAACACACAGCAGGCGGGGTTATAAAGTGATTTGGGTGCTCCAAAAGCCAAACACTGCAAACTTCTGAGAGTTTACAACAGAAGCAAGGGTAATGAGTTGAAAGGAGTGAGAGAGAGAGAGAGAGAGAGAGAGAGGGAGAGGTGATGGTAGGGGACGAGGGTCAGAGAAATCAAAGCGGAGGAGGATGACCGTGGTGCTGCAGAGGAGAGTGGAGGCGGTAAGGGAGCGGAGAGGTGAAGAAGATATAAGAAAAACATGGAGATGAGTGGAAGAGGAAGGCTAATGAGAGGCAGGCTGGGAGCGAGTGATGGGCAAGGATCGGGCCGCGGGTTCAGGAGAGCCAAGGAGGTTTAGTTAGGCGTGAGCGAGATATCCAGGGATCTTTACCCGATTCTTAAATCATCCAGTGTGACAGAGACACAAAGGCTTGGCGCAGAGCTGTCAGTCGTCTTTTTGAGCTGTTAATCACGGAGATCTGCAAGGGGCAGATCTCTTAACGTTGGAGGAGACGCCTGGCAGCAACAAATGAGCCCCACACCGCGACTCCCACGCAACCGCACACCTCTTAAGCCCTGCCAATGCCGTGATCCACCTGCAATCACCCTGCAGCAAATACCAGGCGCTCCCCTGTGCAGAGGCAACCACATTGTGTGTGTGTGTGTGTGTGTGTGTGTGTGAGGGAGAAAAGAGAGGGATGACAGAAAGCCAGGGGTGGGGGTGGGGGGGGTGGGTGAAGAAAGGGGTAAGAGTGCGTGTCGTTTTGTATGTGTGGGCACGCGCTCAGTGAACTCTGCTTGATACAGAGGTACTGATGGGAGAGGTGGCGTTGAAATATGACAGTCCTCACTTGTTCTGAAGCCTGCCCTCGGAGTAAGCCCTGCAAGAAATAAAGAGATCACTCTCACTTTCTCTCAATCTACACACACACACACGCGCCCACTAAGAAGGAACTCTGTTAAGATGTGATTAGGCCGACTGTCAGTGGTGAGGGGTCCTATCAAGGTTCACTGCACGCCAAGCGCACACAAACGACCGTCTTAGCCGGGCTGTCTGACAGTAGACTAGTGGAGGAATGTCGAAGCTGGAAATAACAGCCGGCCCTGACTTACAGCTGGACCAACAACGACTGGTGCTTTGCCAACTGGGAAAAAAAAAAAAAAAGATGGACTTTGAGAGCATGTTGAAAACAGGAAAGAAATACCTGCATCGATCAGCCCGGGTAGGGAAGGTATTAAGAGAGACAAGGCTATTTTGGAGTTGACAGACCAGGGCATGTACTTTGGCTCAGTGTGCACATTGTGTACTGTCTCTCCAAAAAGGGAGAATTGCTGCACTTATTTTGCTATAGACAGGCTTTTCTTTTGGGGGAAGGTTGTTACATTGTTCATGAACACGGGAGAGACGAAATGGGAATTTTAAACAGGGTGGCAGCATCTCTCCGAGCGGTGTGCAAAGGCACAGCAGGGGTCCTGGCTAAACGCTGACGTCAGCATGCTAACATGCTCGCAGTGACAACGCTGACACGCTGATGTTTATCAGGTGCGATTCAAGTTCAACTTTGTAATGCAGCGTCTCAGCATGCTTACACTGTCTAATTAGCACTAAAGTCAGAGTATAGCTGGAATGCCGTCAGTTCTGCAGGAATTTGGTCATAAATTAAATTATTGGAGAAATACAAATTTGGAACTGATGGTAGTTTGGGAAGTTCCTGGATCATCAAAGTTATTCATTCCCAAGAGGACATTAATGACTGAAAGCAGTTTTACGCCATTCCATCTGATTGACATTTCACTAAAAACCAGTAACGTCAGCCTCATGATGGCACTCGACGATATTTCCAACTTATAAAAAAGTAGATCTGAGCAAATTCTAAAACGACCAAAATTAGGATTTAAATGATGAATCATCAGTTTGGAGAATAAGTTAACAATAACCTAAGCGAGAATTTGATACCAATATTTTCTTGCTTGATGCTGCGGTTACATTTGTCAGCACACAAAACAGCTATACACATGGGTACAGATCCAGGTTCAAGCGAGAATATATAATAATATAAAAACACCCCTCAGTTTCTGTCTCTTTATTCGAGGCTTGGTCTCTTTATACCTCTGCTGCAGTAATGCTAAGGGTTGATGTGGCTCCCCACGCTAAGATAATCAAAATATATCATTATGAACCAATATAGACTGGGGAAATTGAGTCCCATCTGGAAATGAAAGCAGGATGGAGAAATAGAAATTCTCACATCAGCTCAGCAGTAAAATTGCTGGCCCACTGAGACGTAGACATCATAAGCTGGGTTGTAGGGACATACATATGTATTGTACAAACACTCCCTGCAAGTCACACACACGCTAAATGCATGAATTCAACCAGCAAACAGGCATGCATCCAGTAAAGCATGTAAAACGTGCATGCTCTCACCCACACACATTCAAGCACAGAAAACACACACCTTCGCAGCCAGCCCCGATGCTCACTGAACACGTTACATCGGTGTACGTTAGCCGAGCCGTCATATTTGTGTATGTGCGTGGGCCCCAGCTTGTGGTGTCTGGCTCACAGCATGCCGGTAAACAACATGCAGCCGAGACGATGTGGGGACTCCAGGCTCCGTGATTCATGCAGACGGGTTGATTAAAGAGCAATCGCAGCCCCCGCAGTGCGAGAAAGGGTGGCATAATCACCGTAAGAAAAACACTGTTTGGTAGCATAAATCTCAGCACGCTTAAAGTTATGAAAGTTTTGAGGGGGGCAAAAAGTTATCAAACGTCTACAGCTGCCAAAGAGGCCCGTGATGGTGCCAGCACATTCCCACTGAGTGGCCAGAAGTTACTGGCAAGTGAGTGTTCAACTGGGCATAACAATGGCTGTCTTCATGGGGAGGGCAAACAGTCTGGTATAAAATGAAGCACCACCGCCATAATATTAACTTTAAAGGTGATCTATTGTGATTTTTACAACAACAGGTTAAATGAGCATGTGTGATGTGAAAGAACGCTTTCACACACCTTGCTTTTGTTTCATAGCCTGCAACTTTAATGCGAATGTTTGATGTTAATACGAATCATATTCACAAATTAGACTCACAAATGTCTTTGTACTTAGATTAATAAATTCACAAGTATCTTTTGTGTATTACATTCAAAATAATTGGTTTCCAAACGTTTTTGTAATTA
Source organism: Scortum barcoo (assembly GCA_023238725.1). Taxonomy (NCBI): domain Eukaryota; kingdom Metazoa; phylum Chordata; class Actinopteri; order Centrarchiformes; family Terapontidae; genus Scortum; species Scortum barcoo. The sequence goes on from CM041531.1 coordinate 15,938,970, forward strand.
CACAATGTTTGACACATTTTTTTGTCTGTGTTTACAGTAGTTTTTGAGCTAAATTACCTAAATTTAAGAGCCTCTGAACTTTCAACAATGTGACTGATCTAACATTTTATTTGTTGTCTTCAAGGCAATTAGAGCCTTCAGAGCTCAACCCAACCAAATTACCTTTCTTTTTTTCAGCATTTACCACATTTCCATCATGTATAAATAAAGGCTGAATGGCTTTGCAGAGCGCAGGAAGCCTTGGTTTAGTGTGTTACAGGAAAATAAAACATCTTGATGTCAAAGTTACAGCTGGAAAATTCTGACAGATTTTTTTTTTTTTTTTACATTTAGGTTAAATATTAGTTATTTGAACAGCATTTCAATTACTACATTTCATTATAGTAAGGGCCTGTTTCACGTTGAAACACTGATATAAAAAAAATCAACCAAATTTAGTTCTTTAGATGTATAAATGTCTTTCTACCTGCAAACCTGATGCTTGTTGGGAAAGACTGACACAGTACAAAATGATGACTTTTATGGATGAGCTGGAACTCAAACAATTTTTTCGTCATTTGTTTTCATGTGCGCAAAGGGCTCACGTTTGTGTCTATGAGTCAAGTGAAGCATCTTTTTTTTTGCTGTTTGGTGAGTCACGCATTACATTGCTCAAGTGGCTGATTAATACCAAACTGACTGTGGCTGTGTCATCACTCATCTGAAGTCCAACAGCCTAATCTTCACCACATCAGAGCTGCATTTTGACCAGGCCTCTGTGGAGAACACACCTACACTGTTCTTTCTTAACAAGCAAAACCTCTTGCTATCTAGACTACACCCACGCTCACCCTATAATCATCCTCTTCTCTCCCTCTTCACCCTATTCTCCTCTCCTACAGTCCTGCAGACAACATGCCGCATTATTCCTCTCATTGTGGCTGTAATCAATAGAGAGAATACAGGAAATAATAAAAAAAGACAGGTAGACGTTCAAAGTGTATTACCATAACCATACAGGAGAGATAAAAGCGACCACTTACAACGTAACTGAATTAAAATGTTTTACATACACAGATAGGCATGTTTTCCTAGCATTAATATGACTGTAATGCACATGAAGAATGTGTCCCGGTATGATTCTGCAACAGTAAGCGTAATGAACGGAGAGTGTGTGAAGGAGAAGTGCAGAAGAAATCTGACATTGATGACTAATGCCTCATATAAAATCTCATAACGTGGATCCAAGGGTGACTGGCACAATCCTATGGCATATCCAAACACAGAAATAACATGTCACAGATCCACTGTACACCTGACAAACTGTAAAATCATATATTACGAAACCATAATAACTTAAATAAAGGAGTATGAAACCAGACGCCTTTAAAAATACAACATATAAGCAAGCTAAAAAAATGCTATTGTCCTTTTTCTGTTCTCTTGATGGCTTGTAGCTTTAGAGGTTTCAAAAGGAAAACACTCAACAAAAAGACAACATATATATTACATCAATGAGTCTTCAGATGCTCTGTGATTTGTCTTTCCAGTTCCAATGTGATCAGTGACGTGATGACTTGACCGCGTTGGCAGGTGAGCGTCAGCAGCCACGTTGCCTTTTTTTTTTGTCCACGGTTTCTCTCTTTTTACTTCTTTATAAAATTCATTAGTCAAGTACTCCAGGAAGAAAACACACAAGCGATGAGAGCAGTTCTGTGTGCTGTGAGTCATCACTCCCAAATGGCGTCTTGGGGTGGGGTTGTGGGGCGGGGGGCACTGTTTTCCTCAGAGGTGCGATGCCACAGACGCAGAGGGATCGGAGCTCTATGGCCTCTTGCTGGAGCAGGACCTGCAGCACTGCTGTCCGTAGAACTTGTGGTTACAAACGCCGTGCTGGGGGACCAAGTGACACCAGCTGAAATGGTCCACACAGTGTTCATCTGCAGAATAAACAACAAATGAAGCACGTTTTTAGCAGTAGTTTGTGATTATATTTACTGTTGTTTAGTCTGTGGATCATTTTTTAATCCATCATTTGAGTCTAGAAATAGTCAGAAAATAAAAAAATAGTCAGAAAATTCCCAGTACCCAAGGTGACATCTTTAAAACAAAGAAATTCAAAGATGATGCACACACTTCTCAAATTCAAGGAGATGGAACCATATTTTAGCAGGTATTTTTACTTCACTGTTTTACGATTGATTTCCTGTGTTTCTCCAGCCATTCTCGTGTGTGGGTGTACTGAGCATCGTCACTGTGAAGATGTTTGCCTGCAAGGATTAGCGTTTAGCTGTGCCTACCATGCAGATTTTTAGCATGTATAATGTTAACCACTTTCACCATCTTAGTTTTGCCTTTCAGCATTTTAACAATTTCAAATTAACACCAAACAAGTACAGTTGAGGATGGTGGAAATACCATTAGTTCTGCAACTTTACCAAACCAAAAACAAGCTTTGAATGTGATGCTGTATTCAAAGGTAAGAGGTTACCAAAGTTCATGAATGTCTGCACTAAACTTCATGGCAGTTCATCCAATACTGCAGTCTGGACTGACGTGGTAGACTGACTTATTGCAATTAGCTGGGCTAATTATAATGTGCCTGTTGGTTGCATCTGGAGAAGTCAACCAATAGGCCGTCAACGCAAACACATATTGTAAAGTCAAGTTTACTTGTCATAGGACTGTGGGAAGAATTCATCGAGCAGAGCAGAAAACTCCCAACAGGTAATGCAAATTCCACACAGCAGTGTGATTTCACTAGTGGAAGGAAATGAAGCTGAATGAATTTGTCTCTTTCCCCTCAGAGGAATTTACCTTTCAGTGTCGGTCCAGCAGCTGTGACACGGCTGAGGCGCTGTGCCGGAGCCGGGGGAGCGGCAGGGCAGAAGTGTGTGTTGCACGCCCTGGAAGTGACGGGCCTCTGGTGGGGAAGGCAGCCAGCTGCGGGGCGACCTTGCTTGAGACACTGGATGGATCGCGTCTGGACTCCGCCGCCACAGGATACGGAGCACTGACAGAGGCAGCAGAGCAGCAGCAGAGAGACGGAAACGAAAAGAAGGGCAGAACGAGAAGGAACGACATGAGAAGAAGGCACCGAGATATAAATAGGAGAAGGAGATCAAACACTGGAGCGCATGGAGGAAAAGGACTTATCATAAAAGGAGCAGAGGAGGGAGGGGAAGGATGGAGGAAAAGTCTATGCAGAGACAAAGAACAGATGAAGAAAACAAACATCCCCATCCAGCATGTACTTGCCCTCCAGCAAGCTGTCAGGAGATATCTTCTCTGGTGGAAACATACAGGGATCACAAGCCCGAGATCAAGCAGAATAAGACTCTGTGCTATAAGAGGTTGCCCTTAAGACTTTTTGCATAATAGATGATATAACACATAGTCTACACAACCTGTCCCGATACACTCTTGGACTGCTTTTGGACTGCATCTGAGGCCGATTTCACACAGCAAGCCACTGTTGGCTCAGAACTATGTTACAGCTGTGAACCACCACCACCTAAACAGCCTCTGAGGTTTTTGGGGAAACAAGTTTGGATCACAATAGCTCACACTCACAGTCATATATCTAGTATTGATCAGAGTTTTGGCCCAGACGTCCTGTTGCCTCCCTCATCATGCCAAGGCCTCCCACAGAAAGGAGCATTGTAAACAAAAATCAATGAAGTGAGAGGTGTTGGGGTGAGAATTAAAGTTGTGAATCTGACGAACGCATTTTAGTAGATTTGTTAGTTTGGAAGCAAAGAGATTATTTTGATGGCAGCTACTTTTGAAGAACGTTGATCCCGTTGACAGCAGAGCATAATACCAACTTTGCACTACTTCCTGACCTCATTTTAAACTATTTAATTACTCAGTCACACTGCGGTGACCCCATGTTCCTATTCTGTTTTCAACTTACTTTTAACGTTTCCCATACATGACCCCCAATGTTGCACTTGGGTTGGTAGCAGGTGGACCTTTAGTAAATATTTTTTTTGTCTCAGTACCAGTATAAAAAACCCAAATACACCAACATTACATCTATTTTTCCTTCTAGAAATATTTCCCTACAGTATTTGCTTTCCAGTTTCACTTCAGTTATCCTCCCAAGGAAACTTCAACTTTCTGTCCATGTTCACTGGTAACTGATATGTAATATGTCGAGTACTGCATTAAATGTCCCAGGTTTGCAATAGTCTACTAAATATCCATTTAGTGTCGTCCACAACTGTGTCACAAGTGGGAGAAAAGCTCTAAACTGGAAGCCTGTCAGCTGGAACGCACATATAGCGCTAAAAGTCTCTGATGTAGACAGTTTTGGATCAAAGCGTGGGCAAATGTACCTGCTGCCAGGGAGAGGAGTACCAGCCTAAGACAACAGCACTGGAGGTGGTTCTGCCAGCAACGACCCGGGGGAGCTCTGGGCATGGACTGCGGTTACAGCCCTGCTCGAGATCCACCAAAGGTTTGGCCATATTCCTGCACCTCCGAACGGGGAACTCCACATACCTGTGCGGGAGAGGAGAGGTTGTCTGCTTACAATGACAATTCCTACGGAGAGTCCCAATTTTGAAAAGATTGAGATTCTGATTCAGTGGATAGTACACAGATGGCACAGTGGGGTCCTAAGTATCTGTTCGGATCTATTAAAGTGTGTGAGGGATGTCTTGGTGTTGAGTTGAAGGCACATACCCTCCCTGAGAGTCTCTCTCCCCGCAGCGAAGCTCTCTCTTCTGGATGCCTAAGCCACAAGACCTGGAGCACTGAAACAGAGTGCAGGCAGGAGGCACAATTTTAGAAAATGAACTCTGAGAGTGTATTTGTGTGCATGTGTGTGTGTAATGCAGCATTTTCTCATAACAGAAGACACCACAAGGTCACTTACGGTTGCAGTAATAGAACTGACTACTCTTCAGAGTATCTTTCAGTCATCATCTTTGATAAGCATACAATGAACGTGTATGTGTGTGAGTGTGTGTGTGTGTGTGTGTGTATGTGTGTGTGTATGGCTCTCTTTTAAAATCCAAACCACAGTGTATTCTGTGTGTTTTCACTGTGTGTCATCTAGTCTTGTGCTACAAACATAACCCACACTGACCTTTTCATTCCATATTAAGCAACAGAAACTGTTTAGTGTGTGACTTGGTGCCCTCGCTTCTCTCACTCAAACTACTGTACGTTACATAAACGGGAACAAAGAGGAAATTACACAACCGAGGCAGGTTAGAATTCACCAGTCTTTGGCACAAACACTAAAAGAATATGCCATCTGAACAGATTATTTATGGCCAACATAATGAGGCTGTAAAATACATAAACTTCCTCGGTACAACAATTATTCTTCCTCGTGGTTGTTGGAGGATGTTAATTTGCTTTGGAGCTTTGGGAATTGTAAACAAACCAGTTATGGAGTAGATTATCTGACTTTAAGCAAATCAGTTTTTGGCAGTAGATTATCTGATAGCATCATTTTTGGCATAGAACCCTTCACTTTTGATTCTGTATTTGGTTGGACAACACGTCTAATCATGCCTCATCTGCTTCCATGTCCTCATTTCAGTGTCCACTTCCTGTCATCAGTTTGCCAGTCCAATTTTATCATTTGCCAGTGTGCGTTTCAACTAGCTCAGTGAGGAGATGTGAAGCCGAGCTGCGCGAGAGTCTTGATGAGCCTTTGTTCTCTTAATTCTGAAGGACTCACATCAAAGCTCCTGGTGTTCTGTAAAGCTGCAAGTCATAGCCAAGCTGGAAGTGATTCAGTGTGAGGTTGTGTCCTCTGCATTCAGAGTGAGACATACACACCCACAAAGCAAGGTGCATCATCAAAAGCTGTTTCTTATAACAGATTAGAAGTGCTTTAGGGTGGATTTTTTTTTCTTAAAACTACTTAACTGAAAATATCATTTCATACATTGCACTTCCACCGCTATCTGCACCTTGAGTTTCCTTGTCTCTTTTTTCCTACCTCTCCCCAGGGAGTGGGGATCCACTGCAGCCTTTCGTTCTTGGGGCAGCGCCGCAGGACGCAGGTCTCTTGGGCTTTGGGTCTGTGGTGCTGTCTGCACATGCTGTCGGGCACCACCACCGCTTTGGCCCCGGGATCAGTGCTGCGGCAAAACACGCTCCGCTTCCTCAGTCCACGGCCGCAGGTCTTGGAGCACTGTGAGTGGACACGGAGGAATGAAAGAAATCACTGGGGAACGAAAGTCAAAAACACAGACGACTGCATCCTCAGGACATCAGAAATTCAATAAGCAAAGGTTTCATGACCATACACAGATTAAATCATCCACACTGGAACTTATCCTTATAGTTTCTTATGATTGTTTTAACCTTCAGCTTTTATCACGTTTAAACACCTAGGGCATATTAACAAAGGTTAAATCCTTGGCGCAGGCATTGTAAATGTAATTGTAATTCACCACACGGTGTACAAGCAAACAGAAGGTCACCGGTTTGATGACAGTCCATTATGGCCTAACATTAAATACAATAAACCAATAACTCGAAGATGAATGTGACCCCGGCCCATCAAAGGATCCTGCAACAGCGGACAGTCCGGCCGTAAAGTCCAACTGGAATGCAGAGGTGGATAGAGTCAAACTGCTCTGCCGGGACAGCCGGCCATTGCCGTCAGGGCGGTTTATGCAACAATGCATCAATTTATTAGACAAAAGACAGGTACACATCTGTGCATATCCATTTGCACACAGAACCACACACATACACATGTCCCAGATGTCCTTTTGTCAGTGAAAGGTCCAATTGATCGTTTCAAGGAGACTGGCCTTGTCTCTGCATGACCGCCGACTGAACTCAGATGTTGCAAAAGAGTCCAAGCACCAGACATGAGGGTCCTGAAGAGTGATGGCTGAATGACAGCTTAATGTATGAACTGCGCAGGTTACACCGGTTAATCATTCCAGAAATTTGACAAACTGTCAGATCTGCGGCCAGGCTATTAATATTGTATACAGGAAAATAAGCAAATAAAAGCCCAGTCCAGTGTGTAATGCACTGTGGTTACAGAGGAACTGACCAAATCGTCCAGGTCATATTTGGTAAAAGGATTAAGTGACCAAATCAAAAACATATTTCCTAAAGATTCATAAATGAATGCAGCCCTGCAAATCAACATCTTACAAGACCTAATCAGCCAAGACGGGTTGATTTCAAACCAGATGCCGATCACTTATCGTCACTTTTGTGTGGCTGTGTTGTGATTCATGGGTTTATTTGTTCTCTGCACGCAGGCAGAGTCCATTGTGATTCGATTATTATATCATACCAAATCTCTGTGACTGCAATGATAAGAACAAGCAATTAAGAAAAATATAGATAGATAGATAGATAGATAGATAGATAGATAGATAGATAGATAGATAGATAGATAGATAACAGTTGAATATGACTCATTTGTATCTAGATAAGTGGCACACTGTTACATACTGTAAAAAAAAAAAGTTTACTGTTTTCAATGTGTCCAACAGAGGGCAGCAGAGTGTTTGTTTTAGCTTCAATGAAACGTCTGACAACGTGCATATAAAACTCAGTGTGTGCATGTGTGTGTAAGTGTGAGTGTGTCTCTCCTCTCAGACTTCCATGTTTCAGGTTGGAAGTTGTCAAATTGTCTCCAAAAAGTACATCAACTATTGTTATTGCTCTTTTTGTCTCTTCCTGTTTTTCTGTGTGTTGTGTGTGTGTGTGTGTGTGTGTATGTGTGTATGTGTGTGCGCGCACATCTTCCCTCGGGGAAATACATTTTTCTGTTGTGCAGATGTCATGCATCCTTTTAAACAAACATTCAGCACATTTGCACTTTTGCACTTTTCCACGTCTGAGGAGCGAGTGTAAAAGTAAGTACAAGTCTTTTTCACATGTCACATAAGGAAAAAACACTGGTATTGTGCTTAAAAGTCCTTAAAGGCTCACTGTCACACTGTCATAGCTTGTTGAAAGACTCGAAAAAACATAGACATTGTTAATGTTATTAGTAACACCTGTGTTTCTCCTAGTATTACACAAATCATACTAAATAAGTTTAAATACATTTGTACATGATGTACACAAGGTCACCTGCATTGTGTCAACTTGGAAAGTGCTTAGTGTGAAATAAAAGTGCAGCTCAGAGTGACTATAGCTTCACAGACCAAACATCATAACTGATGTTTTCCTATGGATCTACACTGTGTGCCTACAAGCTCTTAACTCCCAAACTGTAACAAGACCACGAGTCTACAGCTTAATGTTAACATTACAATGTTGAGTGGGTGATGCTGCACCTGGTAATGTTTACCAGGTGCAGCATCTTGAAACACACAGTGCAGCTGAATGGCAGCTGGCAAAATGTAATTTGTTTTTGCAGGTATTTCGGTCATAAAATAAATGAAACAAAACTGAAAATTTGCTAGATAAAAAGTAGGGCCATCATCAAAGTTTTCTATTCATCCCCTTGAACATGATTGACAATACAAATGTAACTAAATCTAACATTTCACTGATAACCACTAACGTCAATCTCTTAATGGTACAAGAGGAAAAATCAGAGGTTCACCAACGTCAACAGAATTCCTCGTCTGTGTACCAAATTTTGCACCAATTCTCCTGGAAGGTTTAACATGATACATTTTAGCAACCATGTTTGCTGGCATGGCTGAAATGCCGCCATTGACCCACCTGTGACCAGGATCCAGTGCTCCACTCGGGCGGGCAGGCCTGGGTGTGGCAGGGCTGGACCTGGGCTGGAGAGATGACAGGGCAGAGGGAGTGCGCCACCACCTCTTCCCTCTGATAGGTCACCTTCCTCAGGCAGCGCAGTGTCCTGGTCTGCTGGCCTCCTCCGCACGAACGACTGCAGGGGCCCCACTCTCCCGTCGCCCAACTGTGGGAGGAAGAGAGATGGAGAGGGGGGACAAGGAAAATGTCACTGAAGGTCAGTCAGCAGTAAATAATGAAAAGGTGACAATTGAGGATATGCTAAATTGTGCATGCATATGTTTGTGCGTACACACACACACACACACACACACACAGTTTAAGTACTCTTGTAGAGTAAATTTAACATCGATCTTCAAGACACCAACTACATGAATGAATGGCCAAACACAGGTTCAAACTCTAATCTACTACCAAACACACACACATACACACACACGCAGGAAAACACAATTTCGCCCTAAATTACCATTAAGTACCATTATGCATTAAGAATCCCACTTATTTTTAGGCGGTTAAAAACTCCAGCTGCTGTTTTTTTCTTGCTTTTCTTAAAAGTTATGAATAACGAAAACCCAAGATGCTCCTTGTAAAACGCTCACAATATTTTCACACATTGATCTTTGTCATTGTACAAACTGGTAGTTAAGACAAAGAAAATACACAGGGCGAAGTCTATATCCATACGCATCCATCTCCCTCTGCACTATTCTTATGTGAAACTAAACATGAAAACCATTGTATATACAACTCTCCATTACAGCCTCCCAACCTTTAGGTATCCAGGGCCAACTGCAATATACAACATACAGTATGGCTACTAACAGATGAGGACTACAATCCCTCATTCGTTTCTTTTGTCCCATTTTTCATCCCTTTTTCTTGTATTTTTTCTTCTCCTCTCACTTGTCCTCTCTCCTCCCATCATTTGATTTTCAATCTCTTTTTGTCCAGCATTTTTTTGCCTCTCCTGTCCTTTAGTTTTCTTTGAAATCCTGCTTTGCCACTGATGAAAGCCTAGTGCTGCTTCTAAAATAGCTTCTGTCCTGGCATTGGGGCTGAAGGGGGAGATTACAGCAAATGAGTGGTCTGACAACCACAGGCTTAGAAGAGGGAGATGGAGAGATGGGCAGATGGCTCAGTCCAGTTCTGAGACGACATGCTACCACAAAGACCATTCCTCCACGCCGCCGACCTGCTTCAGGGGAAGAAAAATGCTTTCATTTTCTTTTAAACGCCACAGAAAAATGAAGCAGCAGGACTAAACTGCAATTTGGAAATGGGAAAGATGTGAACCATTGGGACCTGAAAACATTGGTTTTGGATTTTTGGGGACTCTTTTTTTTTTTTCCTCTGTTTTGCCTGGCTTATAAATAACAATATATCATTGGGGAAAAGTGGCTTAAGTGCTACTCCGCTTCAGTGCAAACCACCACTGACCTCGCTGTAATTTGTATCTCTGAAATGTTTCAATAACTGACATATTATGAGGTAGACAAGTGCAATTCTGCAGGGGAGGTTTTGCGAAGCTCACACATGCATTTTTAGTACAGCTGCACACCAGTGATGAATGAACCTTTATTCTTAACCTAATATTGAATTTGGTTGGAGGCCAGAGGCTGGGTCTTCAAGCTTTTCTGCTTAATTAATCAATATAAGAAACTGATCTTCTTTGCCAAACAGGTTTTTCTACCAATATTAACCAGAGGACTTAATAAATATGATCCTGGGTTATTTATTTTTACATTTGTTTGGTTTGTGTGGCATTCCATCTGTCCTCATTTTGCTTGCAAAAATGTCTCATCTATACCTCTGCATGTCTTTTCTCAGCACTTCACTCCAGTATGGTCATTCAACGGACTCTGGCATTTGCATTCCTCTCTTTTAGTTGTTGGTATTTGGCAATGTTGCTGTTACTCTGGTCATAAGTGCACTCCAGTAGGCCTTTTGAACGAAACACATTTTGACGGCACAGCAGGAAAAGCACAGATCTAACAATAAAATTAAAGACGACTAAATTCCATGTAGCTGCTCTGGCCTCAGGGTTTGGGTATTGTTCACTCTGGCTAATTATCACTGTCGCTTAATGAGACACCTGAACAGAACCGAGTCATTGTGACTTGTTTTTCCCTTGTGACAAGTCAAATTGTTGGCTGCAAAACAGGCCCAATTTTACAAATCTGTATTTGACTCATAATTGATCAAATTGAAATCATTCACTTTTACTCTGAAAAAAACTTTAAAATAAAAGCTGTGTATCCCATTTCTAGTTCCAAACACATATTTGATAGAATATTATGCTAGATTTTTATTCTTTTAGTTTCAAATAATACAACTTGACACTGGTTCAAACAACACGAATAAAGCTTGTACTTGTAGTGCTGCTGGTACTTTGTTTCCAATCTCAAAGCATCTTGTCTGTAACTACCAATTTACCTCTTATTGCATGCCTCCTCTGACCTTGTCTACCAGCATCAAAACGTCTTTCTTTCTCCAGTATGCTCTTCACTATGTTTCCATTTCAGCCATTCCATTATCTATACCTGCTTATCCTGACACACAGGGTCACAGGGGGTGCTGGAGCCTATCTCAGCTGTCATTGGGCGAGAGGCAGAGGCGGGGTACACCCTTTACTGGAAGCCAGTCTGACATAGACACATATGTCTGTCTGTCAGGGCTGACATAGATATGATAGACAGACAAACCACTCACACTCACATTCACACCATTTGCAATTTAGAGAGTCGCCAGTTGACCTGCATGTCTTTGGATTGTGGGAGGAAGCTGGAGTACCCAGAGAGAACCCACGCAGGCACAGGGAGAACATGCAAACTCCACACAGAAGGGCCCCTGTCAACCGGTGGGATTGAACCCAGAACCCTCTTGCTATGAGGTGTAGTGGTGTAGTGGTTAGCACTGCCTCCATTTCAGCCAATATCCTCTTATTTTTTTCCATTCATTACATATTTTTCTACCTTTTAATACATTAGACGGTTGTTAGTGTCACATAATCAAGTTAATTTTCAATTGTTTCACATAAATAAAATTAAACAAAGGGAAATCAAAATCCTTAAACATGTCTGATAAATGTGTGTTGTTCTTCAGAGTACCTTTTTTAAAAAACTGGCTCTCTTTATTCTTCAGTGTAATTCCTACAAGTCTGATAAATACAGGCTGTGGTCTTATGTGTGCATTTGTGTCTATTTTTCTACACATCTTCTCTGGCTCAGGTACAGCGCGTCTCGCTTTGATCTGTCTGCATGTCCTGCTGTGTGATGCACAGAGAAACCCCCAACCTGCGGTACAGTAAGTGACTCTACAGATGGCCTCTGCCAACAGAAAGAGCAAAATAACTTCAAACAACAGAGATGGAACAACAGAGGAAGAGAAGACGGAGAGGTAGAAGGAGGTGGGGACAGGACGGGGCTGCAGAGAAAGCAAAAAAAAGACAAAGAAATCTATAATTCCTAACTGCACGCTGGGCTGGAAGACTGAGTGGCTTCTTAAAATTCTCCTTGCATCCCTCTTTTATGTTCAGAAACCGCTGCTACACATCCGTCGAGCACCCCGTTTTCCCTGACGGGCTAACGGCGATATGGGGAGTGAAGGTTTAAAGCAGGTCTGCAGCTAAAGCTAAGTGAGTGAAGGGGTGAGGGGAGTTTGACTGGCTCTGCATGGCTAGACTGGCCGGGCCCCGTGGGAATCCTGCCGTCTCTGCACAATAAAACATGGATAGGCCTGTCAGCACCCGAGATACACTCTGCAGAGATAAGCAAGCACTTTTACATTCCCCCTCCTGTCAGACACACACACTCACGCACACACACACGCACACACACACACGCACTCACACACAGGGCACACATGCAATCCCACCTCATTGTCAGTTTTCCTTTTCTCTGCTGGGCTCTTGAATGCGTGCCCATACATCCTGGAGGTCTTAATGCAGTCATTAAAGCTTTCATGCTGCTCGCTCAACTCGACTCTCTTCCTGTGCAGGGCCTATAAATTGGCCCATGCACACAACCAGCTGAGAAATGGTGTTCAGCTACTGTATAATAAGAGCCATGGGTGTCAAACACTGCTTTATTTTCCTGGATGAACAACCCACGCCGATGTTATTTATCCAGGCCATACCATTTTCTCCATTCAAACAAACTGGGGGAGGTTGGGACATGCGACGGGGCTGTTTAATACCTTTCGCCAAGATAAGAGAAATGGTATGCCCGAGATTAGGGCCAGTAAAATGCCCTCTCGGGTGGTGGGAAAATAGTAAGAAACAGAGGCTGTATGTTGGAGGTGTAACCGATAGCTGTCTGGCTTGTTCAACCCCTGACACAGGAGAAAGTTCAGTCGGGACTTGTTGTGGCATGGCTAATAATGGACAAAATGACAACATCGTTAACATCAGACAGAAGCAGCTTGTGTTTCTATTTTTACCCCGTGGTTTGGATCCGAAATACATTATTCCACCGCCGTACATTTGGAAAATGTGTGTGCATACGTACTGTAAGAGCACATGCCTCCCTGTGTGTGTGTGTGTGTGTGTGTGTACTCTCTCTGAACCCGAGACACGGTTCCCTGCGTGTTCTTTGGAGCAGCGCTGTAAATCAAGCTAGCTCCAGTTCCCTCAGCCAAAGGCCTACATAGGAGCGAACTCATTTATTCAGCGCTGTTTCAACTTGTTACTGCGCTGCACTTTAGCCTGGTTTCCTCCTTTGCTAGCGGCACTGGTCCCTGAATGCACAGTGTTCTTTAAAAATGCATGCCATTAAGCACACAGTCTAGACAACGGAGATAAAACATGGGCATGATTTTGCTGCTGAGGAAGTCAGGAAGCTCTGAGCAGAGGATTTTTGAGAGGGGGGATGATATGCGCTCAAAGTAACAATCATTCCAAGCTGGCTTTGATGTCTCCCTCCCTCTCTTTAGCCTTGTCTTTCTTTATTTTTCTCTTTCCTATTCTCAAGTGTTCGCTAAAGTAAAAGGTCCATTCCAGACTTGGAAACGTTGTCTTTTATTTACTTCATGATAAAAACAGCCGACCGTTTGGTTGGACCTTGTGTCAAGGGGTTAGACTACAACTTGATATTTCTGACAGGGCCGTAGCCAGGATTTTGGAAATACTGAAGTAGAAAGTCCAAATTTCCAAGCAGAACCCCTCCACCTAGGGAACTCATCTTCATGTCTTTTAACCACACTAATTCCTAGAAATATTACTGAGGAGATGACCTTGGTGACCCCAACGGTTCTGTAGCTGTAGCTCTGTTTTCTGACCTCGGCGGAGGCTGACACAGGATTCAGTTTACTTTAGCCAGGAAAAGTGTGCTTAAAATAATGCATTCTTCAACAAAGTATCCTTGAAAGATGTAACAAAAATACAACATTTATTTTCTTTCCCCTACTGGTGAAGACTTGCCAGGCTAAGACAGATCAAACTAAATGGTTTGCTTGTCTTCCACCGGGCGCCTGTCCTCACCAAGTGATAAAACAAAGCTGAACATGAGGACATAAAGTCAGACGTTACATGATTCTGTCGTGTCAGCATGATTGAAATCCTTTTGTTAGTCAGATGAAGAAACAGCTGCAATGGAATAAGTAAAGACTGATGCAGAAAGACAGCAGATAGGGTGGTTGTTTTCCCAAAAAGGAAAATGGAAAAAAAAGTGAGAAATTAGAGAGTGGGCAGACAAGAGAGGTGGATGGAGAGAGGAGAACACAGGCTGAGCAGAGTGGTGACTGGCCACAGCAAATGGACCACATGTAACCTCTGGACTGCTCAACCACACTGTGTGTGTGTGTGTGTGTGTGTGTGTGTGTGTGTGTGTGTGCATGTGTGTGTGTGTGCATGTGTATGTGTGTGCATGTGCCTGTAATAAAAACAGCGCCTAAAGTTCCTGAAAATTTGGCAACATAAAGACACATGCCTCATAACCCACAATCAACTGTACACAAATAAAAGCCATGACCACACACACACACACACAGCAGCACTTACTATGCAGGGCAGGGCTGTGTGTTGCAGAGATGGGAGCCCAGTGTCGGTCTGGTGTGGGGATTACACATAGTGGAGTTGACCTGAACCTTCTGGTCCTGCAAACAGATAGCCTTGGTGGAGATACGACCTGAAAAGCAGCAAGAGACAAACAGAGCGATAACAAGGAGAGAGTTGATATAGTTACAGACAATTTGACAACTACCTACCTGTAACATGGAAATCTGAGATGAAAGTGGAGCTACATGGACCACAGTCAGAACACACACAAACTCTCACACAAACACACACACTAGGCTCTCAAGTGAACCACAGGTTACTGTGAGTCTTTTGGGTCCAACAGAGTCTGAACTTCTCAGTTGACAACCTGGAATACAGGAATTGCACACAGTTGTACAGGCACAACACACAGACACACATGCACATAGAGTGTGACCCATCACAATGGCACACATAAATACAGGCATATTTCTACTTCGTTAACTCTCTTTGAAATTCTCAGTAAAAATTCTTTAAAAATGTCTATATTCCTTACTGCTTTCAAAAAAATGTATGCCTGTTAGTTTGCTGTAACAACAGTAATTGTTGAAACAACAGGTACATACAGTTTTCCACTATAAATGTAATTAAAAGCAGAATTGTAAAGCCTGTCAGAAATGTACTTTATAGTTTAACTACCATGTTTTTTGTAATTGTGGCTTTTTTATTCAAAATCAGTTGAAAACTCGATGAAAACATGATGATTTTAATTATGAATAGACCTTTTGCCTTGATAAACGACGCATTGCTGCAATGAACATTAATGGCCAGTGTGGTTCTCCCAGTTTCATCAAACAAACATCTACAGGCCTACATACAAACACATACAGTCTCACCTCCAGCACAGGGAGCAGAGCAGTCCGAGCGCACCACGCCCCAGCTGTAGTCGGGTTTCCTCTCAGTGCGAGGTAGGGTGTATTCCCACAATACACCCGGGTTCTTTCCCTGCAGAAGGATCTGTCCGGCGAGAACACAGTCAGTCAGAAAGGTGTCACATGTGTGAGTACAGTTTGTCTTTTAACCTTTATTCATCCAGGGAGAGCACACTGAGCTTCACTCTGCTTCACATCGACATCAGGTTTTCAAATCTTCACATTAATCTGGGACTCATTCAATATAACCACTGCTGCTCAGGGGCGTTCAATCCAGCAACCTTCCTCTCCCAAACTTACAAATACCAGTCATGTAAGGAACATCAAGTATAATACACAATACAATCTTCTCAGCTGTCAGATGCAACCAATAATTATTTTCACTACTGATGAATTGTCACTTTACTTATTCTTGATTAGACTGTAACATGACATCTTCAAATTGCTTATTTTGACTGAACATTTCAAAAAATTGAAAATTCGAATTACATTGCAGACATACTGAACAATAAAACAACAAATCTTCTTATTTGAGAGGCTGTTAATGGCAATAAATAATCAATTAATCATTTTACCATGGATTCCCCCATTTCTGGACCTAATGGCGTACTATAATACCAAACACATCACAGTAAATAACAACACAAAATCCACCTATGTACAGTCTGATGTATGCCCTCACCCAGTCTGTAATAAACACATCACAGTATTTTCTTCTGTACTGGTAAAACTCCAATAATATGCACAGTATGACCTGCACCATATAAACAAAAGGCTGAATGGCAGAGAAGAGCAGAAACAAATAAGCCATCTGTTATGGATTCCTCTTTAAGAGACTAAAGGTAAGGCCGCTGACAACGTGGCGGCCTCCTTCAGCCATTTAATTCCCACTGAGGCTCTACAAACATTAACATTAAGGAGCGCTTTGTTCCCTCTCTAGTTCAAACTGGCTGACCACACTATTATAAGGTCATTTTGTTTGGACAGTGTAGTGTACATATGAGGGACAATTTCCACTTTCTTTCTAGAGTTAGCTCCTTTTTTGTTACCACATCCTTTATACTGGCGGGTGATTCTGAGTTACCTTTTTCTGTGCGGGAGATTTATTTGGACATTCAAGTCAAGCAGAGACTAACGGATGAATGAAAGCAGACATACCCATTACAGGAGAAGCATCGGGCTATCATTAAAGCAACCCCACAAGGATTCGCTGCCATTGTGAAGAATTCTCAAGTCATTTTAAACCATTTCAAAACACTGCACTGGATGGTGTTTGGGAAAGTCATGTCTCTTTTAAAGCCCACCTCAGTTTAGTTCAGTTTGGGTGTGTATTACTCGTCAATCCATTTGGCAAATTGTATCAGGTCCAACTGTCAGCAGCCTTTTCCAGTGCCTGACAAACATATCACGTCTATCAGCATCTGCAATAATGAGCTCTGACAAGTGTATTTTCTTTGGGGTATATCCTAAAGTACGAAGAATCCACCCTTCGACCATCCAACTCAGAAAGCCAAGCACCTCCTGGGTCCGATCCACATTCAACAGTCCCGGGGCTCCTTCACAGACTGGGCCGATCACCTTCTGCTGCACGTTAACTGTTCCATGTGTACTGTCGGCCCAGCTCCAGACAAGGAGGGCAGAAGGAGAGATGTTTGTGTGGAGAGTACCAAGGAGCTGTCTAATGCCGGGCAAACTGATCTGCATAGATATAGTGTATGCAGACTCCTGAACAGCTCTGAGGACAAACCAATATGGCACCGTGTCAGCAAATGAAGATCCTGCGACAGAGGCAGGCACATTCACATGCTTCTGTTGCATGTTTTCTGTACGGTCGTCGCTGAAAACTCAGCAAAAGCTTCAGTTTAATCGTGCTGAATAAGGCTAAAAACCTGTGGTGCATATTATTCAGCTGTGATAAGAGGATTTTATATAACTCTGAAACCAAGTGCAGAAACAGAGTGTGCTTGGATTTTGCTCACACCACCGATCACTGACACTGGAACCAAAGTTTTTGTATTTCACATCAAGCACATAAAGAGCTATCTTCTAGAGTCCACTATTAGTTGCTACTGGCTGTCCTGATCCCATCATAGTCAGTGCTTTGATCCACTGTCTCATAAACAAATTTAAGCTTAAACCACAAGTTCCTGTCTGATGTGACCTCTGGATTTTTTCATTCAGAGTCCTACAGAGCTGTTTCTCTTCCCCTCAACCACACTGTCACCATGTTTTTGGCCACCAGCAGCACAAGTCAAACCAAAGTTTATCATTTGCACACTCACCGTCTTGTATTGTGCTCTCTTTAAACTTGAAGACGTCTGGCCTAAAATGATGAAACTGTGGGCCTGGCCGGCGACACTTTAACACCCACAGTTTCTTTGCTTATTCTACCCATCCCAACCAAACCCAAACCCACTGCCATGAAACAACTGCCACCACTAACCACACTGGGACTTTGTGCTTAGTCAAGCAAACTGACTCTCACCAACATCCCTGTTCCTTCTCCAAAAAAAACACCAATGATGTGAACCAGCAGCTATTAAAACGACACTCAACAGGATTTCTTATAAATAATCCTGTTCAAAGAGCTACAGCGCTGACATTGTCTGACGGGAGAGACTAATTCAAACAATAATTTCAGACATATCCAAACCTGTCTCCTCTCTGGGACAACTGCAGCCAAAGCTCATCCCCTGACTGACAACTAAACACCCAGACCAACAAGAACAAAGAAAGGTATCTGACCTACGTTTTTTGCAAACTACAATCCCACAACCAGAACTCACACAGCTTTTGTGAACTCTTTGGTAGTCAAAGAAACTAACAGCAGCAAAATACTGCCTTTATTTTAAAGGCAACCTATAAATCAAATAAGGCTCAACAGCCAGCAAATGAATTAATCGGTCAGTGGGTTTACATGAAATTGACCCATCTGATTAAAACCCCACTTTTGGCTGCACCCTGATTTCATAAACTTTCATACAAAAGTTCAAGTTAAACACCATAATAGTTTGCATAGCTAGAGTTTTGCTGGGGAATCCAAACAGCATGGACACACCTGAGCTGAGGATTGGGACGAGGTAGCTGGTCTTTCTTCATTCTATATCACCATTTCAAAAGTTGTTTTAATCGATATCATCACTGTTCTTTAAAGTAAAAGTTACAATGTTACAATACACAGATACAGGCTATGGCCACCAGTTCTAATTGAAGAAGTCTGATAAAATCAGATCATTTCAAAAAGTCCAGTTCAAATCATTTAGATTTTTATTTAGCAGGTACAGACACACAAGTAGTAAGAAATCTGCTCCACTACTCACCACCCTGCCAGTTCAAATACACTACCAAAAAATACTGACTTAAATAGACTTAAAAATGTGCCAAAACAGGTACAAAAATACATGAAGTGAAAGTTAATTCTTGGGTGATCAAACTTGCAAATGGAGGAAATTAAAGCAAAATATGTATTAAAATGTTTTGACATGACAGTGAAACCTCGTCCCCTTTTCTCTGGATCTAAGTTGGAGAAATGTTCATTAATAGTGAATGTTTGCACCCTCGGGATGAGATTTATTTTATAATATCGCTACAAATGTCATCTTATGTTTTCTCGGTTTAAAAGTCACATATATTTGGCTAATTCGGGATGAGGTGCCTTTCAATTTTACACTGTGCTTGATGTCTATCTGCAGCTCAGCAACAGACCGCAGAGTGTCTTGGTTTTCACAACCCAACCACCACAGCGCTCATCAAGTCGGATGAGATGATGATGAATTAGATTGTGGCGGACACAGATATCAATCCCACTTGTGGACAGTGACAGTAACAGTGCTTTGCCCTGGACTGGTATGACCTCGCCTCGCCATGCCACAAGAATTTCGATTCAGGGGGAATAAACCCTCTTGGTATCCACTGAGACCTCAGCCATATGTTATGTCTGTTCCCCCTCCCTTTCCTTCCTCCCCCCTTCCAGCTCAGCAGCTGTGCAGATGTGAACACCTTGTCACAGTTTACGCTCACACTCTACAACATTTGTTTTTCTTCGAGTGTTTCAAGCTGAGTAAGGGTCTGGGAGTGATCGGCGCGTATATCCTCCCCTGTGTACTCTCAGTCTTTCTGTGACGGCGCCAGTTAAGCAGAACGTGTGAAACAGATGAGGATCAGCATTTTAAGAAAAAAAATGTACTCGCTTTCCATCATTTGGCTCTTTTCATTTGCAGTTAAAGTCCCTGTGCCCTGACCTTAACTTCTCACTTCCAAAGAGTTCAATTGCAGAATTCTTAATCTTTTAATCTCACTCTCCCCCCTCTCTCTATCCTTCGCTCTCTATCAACCTCTTTCTCCTTTTTGTAATTACAGGACATACTTATAGAGATTATGCTCGTGTCATCTGCAGATCAGCAGCATGCTACTGCTGAGAGCTCTGCTGGACAGATGTATGAAAGAGACACATGGGCAAGCAGGAGGAGCACAGATAGACTTGACAAATTCCCCTCTTTAAAGAATATTTAGGGGTTAATATATCTAGCATCTTGGGTAATTGTTGTGATAACACTGTACTCCCCAACCTAAGTGGTAGTAACATTGTTACCATGAAGTATGACAAGAAACACAATTGGTCTGCTAGGCTAAAAGTTAAACAGCAGTTGAGCTCAATAATCTAAACCATTTTTTGTAGAAGTAAAACCAACAGGAATAAAGGCCAAAGCACAAGGACACTAATGCTGATACGTCCATTCATTTCCATGTAGTACACTGTGTACAATGTACTTTCTTGCAGAGTGTGTGGATTTATACATGGTAGTATTGTCTCAGACTGAACACATGCACTACACTGGGAATGACAATCGGAACATTCAAACGATGCCTCTTCTTTATTTTAATGTAAGCACGTGGGAGCATTACAACCAATATTTTATGGTGATCTGACAGCTTGTTTACTCACATGACTTCAATTCAGTTTTATTAAAAATACATTAAAACAAATTTTCCTTTACTTTTACTTGCCAGCGCAGTGTCCTGCAGCAATAGCTACTGCTGAAGCTTCCTCGGCCGCCATTTTCTTAGTTTCGTGGAATTTTCACGTATCCATAGTTCCATTATCAACTTTTGACCATTACGAGTACACCATCCACGTACTCACAGTCCACAAAGTTTTGCCGTAATTAGAAATATAAATACCCTTGCGTACTCAAAAAAGCAATGTCATTAGTTTTACAGGCATTTTGTCATAAACCAAAGTTTTGTGGGAACCATAATTATCTATAAAAAATGTGCTCATCCATCCAGTAAATGTTGAAATACTTCTTTGCATAAGTGAAAATTTTGACCTGTTCGTGGCTCTATAGGAAATGATTCATCATCAAGATTTATCCCCTGGGCACCATGAATGTCTGTACAAAATTGCACAGCAATCCAAGCAAAAGTTGTTGAGATATTTCATCCCAGACCAAAGTGCTGGACCAAGCGACAGGCCTACAGATTTATTGTTTTAAAAAATCCTGAATTATCCCTGAATATCATCATGTTCAGTGAAAGCAAGATTGCGGCATTGCAGCATGTGAAAAAAAATACTGAAGCAGAGATTATTTGAAAAGTTGCAAAGAAAGAATCACCAAAATTACCCTGGAACCTCTTCTGGGAATGACAATATTAGATTGTTTTTACTAGACTGCATCTCTGTGAAAATTCATCATGCAGAAGGAAACAATGGGCTGTTCAAGTGCCAACGACAGCAGCCACTCCACTAAACTGCCCACAAACAGAAGTCTCTTTTCTAAAATAGCTACAAAAACACTCAGACATTTCCTGATGGCCAAACAAGTGACCAGCCAAGAACTTTGGAAATATCACAGTGGTATTCCTGCTGGATTCACAAGCCAATCATTCCTGCTTTAACCACAGTATTTCAGTAGCCCAAGGGAATGAGCGGAGACCTACTTTTACATGACTATCACTTCACCCATGGTGGTGGGGGGAAAAAAGTGTCTGCTCTTCACCTGGTTTCCACTTCTGTTTCCACGGCTAGGGTTCAGAGTTCAAAAGAAAATAAATGCTTTCGCTGACAATGTTATGTGTGAGGAACATCCCACACGTCCCACCACCATTAACTTAAACCTACAGAGTCGTAAGGATAATGACTCGGCCACAGCCGAATATTAGTTTTGCTCTCGGGAGGAAACGTCTGTCCAGCATCACATTCTGCTGCCTCAGGACGGGTGAAGACTCACCCTCCCCTCGCAGCTCTGGTTTTTAACACAGTGCTGATTACAAACGTGGGGCAAAAATAAAGTATCACCAGCTCATAAATCACCTCCTATACCATACGGAACATCTCACTCTGAGCAACCATCTGATTTTTTACTTCTCATCCCTGCCTAAAGGGCAGTTTACTCGGATTTTACTCGCTCTGTTAGCCTCGAATCACATGGCTGCAACAAAGCACTTTTGAGGTCAGTGGCCATAGTGGACATATGCACAGCTTTGAGTGTAAACACGTGACCGTGTTTACACCGAAGCCAGCAGTACCAAGCACTGTACGGCATATTAACAAGAGGCATGCTTCTGCCATGTGAGACTGAGCTGAATAGTGAAAGCGGCACAAAGGGTGATTTAGACTAATTGAGCCACATCTCCCTCTTTCTGATATCTGTCTTTCTGATTATGCTCCTTGTCATTCTGTTGGTGCTTAAAGGATCAGTTCAACAAAACAACACAAAACATACTGTCTCACTTATAAAGCGAGGCATAACGCTGCTTCCACTTCCATTTTACTTTTCAATACTAACGGTTTCAGAAACAGTATTCAAATTACGCCAGATAATCCAGCTTTCAGTGAGCCTATTTTTAACCGAAGAGCGCCTTGAACATTCTGTTATCATGTTATATGTTGTCAGTCTGAATCTGAGCTGTAACGTAACCAAACTGTGTGCTAATAAAATTATATCAAAATTCACCTCAGCTTGTTTGAACGCATAATTTGAAGAGCAACATCAGCGAAGACCTAGTCCCTATGATAATCGCTGACAGTGTGTTCTCGTGAACCAACCATTTAAACAGCTGGCTTTGATTTGAATTAATCCCAGATATGTTATGAACCTTTTATGTCTTCTACTTTTTACCCTCATATTCTCTTTCTTTCCCTCACAAAGAGGGCAGCGCTGCATGGGACAGGCTGTTTGAATGTCCCCTAAAGTTGTAGATTTTCCGTTTAAAAGCCTTCCATACAACCAACCCATCCTCAGATCATCCCTGACATAACCAATCACCAAACACAATTAATCCCCCACATAAGCACTGCGGACGGCTGCAGCCACCCCTGTTCTCCCTACCACCCAAACCTCTTTTTTCAGCTAAGCCTATTCATATCCAGACATAGAAAAAGAGGCGCAGCAGCTCTGCCAGGGACCCTGTCACTGTCAATTGCCACAAACGGACATCACCCGGTAGTGGCGGCTTACTTCAAACACCAGCGTCTCATTAGTAGGTCCAGCAGCATACAGGCTCTCCGGCTTGTTGAAAGAGCGCTGGTAGTCGAACACGGTCCCACCAAAGTGGAACTTCCCGGGCCAGTCCACAGTCCAGTCCCCGGTCAGGTAGTACTTCCTCTTCAGGGAGCGGACAGCCAGGTAGCTGGTGGAGATCTCCACTTCCTGAACACGAATGCTTCGTGCCCCAGCTGGGACTGTTACCATGGAGTAATACTCTGGGTGAAAAAGGAGAAGGAAGGAAAGTCAAGACTGAATCAGGCTTAGATATTTATTTATTGCTGTTCTCTTATTCTTGTGTCGTGTTTTGTTACACAATCCTGCCACCCATGCATGCACACACCATCATCCCTGCTTCACCTCGTAATGCACTCAGCTGTATCTCTGGTCTGTGTGTGTCAGTGCTCATGGATGAAGTGAATCAGTCCATTTTGAAGTGAGATTACATGAATGTGTCTGCATGTTTTTTTCTCTTGTGTCCCTGTTGGTCCGGTTAAGTATCCCTTTGTCTTCCCAAAAGACCAAGTTTATGCTAACATGTATGGACTACAAGCAAAGACAAAGATGAGCTTACCATTAGCCCTGTGTTGAAGGGTGTATTGGCCCTTAAAGAACTTGCAAGTAGAGTTGTCTCCTTTACAGACTCCACAGGCATCCACAGAGGTCTTGGAGCCCAGAATCCGGTCACAGCCCACTGCCTGTACACACACACACAGTCACATGTGCATTTTACTGCAGCATTTAATATGTTGAGGTATATTGCTGGGACACACAAGATTCACTGAAAAAAAAAGGTTTTCTTGCATCCTTCCAGCAATAAGATGACATAATCGCAAGAACAACTTTTTACAGGACTGTGATTATGGAATCAATTAGACAGGCTTTAAATAAATCCCCAGTTTAAGCAAAATATATCCCTTTTTTGGAAGCGAAACTGAAAGCGTGAGCACCTGTGATGTCCATTGTAATCATATTTTGGACTGCAGTAAAATAAGTACAGTCAGTCATGGAATTGGCTCTCTAAGAATTAGCAAACATCTGAACTTTTTCTAACATTTGCCTTCTTTTTGAAGCAGGTGTTGCAACTGCCTGGTCATCCACCCAAAACTGCACCGTGCAACTGGATTCTGACACTAACTTATATGTGCCTCTCCTACAATTTCCTGACAGTCAAGTACAAAAAGCTTTTGCTATGTATGGTCATATCTCACGTAATGTTTTTCTACTAGTGCCATAGGAGAAAAATGTCTTAGAGTATAGTTTTCAATAATATGCATATAGTCAAGTCAAATCAATTTTATTTATATAGCCTAATATTACCTCTGTCCTTAGATCCTTTAACAGTAAAGAAAAATAGAAGAACCCTCAAGAAGAGCAACAGAGGAATGATCCCTCTCTCAGGACCAACAGATATAAAATAAATGCTGTGTTTACAGAATAAATCAACAACAAAATCACAGTGTATACAATTATGATGCCAAAAGTGTAGATTGTGGAACAAAAATGAGGAGTATGGATCTTGGGTGACACTGAGAAACTTCAGGGTTTGCCAAAATAGGTAGGACCTGATCCACATATCCATGTACCTCACACACTCCATCGATGCAGACATTTCCTTTGTGGTCGGAGCAGGAGGTGCCGTCTTTCACCTTGCTGGACATGGCGAAGAAGAAGTCAAAGTCTTCTGCAATGCAGTACAGCTTACAGATGTCTTCATCTGTAGACAGAACATAAAGTAGGTACAGAGTGGTATCAATAAAAAAAGGTGCAATTCCACTGATTCACCAAAGTTCTTCTATGACCTGACTTATTTGATGTTACTATGGCTACTGTGCTTCAACCTGTTGCACATACAGTATGTACATCTCCTCCTGAGACTGAATTGTAAAGAACGAGGACTGACTATGAATGCACCCAGGGGTATTCATGTGGGGCTACAGGTTTATTTTGCAGTTCAGATCAGTTATCACAGACAAGTCTCTACAGCCGTCTTTGATTAAAATAAATGATGGTGAAGGTGACTTGGCCCAAGGTTCCAGAAGGCAGTTCAGAATCTGTTCCTCTCTACATCACCTCCCATTCATCAACAGCTTAAACAGGTCTGGGACGGCGGCCAAACACACGGCTCTCCTTCATTGCACTCTCTCTCTCTCTTTCTCCCTCGCTCTGTGTAACAAAGCTGGCCCGTAGGCTTCCTTTTTAAATCTATCCCCACTGTGTCAGAGAGTGCAGGTGGCTACATGTTTCCCATGTCTCCAATGCACATTACACAGAGTGATAGTGTCCTCCAGCTTTTTGGCCTAATCATTGCAGCGGTAAATAGACGTTGGCATTACAGAGACACTTTATAAAAGAGATTTTGACTAACAGAATACAGAATGTAAAAGACATTCAGAGGTTAAACAAGAAAAAGCTTGCCCTGAGCAATCTGCAATTCTCTGTGTATTTAGCGGCAGTGTGTTCAATGAACAATGACATTTCTTTTCTTGTGCATTTTGTGCCAAGACTACAGTAAATAGTGGGATGTCTTCATAATCCTTGGAAAGCACTGTGCACTTTTAAGACAGAGAGTCTCTTAGTTCACCAAAAAGATACAAAATATGTGTAAATATTCCTCAACTCTCAAGGTATGCAAGCAAAAGACATCCAAAACATCCTCAAAGTAAATTGTACTGACACAGGACTGAACAGACTTTTTACTTGTTGGGTCTTCTATCAACTGATCACATTACCGTCTACTTTGGTGTAGGGCTTCCACTTGTAGTACCAGCCTCTGAAGGGCTTGCTGTTGTACTCGGCGCACTGCTGGGCTCGGAAGTCCACAGCGTTAAGGGGGCACGGCCGAGTGTTACACAGCTGGTTGAGACGGCTGGAGCCTGAGCAAAATCTACCGTTGTTCTGTGGCCTAGATGGATAACATGACGAGAGAGACACACAAAAAAAACATGTAATAATCTGAAATATCCTGCTTGTTTTATTACCCCATGTTAACCAGTGTATCAGTAAGTCAGCCAGTCATTCTGTAAAAATCCTTACAGCATATCAGGGAACAAGACCCACAGTGCACACAGGGCTTTGCTTGTGCCTGTACTCATTACTACACACACACTTCATGCAGTTCTAATATGAAGATACATGTGTCCTTAAAGGTACGCTGTGTAGGTTTTGACGTCCAATCTCTGAGCCATATTTTAGGTGTGTGTCTTCATTTTGTATATATGTGGGCTTCTACTTGTAGGAGATGTATGGAGGCTGTATGGGGTTTAATACGCTGGAGTGTTTGTTTATAAGCTAAAAAGGTGCTTAACATATGTCGAACAAAAACAAAATATTAATTAGAAGTTAATAAATAGACACACATACATAGTACTGGTTAAAAAGGTGCCCAAAATTCAAAAGAAATATGATTTTCTTGGTTCAAAAAGCATAACAGAGAGTCCTCAAACACTTCCAAAGTACAATTAGAACATTTGCTAATGTTTAATAAGGAAAAAATGGCATTCAGGATGTCTGTGGGACCTCAAAGATACAGACATTTCATTTTGGGGAGAAATACTGAATGTAAAATGAACCTTTGTTTGTTTATAAGAAAACTGAACAGGGCTGCTGTAAGGCTTCACCAAGCGACTTTGCACACCTGCATCTCTCAGTGTGACAGATAAGCCCACAGAATGTCTTTTAGCACATAATAAAATCAAAGATATTATCATTCAAGACTTTCTCTGTTCGATTTTCTTTCACCTGTGACCAAAGTGATGTTGTAATTCATCATAATGACACAGCCTTATCTGTCATTGATCAAAAGTGTGAATTAAAGTTTTGAAGCAAAAAGATTAAAGTTTATTTTGGCTTAGAATAGGACTGTCAAAGAGAAGTAAGCGTATCGTGTCAGGTGTTTCCACGCCATACCACATCAACGCTTCTTTGGCCAAAAAGATGAAAGATCCGAGGCACACTTCTGACAAAATGTCAAAAAAAAAAAAAACTTTATTCACATGGCTATTCATGGTGAAATTGTAAAAACATCCACATCCACATGGGAATAGCTGGTGCCTGAACATAAGCAGGTACCGGAGTTTTAATATGCCATTAAAATGATAAAAGCAATCACCACTTGTTAGACAAGCAGAGTCTTGACGTTTAGTAAACATTGGGATGCCATGTTTGATTTCCCAGGCTTTTCAAACTCATGCCAGGCATTCCAACACAACCACCAGCAGAAGAAATTGAGTGTAGCTGTTTACCAAGTGGTCTGCATCCACACACACACACACACACAGGGGGACCCATGCTGATCAAACATGTCTAATAAAAACAAGTTGCTAAGTGCTCCAACGCAATGAAATGCTCTGGAAAAGGTACTGAGAAAGTGCCTAATAGAAACAGTAAACACTTGGAGGAGAGTGCAACTAGAGGCATATTTTTTCTTTTGAATTTCCTTCACCGGTGCAGCGGCAATGAAAACGTCCACATGAAACTAAATGCCCGCAACAATCTGAGGCACAAACGCATGTTGCTCCGTTGCATTTCCTTTAACTCCAACCGCTTATCCCCTCCACTCAGACCTGGACTCAATCAAACAGCGACTGAGCTGCCAAGAGTGACGAAGCTCCATTCAAGGTGTGCGTGTATGTGTGTAAATCTGCTCTGTGCCGATCTGTCTTCCCTTGGCAAAGTGGGTGGTGGAGGGGGGGTTGGCACAGGTTTCTGTAGGCCCGATCCTATTAAGACTTAGTGGCAGACAAACGCAGCCCATATGGTAATGTGCTCACGGCAGGCCAGCGGGGGACTACGCCGTACGCTCCGTCAGTCAAGGCCTTCTGACCAGAGGCGAGGGCGGAAGAGGGACGGTTTACTTCAGAAGGGAGCTGAATGCAATTCGTGTATTATGGATAAGTCTGGCCCTGAGTTTCACAGCACTCCTGGTGTCTCTTTCCCTTTTCTTCTTTGTCTTCTCTACTCCACTCCCAGCAGCAGATCATCCAGTATCACTGCTAGGGCTGCACCTGATTATTTTTTTATCGATTAATCTAACTATTCTTTTTTCGATTAGTCGTTTTTGGTTAGAATTAAAATAAAAATTGAAAACTTGTCTTATTAGTATTCAATTCAATGATTTATTCAATCATCTCTTGAAATCAAACAAAATTAACAAGAGTTGTGCAACAGTGCATTTTTATCAGTGCTTTTTTACATTCACAAAGCATTTTAACGTAATTATCATGCGACGCGCTGATCACTGATGCATAATTATGCAGTCGATTACATCGACGAATCGCCCCAGCCCTAATCACTGCAACTGTAAATCTACTCAACAAGACAGAGAGCAGATATGACAAGTTTTCAGTTTATGTTTCAGCCATTCGTCTCCCGTCACTACACCCCGACTCCGACGCAAGACCCACAGGATCCTTAAGGATGCTTAAATGTCCCGGGAGCCCGGTAAATCCGCCCGGTGACAGAAGCTCAGACTGAACTCCTGTAGGTCAGAGGTCATCGTGTCTAGTCTTGTCTTCTTCTCAAGACACCTGAGCCCTCCTTTCCCCTCTCACGACTTCCCACATCGATGCACATTCGGCCGCTCTGCTCTGCTAACCACCGTAAGACACCTTTACAAGTCTGCCAGGAGGCCACGCCAAATGCGTCTCTATCCAAACACCACCGGCCCCCTCGCCGTACACCCCCACTCCCTTTAAATCGAGTGTGTGACAAAATGTGCTCCCTACAAAACCAGGTCAGGATCATGAACCTAATCTCCTAGGCTTGTTGGTGAGGATTAGGCTGACTGTGTTTGATCTGGCAGGTGGTCTAAGGGGAATGGAGGAGCGAGGAGGGAGGTGAAGGGAGGGAGGGAAGGAGAGAAGATTCATTTTCCATCTTGGAGCAACCCTGAAAGGGGAAGGCCTTAATCGGCTGATCCCTTAGAACTGTTTTACAAGACTTAGCAAAAGATACATGTTGGCCTCATAAAAATGATGAGTTTGTGCAGAACCGAATGAAAAACTGCTCCTGCTGAGTGAAGAGTTTGTGGTGGGGCAGAGGTGACAATGTACAAAAAGCTGTCATATCTGTATGGTCAACTTCCAAACAAGAAAGGATTTTAGCAGATTTGGGATAAACATTTAGATATGAATGAATATACATGTAATTTATGCATATAGGTACCCTGCAAGTGATACGAATCTGTATGTTTTAAAAGTGTCAGTTATCTTTGAGGAGGACGGCTCAGACTGTCCAGACAGTTCAGTTTAGGGGTGAAGATAATATTAAAGACAAGCAGCAAGATTCAGGCTAATCCTTCCTGTTTTGTTCAGATTAAGATCAGACGGGCCCTGGCAAAAATAATCGCAGATTACTGGGGACAAACACAATCTGAATGTCATGAGTCATGGACAAAACGTGACTCAGGGGGATGCGCTGCAGGCGGGACATGGTGTGAGCATGTCTGGGTGGCTGAAATCTTTTCATGGAAATGTGTGTTGTGGTGGTGGGATCGAGGAGGTCGACAGAGGAGATGAGATGCCATATTGAGACATACAGCAGTCTAATTTTACCGTCTTCACATAAAAGTTCCAGGGGATCTGACAACTAGTTGTCCCATTGCATGTGCTTTGATTATGCTATCATGACTTGGCATTATTGGATTTAACGTTTACCACCTTTCCATCCCCCATGCGTCCCACTGACCCCATAACTCACCGTTTAGCAGCATCAAACCATTTTTCAGCAGCTGCTGCTGCAAAGCTCTCTTTAGTGCCACAGGAATGATAAATGAACTTGACAGATAACCTGGTTTAAAGGGCTCTGTGGCCCTTTTTGGTCTGCCAGTCATGGTGTATTATGTGTATCATATGAGGGCCAGTCTGGCTCTGAAAACTTTTTGGTCTTTGATCCCTCATGGGGTTTAGGAGACGAGTCAGCTGTGACGGACTGAACAGCCACATCAGTGTCTGCCCGGCTGTTAAGTCAGCAGTGATGAAGCCGGCAGAGTAAAGAGGACGTCATAGAGTGGTAAAGTGAACATCTGAACAGACTTCTTAATGGGGTAGATATGAAAACTACAAATGGATACATTTTCTCAAGACAATGTACAAATGCTAACAACTAAATATGTGTATTTAAACATTTAACATAGCTGAAATGCTGAAACAATTGAAGTCATATTTGAAGTGGCAGTAACAATCAAGATTCAGTTTAAGTGCAAGTACTGAAACAAGTGTCAACATAAATATAAGCCTTGAGTAAAGCTGATGTAGTAATTGGAGTAAACTGTCTTTAAAAGTTGGAAGCTGCGGGAGATAGAAGAGCTCAGACCTGAAAGGGTTTGACGCGTCAGTTCAAGTGCAATCACTGAAAGCAGGACAAACTCGGATAAAGAACAAGAAATGAAGGCAGTTGAAGTGCCACTTTATGAGTAATCACTGAAAGTATCTGAACTGTCAGTTGAGGAGTAAGAGATAAAAACAGCTGAAATGCCAGTTTCTCCATAACCGCTGACAGCAGCTAAATTCTTCAGTTACAGAGTGGAAAATGAAAGCAGTAGAGATGTCAGTGGAAAGTGGAGGCACTGCAGACAGCTGAGGGGTGTGCAGTGTAAGCAGTCACTGTCTATTTAATTGCACCATGTTGTTTGGTGCGCCAGTTATTTTGTCCTGTGAGGACTCGTGTATTTTATTTACAATATGTAGGTTGGGTAAATGACTATATGAGATTAAAAGTTAAAAGTCTGGAGTCTTTTTGAGAGTTGTGTCACATACGCAGACTCTGCTGCGCTAAAAGACAGCATACAGCAGCAATACTCCTGAGAATTACTGTGTCCCTGGTAACTCCAGTGTTTCCCCTACCACTATATTAGGGGGGCCTCTCACCTGAACTCAAACACACAAAATGGTGAGCAAACATGTAGGATTGGATGTGACATGCCACTATGATCTAACCTGCTATGACTAATTCCTAAATGATGGAAATCATCAACAGCACAAACCACACAGCAGATTCTTTGTGATTAAGTTTGAGATCCGTCCACCAATCAAGGTGGTGCAGTGGCTTTGAAAGTTAGCCATTAGTCATGATCCTTCTTATTGCGGTATGAGTGTCTCGTTACGCCGTCTATGTGAATGTGTCATGCCTGAATATGTGTTCCATGTGGCAATGCTGTTTCCTTTAATTGTTGCACTAATTGGTTGATCCATTGGGATACTAACATTTGTCTCCAAAATAGCATGAAATATGCTAAAATTTAGTTTTAAAAAATTAACTGGTCCTTGTTTTTTAACTAAATATGAAGAGTTTCAAATTCTCAAATTTCTCAAAATTCTCTTTACAGCTGGCAGGAAACACAAACAGGAAAAATATCAGAGGTGCTGTCGAGGAATTTCTGTTGACTTAGTTTCTTGTTGATTGGCTATGACTCCCACAAGGGAAAATATAAACTATGTTAACTGGCACCATCCCCATCATGACTGTTCCCGAGTTACTGTATGGAGGAAATTGCTAGTATAAACACACATTCTTCAAGGTGAAGACTTGAAATTAAAACAACAATATAACTTGCTCAAACATTGCATACAATTGCAACTTAACGCCAGTGTTTACAAGACCTCTGTCGGACTGACTTTGGTCTATAAACTACACATGCTATGCTGTGAAGGCAGCGGAATAAATGAAATGACAGGATTGATCAGGAAATGAATGCTCTCTCTAAATATCCCACTGCAGACATCCTGCTCATCCTGTATTAAATTTAGAGGCCGGAGTTGTGGGGGCTGGCTAACCAACTGCAGACCAAGACAATCAATTAGCTGATCACACCACAGAAACAGGACAACAATAAATCTAATAATCTGCTGTATTAAAGTGTCATAAAGGCGTAAAAACCTCTATAAATCTCACAGGTGCTCTGTGAAAAACAACAAGGGACTGTACATGTTATGAAACACAACATTAAAACTGAGGATCTCTCACGTGTGTGTAATGACATGCACAGAGCCTGCTGCTAACAAAGAGTTGTGCACTGTGGGATCTGGGTCTGCAGAATTATGTAGAATTATGTTTGTGTGAGTGAGCAGCAATGGGGGACAATTGCTGACTGTCTTGGCAGCTTTCGGAGAAAAGAGCATACCATTAGGAGGTTTTACTTCGTCTGGACCATGGGGAGAGATGGTCTGTCTGTCCGGACTGTCAGCCTGACTGATGAGAGCCGTTATCAGGCACGTGTGTATGCATGCATGTACTGTACGTGTGTGCACGACCGTGCTGACAGCTACTTGGCAGACAGCGCTTTCAGGTGTTCAGAAAGGAAGGGCTCTGAGACATGAGGCTTTCAAGAATTGCTTTCTGGCCCAAACTGCAACTTGCATTTTCACTGTAGGAGCAGCTGCATGACAATATGGATCAATTTGTCATGTTTGGCTAGTTAATGGCGTTTAAAAGGAGGAGATGAATTGGATTAATAGAGGATTACGTGAGAGCACATACCTCGGGCTGGTGCAGGAGCGCTCCCTGTACATGACGCCTCCTCCACAAGTTCTGGAGCAGTCGGACCACTGAGACCAGGGTGACCACTGGCCATGGATCGCCCTGGGACCATGCTCCCCATATTTAACACACTGACCCCTCCGACACCACTGGGGAGAAGAGAGAGAGCGAGAGAGAAAGAAATAAAAGAGGAGAAAAAGACACACAGAAATAGCTTTCTTATCGGCGTTCAAGTAATGGACAGTTTCCTGGTTTGGACAAATGCCCAGTACCACACCTGGACACTGAGGCTCTCTGGCTACTCTACAGCCAAAAAACACATACACACACACACACACACACACATATACACATGCACCATGTACCACAGCCAGGCCGATCCAAGCTAAACCACTCACAGACATCACCACCTCTCTCCTTCTAAATATCGTCTTTCAGTATGTGGAAAGGTACGGCCAGTCTGTGTCCAGCTGCGAGAATGACCATCCAAAAATGCTTTTGTAGGTACATGCAGATGTGAACAGCAAAGATGAATGCACAATTAGTAATTGACTTTTAATTAAGTAACAATCCAAATAAAAAACTATTTTGAAATGTCTCCTCTCCCTTTTTAAGTTGCAGGGATTTACTTTGGCTGAGGAAACTCAGTTCTTTCATTTACGTGATGAGTGTGGTTTCGTACAACTTGGCTCTCATATTCACAGCCATTATCTCTATCAGTTATTATAACATCTTATTCACTCAAGCAATTACTGCAATCTGGGAATATCATGACATCACTACCACAAAGCCAGATGTGGCGAGAAATTAGCAGTCAGATGTTAACGCAGGTTGTTATGCTGGTAATAATCTCTCATTACGCAGGAAAAGTGTGCACCTGGATCAAAGCTGAACCCTAACCCAGCAGTCTGTAAACTGTGATGCATGTTTCAACCGACAGTTTGGTGGTAAATTTAAGATCTGCCATCATTTTCTCTTAAATAAGTCTGACCGGTTTGTTTAAAAGGAGTAGTTTAACATTTGGGGAGACGTGCCTGTCCTCTTTCTCGCCAAGCCAAGTGAGATTAGAAGTGTCTGTATGGTTATCTTAGCTTAGCAGAAGGACTGCGGTCCGACTTCAGTTTAGTGATATCACACCATTCCCACATCTCAGCAGTTAACTTGGGAAGTACAATGTTACTCATCAGCGTCTTGTTTTGTTTGCTTGTCCTCTTTGTTATCCATGCTCATTCGTATGCAAAACACCAGCCGCTGTTGGGCACTGTACTTGTCTCTTTATCTCTAATTAGAAATGTATGCAGGGTGTGTAATTAGAGTAGAACTGTCAGGCAGCAGTGACTGGCTGCTGTGACCCTTTGCAGCAACAAGGAGGGCTTTCCTCACCATGTCGGGGCCACAGTTGGTGCCCTCTGCAGCAGGCATGAACTTCGTCTCACACCGGTGGCCTGTGCGGTGACACCACAGCGACTTGCAGATGTCCTGTCAAATACATCAAAAATACACACACACACACACACACACACAGGATGAGATGTCTATCAGATATGCATTTTCTACCTGCACTGGTTTTCTTATGACCGCGGGCTGACGGCTTTTTGGCATCATCTTCCTCCTCTCTTTCTTCTTACTTGACCCGACAGCACCTGCTTCTTGCCAGGACCACCATCACACTGGTCAATAAGCCCCCACCGCCCCAATAACCGGGGATAAGCTTCTCCACAAAGCCTCGGTGTCAAATCTAATCACCGTACTTCTTTAATGAAACAGGCTATAATTGCATGTGTCATCTGACCCAACAATACAGAGACAGAGCGAGCGAGTGAGCACAGAGGGAGAGCCAGGGTCGAAAGACAGGCGGCAGAGTCTGGCAACCCGCCCAACGGCAACATGGCAACGAGGGAGAAACCGGAGAGAAGGGAGGGTAAGAGCAGGAGAGACAGCTCTGCTGTGTGTGTGTGTGTGTGTGTGTGTGTGTTTGGAGTATTTGTCCTCATGGTGATCTATCTGTCTACTTTCTGATGCCAAGCAGGTGCCTGGTTGACAGCCACACCGACACGCAGAAAATTCGGAGACAAACAAAACGGGCTAAACATGTGAAAGGACGAGTCAAATCCACTGTTAATCAACGTGTAATTTACCACCCACTAACTTTCATACAGGTCTAGGAGCTGCAGACGAGAGTATTTGATCTTCTGTTAGGAAAACAGAGCTGGGATTTAGGGATGTCATGAAAGGCCAAGACGATGTCATGTGCACTAATCCGTCATATACACGATTTGGGAATGTCGATTTCCCAGCAATTACAGCCCTGGGGAGGAAATCCCAGAGTATTTTAAACAGCATTTACATGTGAATCAACATTACTGAATGCACATAAAGGCTTATACCAAGACCACAAGACTTCACGGGGGGAGCACAAGGGGAGGTTGGTGATTTCTATTCAAATGATGGAATGCATTTTAATGGGGGGGGTCAAATGTGGGGGGTTCAGGGTTGTTATGCAAAGATCATGGTAATTAATAAAGTGCCAATTTAGCACTGCCTCATTAGCGCTGTAAAGCAGACAATTGCAGCCCCTATATGATCTGGGTGCTCCATCTCATTACTGGAGGCTCTTGGTTTTAGGCAAAGGGGCTCATGGATAATAGTCGATTTAGGATTGTTGGGGGTCTATGTTAAACCGGTACTATTCAAGAGCTGTAGAGTCGGGTCTTTGTGCCTGCACAACACAAGGTTAGATTGATGAACGATTGTAGGAATGATCCTTTCTCCTTTCCTTCTTATTCTTTCCTTAGGGGACAGCATCTTGGTGTGTGTTCATCCCTGAAATGACGTTTCTCAAAAAAGAGACCAAAGAGATGATAACTCTCTGTGGGTTCATCACTAATAGTGAACGATTTTACATACATGATAAGTTGTCATGTGATCAATTGTTGAAAACATTTTTGAAAACAATAAACTTTTTTTTCATCTTTATCAGCTTTAAACCATGAATGCAATGTGTAAACGGAATATCTCACCTTAACAAAATCAAGACTGCACAGTTTGGCCTTTGAGCCAAACTGCCACTTGCACTGAGTGTCTGCATCATACAGCTGCCCAGGAAGCTGTTCGGGGTACTTGTACTGACCGATCTGCTTGGGCTCATCCACCAGACAGGATGCCTGGGCTGTTCTGATGAACACAGCAAACCACCGGTGTCAGTCAGGAAGAGAACAACGATAACTGACTGGCAAAGTTAACCGTGCTTTGTGCAGTTGCGCTTAAGCCATGGAGGCCTACCCAAGGAAGCGGCTGAGGTACTGTCGACTGCACGTGGACCAGAAGAAGACCCCATTGTTCCCAGCCAGGGTCGGTGACATGATGTTGCCTTCTGTCTTGCGACAAGGATTTCCCTCGCCATCATGGATCATCCCAAAACTGGAGAGTGAAACAAAAAGAAACAGGTGACATTAAAGATGTATGCACTGCAGACATTGATTTGCATGTAGTAGAGTTCTTCATTAGAAAAATATGAGGTCTTTTAAGAGAAATAACATGAAAGTTTTCCTTGAGAGGTTTCCTTCAAGCTGATGTCACCGTGTACCAACCTTTTCTATGTTACACTATAATATGAAAATATAGCTTGTGACATGGGGTCATCAGGAAATCTCATGTGCTTGCTGATGCAAGACTTTTTCCTTTACTCATTCATCACTACATCATATGTTTAGTAATTACTTCTTTGTTAATTTGTCAGTGACCAGTTTCAGGCCTGAGTCAACACGTTTCTGGGCATGCCTTCTAGTACACTGACTAAATTCATTAGGACATTGTTAATATCCATATGTTATCACCGGAGCAAAGTAAGTGTTGAGAGCATGCTAGACAGACAGGAGAATTTTACTGCAACGTGAAATATTAAAAAAATCAAATAAAATAAACAGCCTGTGGCTCATTGAAAACTTATAAACACAAACACAGAACTGTGGCCTGAGGTAGTTTCCATTATTCTCACTCTGGGTGACAGAGTGGATGAAGTAGTGCTCTAACGTAATGCTCTGATTGCAGGGTGTATTTGTTTCTTTAAATCAAACCACGTTTGTTTCCTTTATGAATCTTTAATATAGATTCACTGCATCCGCTCACCGCACAGAGCCAATGTAGTGACTGGTATTGTTTACCACTCTAAAATGACACGAAACACGGTTTCATCTGTTTATGGTACAATTTATGTAGCAGCCTGACATCTGTGAATTAGAGAAAGTGTTGTGGTGTCCAGAAACTGTTCCACTTATCAAGTCTGTTGTGATGCGTTTTTTGTTAAACATACTTGTGTCCAGACTCGTGAGCGATGGTGAAAGCCAAGCCCAGTCCTGTATCCTCATTGATGGTACAACTCCTGTACTTGCTGCACATTCCACTGATGGGGGCAAACCCTGCATGGACAAAGAGAGAGAGAGAGAGAGGGATAGAGAGAGAGAAATGGCATTAAAAGACTGCGATTCTTTGTTATCAAAGGTACAACAAGTGTGTCTTAATAGAGTCCTTCCCTCACACCCTGTATGCTGTTATTGGCTGGGGGCTACACACATTATAAACACAAATAAATAAGAAAATCGCAGGGTCTCTGGGACACCACCACACACAGGGATCATTGAGAGGGAATCATTTTGCATGAGACTATATATTCATTACGCCTTAAACTACAGTTACTGATTGTATAAATACATGATTAATGGCACATTCTTTCTCTTGAAACCTCTAACAGATTCAGCAGGCGACAAATGTCTATCATATTTGCATATTGTACACATGTATGTGTTGAGAGCATTAAGCATTAAGAAGAAGATAAGTGATCCTCAACGTGGAATTTATTGTAACTGACAAGCTGATGAAAATATTCAGTTGTGGTCACTGTTTTTTTGTTTTTGTTTTTAATTTTCTGACAGCATTTTTCTCCCAGTGGACCCCCAAACACAAGACCATGTACAGTAGAAACATCCATATGTGGTTGAAGAATGAGCCTGTGACTTAAAGAGCCAGATGCTAAACTTTAACAACACTGGCAGAATTTAGGTCACACATAACTGTTTTACTATTGTCACATTCACAGCCAACACTTCTTGACCCCTGTCTCGGCTCAGTGTTGTGCTGTCTTTTAAATACCCACAGAAGTTACGCATAGCTAATAAATCATTCTAATTTTGAGTCACATTTAAAGTTTTTTTTTCCCACCTCCTGAGTTAATGAGATAAATGGCTGCCCTGAGATTACTGGCAATTAGTGGTGTGAAAGCAATATGATTAAGATATTAGCCAAGATTAGTTGGCGACGCTGATGTTGTTCCAGCTGCCTTTTGTTCTTACGAGCCTTAAGATTTACGCGTAAACCGAAAAATAAGCTCATTCTTCAGTGCAACACTGGCCATGTCAGATGTGGTAAAGAATGTCTCTTGCTCAGCATTTGTAGATTTTTCACCTTGTTTATCCTGATCCAGGTGTTTTACACGTTTGTTGTTTTTCACACAGCCTTCAAAGACAACCGTGGTAGGAAACGTAATGAGCCCCTTTCCCCCAAAATGGCCTGACTGATGTTTGTATTTTTGGCCAAGCTCGAACCTTTGTTACTTGTCATAAACATAATCTCTTTTTTTTCATGTTTCCTGTCTGCATCTACACTGTAACTATCCAAGAAATGCAAAACACTAATAAATCACATATGCTTCGTTTTATGACAGTGTTTATTTCAGTCATTTAAATACTCCAAAAGATGTAGCTTTTGGCCACAGAGATAAATGACTGCCATTCTTCACTTGTAATCTCTTATCTGTCAAAACCTTGCCGTGTTCTTGCCGTGATGTCTGCAATATCCCCTCTACACCTCTCTACATGCCACCCATCTCACAGAACTTTGTCGCTGTACTACATACCATCAACTGCTGCTTCCCACTTGGCCTAAAAAAGCAGGAGGTTAGCTGAGCAGTCTTACCGAGGGTGTCGCAGGGCTCATTCTTCCAGGAACAGATGTCCAGTCCGGTGAGGAGAACAGCGTGGTCATGCCGTTTACCACCTTTCCCCACCAGACCTGACTGCCACTGACAGAAGCTGTTGAGGGACTGGTCAGCATGGTGATTGATGGTCAAGCCCAGCTGGAAGCGGCAAGGGAGAAAAAGAGATACAGAGCGAGAGTGATCGGGTAAAGTAATCAATCACACGTGCTCAGTGCAGAATAAGAGTTGCTTGAAAAACTGTACTCTGAATCCACTCACAGGGTCTTGTTCCAGCAGTAACAAGCTAACCACCACAATGTTGATGTCTGTCCCAATGGTGCCATCTTTAAAAAGACTGGAAACCTGCGAAAGAGTAGAAAACAGAACTAATATAGTAATGTTAGCAGTGATGGTCAAGATTCTTGTGCCCTTACAACAACGTTGATGACAAAATGAAGGAGACTGTTGAAGGCATCAGTGGGAACTTGTGCTGTCGACAATAGTTAAAAATGAATAAGTGATTAACACAATTTTCCTTGGAAATTTTATAAAAACTCTGCTGCATTATATCCATTTAGATTATTGGTGTGTTAGATAGTTTCCATGTGTATTCAAGCTATATATGACATGCAACCCCCTCCTTTCCTTCTCCTCCCTTCGTCCACCCTCACCATATTCATGACGGTGAGGACGTAGGTGGTGACGTTGTCCCTTGCCGTGTTTCTCCAACATCTTCCTGTCCGCCACCACCAGGGTTTCCACGTTCAGGCCCCCCACCCTGTTGGAGTTAATGGGCGATCTCTTTGCCCTGCCCGGCCCTTCTGCCTCAGGTATCGCGAACTCATCGGGCATGATGAAGCGGTCCTCAGCGGGAGGCTTGGGAGCGTCTAGGAGGGCAAAAAGGGAAGGACGGAAGGGAGGAGAGATGGAGAGAGTATGAGGGAGAGAGACAAAGACAGAGAGAGAGAGAGCAGTGAGGGTCAAATGAATGAACTGTCTTTTTCCTGGCTCGTGCCAGATGATAAGAGTACAGACTCTGGTGTTGAAAGGACAGGAAATTCACTCCCCATGCTGCTTCCTACTGCTCACCAGTAGAAGGAAAGATAAAACTGTAAACTAGCCTGTGGGTTGAGTAGCCTCAAGCTGATGGAGCCCTATTACAATGGACACAAAGTACTCAGAAACATTTAATAATCTTCATAATAACTGTGCACATATAAATGGTTTGGTGCAATGGATTTCATGTCACTTGCTCTAAAAATATTTTACACTTGCCTGACAAGACAGATCTGCAGAACTCCCCTTTTAGATGGATTGTCAAATAATGTTTAATCAAAGAGTAATGACACTAATGAGACAAAAGATCAATGACTGGTCAAAGCATGTCTTTGGTTTCAGTATATACAAACCCTTCACATTGTTACTCTGGTAGATGAATGAATGAATGAATTCAGAATAGCAAAGCAACATGACAAATATCCAGTCCTGTTATTGAAATCTTTGAAATTGAAAGATTTTAATTAATGAGTGTGATGGCTTGAAATCCTGGTCCATCTGATTTCTATCACACACTGCTGTCCTGTCACATATGACTTGTAGATATGTAAAACTTAGACGGTGCACTCAATAAACTGACCCCTCAATTCACTGTCACTTCACTTCCTCGACATAAATGAACAATCATCAGATAGTGAAGGAATATAAGGTTCCCTTACATACATTGCTTGCGGCGTCCGCAGAAGTGTTGCCTCTGCAGCTTTCCATGCTGCTGCTGGTGATGATGATGAAGGTACGGGTTGTCAGGTCCGGAGGAACTGGTGTTTGATGGGCTGCTGGATCTTCTGTGCACAATGTGTTCCGCAGAGCGTTTGTAGACTACGTGCGGGTGATGACCCTCAGGGGCGCTGTAGTTATGTTGTGTAGCCAGATGCTGGGGGAGTGGGGCGATCAAATACTCCTCCTGAGACACACGTATCAAACCTGACTGGAAGATATACACAAAGGGCATGGACGAAATTAGTAAAATTATTCCAGATACATTTTACAACAGTTGGTAGTTGACACACATAGTTTCAAACATATTTAGGTCATGAATGAAAGGGGATGTCCCAGGGCTTTGATTGTGTTCAAAATGTGTATCTTTTTGTATATTTTAGTACGAATAATCCTCCCCTGTGTATTCAATTCCTCTGCACCCTGTCCTAACATGGACATGTACATTTGTTTGACAAATGAAGGTACATTATCACCCACACCAAGCAATATAGGAATGAATCAGTCTTCTTGCATCTTCATGCATCTCAGAGAAGCTGCATGACTGTCTTATAGTATCATCTTCTATACTTTTATATGACACCAGTGGTGCAGTGGTGCATCATATATATTTCATATAGATATTTCTTTAATAGGTCTAGTCTATTAACTGTGCTGCCATAATAACACAACAGTCATGACAATCATGCACAAACACTTCCAGATTGGTATTTGATAGCACAAAGCTATCCAGTCTCCACTACCTGGCCTTGACAGAGCCACAATGGAGCTGAAGCAGCTGTTGAGTGACGCCAACAATCCTTCCTATTCTTACCATAAAGCTAACACACATTTCACAGATCAGCCCCACCCACACTTAACCTGCTAACATTAGGCAGATGTGCACATGGCGAGAGCATACAGCTGTTGAGGGGAGGAGAGGTCTTATTTAGTTGGATGACAGAATTGCGTGAAATTGTGATTTTTAGGGAAGGTCTAGCCTTGTTTTTAATTGAATTACCTAAAATCCAAAGCATGTGTCCAACTAGAATGAGTTCAATCCAGTTTAGGGCTTTACTTCAAAACATCACTTACTCTAAGCAGACAACACTGCAGTACTCACTGTTGACATATGAATTACAACATTGGGTTCCTAGCTTTGTTTCCCATGTAATATCTGTCTGGTGTACAGTGCACTTTTCTATCATGAAATCTATTGCGTAATTCTTCATTTTCAATTTATCAAGTCAAGTTTGGAATTAATTAATATTATTGTATAAAAAGTCAAACAAGCATGAGGAATGGTTTAGACGCATTTTTAATAGTAAATCTAAATTCCTTTTCCACTTACTAACCATACATTGTGTTGAGTACTTTGTCAAGTCAAGTTTCATTCAGCTGCATTCCTCTTTTTTGTGTTTTTTCTAACTACAATAACAAACTCACTTCACTACTGCTGAAAAAGGTAAAATGTGCCTTTGTTTGTGCGTTTTGTCCACAGAAGATGTATAAAGCAGCGTTCAGCTTACTATCACACTGTCACAGCAGCAGACCGGCTCAGTGTTTTGGGTCTCTGTTTTAGTCGAGTGGCCTCAGCCGCCCTCTGAACTGAGACACTGAGCTACTGAACCTTAAACATTCCGTCTGACCAGGGAATTCTACCTAATTCACTCCACGACACACCAAACGCTCACAAAGTAGCTGTGCAATTGACACACACACACACACATCCATAAGAGCACACG
This sequence comes from Scortum barcoo, assembly GCA_023238725.1. Lineage (NCBI taxonomy): Eukaryota > Metazoa > Chordata > Actinopteri > Centrarchiformes > Terapontidae > Scortum > Scortum barcoo. The sequence continues at coordinate 15,980,999 of CM041531.1, forward strand.
CTCTCTGAATTTATCCAAAACACACACACGTACACCCATTGACCCAATGACCTTTGAACTTTTTGTGTATGTGTGTGTCATCTACTTCCCCAGCAACCTACTGAAGTGTGTGAGTGTATGTGTGTGGGTCTCTCTCTGTGCCTGTGTGTGTGTGTGTGTGTGTGTGTCTGTGACAGGGCCCTGCTCCTGTTGAGCTGACCCCATTCCCCCCAGACTAGCAGGTGGCAAAATAAACAGGACAAAAGGGAAGCCATGGCGAGGCTCTTGTTGTCAAAACAGTGCCTGGATATGTGGCAGGCTGCCATCATCATCCCCGTCCATCCCTCGAACCATCCTTCCATCCACTTCGCCCTCCATCCATCCCTCCATCCATTCGTCCGTCCGTCTCATCTAACCATCCAGCTGCCAGCACATCTTTCATCTGTCCATAAATCATCTTCTCCTTCCATCAATCTTCCCCGATGCGATGGGGAGCTTTACAGGAAGTCAACTGTCAAACTTTATTATTTTGACTAGATGTAAGGTCCATATGGTCCGGTGGTTGGGTGTTTTGTTCCGCAGTGTCAATGGTTTGATCCCAAGCACATCAATATCTGCCAAAACAACCTTGAGCGAGATACTTCACAGCTACCTGCTCCTGCTGCATCGCACGGAGAGATTCAACGCGCAAACGCAGGGTGGAAAGAAAATTCCCCCCAGGGCCATGAATAAAATATATTAAATCAAAGACCTGAATTAAGAGAGAGAGAGAGCAGGTCCTTGGCAAAAACTGACTACAGCCTCCAAAAATAGATTGGAATTCAAAACAGAGCTCAAGGAGGTCAAAGGAGGCGTCTCCCATCAGCACACACCGCTGTCACCTCTCATTTGCCCATCTTTTCATCTGTCTTTCTGTCTGGCATTTACAACAGACCTGACCTGTAAAAACATACACCTCATCAAATAATCCTCTTTTAAGGGTGAAACGCATTTCTCTCTCTTTTTTTTTGACAGCTCCTTTTTGTCAGACATCAGCGTAGGCGTCAACACCGTGAGATTGAAGGATTTGTAGCTTTTTAAACCTTAATATGAGATTACAGTGTATTTAGATTATTTAGATATTACTGTTTTACAGCACAAATCATCCAATTTGCCACTATACAAAGGTGGTGTAGTTCGTGACTAACACCCAACCTGCCTGGCAGCCACTGCGACAATAACAGGGCCAACTCTCTGACAGTTACTTCATCGACTCCATCCATTACATCTCTCTTTCTCCCTGCTCTCCTTTTTTGTGCTGTGTCACCACATCTGCCAGCTCTCCACTTTCTTTTCCAGCAGTTAGCAGATGGAAGTGTCTGTGATGCTAATGACAGGAAATTAATTCCATCTGCAGGGATGGTAATAATGGTGTGTGTGTGTGCGCGCGCATGTGCATATGCATGTGCGTACAGACTGAATTTTCTCTTGTCAGCATGGGCTGTCTGTTTAAGCGTGACTACCAAAGATGGAACAACTAATAAAATGTAACAGTTACCTCTCAGCCCCAACAAAGCAAAACATCTCCTACTACAGCTCTAAGTTAAACCGCATCAGTGGATCGACACCACAACTCAACCCTCTAAGTGAGATGTAAAGGAGGATGTATGGTTCTGCACCAAGTGGTTAAGGGATGTTACACACACAGTGAAGACATAGAAACCTTCTGCTTGCTGCAGTCCTAGCTCTACGTCACAGTGAATGAACATAAATGCAGCAGTAGTCCGTTATTCATGATGAGAAGAGGCAGACCTTTTCACCATCGCTCCTCTCACAAGTATATGAAAGAATATGATGAAAGCAGTCTCATCACACAGTTCTAGTGCTGCGGTGGTGCTATCGACAGATGAAATCCGTCACTGAACTATGACCCAAAACCGACATCGTACCAGCAGTCTCCAGCAGGATTCCCATCAACCCCTTCCATTAAGTACAAATCTAGCCTAATTCCTGACATTCTCACACATCTGACATCTGTCAGCACTGTCATGAAACTGATTATGTGTTTCGCATGTGTACGTGTCATTTGGACCTTGTGTTTCCCGCTGCCACTGACTTTTTTGGTCACAATTCATTTTCATTGACAAGTTAAATAAGAACCGGTCTCTGGTCTCATCTTGTGGTAATTCATCGTGTAAGATTTCACCAGTTTTACACATCAAGGTCAGCCAACTCATATTTATCAATCTTCATCTTCATTTTTACCAACTTTGTAGAAGTGCAATGCTACATAGTTGGAACATCCCTTTACTTTCAATAAAGGGATGTTCAATACCTGAAAAATAGGCTAATAAATCAGTAGAGGCAGGAATTATAAAAGATGTCAGGTACTGCTAAAATGTAGGTTTTTGTCCCAAAAATATATTTTAGTATTTAGCATCCTGCAGATTCTTTATGTACAGTATCATCCCCTGTGTCAAACTCTGCAAACGACCACTTTCTCGTCTCCTTTGGTGAAAACACGATGCTCAGGTCCTGACTTAGACGTTCAGTCATGTATGATGAAAAAGATGGATGAGCTGTATAGAGTTTCACACAGACACCAGAGAAAGGCCAGCTGCAGCATTGATACAGCAGACCTCTAGTTATGTCCGCACATTAACACTTGTAGGACTTGGCTAGATTAGAGGGACGAACACTCTCTGCTAAACACCACTTTACTTTCCTCCCACGTTTTACATGCAGACTCGCACATTTCTCGGACTCTCACACACCGATTAACACAGCCAGATTACAGGTTGAACCAGGTCACCTCCAATCAGCAACGGCTCTACTTTCCACAAGTAAAAAAGGCTCCCTTAGTACTTTTCCCTTTCCTCAGCTGAAGCAAATACAAACCATTCCAACAAACAGCTCTGTTTCTTTGGCAGCGTAACGGTTTGTGTCAGGGGAGACGGCATCTTTAGCCTGTCTCTGTATAAACTGCAGCCTCTTTTAAGGTTTCCTACCATGATATTATAAGGCAAATGAGTAAGTGCTTACATGTTGTTAAAGACTAGTGCCGAGCGGCGAGAAGCCCCAAGCTGGTGATTACCTCGCTCTAAAGCACATCTGCACTCCAGCTCAGCAGAGAACCACGTGAGCGCAGTGTGCGGCGAGGGGGGAAATCATACAGGAGCAGAGAGGCCCCTCAGGCATCTAACTTATTCAATAGAATCACAATCTGAGTAATTACAGTTTGCTCAAGTGAATTATGTGTCTTTAAAATGGGGTAAGAAATGGGTAGAGAGGAGATGGTAATTTGGGAACTTGGATCAGAAGAAGATGGCGGCACAGTAGACGAGAGCCAAGCAGAAATGACAGGGCATAACATCGGTCAAATTTCTCCTCCTTAAACTTCAAATGACTGTACTTCACAGCGCACAGTATGCAGCAAGCGCTCCAGTAGAGATAGTATGTCTAGATAGCCCACTTCATGTGCGACTGATTAAGATCACAGTGTGTCAATAGCCCGGGGTTTTGCGGTCCTTGTTTAGTCTCACTAATTGTCTTTGAACAACCTACTGACACCATCCGAACACATCTGGGGAACACAGCAGAGGTGGGCACAAACAAAAAGAGAAATGGATGGTCCGGGACGAGTCTTGTGTCAATTGGAGCCTCGGGCACAGTCCCACTCGTTATTCCGCGCGGGCACAGCGGGGAACGGGGGGACTACTCCCACAGCAGCCCATACAAATGGAAATGTCCTCCTTCAAAGTGCTGTTAATTGCGCTCTAACTGGGCTACAGCGCAGCCCTAACACTTTTACTGACTTAGAAATACAGTGCTGCTGTGATGCAAATGGTGTGAAAGTGTCATTTAAATTAACTTAAAGGTTCTGCTGAAATGTGCATAAAAGTGTTGCAGTTTGTGCAACAATAAGCTTTCCATTTTCCAGCGACGGGGCTGGAGAGGTGGAGTTTACAGAAATGGGAAGTCTGTTATCTCTACATATCTGCCTGTCACACCCTCACACCCAGAGGAGCTGAATGAATGGGAGGTTGTAAAGGAAGCAAAAAGATTCACCTGCTGGAAAAAGGAAATACAGTTTCTGTCGCTACTGCAGGCCATCGTGTCGTCAAGTAAGCACGACCCATACTCAGAATGGCTTCAATGAGGAGTTTAAGACCCAGGTTCAAAAATATCACAATTTCCCTTTGAGCTGGCTGTGGCTGTCTTCTTTTAAGCACTTTTCTGACTGTATGAAAGAGGCAAGAAGCTTTTTCAGGTGCACCCACTTTTTTCACTTTAACCACTTTAACCAGACCATAAGCTAACTCTTTTTTGTTCTTTTGCACTATTACCATATATATTTGCACTGACTGTAATTTGCCATGTCTATTTATTACCATGTCTTATTTATTCTTCTAGTTTGACTGCATTCATTTTGTTTATTTTTGTTGTGGTTTGCTTATTTTTGTATTCCATGCACCAAAGGATTTGAGAGAACTGTAATTTCAATTCTCTGTATGTCCTGTACATGCTGCAGAATTGACAATAAAGCAGACTTTGACTTTGACTTAAACAGAGGGGGTCCCATCACCCAACCAAAAATCTGACAATAATGGCTGCTTCCTGAAACAAGTGGCCAGGTGTGCACAGGTGTAAAAATGGGTAGAGCTCCAAATGCTCTGTAAACTGTTCTCTCTACATTCCTTGTGTTCCTACTTTGGATACTATTTACCGTGTTTGCTGTCTGCACCATTCCCCCGTGTGTTTGCACCGATGGAGGAAACGTAATTTAAGTAAAGAGATGTGATGAGTGTGGCCAAAAGCAGTTCTAAACAACAGATGCAACAGATGATCTCTTCCTGCACATCCATTACATGTTTTCAGATTCTCACAGTTTGTATTCGGGACACACATCAGGAAACATTTATTGTTCTGCAACTTGTTTATATGGCAATGACTGACCTCTCAACATGTACACGGAGGTAAAAGATCTGAAGCACTGTGTACAACTTTGCTTTTTTTTGACACTGTGGACCCATGTTACATGGTCCAACCTTGTTCAGGAGGACCATATTTTCCCCTTTACAGTGAATGACATTTCACAGAGACCACCATGGCTGTGACATTTCAAGGACACTGACAGAGCAGCACAAAGATAGGTGGTCACTGCTCTTCCAGCTCTACTCTTGTTGCTGGAATTATCCACAGCCAACTGTCTGAAAGGCTTTATTCAAAGAACAGGACAAGATTGGACCCCTCTCCTAGTTTATCTCAGATTTTCCAGGAACTGACATGCAGACTACATGGATTCAATAAAATGTAATGGTTGGGGTTGAGGGGTTGCTGTACATCAGTTGAAAGCCGGCAACATTAAACAGAACTGTTGAAGCTTGAATTGAAATTTCATGCCAGCCAACAAAGACAAAAAAAAAAAATACAGTGGTATGAAAAAAACAACATCAACCAGGCAGTACCAGGTTTACTGTAAATCTGGACTGTTTTACCACAGCACCAGTGGTGACAATAGTAGGTCACATTTGATGTATGGGCTCTGTTTGTAGAAGTTGCAGCATCCACTTGAAGACTTCAACACCAGCCATTAGTCTTGTGTGAGAAAGACCTTGCACAGACTAGCGAGGACGTACAAGTGCGCACACACACACACACACACACACACACACAGAGACATTCGTTTTTTTCTCCTCCTTTCACACACACAACATCCCACACCCATGCTGAGAGCCTGACCCCCCTCTCCTGCTGGCATCTAACAGTGGGCACTACATCACTGTCAGCGTGCAGACCACCAGGGAACGGCTGCGGGCCACTCTCCTCTTGTAGCGCCAAGTTCTGAGCTCCTCTGTGGCCCAGCCCAGTCGCTGAATTATAGCCAAGCCAGAGAGGCATATTGTTGCGGGGAGACGTTCCAATTTGTTGGCCTTTACAGAAAACAGACAGGTACAAATGGCCCAAGTGCTGGCTAGAAATCAGTCATTCACGTGTCATTTTAACTCGGCGAAAGCCTAAGGGATTCTGAGCGCACTGACAAACACACACACATCATATGTTGTCTCCCTTCCCAGGCATGCAGATGAGTAATCATATATTGTCTCAGCTCCATGAGAAGTCTAATGGGATTACAACATCTACACATGTTAAATATTCAAACGGAGCAAGTAAGTATTTAAATGTATGCCTTTTGGCCAAACCGGTTTATTTTCCAGATGTAGTTTACGGAGACTTTTTCAGATATTTGAATGTCATTTCAAAATCCCGCACTTTGGAACAGAGCTGACCTTTAAATCATCAATTATTCCTGAAATACATATTCAATTTTAGAAAACTTGAGCGGCTTTGATGCCAGCAACAGTTTTGCAAGGGGGGGTGTTACATTTTCCCAACAAGTAATGGAGCTCAACATCTCATATATTCACATTGTGCTGTGTTCAACAACCACAACCCCCCCCCCACCCCCACCTCAAAGGCTACAGAGCATCCAGCATCAACAACACGGTCCGGGAAAAGAGCAGACGCCTTGTTCACACCACAGGGAGCCCTGTCACTGGTAGGGACAGACGCAGGTCGTAGGTTGAGCTCCACTCTTACAGCAGTCACCGGTGGTTGTCACAACACGTGGCACCGTGTCAACGACGGCCATCAGACAGAGTTGGTCTGAGCTGCCGGAAAAGATAAAGGGGGTTTGAAGGGGAGTAGAGAGGAGGTGTGTATTGACACGTTCTCTCGTGTTCCGTCTTTCACACCTGGGTGTGCAAACATGTATTTAAGCTATAAACTGTGATACCTGGGGATTGCTGGGTCGTTAGGCCAACTCCTACCACACATCCAAGGAGCCTCTCGAGCTCATCCGAAGCCAAACCGCGGTGGAAAATGTCACCACATAGTTTATAATGTTTACCAGAAGTTTGCAGTTTTAGACGCACTTTGACACAAAGCACACTAGAAGATACTGATGTGCTTTGTGTGCAAAGAGTTTAAACCAGCAAGTCTGTGACATCTGCAGGATCTTGGGACAAATTGCACTTTGTTTTCTCTTTGTTTCTCTGTCTTTTTGTCTGTAGGAGCCAGCCAAAAAGTTCAAACATATGTGTGTGATACATGATCAATCAATCAGTGTTGCCTGCTGAGCCAAATGAGACTCCATCAAACAGATCCTAACGCATCTCCTCTCATGATGTCAGTTCACTCATTACAGACGTGGCCGCTGCTGCTCTGTGAATTAGTACCTCTGCTTACTGATTATTTCAGGTGACGCGGTGCACTTCCTCTGTAATACACTGTGGGAAGTTAAATGGCTGTTTCAAACAACAATTGACAAACTATGCCAACCACTATCATGTCATTAAAGTTCACTTTTCATCTACACTTTATCTACTCTGATTTTATTCACAGCTAAATATCACACACTAAAAAGTCATTAAATGTCACTGTGCTTGGCAGAGAGAGCTAAAGTTTTAGAAAATCCTACAGGGAGAGGAAATCTGATATCTTGAATTGCACCTAATGATCACTCAAGATCACCAAGGTGCTCAGTTTCCACTGAGCCTAACCTGTCTCTGACCTGGCCTGCAGGGGCTTGGGAAAGGTCATGGCCGATCACTGCCAGCCTAACGTGGGGTGTATCCTACGCTCGATGTTTCAGTGATGAACACGGCCCAAGTCATGAGTGATGATCTAAGGTGTCATACTGGCCAACTTCAAAATTGTTGTGTGTGTTAAAGCTCACCCAGTCCTATATAAACTGACCATCATAACATAACTGCAGTATATGCAGTATCACTCCAACACTGACATCATCTATGAGTCTTACATGTGGCATGGCGAACTGAAAACTAAATAAATACCCCATATTTAGATGCTAACATCTGCAGCTGAAGGTATTTCAGATAATGTTGTAAGAAGTGAGAGCATTGGTGCTCGGCCAATTTCCTGCAAGACACAGCACCTTAAGCCGCTGCCCATATGATTAAAAAATATTAAAACTATGCAATATATCTTCACAGGGCTGAAAACCATAGCCAAATAACTGATCGGCCAATCAACAGAAAAATAATGCCCAACTATTTTCATGATCAATTATTTTTTTAAGTATAGTTGTTTAAGTTCCAGTCCCATCTCTCATCTGAGGAATTGCTTCTTCATCTTTGCATCTAGGACTGTTGGTCTTTTTTTATTAAATTGCCATTTAATTTATTTTCTGATACTTTATAATCCAACAATTGGACAATGAATTAATAAAAAAATGACAGATTGGTCAATGGGGAAAAAATTTCTAATTTAATATAAACTTTAACTATGTTAACTGTTTTCTTAATTGTCCGTCCGCTGCACTTTGTCACTGGGACTACTTTTCTCACAAGCACCAAACACAGGCCTGGCAGCGCAGGTCTCCGATCTGCCCTCGTCACCCCACAGAGAAGAATCCTACCCTGGGAAGAGACTGAAAGGACAGAGGGGAGCAGTAAATCACCTCTCCTCTCCGCATTCACATGAGTGGCGAGCAGCTCTGAACTTGCACTACATGGTAAGAACCTGTGAGAGCCCAGGCTGACACCCCCTCCCCAAGAACACCCCTCACCCACCCACCTCCATACACACGAGCAGAGAGGATTGGGGTCAACCAGCAAAGCAACCTCAGATGAGAAACCCTCAAAAGAAGAAAGAGAGAAGACCCCCCCCCCCCTCCACTCAACTCCCACACTTACAAATGAGAGAGCATTACATCTGAAACATCCTTTCATCTCTCATGCAAAAGAGAGACAGACAACTTCATTTCGCTCAGCAACACAGGCATGCCACCTCATAACGACAAGAGATTAATTAAAAACCAACAAATAACACCATGTTCAATTAAAGGGGATTTACAGTAGAAAATCCCTCTTTACCAGTCATCCATCCATCCATCCTGCCCTGCTCTTAATACCATCTCACCCTGCTCTTCATTTAAACAGCTGAATCCTCACTTCCATCTGCTTGGCCCCAGCCCGAGTGAATGTCTAAAAAAGACCCAGCCCCTCGGTTTGGCCCAGTAGCTGGCGCTGACACCTCTGCTGCTATTAAAAGGCAGGTCAAGCCCAAAAAAACCCGTATTTCAGACACTTTCTTTCCGCTTCTCTTCCCTTTCCTCGGCTCTGCTGAAAGGAGACAATGACATGAAGTACGAGGAAGCTCTTCTTCTTTCAGCCCCCCTCTCACCCCCCACCCCCTTGTTCTCACCCCATTTCTTCTCCAAAGCCCTTTGACATAAACAGAGTCCATCTCTCTAACTCTCTATAAAGAGACCACAGAGCCTCCCTGGGAGCTTCCACCCCAGACAATGAATTCACATTATTGTTGCACAACACTTTCTCTCTCTACCGCTGCACTCCCAGCCCGGCCCAGCTCACTTTTCATTCATTATTTCACCCTTTTGCTTCTCTCTCTCTCTCTCTCTCTCTCTCTCTCTCTCTCATGTCTTCCGGGGCTCCCTCATCTTTTCTTTTTTCTGACTTCTTCCTCTGCAGCATTGTTTTTAATCCCACCTTAATCTCTTTCTCGAGCCCATTGAATAGCTCTTTTCTCATTTGTACTTAATCCAAATATTCTGGAAAGAGAGGCCTAGATGAAAAGCAACGGTCAACTGCTTTCGTTGTTCTAAGCCTCGCAGCAGTCCAACAGCACACACGGAGGCGGATGCACTAAGAGAAAGAGACAGAGAGGGGAGGGGAAAGGCCCGTGACTCCCCTTTTGATGCGCTTGTCATTTTATCTCACTTCATTCATTCACCTTTCATTTTTCCTAACAATGTTGCTCATCTGCCGGGGAGATAAAAATGAGTCAAGTTGACAGACCGAGTGAACATCCAACCAATGACGGTCCTGGTGGTCGCACTTAGGAGAGAAAGAAGAGAGGGGAAAAAAAATAGGCGAAATCTTGGGAGTAAAAAATAGATCAAAGTGTCCCGGCCCATTCAAATGCAATCACGACCCAATCACATTGTGTTCTTGCAACGCTTTTAAGAGAACGGGTCAGTGGTGTTTTATTGTGAGTGGGAGCTAGCCTAATGAAAGGGACAATGTGAAGATTAGCAGTGCCAGCCAGGCGGCTCAAACTTCACCCTGGCTTTAATTGCCGCAAACAAGAGATATAGAGGCAGGGCAAACAGGGGACAAAAGAGCAGGGCAGGCGCAGGAGGAGGAGGTAAGAGGACGTATGAAGCTGGATGATAGATGGAGGTATGGCTTTTATGGAGGTGTAGTGTGTCCATCTGGTCCAGGCTGGTGTGGGATGTGTCAAGGAATGTGTGTTTGTCCAGAGGGCCCAGGTACCTCATAAACCACAAATGAAAGCAGAGGATCTTGTAATTACAGAGTCCCTGCAGTTTAAGGAAAAGTATCTAGAATGTTAAGAGTTCACACAAATCAACGGAAGTCCATACATCGAGTCGAAGCATTGCGTCATTGATATCATTCATTCTTTGATGCAATGTGCATCAATAGCCAATTTAAGTTAATGACCATATCGTTAGGCTATATGAATACATTTTGATTTCGATTACATTTCAAACTGCAGTGTCAAAGAGCTCAATGTAATTATGAAGTGTCATTTATATAGGACTTTCAGACTAAAAGTTGCTTGTAAATTGGGTTTGGTCAGAAGAGAAAATATGTTCATATGTGTTGTTTTTCCATGAGGCCAAATGTTTCTAAATCATACAGTGACATACAGAGCACTTAGGTTACTGATGGAGTTGAAGTTAAACGAAACCCGTCACGACTCCAGTTCCATAATAAACTCACAGAGCAGGAGTTGATATTGATCTTCTCACTCGCTCCTTGTAATATTCATTTGCAAAGGGCAGCAGTGGGTGTGGTGACTGAGGAAATCTGGAAGTAGCTGTGACCACAAGTTATAATAAATACACAAACAAAGGTGATGACATGGAAAATGTGATGAAGACACTTTCCCACAAGGCAGCACGACCAGACCTCCGCTTGACGTGACAGAAAGTCGATCTCAACTTCCTACGACTGTCCTCTCCGATCAATACGCCGGGTGTGTTTGTCATGTGTGCTGGCCTTACAATAAACAGTTAAACTGAATTATGGCCTTTCTTCGTGCGCTGCACAGTCAGCAGTGTAACATTTCCTTTCATTCTCTTTTTTTCTCCCCACTCCTCCCAGTGTTCAAAGAAGTGCCTGACAAAGCATTAGAAAGTGATGCTTACACTCATGGGCAATGATGTCATATTACAGCCATAATATCACCAAGGTCTGAAATGCGCAGACAATCATGCATCAAAACAATCAGGTCATTGGAGGACAAAAGGCTTTCATGGGTATACAGGCACGGAGCTTGAGGTAAGGGTGGAGCACAAAATCCGTTGGGTGAGAGCCTTTTCCTTCCAAAATATTCTCTAAACTTTTTGGAAAATGAGAAACATCCCTATTAGAATGTTTGAGATCATTTAAACAGGTTTGGTTCAACAACCGAAGGGGTTTTTCTCAAATCATGAAGAAACCATGTCACAAAAATAATCATGTCACTGATGTAAAGTAAAACATAAAGTTTTTTCACGTGACAAAAGCTTGCGACGCCTGAGGCAGCAGGAAGTTAACAGCAGACACTTACCAGCCCAGAGCACGTCGATATGGCTGCAGAGGAGGACGACAGGTGGCGGATAGTCCCCTGATACAGGCAGTCGTGAAACCCCACGTCGCCCGTCACCGTGGAGATGCCATCTGGGCCGAGCGTCTGCACAGTGAAGCCCGGGCCGACCACGGAGGACGGATGCAGGTCCAGGTGCATGTCCCGCCCAAAGGCCGAGAGCCGGTAGTGCAGGGAAGAGGAGAGGGACCTCCTGCTGCGGTGGCTTCGCCTGCTCACATCGTGGCTCAGGTATCCGCCCTCAGAGTCCACCTCCACCGGGGTCACAAACAGGTAGTCTGAGGAGAAGACATGATGTGCGGACATCATCACATTAAAACGTCGGTGTAGAGAGTGACAATGACACCACACTGAAAGTGAGTAAGTTATTAAAACACGTCTGGTTATCACTTTTCTTTTCGGTTTTATTACTTCAAAAGCTAATTTTGGTGACGCTTTACAGTTTCACCTCTTTGAAAAGACAGATGTGCATTCAAACCTTTGCTGAATGTGATATTTTCGGCAGCTGAAGACATGTGACAGTCTACATCACAGATGCAATCAAGAAAGCTCAACACAGTTTCACATTTAGACAGCTGTACCAAGAAAAAATGCACCCAGAAATAACGAGACGCATCCCTGCATCCCCAACAGGTTACTTTCAGAACCACCAATAAGAAACAAAACCTGTCTCTACAATAACATGCTCGTGTTGGAGTGAAAGCTTTAGTGCACAGCTGTTGCTCATATGGATCGCAGATGGCCTGTAACAGAAGCCATAACGCCAACAGTACACTTCCACGCATGTCAGATATAGGTCAATACTTCAAGACCAGTGGTTGTAAATGTACAATGTCCTGATTTCATGTAGTCGTCATGATGGTCCAGTCAAATACTAAGATTATTTCTTTACTAACCATTTTACTAGAGTAGTGGGAGTCCAACAGTTCTATCAGGTTTGTCATTGTGTCCTCTTTCTTTCAACCCCTTTAAATTTTCAAATGATCAGACTGTCTGACTGTCAGTATTGTCAGTATTCTCCAACTGAGAAGAGTTCCGCCTCCTGTCTTCCTTAAGTAAATCAAAGTGTGTCAATTATCTCAGCTTGTTTTCCTTGGTTTCTGCAGATCAGAGCAGCCAAGAGGGAATCCCTGAGTGTGCACTGCACTCGTGTGCCCCTGCAGCAGAGTCAGCACATGAGACCTAAACTGGGGTTCCTAACATTTTCACCACAAGATCTGCAGACACGTCACTCCACAGCGCACTTAATCATTTCATTCAGCACCACCTCTGGGAACCACTGGTCCGACCACTGAAGCCATCGCTGCCACATATCCCGTTTGATCCACAAACGTGGAAACGTGCCAGCCGGAGGAAACGTCCACAGATGTCAGGAGAGGAGCACTCACCGTGATTCAATCCGCTGGAAGAGTAGCTGGCCGAAAAACGGTGTGCGAGGTGTGTGAGCAGTAAATGTGCAGCGTCTGCAAAAAAAAAAAGAAAAAGAAAAAAAGAAAGAAAGAAAAAGTATGAGAAACGCACAGGTAGCGACAGGTTGAACGGGAAGAAGTGGAAGCCAAAAGGTGATAAATGGAGCTCCTCTGTTGGAACTTGAGTTGCACTTCAGTTCAGTCACTTGTCTGACTTGTTTCTGCACAATCAATGATCACATGCTGAAAAGAGACAAATGATTGTTTTGTTTTGCTCCCAAATTAGACTGGGTGCATGTGTGGGATTTAAAAAAGTGTGTGTGTGTGTGTGTGTGTGTTTGGTGAAAATTGCCACGTGCCTTGATGATATTCCAGGACAGGAGGGTGGACAGGAGCTTGAGTGAGGTGCAGCCGACCAGCGGGATGGGTAAAGTCCATATCAGGAGAAAAAGGCAATCCATGGTGATGGCATGCACGCTTACACCTCGCCCCCCCCCCCGTTACCTCCTCAAAGAGCGCAAAAGTGGCAACAACCTGCGGTGTCGCATGGTGCACCGTGCGCGCACAGTGAAGTGCTGCTCCCCCGCTGCTCGCTCGCTCAGGTGAAGTCTGCAGGTTGCAGCAGCCGATGGTGCGCGCAGACGCAACTCATGAGTGTGTGTGTGTGTGTGAGTGTGTGTGACTGAGCACCCAGCCCGGCTCTGAGAGAGGCTGCCTGCAGGATGGAGCACAAGTCAGCGGCCGGCAGCCAATCAGCGCGCAGCATCATTCAGCACGCGCAGGCAGGAGACGTTTTTGCTCCTCGTGGCGGCAGCGGGACTGTTGCCGCCTTCAGGTGCCGCTCGTAAATTTCTGCTTTCAAAGTTTCCCTGTGCAGACCTGCGACTTGTTGCTTTTCAAAGCGCTACTGGAAGGACAGATTTTCTTTGCAGTGGCAGAATGAAGCGGGAAAGGTGGACGCTATTTAAGTTGTTTTATTTACAAAAGTGCAAAAAAGAGCTGAACAAGTTACAGAGTACAACACTGCCAGCTGTTTGAACGCCTCTACTTAGTGCAGAGAGCAGCGGTGGAAACTTAAGAGCAATTCTGGGGTACTTTCATTTACTTTATTATTTTAATGAGGTGCTACTTGATACAATTTTCGATCTTTATTAGACAGGCGTATTCACTCATTTTACATTCATTATTTTATTCATTATTTTACAGGAAACACTGTCAAAGAGAGTAAGAGACCTTTTTGGGGGAACGCCACTTTGGGCCCCTTGTCAGGTTTAGGTTTAGTGAGTATTCATACATTGTTTTTGCTTTATACTTTTACTTAAGTAAAGGATCATACTTCTTACATCATAGCAGCAAGGTCTGTAAGTTTGGTGTCAGTTACATGTGTCTACCTTTCCAATCTTCCCCACTTTTTAGGCAACACTAAATTACACAGATGGGCCAGATGGTGGTGCTGTGACAAGGACATGGTGTATTTTGGCCCAGGTGTTCACCAGCAAATGCACATGCTTACATTCCTTAGCTCAACACAAATACAATGCACATAATGATGTCAGTACAGACTGTTTTCTCCCCTTCTTCAAAGATCGTCTGATTTTCAAATACAAAAACTATAAATAACTCATGGCTTTTATTACCGGTATAAGTGAGGAGATACCACAGGGACTGGTTTCTTGCTGCTCATTCTACATCATGCTGAAATGTATCAATTCCAAAATGTTTTTATGCAATCACAAATTCCTTCAGACATTAAAGTGACCAAACTTTCTCCACTTGTATAGACTTCTGTTTTCTCTTTTTTGGTGAAAATATGTGGTTAGCAAGAAATTAAATCATTAAAAGTAATGATGCACAGTGTTTAGATGTATTATGCAGACTTTTAAGTGTAAAGTTATTTTTTATTACTTTTTTAAATGGTTATTATGAAGCAAATATAGACTAACCAAAAACTAAAATCACTCACACAATAAGACTTTTTATTCTCACAATACTGATACAAATGCTCCTCATTAGTATCAGCAGACATGCAAAATTACTGCACAAAAAACAACAGGATGCCAGGTCAGGTGCTCTTCAGGATGATCACTAATCAGAACTGAAAGACAGAACAACCCCAGGTACTTCAAAGCCTGAAATGGTTTTGTGTTTCCACTTCAAGTCTTCGTCAGGGTGTGTCACACCCACACGTTTGGTCACAGTTTATGTGCAGCGGCAATTTTTGTTTTTATTGCCTAACAATTCCAGTCTCCACAAATTTTTACATACAGAAGATTTAATTCCCTACGTCTTCTTTGTATTGCAGTATTGTTACTTGTTGTGGTCGGGCTGCACATAAACAACTGGCAGCTAAAAGGCACAAACAAGAAAGAATGCAGATTTCCTGAATGCTCAATACTTACTCCGTCTAGCACAACATGATCATTTGCAGGATTCCCTGAAGTATGTCAGACCAGATTAGGCACAGTTTCATCTGCAAATGTGGGACTGTCAGCGAAATGCTTTCTCTTAGGGTTACAAATGACATCCTGCTTTGATCACATTGTATCAACATACCAACAAAAACAATATAACAATGCATGTGAATAAAACATGTGCCCAAACAAGAACAAATGAGGACATAAAACAAATGCAGACCATATCTTAATAAAAGCTAGGATTATGGATGTTTTATGTAGGCCTCATAGTAAATGTGGCCTGCATGTGTGTGAGTTGACTACCCATTAGTCCTGTAGTGCCTAAACTGTTTGACATGTCATGTTTTCTGTGTGCATGGACTTTCCCGGGGTGAGCCACCTTGAAATTCAAGTATGTCTGACAGCATTTGAAGGCAGCGTTATGCTCACCTCTTGAAGCAGCTTTAAGAACTACTTAATCATTTTAGTGTTTCAGAATCATGTAATGAAATCTGGCGTTCTGAGGTGACAGCTTGCACACACTTCAGTGGCTCTTATTGTTAAAGCATGTGTATAATCCCAGTCATTGTGGACCGGTGGTCCTGCAGTAGCTTTTTTTTTTTTTTTTTTACTTCTGGTGGCCAGCAAACACCTGGATAGGCTGCTGGAATGCTCCAACAGACACACAACTGAAGAGCAGAGCCAGCTCACTACACAGATATTCACACTCCGCCGAGCATAATAAGGCTTCTCACAGCTCTTGCCAGCTTTTCTGGCAGAAATAAAACATCACCTTAATAACCCCGCGATATTCTCATGGGGCTTATGAATGTCTGTGCTACAGAGTGTACTCACCAAATCATCCTTGGCATCCATGGCATTTTCTGTCATTTATGGTGTTACTGTAGTCCTATAATATAAGAACAGGTATAGTGACACTTTGAAAGTTTAACAGCATCTTGCTGATATGCAATAATATCACAGAGTAAAGCCTTTGCATTTATTAATCCTGGAATTATTTCTAATGCAGGCTCCATTAAACTTAGATGACATGCCTCATTTGTGTCTGAAATAAACGTGTGGAGAGCATCCCGCATTGTGCAATGTATAAACACTGGTGGGGATGGTGACAGTGACACCCCACACAGCCCTGACTTTGCTAGCACACTGGAACAATGACTCTACCTGGAAAGAGAAGAACCAAGAGGAGAAGAGGTGGAAAAATCCTGATGGACCTCGGACCATTCAGTACTATAGGCTAACAATATTGAGCTTTGTTGCGGACTGAGCATCAAATTAGAGCAGGAAGCTGCCTAGTGCAATAAATGAACACATACAATCTGTGCAGTTCAATCACTGGTCTTGTGTGTTTTTACTGGTTTGGAGCTGTGTCAGATTGGAGGTTTTATTACAGTTTTGCCAATTAAGGTGGGCCACTGAACATCTTAACTCCCACGTTGAAAGTGGGACCTACTCCGCCCCTGAATGGACCTGCTGGGCATCTCATTGCAGTGACAAGCAAACAGTTGCTGTAAGCATCTCTAAAAAGCCTTGCATTCCTCATAGCATGCCAAAACATGCAATAGACGTAATCAGAGGAACACTTTTGGGAGCAGTGTTGGGAAAGATGCTTGAAAAATACATAAATTATCCAGCACTTTTTGCAGCCTGGTAAACCAACAGCAGAAGTAATTTGTTGCGTTACAAGATGTTATTCAGCTCCCCTATGTCCAAGGTGCCTTCCAAGAACTCCAAAGTCACCATGCTCACACATTAAATCTTCTATATGTC
Organism: Scortum barcoo; assembly: GCA_023238725.1. NCBI lineage: Eukaryota > Metazoa > Chordata > Actinopteri > Centrarchiformes > Terapontidae > Scortum > Scortum barcoo. The sequence continues at coordinate 15,998,208 of CM041531.1, forward strand.
TCCTGTAAACCATAGTGGGTGCGGCACATTAGATGGATGTTACAGTCAGTCTGGGAGCCACAGTGCACCTTGGTGAGACCAGGGCAGGCCGACCACCAGTGCCAAAAAGACAGGAGAATGATGAAATCTTTGATTACAAGCAATCGTCTCATTGAAGTGTTGCTCTTTCAGGACTGTAATACACATGGAGCCAGGTTTGGTTTTAGGTTTTAGGGGATTTGGTGTTTCCATTCATTCTTCAGATTCAGATTCAGATTCAGATTCCTTTATTAGTCCCACAGCGGGGAAATTTACAGTGCAACAGCAGCGAAGACACACAGTGGAAAATAGACAGTAAGAAATGTAAGACATAAAATAAAATAAAATGAAATAAAAAATAAAATAATCCAAGATAAATAATTATAACTATAACTGTAAGTATACCTGTACATAGTACAGAGGGAGTGTGCCTGAGAATATACATATAAGAAATATATAGTATCTCAGAGAATGCAAAACAGTGAAATAGTGAAATCCTGAAAAACAAGTGACAACTGAACATAATGAGGCTGTAAAAATAGCACTTTCTCTTTAGTCCACTGTTAAGCTTATATAGTCGTAGTAAAGCATGATGGGAAAATGGAAATGCCATATAACCTGAGTGTGCTGTTGGCTGGGGAGAGTGAGCCCTTTGGCACCCATCAATAGATGAAGGCAGTGTGAGAAAGAGCTTACAGTCCTTTACAATATATAATGAGCTCTTTTAACATTGAGCGCTCATTATGTTTAAAGTGGCTTCACCCTCGTCTGACAGAAGATCTCATCCTCGTCCATCTCGTCCTTATGGAACAAAACTCTTCATGGGAGTAGACTGCCTTATGATGACATTATAACTCAGGGGCTCATTACAGCGTCTGCTTGTCATTAAGATGTAAGATACAGTTTTGGTGGCCCTGCACTTGGCCTGACTGTTAGCATAAGTGTCTGTGATTTGAGGTTGCTGGGAAGTTTCCTGCACTGTACTTTGGAGGGTAATTGCACTGTCGTCCACACAGTGTGATGTAGAGTTAGTGAGGAAACACAACCACACCGTTTCCGGTGAGTGCTCAGCAAAGGTCCCCGATTTTTTAAAAAGGTCGCTCGTGTTTGTGACACGTGACACGCCGGCTGGCTACCTGCTTCTGACCCACCTATTTGTTTCCACGTGCAGAGTCACAGCGAAACACACAACATTAAGACTGGAGAGTGGAAAGACTTGTGGGCTGAGAGGCATTTGCTCATGTGGCTGGTGTGGTTCCTGTCCTTTGTTTTTGGGTGTTTTTTTTCTCCTCCGCTGATGTGCTTCTCTCAGCATGGATGCTTCTCTTTCTCTCCCCCTGAAAATGTAGTTTGTATTGTTGGTGGTGGCTACAGATGTTTTTAAATCTGAAAAGTGTTACACCCCGGCACACCACAGCTCGTTGCACTGTGCCACTGTGTCGACAGACGATGCGCTTATTTATGGCATGCTAAACCAACTGTCTGAAGCCCTTAGCAGTCTCTCCCTCTCCGTCTCCCTTTCTCATAACGTCTCTTCCCCCAGATGGGTCGTTGAGTTACCAGGGCCTGTCAGGGCAGTTGGTTGTTTGTTTCCCAAAAGCAATACAACATATCTGGTTGCAGCTGGAAATATAAGCAGTTGGGTTTTCTGGCCAGGGATGGAAATAGATTGTAAGATTTAGAGACCACACTGAGATGAGATCTTTCCCCCAAGCCTTCTGTCCTGACATGAGAAGAACCAGAGTAAAGAGACCCTGCAACATAGTTATTTGGCATTTGGTGGTTTCATGATAGTGAACATCTGCAGGGCCCAGTGCTGTGTTACTGTAAATGCAGAAGCTTAGTCTAATACATTACAAAATATTTTCAATTCTTAAAACCAAGTTCAGCTGATGTTTGCATTTAGCCAAGGTACAGTCTCAGACAGCAGCGAGCTTGGCTGTCAACTCTCAGGCCAGTTTCAGCTTAAAGCTGAAGCACATAAGTTGTTTAAAAAATGACTTTTAGTTATATTTGTCAATATGTGCAGACAGTAGTACATGTGTGAAAAACATCAGGCTCCTCTGGCTCCATCTGCTGCCTCTAAGGCTGTTTGACAAGAATCCACCTCGCCCGAATCAAAACAACCAAAAAGAGCAAAGTCTCTGATAGAACGGACAGAGCTCAGCTGTCAGAGTTACCCAAATCAAGTGAGGATTTCAGCTCAGCAAGGAAACACAAAAATGGAAATTCATTCAATGGAGATGATAACAATAATAAGTGGGGTTGCTGTGGCTGTGTCGTCCATTAATCTTCAGGTTGGCGGTTTGATCCCTGGCTCCTCCTATCCAAGTGCTCAAGTGTCCTTGAGTGAGACGCTGAAGCTCAAGCTGCTCCCAGTTGGCAGGTTATGGCCTTTCATGACAGCTCTGCCACCTTCGGTTTGTTAGGGTGTGTGTGAATAGCATCACTCATCACTATTTGTACATTTCTCAGTATATTGTGCCACAGTTACCCACGGGACCCCAATTTCCTTCAAAGTTGGGCGCTGGCTGACAACATGGATGCACTTTGTTTCTAATCAGCCGTAGGGCCCTAATACACTTTACTGAAACCTTCAGAGGAGCAGGCTGTTACGTCAAGAATACGTCAGATTTTCCCCTGATTTCAACCCCGTTCACCTCGCTTTTGTTTGTTTGTTTTGCCTGTCATGTGGCGCTGCTTTTTCCAGCACGGCCTACAGAATGAACGACTCTCCTGTCCCGTCCTCTCATCCTGTATCTGGTCCTCATTTCAGACCTTATAATTTTCCTGCTGCTTTTATCTGTGGGACTTTTTCAGGGTCAATTTCTGCCTTTTCTTCCATGTTTATTTTTGGCTGTGTCAGCGGTTGCCACAGTGGCAGACATCTGTTTTCCTGTCAGTCATGTCTCGTCCTTCGCGGTCCTGTGTGATCTCCTGCACGTGAATAGAAATAGACTGAGCGTGGGCCAACGGCATACTGTGTCTGTATGTGTCAGAATGGGAAAGCTTGGAATTACAAGGCAAAGATCCATCAAATAGGTCAAATTACTCAGATTTTGAAAGTGTCCGGCCAAGCTCCTGATGAATGCATATGCGTGTCTCTGTGAGTGTGTGTTTCCAGTATTAGTCAGTGTCACTGATAGGTTCATCTTTTTCTGAGTAGCTCTGCAGTCAGGCCTTCTGGCCTCTCTCTCAACCCCCCACCAGCATCAAAGGCATGAAAAGATATAGTTTATCTCACAGATGGCCCATCTGAAATTCTGAGACAGCATCTGTGATATCAGTCATCTGAGTTGGAGAGAACAGACAACTTTAGATCATATGGCTCTACAGTGAATATCTGACCTCAGTTTACAAGCATATGAAAAGGATATTGGACTAGTCTGCCTCTTGTCTAGAGCAAGATGACAATGACCCTACAGTACATCTTTGACAAGAAAGCTGTGTTAATTAATCTTTTTGTTAAACCCCTCCCCAAACAGAGTTTGTCCAATCATAGCTAAATATAAACTTACAAACAATATATAAGATACTTAACACATTGCCCAACCACAACAGTAAATCAATGCCTCAGTCATGACAATCTAATTATAAACCAATGATATGATTATTATTTTTTTATTCGTGGTTCAGGAGGTCATCCATGGATCACAGGGTTGGCGGTTCGATCCCCAGCTTCTCCTGTCCATGTGTTGATGTGTTTATGGGCAAGACACTGAACTCCAGATTCTTCCTGATGGTCAGGCCAGTGGATGGCAGTTAGCTCTGTGCCGTCTGTGTTTCAGGGCGTGTGTGTGAACGGGTAAATGAGAGGCAAACTGTAGAACACCTTGGATAAAGGTACTGTCGCTATAGAAATGAAGGCTTTTACCCTTTCAAATAATACTGCACTCACAAAATAAAACAACAAAACAACAGTCTTATTTCACATTTTTCCATATTATTCTAATAATGCTAGGGCTATCTCCCTCTACACTGCAATACTACAACAATGCTGTTTCTTTTCAATACCATGGATGGTGAGAATGTTTTTGCATAAGACATGCAGCTTTGGCTTCAGTCTCTTGGCATCATGCATGGTATTCAGCCACCAAGTACGTATTTAAATCTGTTAAGTAAACCAGATTACTTTTATATCAATACATTCATTCATTCATTTGCGCTCTGGTTTGTTGTCAGATGTGTCAGGTTTCACATAATGCGACCATAATGACATAAAACACAGCATTTCTTGAAACCCTGTATTTGAGAGTTTGACATCTAAAGAATATTTACTGAAAGGAAATGACAGCTATAATCATCTCACACCTTGCCACTGGGAAGCAAAATTAGATGAATGCTTATGCTCATGCTTTGTGTACATGTGTGTTTGTGTGTGTGTGTGTGGGTGGGATTCCCCTACTTTCACTTTGAAGTCAAGGGGATCATTACATGAAAAGGGAGATGTCATCAGTTGTCAGCCAGGTGCCAGGAGTTGGGGGAGAGCCAGAGACAGACCATTTCCCATCCCATCAGCACCTGGGATTTCTGTCTTTGATGACATCACATGGGTCCATGCCATCGGAGGTGCTAACTGCCCGGTGCATGTGTGTTTGATGTGTCTCTGTGTTTGTTGCCAGGTAGAATAAAACCCTGCTGCTCCTGTGGCACCAGGTCAGACTGTTTTCAGATGAACTACTGTGCTTTCAATTCATCGTGAAATGTTTGTGGACGGTCTGTCATACACACTAGTCAGACACGCATTTGCAAACACACAGATCCACATGCATTTAAACACTTTTCCTTGCCCAATACATGGAATCTAAAACACCCACTTTATGTGAAGCATTGAACCCGACTGAAAATGACTGCAGGCAGAGTCTGAATTCAAGATTTAAACTATATATGTTTGTTGGAGATGTTTCCTGGCAAAAAGAGCAGGAAGAGGTAGATTTTATGTTTGTGGTTTGTTTGGAGAAAACATTATAAGAACTGGGTAGTGAGAATGGGCCACCATGGCTGCAAGGAAGAGATCGAAGAGAAAAGAAGGAAAAATAAACTTAGGCTGTCGACACAAAGTTATACTTCATTAACTGATAGCTGGTTTCTGAGAGCCGAAGTGTAAAAAAGATCCTTACTCTTAAAGATCATGATTTAAAAACAAACCCATGGGAGATTAAAACCAACCAAAATATTTGAAACGTTTGGCTTTCTGCTCCACCATTGATCCAGCCAGTTTCTATTACCCAGCTAATGAGTTTTGGTGGAACACGTATTTCTGACACTCCCATCTGACTGTGTCCATTTAAGTGTCTCGTAAAGCACTTTGTTACGTTTTGACAAGTGCTCAATAAATAAAGGTTAATGTTATAAAAGTAAGAGACAAAGCCGGTAAACGTTAACTTCATTCGAAGCCAGGGAGGTTCATTAGTTATTTGGAGAATAAAAGTTTCCTAATTGAATGAAAGGAATTTCTTTTTCTTAAAAAGGCAACACGTGTCTGAATGTCTCCACTTCACGTATTAAAGAAATGATTTAAGATGAGGGCATGACACCAGAAGTTTGTTTCCTGATTCCATTCAGATATTTGCAATGTTCTGTTTTATACTTTATTTAAAACAGGTATCTGTGAACCATATATCTGTCATTCTGCATGACAAATTTGATCCAGCGAGGAGAAAAGGAAGCATGAGTGTTCATGTTGAAATGATGAACATAATTCTGCTCTGCATGATGACTTTGATTTCTTGCACATTGCACCCTGGAAGGAAGAGATTTCCACTTCATTGAAAATTTCAGCATCCTGCTGACACGCATTATTTCAGAAAGAGTCCAAGGATTTTTCTCTAGATTTTGAAGTTTTTCCTTACTTTAGATCTATGACATTTTGATTTTTTTTTACACTGAATTTCTACTCTTTCTTTCTTAAATGACTTAATTTATACAGCATGCACTGCTAAAAGTTTACCCTCCTCCGTTGGTGGATTGAATGTACAGTTTGAGCTTGTCCAGTAGCCAAACATAGGAAGTTTCCAACTGTTGTGACGAGGCTGGGCAGAAAGATGACTGGGCGATGTTTTAATACGCTGTTTAATTCCCATTAGATACGGTCTGGTGCTGCCCTGGGGTTTCACTGTATGTGGCAGGCTTCCCACACACACACATACTGCACTGTCCATTGCCTCCTTTTACAGAGCTGATGCTATGTTATTGCGAAAAATCTCCCTGATCCGTATCAAAGGGGTTCCTTCTTGTGGAGTTGTTGTGACGACGCAGTAGCCCAGTAAATCAGCCCACAGCAAACAAACCACAACAAAGACGAGAGACATCTTTCACTTACGGGGTAAGAAAGCCCTCATGCCTTCGCAGTGCCCCAAATGTGCTGTTTTGAGTCTGTTAATGTGTATTGACGGACACTATTGTCCTTCCCTGTAATGAACAACAAAACTTGACTCGCGGCTGAAAAAGACTTAAATACATTTTGACGGTGCTGAGGGTGCCAGAAACATGTTGTGGAATGAAAAATAAAACTTTTTTTTTCAGCTTGTTCAGTTAAATCACCTTTTTTTATTTTTCAGGATTGGTCTTGTATCATTTCCAGCAAAGCCCATTCATTTGTTATGTAAAAGACACAATTTTGAAATGTATGGACACACACAGCTAGATTAGACAACGGCAGCAACACATGGAAAAACATACATGCACACATGGCCCGATTCACATCCTGCTATTGATTTCACACCATGCTGCTGATTGACAGTTGGTGTCGGGAACCATCAGATGTAGCAATGCGCCAACAACAACTGTTAACAACGGTTGCCGTAACTTTCTGAAACCCACAATCCAACAAGCTCTTTCTTTCGGCTTTTCTTGTGGGTACAACTGAGCGTGACAGCACAAAAGTCTTCGAGGAGAGACTTTCTGAAAGCGTGCACCCACATGTCTCTATTTGTCAGAATCATGTGAAACAACATGTCAAAGGCACAGTGATCTTGAAGTGGTGGTGCGATGCTCTTCGCCATTACCTTCAAGTGTGGCTGTTTGGGAAGGGTATAAACAGAGCATGCTGAATCTCTAAGGATTTACTGTCTAAACTGGTAAAGTGTCATTTGAACACAGTCAGTGACATAACAGTACAATGTAGTATAACTGTGAACGTGCATTAATGGCGTCATTTCAGCGCTGTAGTGATGTAAGCTTCTTTAAAAATGTGACTTTGACAGGCGGCTCAAGGTTCCCTGCAAAATACCTTCAGGCCCACCCGCCCAGGACTAAAACACAACTCTTGTTTTAGAAATATTTTCTTAAACACCATGTTTTAAATCTGTTCTTCAGTTACAAACTCCTGTCATTAATACAGTGTACAGGACACAAAGTATATATCAGATTTAAAAGGTCTGTGAGTTTCTGCTCAGCCACAAAACCACTGACTGACTCACTGTTTTACTTAGAGAAAAGCATCCCACAAATCTTGTTTATAAAATAATCTGACGTGTACCGTATTTGATTTTTAAAGTTTGTCTGTATTTGATTCACAGTACCCACGCGGACACAGTTTACAGCAGTCAACTCTGCACTTAACTAGTTTTGGATGACATGATGGAGAGAAAATGGTAAAATACATCCTATCTGTAAACATTTCATTCTGAAAACATGTTGCCTGTACTAGATCACACAAATACCTACACAAACAGGAATTTGGCAAAGGTAGAAACTCTGTCAAGAGATGACTCAGTAGAGTATTTGGCCAAGTATTGTGTCAGTGATGAGAAGGATGATGGTGAGGCTGAAAGGTATAAACTATGCTAATGAAAGAAAATCCAAGCAGCTGTCAACCCCTCCCCTCGTCCACTCTCCACTGAAAATAGGAAGCCCTTAATAAACCCTTATCGGACCAAAATATTTACAAGGCTGACAGCAGGGGTAATCTTTTGATATTTTAATGCCCCTCAAGATGAGGACAAGCCTGAGCTGGAGGTTAGGGGAGGCAGATTTGGTGGAAGAACCAGCAGCTGCAGGAAAGCAGCAATTACTTTGTCCGCAAGAAAAAAGTTCGACAGGACAGTTGACCCTACTGTTTTCATCCAGACTTTAAAAGTTTATGGCCTGTGTGTGTTTTCATCCAGTTTCATGGCCTGTGTGTGTTTTCATCCATGTACGTGCACGTGTAGAGAAAGAAAACCTTGCCTGTGTGTGTGTGTGTGTGTGTGAAAAAAGGGAAAAGATTTATCTACATGAGCACATATCATGTAAGCAGAGCAGCATTACCTCATTCATTGCCCTCAGGAACTGCAGGTACAGAATAACAGTGGGCGTTTGTTTTGTGTCACACGGCGCCCTGGCGGCCTCATATACCTGTTTAATGGCTTTTCACGGACAAAGAATTCAAGGCGTCAGGTGACAGGTGATAAAAAGGGCTAATGTTTGGCTTGGCAAAACCTCCCAGTCAGCACTATTCCATTCATATCTAGGTCTTTTCAGGACCTCTGGAGCAGACTGCTTTCCTTTTTTATCTGTCTCCTGTTAATGGGAGAGGCACCGGGGACAGCTGACAGTAGAAGCCTTCAGGTTACAGTGCAACCCGGTACCTGCCTGAGCATCGTTTGCAACAGCGCGGCTTGTGGGAAGTGACATTGATCGAGCAGACACTGACATCCACCAAAGAGGAAATGAAATAAAACATCTTGCCCTGATTCAGGAAAGCGTGCTATTAGTCTTTCAGTCTGGAAAGTTTTCACTCCAGCACTTTTTACATTCATCTTGATGAGGTGTCTTTTGAACAGTGTTGGATCATTCAGTTTTGATAAAATATTCTCTCAGTAAAATGTTTGCAACATGGTGAGCTTAAATGAACAGCCAAGTGGGAGGCTTGCAAAGTTTCTCTGAACCTCCTATGGACTTTACGCTGACCACAACTGGTGTTATCTGTGAGGTAATTCACAAAATGAAACAGCCACATTTCAATTTTACAGCAATTTAAAACAGATGAAAAGATTTGGGGTAAGGTATCACCTTAATATACAGAAGAAAGACTCAGGTTAAATTGGGTATACACTGTATGAAACACTGTACTCAACTATCCAATGCAAGACCAATCAATGGAAGACTCATTTACAATGACAGATCATATGTAAGTGACAGGAAAAGGAAAAAAATGAACCATACTGGCATGATTTTCAGTCATTACTGTTCACTCCCTATTGAGCGGAACACCCAAGCACAGCACTGACTGATGAAGAGAGTCTAACATCTACCAAGCTGAAGAGACCCCAGATATTTTTCTCACAGTTTGGAGAAACAAATCAGGGAAACAACAGTAAATAATGGTACTAACATTTGACAGGTGTTTAGACAGCTCCAAACAAAATGCACGTAGCTCTGGGTTCCCAACAGTTTATCACAACCATTACCTCAGATTAAATGGCTAAATAAATAGTTTGTAATTGCCCTCCAGAATGACATGTAAGCGTTTTGTGATCTGGTGTCCCAACAAGGCAATGTCATTTGTCTTCCAAAGATGTTACAAATTAAATCAAATCAAAACCTTTGAGGTGAGGCTGGGAAAGCTCATGGGCTGGTATGAATAACTTGATTGAGGTGCCTACAGACTACTTGATTAAGGTTGGGGAGTGACCGTAGCCATGTCTAGAATACAAAAAAACATTGACTGGACAAGATTCATAATTCATATGGAAGCTTGTGGGCTTGTCACGTAAAGGCAGTTTGTTTTGCTGATAATAATGATAGTGGTATGAACCATGTTGGTTTGTCCAGTGAAATATCCGAAATATCTCAACAGCTGCAACTACATTGCAGTCCATTAAACTTTGTAGACATGCATGGTCCCCAGAAGATGAATTCTACTGACTTTAGTTTGCTTCTATCATCTTATTTATTCAATTTAGCTGTAACAGACTGTCATGAAATTTGGTTCAACACAATACCTGCAAAACATCATCCTATTGGCTTTTACACTGTGAGCATGCTGATGTTAGCATTTGCTCAAAGCACCTCAGGCACAGAACAGACTCGCAGAGCTGCTAGTGTGACTGTAGTGTTTCTGGGAGGATAGTCTCTCAACTTAGGCAACTGTATATCAAGTCTTCTAGTGGTTTGTTTTCAAGTCTTTCTGCTGAAAGGTGGCAGTAACTCACAGTAAGTAAGACACATTTTATGAGAACGTGGAAGATAAGCGTGACTGGAGGAAGACAGACGTGGTGAAAAATCAGTGGAGTCATTATTTTCAAGTCAGCAAGACGTGTGAAGAGTCGTATTTGTATGTCATCTGAAGCATCATTACAGGCAGTGGGTGTTTTATGGCTGAGTAGATGTAAGGACCACATATTGTTCACCCTCCTCTAAAGCCTTGGCCACACTATAAGATCTTAAACTATGGACATGGTGATATTCATTTTAGTTAGTTCATGTGTTTTCTATTATTACGGAAGTTATTCTATTGACTGTATGTGGTACATTTGTAGCTGTTAAAAACTGGCTCACAATTGTTGTGTATTTTTGCCTTAAACAACTTGAGTTCACATCTACGACTTTAAGCTGTTTTGAGGAAATTTTATGATATCACAAAATTAAATCTTTTCAAATTGATTGCACTCAAATTAGTGAGTATGCGTAGATTTGTTTTCTCATCGGATGACCCACATTGACATTCATCCAGACTGTGACTGGCTACAAAAAAATAGATTCAACCTGTTACTTAAAGGCGGCATGTGATGCTTCAATGAACACATTTTTTGTTTCTATGCCTCATATGTTCATGTAAGAGTTTGTAGCGTCTCACAGCTGTTAAATTTAAATTTCACACATTATTGCATTGTCAAAAGAAATTCAAAATTGTTTGCTGATAGTGATTAAATGCCAATCACTGCAGGTCTTCACCTACTCTGAATTTATACAAACATATAGACAGATAGGTAACAAATTAAAGGAAAAACCTTTACCCCTACAGTTGGGGAAGTGGTGGCAATTCTATGCTATGGGGGGCATTTTACTGGCATGGTTAGGGTCCATTTATCCCCTTACCTTTATCCTATGATGAAACATTTCCATCCTCATGAGAGTGGTTTCTTTCAGGATGACAGTGTCCCCATCCACAGGGCAAGAGGGGTCACTGATTGGTTTAATGAGGATGAAAATTATGTGCATCAAACGCTATGGCCTTCACAGTCACCAGATCTCAATCCCAGCTGAACACCTATGGGAGATTTTGGAGCAATGTGTTAGACAGAGACCATTATCAAAACACCAAAGAAGGGGCTATCTTTGGAAATAATGGTGTTAAGTGTACATTGTAAACAAAATTGGGCTTGTTAACAGCTGCCAAAATGCAGTCAGATCCAAAAGGAAACAAAAATAAAAAAAATAATCTGGAATTGTATAGTAAAGAAAAAGGTGTTAAACAAACAAGAATATGTTTTATATTTTAGATTCTTCAAAATAGCCACCTTTTGATTTGAGCTTTCACACTCTTTCTCTCAGTCAGCTTCATGAGGTGGTCACCTGGAAGGAAGTGGTTTTCAATTAACAGGTGTGTGCCTTTCGAAGTAGGGTTCATTTGTGGAATTTCTTGCCTTCTTAATGTGTTTGAGACTGTCAAATCAAAAGGTGGCTACTCTGATAAAATCTAAAACTATAAAACATATTCTGGTTTGTTTAACACTTTTTTCTTTACTACATAATTCCATATGTGTTCTTTTATAGTTTTGATGTCTTCAGTATTAATCTACAATGTCAAAAATAATAAAGAAAATAAAGAAAAACCATTGAATGAGAAGGTGAGTCCAAACTTTTGACTGGCAGTGTAATTCAGGTGAAACCATAGAAAACCTCTCTCCACCTTCTGTGATGTCTCGTCATGTCTGTTAAGTTTCCATGTCTGTCATGTTTCTGTTTCCTGTTCTGGCGTGTCTGTTTTATTTTGAAAGCCTAATTTTCCCTCTTGTTTCAGGTCCCTTAACTTCCTGCCCTTGTGTGTTTTCCCGCCTGTGTGATTGTCTGCCCCGCCCTGATTGTTTCCACCTGTTCCCCATTACCTCATGTGTATATATTGTCTGCATCTCCCCTGTCATGTTGCCAGATCGTTGACCATATCCAAGCATTTATGTTCTGTGTGTCCTGTGTGTCTTCGTCTTGTGTCACGTGTTCATCGATCCAGCCATCAAGCCACAACAAACAATCCAAGCCTGCTTTTTGTAAGAACTTTATTAAAAGCTTCTTTTGGTTCTATCTGCCTTGTGCCATCGTAACACCTTCCTTTCCATTCTCACTTAAAAACGGTGATAGGAGTGGACAGCCCAGTCCTGTAGGAATAAATGATCAAATCTGGAGAGAGAAGTCTGGACCAGTAAACCTTTTTCTTTGGCGCATTTTGTTCAGGTGTGGTGAAGCATCAAACGCAGGAGAGCAGTGCTTTGTTGAGAGCCTCCTCTAACCACATCAGTCCTTCGTTAGCTTGAAGCGTCAAATCTACAGACACTCACACAAACACAGTATATTGAGTCATCTTGAACAAAACAATTAAAAGGCCTTTGGGAAAATAATATGATCTAATATCTGGCTTGCCTGGAGTTTTTCTTCCTATGGAGTAGCACATTGATGGTGTCCACTTAAAGATGTTTACTGACTGTTCACCAGTGCACCAGTCAATAAAGCTTAGATTTTAGTTCATGCTAAATGTCACAACCATCTGCAAAATAATGGCAACATATGCTAGACATGGTAGAATGCCGCAAGTTGAGTCTGAAAGAAGGAAAGAGGATGAAGGCGCAGCAGCTAGAACAGAGAGTGAGGCCGGTGACAGCAGCTACAGAGAAAGTCTGCCTCAGTGAGTCACTTCAGAGCTGATGGGATAATGAGGTCCAGCCAAGAGCGCCAGACCTGCGGTTGTGTGTTTTCCACCGAGCTACAAACACAACGTGACAACTGGCAGCGCTCATCTCTCTCCATCTGGGATTCGTCGCCTGCCAATGTGCCTCCTGTCTGCCTTCCACGTCCACCTCCACCCCAAACCCATCTCAGTCAACACATGGCGCACTGTCTTTTGGCTTTCCATCAGCGCAGGACCATCGGCTTGGCCCTGTGTGCTGGGATTTCCCATAGTCAGCCCTGGTATCCCCCTTACCCCCATGCCCCCTTACTCTGCCCTCCTGCTGCAGGCCAAGTCAGGCCCGCTCAGTTCCTGGGGACGTGACAGAGCGCAGGTCTGTAGCTGTGCTGTCATGGCACAGTAAAATGGGCTAATTGCTGCTTGCCGTGGCTCTTTTTTTGTTTTTTGTTTTTTTTTTTTTACACCATAGACACTGATTGATATGATTGCTCGGCTCAAAAAAGGACCTGATTTGAATTCTGGGATCTGATAAGCACTGATGAAATGTTTCATGATCCATTATTTAATGAGGCCAGAGACCCTGATGATATCTCCTTACACATAGTTTTCTAATATGATTCTTTTTTTTATGTGGACAAAGAGAGAACATTTTGAAATATGGATTTCGCAAATGTGCACTGAAACCTGTTTGCGGCGTCTCAAATTGATAGCTGACCAGGTTCAACATGTATTTGAAACTCCTGTGAAGTTGTACATGAATTTTGGGAGCACCGAGAGGTGATGCAAGAAGATGTGAGGAAGCATGTAAACGCTTCACAGAAGGGGCCCAACCAGAGTAACTAAGGGGCTCCAGACCCATATTTGGCATTTAGATGAACTGGAATCTCTAAAACTGTCAATAAATGTGAGTGTGTTTATCTGTAACTGCAGTGTTTGTTAGCCCTATGATAGAAAGTGTCCAGAGTCTACCTCTCGCCAAGTCCATGCTGGGATAGAGTCCAGTCCCGCACAACCCTGAATAGGATAAGCTGTTGAGAAAAAAACAATTGATAGATGGACAGATGGATTATGGATACTGACTAACACATTGCAGTACTCATGTCATGTAAGTCATTCTTCTGTCCCCTCAGAGGGAGAACAGTTAAGCAATTACGTTTTTGTCATTCCTTTAAATCAGAGAACAGATAATTCCATGCAACAAGAAAACAATAATAACTATAAATAAAGAGTGCTTCCTCAAAATAGGAAAGATGGAGTCAAAATGGACTAACATTAGAAAATGGAACCACTTCAATGTTTTTACTTATTTTTTGTCTTTTTCCGTAAGGCCTGCTTACAGTTTACATTCGAGGGAAAGAAGTAACTTGATTCTTGCATACATTGAGGCTTTTATTTTCCAGTTGGAACTGCAATTATATTATAACAACATTGCCCAGGAAAGGATCACCCTAACCTAACCACCCTAACCCTGACATTAGATATAAAATGTGTTAGTTATTGTCATTTTTCTTTCCTGTAAAAACTGTAATGACTGCAGTTATTCTTAAGTGTCTTTGAGTACTTTGAAAAGCACTATATGTATATAATGTAATATTACTATTGTTATTATTATCAGTGGAGAATATTATTCTCAACTTCAGAGGAGGCTGAAGGCACTGCAGATGACTCACACTCCATGTGTCACAGGAAAGAAGTAGCCTTTTAAAGCACAAACTTAAATAAAACAGTACCGACCAGCAGTTCTTCTTCTCTTCTAAGCAGCCAGCAAACAGAAGCAGTGTCCTAACCACATCAGGGGTGATGCACGTTGCGCCAGTGTTACTGTATCAGCCAGAGGAAAAGCAGTGCAAGCAGCTCGGCCCCGGGCTGTGCTAGTGGTCAGCAGCCACAACCTCTTTCCTCCCCAAGAGAGCGACAGACAGACACAGAGACGGATGGACGACCCAAAATTACAAGCTCAACCGGCATTTTGAGGATAAACATCTCTTGTAAAAATACACCAAGCAGCCAGGAGCAGAAAAACCAGCAGGTTCACCGGGGCGCGACGGGGTGAAGGCACGCTGGCCGGCTGTATTTAGAGCCCGTCTTTCTAGGGATAATCTCATCTTCTGACTTCTGCACATGGATCTCAATTTGTGGCTTCTCTGACGGGCCGAGGGTGGAAGGGCCACACTTTGATGTATTTATAAATATGTATTGCTTGTTTGTAAAACGTGCCACAAAGTAGAAGGGAAGCAGAGAGCATAAGAGAACTTTGAACCACAGGGAGGTCATTTGTTTCATGTTAAATGGTGTCTCCCTGGCAAGACATAGATCATAGCATGAGAATTGAGACCTAAAGTGCTGTATTAGGCAAAAAAAAAATGCCAAGCACTAGTTTAAACAAGAAGATATCTTGGGGCACTGAGGAGTCAAAATGATCTAAATCTCTGATGCTGACATGTTTGACAGAACGTCTATGCTTCACCTGAGACAACATCAGAGTGAATTCCATGAGAAATGATCACTTTCTGACAGTCACAATTCAAAAGTCTAACAAGTTGAGGTGTGAAGTCTAATGACCCCTCTGACCCTTTCTATTTGAACCAGGACCCTTGTTGTACTTTGTCAGTCCTGGCCCCCTCCAAGGGCCCCATTGTCTGGGGGCAGAAGCTGGAAACCCTCCCCTGTCTCTGGCCTCCGCGGCTGGACAATGGGCAAAGACAAACCCCTGACACCCCGTCCTCCAAGGGGACAGCGCTGGATTATTGCTGGCGATGTTGACTTTTCTATCTCCTCTCTTCTCACTGGTGTGTGTGTGTGTTTGTGTGTGTGTGTGTTGGTGTATGTGTGCGTTGGGTAAGCCAATTTGCTTTTTCAATGAAAAGAAAAACACAGAAGGAAATACAGCGAGAGACAGGAGAGGACAAAAGATGGAGGGCCTCAATGATGAAGTGACCTGAAGAGAGGTGAGATCATTTCAAATGGGATTACACACACACACACACACACACACACACACACACACACCAGCTTCATTGTCCCCGACCCCACTCAACCTACACAATACAGAGCAGGATATTGCTGCACCATGCAGTCTTTTCACTATGTGGTCTCAAGCCTGCTGAGTTAACAAAAGCTAAAGCTCAAGGTTTTTTTGGGTCGGCAAGCACAGAAGGTTCTCTTTAAGTCAGAGATGGAGCAAAGTGAATCAACAGTAGAGTACACAGATTATTTTCTGTGCATTTCTCAAATGAACTTAGATCAAATAAAACTTTCAACAGGTGCACATGAGATTGTTGTGATGTTATTTTCAGACAGATTTCTGAAAAGAGAAAAAAATGTAATACGCAACAGATCCAATAGACAGATCAGCACCAGGCAAGAAGTGTTTTTCATCTTCACCTCCATGATCCAGGGACTCCTCCCTTCTCCTTTCCCTTCTTATGCTTGTTTTTTGGACAGAGTCGACCTGTAAATCTGTGGAGTTTACGTGTGTGTCAATGAGACAATGAAATGCTGTGTTCCAATGGATGTGAATAAAACAATATCAAACATCGATCATGGGACCAACTCTTTTTTAATGTCTAAAAATAAATCCTTTTCTGCTCTAAGTTGCGCATTTTATAAGCAAACAAAGTAACGCGTTATTGAAGATGCATCGCGTGACATGAATGACCTCACAGAGTTGGCAGGCACTTTCACTGACACTGGAAGCTTCTGTGGTGGGACAGCATGTTCATGAAGTTTGGCGGTGTCAATGAGAAGCACTTCAAAACACAAGTGGTCCAGTACTAACTTGCCGGATGGACGCGGTGTTCACAAATTGCCAACCATGAATTGAAGGCTTGTGCAACGAGAAAACAAAGTTCCAACTGTTAGCCCACCACCCGCTTAGTAAACAGCGAAGACTGGTATATTTTCAGTTTGGCTCTGCATGGCTGAAACTGAATGGAAAGATCACTGTGCTGACTTTGCCACTTGGAGGTTTTGGGGAAATGAATTCAAGTTTTTCCCTCCATGTTGGTTGCATAAAGACTCAAACAGCGATTTAGCATCTTACATGTGGTGACCTACTTCTTATTTACTTGCTTCTAGCACTCCTTTGTTCACGTCCTCCTCAACAGGCAGTGCTCCCAAAGCTCCAGCCACATTACCTGCCACTCTTCAATCATCAGCTGATGGAGATTCAGCATTCAGCGTTTTTCCTCACTCTCCAATCTCACAACATGTGGCATGCCAGCAAGACCAAATGGAACGCAGCCAGAGAAAACAATGAGCGCCGCTCAAAACCACCGCAGTAAACTCCTGTCAGAACAAGCCTTTGCCCGGTTGCCAAAGATAAAGTCTTTGTTTGCTGGGGTTCAAAAGATGGCAGTGGATTCTGACAGGCCACGACTTCCTGAGGATATTAACAATGACATATTCAAGAGACAATACAGGCTTAAGTGTATTTGAAATTAAAAAATCCACACAGATGGTTCTGTTTATTTTAATGCCATTTAGTGCCAATGGATAGCAAGCAGGACTACATGCATTTATTTAGTATAAGTCCCAACTCATGGCTCCTATGGGTGAAAACCCTATAATTTGATTACATTAGAACTAGTATACCTTATTTTCAAATTCAGTTATAGTGCAACAAGCATGAAATCACCCTTTGCAAGTGTGCTCGGTGCTTGAGAAATATGAGAATTACATGTTGATATAACCTGAAGCAGGGGGTACTGTAACACTGAAAGGTCATATGGACAAGTGCTGACATTTACCTTCAGTCTTTAACAACACCGACTCATATCCACACTAATGTCAGCAAATCTGAGAACACATTTCTCTCTCTGTCTTGACATTGATGAGGTTGACTTCAAATTGTCAGAGGGCTGTCAAACATATATCTTGCAACAGTGCAACGTCAGTGAGTTAGGAAACCAGTTGCTCACAAGCACACATTCCTGTAGGGAAGTTTGTGACGCGATGACCATTTTACGATCACCTTACGATTGTCACAGTCTTGTATAAAAATAACTGTCACCCTGACAACCTTCCAGAGTTGTGGTGCACCTTCAAGAGGTTCAAGATATTCACCATGTTAACTTTTCCAACCTCACAGTAATCTAAACCACTGTGCAGTGCTGTGGAATCTGATAAGCCTTCAGACTCATGGATCTGAAACCAGCATTCTTGGGTTGGTTTTCATTGTTTCACCAGTACTTCATGATACACCCAGCCACCAGTGCAGCTTCTTGCATTCTTGTTACCAATGGCTGTTTTCATCCCGAACTCTCAGTAAGGCTGGATTTAAAGCAACATTAGCACTCCTCTTCCATTTCAGAGAGACCTTTACTTAACAAAGGGGTCAGCCTAACAAACAACAGCAAAATAGTTAAACCTGGTTAAAATTTCAGCACAAAGCAATGCGGCATTATCTGGCGGCATTATGTGTTTGCCAGTCAAATATGTGCAAGTGTACAGACATTACCTTTTAATGCAAATGCCATTGAGGTGCAGGATGTAACTATTGCTGTGGTGATAAGCTTTCCAAATCCAGTTTATAAACTGCTGAGACCAAGCAAAAGGAGTAATGTGTCTTTGTCAAAAAGGTGCAACAGTTGGGGCCTGCTCCTTTCCAGATGATGGTTGTAATGCACACCTTTGCTGTCTGCCTTCAAAGGAGAAATAGGAACAGAGACATTTATCTTTTTAAAAAGAATCTACTAATGTGGATAAAATCTGTCTGTATTCATTACACACATTTTTAAATAAGTGGTTTCCGCTGCTAGGACAGATATTCTGTCCCACATGATTTGTGCAATCTCTGTCTCTGAGCACATCTGAAAGCTTTAGAAGGATCCGTAGATCACTGTAATGCTCTGAGCCGAGGCAGCTGTAAAAGCACACTTAACAGATGAGTTCTCAATTAAGATTCCACAGCCAATTCACTCCCAGTTTTACACCA
Organism: Scortum barcoo; assembly: GCA_023238725.1. Lineage (NCBI taxonomy): Eukaryota > Metazoa > Chordata > Actinopteri > Centrarchiformes > Terapontidae > Scortum > Scortum barcoo. The sequence continues at coordinate 16,016,987 of CM041531.1, forward strand.
GGACTGAGACACCAAAACACTCATGAACATTAAAATGCTATGTTAAAACAGGATGTTGACCCTTTTTCATCTAGTCATTACTTTGCCATTCGCCCTTGTCGACATAAATAAAGTGAACATAAAATGGGAGACTTTTAATTTTGATTTAAGGGGAATTCAGAGGAGTCGGTGAGTTATTGTTGAAGAGAAACATTGTGGATTTAAGGGTTTAGTACAGTGTGGGAGGTTTCATCTCTCCTGTGGTCGGGCTGAAAGTGATTTAATATCAGTATCAAAGAGACAGAGAACTGAGGCTTATTCATAAGCACCGCAGCCAAGTCTATACAGAGAGCAGAGGTCTTCTCTACATAGTCTTTCATGGGGCTGACTAATGAAGGTAATACAGCCATCAGCGCGACAATGGCTCATTATGTCTTTCACTATAAGAGTCCTATGATCAGAGACAGAGCAAGAATGCCATATACTAGCTGGGAGCACCCTTAAAGAAAAAAAAATTATCTTTATATTCTTTATCACCATATGAAGCATCTTAATCATCATCCATTATGCAGCCAGAAGCTACTACTGTCTGTTTCCACTTTGCAGAAGTCTCTGGCTTCCTTTTTGTTTTGTTTTTTCTTCCAAATTTACAGTATATAAACAGCTCACAGAGACAAACCGCTGCTTTATTAACACTATGCATCATTCTTAAAACCTCCTAACATGGCAGAAGTCTAATATTCACTCCTCTTCTAGCTCTGGTTTGCTCTCAACCAACCTCCACCTGGAAGCAACGATGATAGTGAACCAAAGCAGTGAAGACTGTAAAATCAAAACAATAAAATGACAGCTGCTAAAATTCAACATCAGAATGAACAGCTTTCAGATTACAAATAGGTGTCTGATCCATTGTTAATATAAGAGTATTTATATAGCAAATTTAAAGTTTCTTTTAATTTGGCTGTTAACTGATCATCTAGACTAGATAGATTACTTACTAGGTTACTTTCTTCTTTTTCAAGGCCAATACTGGTCAGTGCTAAAAACTGCAATGGCTCCACATGATGTGTCACATTAGGCGAAGCAGCAATATGTATCCCCGAGCTGAGAACAATAGGAGCCTCTGACTTCTAAAGGATGAGGCGGATTTGACAATAATAGTTTCTGACTGTGACTGACACGTCGGTGGCTTTGCAGACTTTCCACGGTTTCTGATCGGTCCTCCGGTCCACAAAGAAGCTGCATGTCAGCGCTACCAAACACCAGCAACAGTAAATAATGACAACGAGCGCTACCACCACGCACATGAGCTCATCCATGAGCAAGCCCCACCCGCCCATCGGCAGGGTTGAGGGGAGCTTCGGAGTCTCTTCTAGTCATCTGTTACAATGGAGGCCTAACTCGTCTGATCGCACCGACCACTTTCAACTGCTGCCAGGACCACAGGAAGCCAGTCATCCTCAGTGTGTGTACAGAAGGGGGGGGGCACTGTTAATGCGTGTGTGTGTATGTGTGTGTGTGTGTGTGTGTGTGTGTGTGTGTTTGTTGAGTGGAGGTCCAGCAGGGAAGGGGTCTCTTGTCTCTCGATTTTCCGCCCTGATTGGAGTGAATGAGTGGCCATTCTGTTGCTCAGCTGAATCTCTCCATCTCTCTTTTTCTTTGAGTTCAGAGTGTGCGGGCAAAATGACACACTCTTAAAGCTCTAGACGTGACATCATCCCAGGCCTGATGCTTGTTTACATGCCGAGGATGCACACCACTGGAGACTATTAGCCTTTAAAAAGGTTTTATATTTTATCTGTTTTGATACTGTGTAATAGTGAAGATTACAACAGGAAACTATCTGCCTAATCGCTTTTAATGGATTTTTGATGCTGATAAGCTGTATAATAATAGTATTACCAATGTAATCTGAATTTAAGTTAGTAATTGTACCTGTGCTTTTCAAAATGTCTTCTAGGATAAGAGCTTTATGGGAACCTTCATTTTCATACTACTTTATATACTTTATACTTCATACTACTTTATTTTATGGATTGATTTTTAAGTGGCTACACCTGAACAATACCTGAACAATACCTGAACAATACCTCATTCAAGTGGCACTCTTCCAGAGCAGCTAAAAGTATTCCCTCTTCCCTCTTGATTAAAAAATTTCAATATTCCCCAAATTTAGAAACCCATATTGCTTACAAATAACATAAATTATATGTATATGTTAACATCAGATGGGATCCCACTTTTTGAATATGAGGTCTAATACAGAGCTAAAATTGATTATCTCATTTTAATTATTCTAAATAAAAGTGGTGCTTTTTGCATTGTGAAGAAAAAAGTCAGATGAATATTTCACCTCTGGTTTGTAAAGACTTTTATACATTCAGTTGGATGTCGACAGAAACATCACAAACGTCATTTTTTGTTTTTCAGCCATTCATGTAGCGGCAGTGATGTGAGCAGCCTAACTCGTAACACTTAATCTTTAACTTTCCTGTCGTAAGTATAAGGAAGTGTAGAGGCTGTGACTCCCTCATAAAGCAGCCCGTGTGTGTGTGCAACTTATGAGCTCAAGTTTCAAGTTTAACATGTATCTCACAGCGCTCCCTAATACATTACATCTAACAGGACGAGAAATTTTCTTTCAAATCAGCGCTCTTCCTTTCAACTAAGCTGCCGCCTGCAGCAACCCATATTAAATTACTGTATATATCAAGGCATGCTGGGTCTTGATGGTGAACACTTTGTGCTGTGTGTGTGTCTGATTGTGTGTGTGTGTGTGTGTGCAACAGAGTTTACAAATTTTTACAGATTTGTTTTCACTGTAACCAGGGATTGACTTTAAATATGCTAGACTTCCACCTAATATGTCTTCAAATCCCTGTGAAAATTATGACTCAATCATCGCTCGGGGTAATGACTGTTTACACTCCGTTTTACAGCGTGGTTTTTTAACGATCAATCTGTTCAGTGGGAGTGTTAACGCCCAGACTCGTATCCCTTGCCCCAGGTCTTTTACTAATTTTCTTTAGCGAAGAAGGGATACAATAATGGGCCTTTGCAAACTCCTTGGCCCAGAAAATGTGGAACAGATATTCTATGTAAAAGTTAAGCTAAAGGTGGAGGGCCAACAGTGAGAGGTTACATGGATTGAGGGCACTCTGGCAAGCGTGTCTGCTTACATCCTCCCACACACCAGGGCCAAGCATCAAACCGTGCAGTTTGCTTCATCTCAGACGCAGAAACACACACATGCAGGCATTTACCTCTCCGTACCACACTGGCTGAAGTGCATGGCCCATTTTAGCACACATACACACATGCAAGCAAGCAGACCTCACAGCTACACATACATGTCTAGAGTAGGCATGCAGTCGTCATAGGGAAATATAATGAATGGGCTGTTCGTAATTACTTTGCCATTTTTAAATCATGTCATGTTAAGGAGAGAAATTCGCTCATCTGATCCAGCATCAAGCATCTGCATAAACGCGTATCACACAAATGCTCAAGCCCAACAGATGCAGGGACCATTACGTGCTGTCAAACTGGAGAACAGTCAGTTTCAAGACAATCACACCAAACAAAGGGCAACCGTTTTCTGTCAGTTCTCTTCTCATATTACAAATCAGGAAAGGTGCCAAGACTTCCACAGAACAAAAACACAGCGTGACTCTCCCTGTGCACCAACTAACAAGCAAACATGAAAAAAAAAAAAACGAGTGGGAAGAAAGACATTAAATTAAAAGAAAGTGCTGCATGTCTGACTCGTACAGATCTTGTTGATGTATCACGCAGCCAACGAAATAATAGAAAAGAGGAATCAAAACTCTCCAGTCCAAAGTGCTGTTCCCCTGTGGTCTTATTATCTGAGCTGGTCTTTATCAGCCCTCTTCACAAGTTCCAGTTGTAGCTGATGCGATAAGATTCCTGATAATAGATTTATAATAATAATAGTTTATGTTTATTCTCAGGTCGTCGCTCTCCTCATGTTGGCCTCCAGTCAGTGTGCGACAATGAGTGTGTATCTTATCCACCTCATGTCGTGCCTTGAAAGAAGAAAGTCTACTGAGTATTACAGACTTTCAAAATGATTCTTCAAATCATCAACATCTAAGCCAGCACGTCCTGTATTTGCTGGCTGAAAAGCAGTGTTTCACTGCAATTTCTGCTTGAAAGTTTCAAACCCGTTGCACTTCTGACCACACCCATTAGTGATGTCATGGTGTACTGACACCTGCCTGCCTGGAGTATGATTTTTGCATTTACTTTTTTTTTCACATTGATGTGTGCAGACAGACAGGTAGCTCTGCCTGAGGAGGACATTCATGTGTAGGCTCTTATGACTATTACATCTGCTACTATTCCCCTCGCTACTATTTGTGTGGCAGTTATCATTGCTACTAGTATGTATGAAAAGCCAACTGACATCTGATGAAGAGACATTCATATGTACTCTATGTGGCATATTACGTTCCATACCCCTACTGTTTCTACTGATCACTCACAAAATAACTGTAGACTTATAGGAGCAAGTTGTCGCAAACCTTTTACTAATGTATGTCTTTTTCACACTGCAGTGTCTGCAGGTATGGACGCACAAGCTTCTGCAAGACTGCAGTTCACAGTACAGAGAGAGCAAGAATCATCATTTAACAATCTGGTCAGTCTATGGCTTCAAAAATGTGACTGCTTCCCGGCAGCATTTTTGACATTTGTGAATTACCTGCACCAGCGAATGGACCACGTAAAGAAGCCTTTTCAGAAAGAAACCGTTTATCAGATCAAAATCTAATTGGCAGAGAGGGACAGTGATAAAAACTGAATTCCACTTGATGGCATGGTAATTTGTGTGCTTTTGTTTCATTAAAAAGCTGCACAGTGTTGGCAGTGTTCGGGCAGCTGTACAACCTGAGTGTAAACATGGCTCTTTAATCAGTTATTCATAGCATTCCTGCTGCCTCAAGGCCACCCTTGTTGGCAAACAGTGCTTTGTAAACCAACAAAAGTGCACTGCAAAGAACCAGTGTATAATGAAGCCGTTATTAGAGCATGCATACAGCAGCTATGCTTTTGATACACACTAAAGAACCAATTAGCAGCAGACAATTCTCAGGGTGCACGGGACCAGGAAATTAAAGCACTTAAAATGTTCAGGCAAGAGCAAGAGATGCAAATGTGGCTTATTTTCTCATTCCCCTGTATTCACTACAGAGAGAAGCGAGAGCTTATTAGTCATTTATCACACTGAATTCACTGAAGAAAACATCAGTTTGATTTCATGGCAGAGTTTATTACTCAACTCTTTACATATTGGATACATATATATGCTGCTTGAAAATGTATAATATGTGAAATAAGTCCTTAGTTGATGGAATGATACTTGGATCCATTTTATTTCAAAGTTATTGAAATCAAGTATTTACCAAGTATTGCAATTCATCATGTGCTCCAAAAAACTTTTAGCTTAACTTTTAGATATGTAATTACAAGTTTTTCATTCCAATTATCCTGACAAGACAAACAGTAGTGCATTTCATACACAGTTTCTCTTTTCATTTTTCTACTCAAATACAGACATGGAGACATGGAATGAATGCAACAGAATCCTTTGCTAAGACCTGCTCCCCAATTACTGTTTCTACAAGCTTTCTGTTCCAGCATGGCACAAGCAGCCATGATAGTGGCAGTGAAACAGGTTAAAAACCTATTCCCATTTATAACTGACAACTACAGGTTTAGTTGGCTCAAATGACAGCTGTACATTATCAGAGTTAGCTGCATATCTAACTAAGTTAACATTAGCTCCATAAGTTGTTTTAAGACATACTATGTCTATCTCACGCCACACCTCCTGTGTGGATGCAGAGGTAACATCCTGCAACAGCTTCCACACAGTGGACTGTATGTCACACACTGTATGTTTTACATAGACAGGTGGGCAAGTAAACACACAATTTGCTATTTTTGTTGTGTGTTTTTGGTTCAATATACATAAAGATTTTGCAGCATTTCATTTTTTTTTTTTTTTACTATAAATCATCACTGAAGTTTTGAAGTCTTTTGTACTGAAGCTCCAATAAATATATTTGTTATCATTACCCAGATCTGCCTTAAACCATGATATTGTCAGGATATTGGACCTTAGCTTGCGTTATGGGAAATGCCTTCCCATAATGTTTTGTATGTGAGAAAATATGGGGAAGAGGGGCCTCTGTCAAACATTTAGAGACCAGGACAAAAAGTCTAACCCATAATCCACTGTTCAGCATTTGTCTGTCCACAATAAAGGTGACAAAAAACACACACTCAGGCTTTGGGGATTTGGTGTCTCACTAATTACACGACCAATTAGAAAGTGAACAGTATCATCTGAGGAAAGAGTATCTGAAGGCAAATTAAAAAGCTGTGATCCTCTGAGTCAGCTGAGGCCTTTTATCTGAGGAACCGAAACAATAGCGTCTCATTTACCACATTCAAGTGTTTTATAGGAGGGGCACTTTAGAATTTTGACAACTGCATGTGCACTCTTCTCAGTATGATGTACTCATTTCGGTGCATTTATAGTTTGCTACAGGAAGCCAAAGAGGACAGGTTTACTTTAGCTGAAGTAACTATGACTAGTGATTAATGCATCTAGTTATTTTAGCATCATCATTGTCAAGAAAAAGTCTTACCGTACAAACGTTCTTCAAGTGAGAGAAGAAGATTTAATTTATTATTTCAAAACTGAGGTTTAGACACATGTTTAAAGACAAAGTTAGATGTTATCTTTTATTTGTTTCAACTACTATAATTTTGGTTTTATGATTAAGTGGAGGAGTTAATTGCCATTTATGAGTTGATGCCAGGGTAAGTTAACATTTACAAGGAACTAACACAAGCTATGAACTAACACAGGCAATCGGTCCGTGTCTATTCAATTTGTTGCTATCTATCGCCATCTTGTGGCCTGCTTTGGTACTGCTATCAGGTAACCCAGAAATAGAAAAAGACATTTACTGTATAGATAGATAGATAGATAGATAGATAGATAGATAGAGATAGATAGATAGATAGATAGATAGATAGATAGATAGATAGATAGATAGATAGATAGATAGAGATAGATAGATAGATAGAGATAGATAGATAGATAGATAGATAGATAGATAGATAGATAGATAGATAGATACTTTATTCATCTCCAAGAGAAATTCCCAATTCCAGTAGCTCGAAAGATGGAAACACTGGGGCAAGTTTCAGAAGAAATGCAAAAACTATAATAAAATAGGAGATAAAAATACAATATAAAATAACAACATAAAATAAAAATATAAAATAAAACATCTGGCATTTCTGGCTCTATTCTACAGTGCACTTGAGGCTACAAATGACAGTGCTAACCACTACACCACTGTGCCGCCCCGATGTTGAAGTATATGATACTTTACTGATAATTTAGACATTCATATTGCCATAGCCAGATGCCAACTGCAGAAAACACACATGATACAGGAGAGGTTCATCATAGGTCTATTTATCTTATGCCTCAGGCTGGTGAGAATACATTTTATTTCCAAGATCATCAAAAGTCACAAAATTTCAATTCAAAGGTCAGAGCCTTAGTATCTTTTTAACATCCTTCTAGGAATGTCTGTGAAAGAGTGAATAATAGAGGATTTCTCAGAAAATATGTCTTTTCATGTGTGCTCAAATCTTAGTTTTCTAGTCAAAATGTGTTAAGATAGGTATATATGCAGACAAAACTTCATTACAGTGGTGTTAATGACAGGGAATTATATTGCATATATTTTATTGTCCAGCTCCTGCATCTGACTTATTTTTGCATTCTATTTCTGCTCTCGCTTTTGTAACTTTTGCCACTGCTTGACTCAACTTTCCTACAGGGATCAGTAAAATGTTTTCATATCTTATCTTAAACAGAAATATATGGGGAACAGAAGGAGCCAGACACTGAAGCAGAAAGACAGTCAGGTCCAGACAGATGGATAAACTAACAGGCAGAGATAAAGATGATGTGCATAAGAAGGGAAGTGAAGGGAAAAGAGCTATGATCAGCTGACGGTGTTGGTCAAGCACTGACATGACACCAGCAGATGTGACGCCGTTTGAAGCAGCATGTCACCCTCCTGGTGGGTGCTGTGAAAGACAGATAGCTCAGCAGACAGCCTGTCCTGCCCCAGGGCAACACTGATTTATAGTGTAGACTTAGTGCACTATCAGGGCGGGGGGCCAGGTCCCTTGTCTCAGCACTACATATACACTGACCTGGACTCTGCCTGCGGGGCACTGGAACTCTCCTGCAAAAATGATCAATTTTACAACTCTTTAAGTCTTGTGCAGAAACTTCTTCTGGAATTATATCCATCTCTGGTATAGATTCTCACTTCTTTAAAAAAAGAATGAATAAAAGATTTTCTCTTGTATTTTTCAGTGTGCAATGCTTAAACTTAGACCTGGTGTTGTTTTCTATTTCTCTGAGGACAAACTGTATGGGTAACCGTGTGTTTGACCACACAGGTCAGAGGGCAAGCTCAGCTATTTTACCTCTGGAAGAGGTGGAAGTTCAGCTGCCCCTTTTCAGGGGCCACTCCAAGTAAAACAGCTGCTTTATAGGTTATACATTAGTAAATAACATATACAGCATAGACAGAAGGAAGCAGGCGCAAAGCATATGTTTAGGTTTGTTTGTTTTGTTATGTTTTTTTACTGTTTGCATCATATTTGTGGGTGGTTAAAAAAGTCAAATAAGAAGAAAAGGCAAAGATCTCTTCTGCATAAAACTGACTGATTAACACTGTGTAAAGTTGATAAAGCTGGTGTTGTGTCTGGGCCTTTCAGCAGACTTAACTCCCGCGCTCACTCTCAATTTGGCTATATTTTAGTCTCCTGAGGGAAATATTTGTCTCTTAAGCTGCTTAATGCTCCACTATGTTCACAAGTTAGTTGGCTCTGTCAGCCATTTGGTGCTGGGTAGGCCAGCTTATCAGAGCTTTTTCTGCTGAAAACAGCCATTTAATATGATATTTCATAAACAGAAAAGCAGCATGTGTGTTTGTAATTCACATTTAAGTTTTCATATATGTTTTTGTTACATTTAAGCATGCTTGTTTGGATCTGGCATGTCTCTTTAAAAACAGAAATCTATCAAATGAGCTTACTGTACTGTTCCTAAACAGACTGATTTACAGTACAATTGAAGTTGCAAAAACAGGCCTTCATGAGTTAAAAGAACAAGCAGAATTTAAGAATCAAATTAGAGCAGCGTAAATAAGTACAGAAGGCAACAAATAAGCTGTTATTTGCAGCAGTGAGCTTGGCTATATTTAACCTTAATGGTACCTACTATCACTGCCAGAAGCCTCTCAAAAGAATCAAAAGAACTGTTTCAGAGATATTATACCATTTTAGTCCTGCAAATCTTTCAGAAGACAAGAACTGTCTGTGTAATCAGACTTTTATTTGGAGAAATAAAGAAAACATATTTTTTTGTGCAAAAATGGCCAATCAAGTAATCCTCAAACAAAACAGTAGCACATAGCATGAAAATATCAAATGTTGTATTCTGCTATTACAGTGATTTACCATTAAACAAAGCCTACAGAATGAGGTTCCCCCTCCATGTGTCAGGGCGTCTTTTTCTTCACTGTCAAATTTACAGTAGGTTTTCCATGCATTAACCTCATCCTCCCTGACTCTGAAAGGAGCGAGCCAGGTTTCTTTCCAGGCCTGTGTCTGGCTTGAATACGCTCTTGTCTCACACTCCCCTTTCTTCATTGTCAACCTCCTGCTGCGAGGGGTTTCTCTCTGACAGGGTCAGGAGCTGTGGTACTTCCCCCCGCTCTCCTTGCAGATTTCCTTTCGTTTTGGTCTGGACTCACCACTGCTGCTGAGATACACACACCGCAGGAGGCTGGGCATGTCCTTCCCGTCCTCCTCCTCTTTCTTTTCTCATTTCCTGTTCCCATTTTATAAATGTCCCGTCAGCCTGCATCATCCCTCTGTCATGCTGCAAGTCTGCCACCTCGTCTTCCATTTCCTCCTTTTCCCCCTTCTTGCATCTCTTCTTCCATGTCCTCCTTCCTATTTTTCTCCACCTTGCATCGTCATCTCATCCTGTCCTCCCTTGCCAATGTGCCGAAAACATTAACCCTCACTTAGGTCCAGCTCAGGTGGTGGAGAGGATTAAGTTTCTGCAGAAAGGATAATACCTGTCTGGTAAGTACATCTGCATACAGTTGCCTCTTTCCAGACACAGACAGACAGGGGAGACGGGGAGTGTGTGAATGGGAGGATCTTTTCACACTGTCGTTAATCTCACACACTCCTCTTTACATTCAGCACACACTGCAGACAAGATTAAAGAGTAAAATTTGACATGCAAAGCTTGTTGAGGGGTAATATTAGTCAAACTTTGTTTTTAAAAGTTTGTTTCCAGATCAGCAGGTCATTCCAAAAAGTTTAATGAAATCCTTAATCATCAACAATCCAAAACAGATTTGTAAAATGAAACCTTGAGAAAACTCAGGCACAGAGAGACACAAGTAATGACGTTATCATCACCAGCATCATCAGTGCTGTCATCATCATGTCTTCTCTGTGTTTATAAAGTAACTCATTACTGTACATGACCCAAACAGTATTTCTTCTAAGATTTTTACACTCATGCATCATTGCACAATTTGCACCCTACATAGACAGTTAGCAGTTCAGATGGACCTGTACATGGACATTTAATGTTGTTGTTCACTTGTTTATACATGCACTACAGGTCAAAAGTTTGGAAGCAAGGCCAATACAGGCCAAACAGTTTGGAAGCAACTTCAAGTTTCTGTTCACAATGCCTTTCTTAAAAACCAGCATGAGTTTTATGTATTTTGGGATGTATTTACTGCATGATCAGACTTTGCTTTCTTTCATTGATATGCACGATTTTCCTCAATTTACCTTTAAACAAAAAAGAAGAGGAAGGTGTTCTTCAAAAAGATGGTTTGGCCCCCTCAGTCTCCAGACCTCTCTCCAATTGAGCTTGTGTGGGATGAATTGGTCAGAAAAGTGCGTCCCACAAATCAGCAGTCTCTTATTGATAAACTTAAGAAAACTTGGAATGCAATTCCTGGCACATACCTTAAAAAACTTGTGGAACGAACAAATGCCTCGTATATGCCATGCTGTTGTTAAATGCCAGAGGAGGTTACTTTGAAGAAAGCAAAGTCTAAGCAAGAAAAACTGATAATTACAGTAAAAATGTCTTCTGATAAGTTACTCTTTATATAATAATCATGTTTATTTTGTTGCAAAGTATACCAATGAAACTATGATCTTTTTTTGTACAAATTTGATCTTGCTTCCAAACTTTTGGCCTGTAGTGTACAATGCTTCTATAGAAGTCAGTGTTTGTTAGTCAGTTGGTCCACCATAGTTGTAATATAATAAAAATTTGATGGATTGCTATGACATGTTGTACAGACGTTCATGATCTCTTGCCAAGCAAATGACATTCCCATAGGCCTCAGCTGTACCTTGTGTTAAGTGCCAACTCATGCCAACACATGTTAGCATTTTGACATTACCATTTAGCTCAAAGCACCGCTGTGTCTAAGTACAGCCTCAAAGATCCACTAGCATGGTTATAGACTCTTAGTCCTGTTTCTACATAATAAATATATGTCTATGCTAGCTTATCTATAGTATGTTTAGCTTTGTTGTGCCTGTTTTAGCTGTCTGTCTAAGTTCCTTGTAAGCCTAAATAAAGTATAGGTTGTATGGCCAATAAAGCTGATTCTCAGTTTTGGACCTGGTCAATTCAATTGAAAATATTTCTTTGTCGTTCCTCAAGGGCCATTTTAAGGCAAGTGAGAGTGCACACACAACACCACACAAACAGTTCTTCAAACACATGTAAACCACCTTAAAATACAAAACAGGTAATATACATATAAAATGTCATATGGAGGCTAAAAAAGAAAATGAAAAGACAACACAACACAACATAGGCACATTATGTCAAAAATGTGAATTTATCAATCGAAAAGCAAAGTAAAGTGGAGTTCAAGAAGGTGACTTATCTCTCATTAGGTTAAGCTGTCATTTGTATAGAGTTGTTTAATCTTAACGTCCATACCAGGAATTATTGGAAATTGTGAAAGGTCATTTGACACACTTGCCTATAGTTTATTTTGGTCACCATCAATGCAAAAAAGTGGTTGGCGAGCTTGATAGTGGCACTGAGCTTGTTTCCCTTTAATTAAGCGATGGATTGGTGCCTAAAAATGTTAACGTGTCAATTGATTAAAATTACAGGCCTCAATAAGGCCACCAGCTGTGCAAAGCCACAAATGTGTTGAGCTAATTTAATGGACTGGTGTTAAAATCAGTCTTTTACCTCTTAGCATCAAGTAGCTATACAAAGTGAACCACTTTTTATTGTCTCGTGTTATATATCGGTTTAAAAATTATTAAAGACAAAGTCAATATGCCTCGCCAGTCAAGGTCTGTGTTTGTGTGTTTGTGTGTATGTGTGTGGGCTTACTGCCATCTCCAATATGAGATGCTGATAGATGTGTGTCACCTTGGCTCCCTTGATGACAGATGCTGAGTTATGGGGCCACAGCAGCACCAGTGTGTCATAACTGCAATGTGAACAATGTGCTGCCGTCCTGCTGCCCTTCAGAAGACAATCTGCTGTTTAATTACATATATTAACACAATGTCATCCATGGGTTTTGTGGGGACTGCGTTTGCATCGACATTTTAGAAACTGCATTACTGAAACAAACAAAAGCATGTTTCATATTTAAGGAACCAATATTAAGAGGATCAAAGGTCAAAGATATATTAACCTCCCTATATTCTCCTGACCACAGAAAGACCATGTAAAAGCAAAGAGCAGCTCGAAAAAAGACTACAGGGCCACTATGCTAGACCAGGAGGCCCCATCCCACATGCTGATGTTTAGCATGTATAATGCTTACAACCACGATCACATCTTAATTTTGCATGTCAACATGGTAACATTTGCCTATTAAATCCTTACACAAAGTGAAGCTAAGGCTCAGGTCATTCATTTTTTTCAGATATTTAGCCATTAACCAAACAAACTGAAATGTGACATGGCACTAGCATGACTAAAAAATGTATAAACAGACATAAGGGATTGTCAGACCACCCACAACACTTTTAGTTCTTTTAAATAACCTATGACGACCACCTGTGGATCGGCTGTATAATGCCCCAGTGCTTGGCTGCCTGCAGACACAGTGTTATGGCATTTTATCTGCAGTCTGGCAGTCACTCACATCTCAAACTCAGATAACACAAAGGGAGGAGGCGGCAGATGTCCTGCTGTATTATAGCAGGAGGTGTGATGAAGACGCAGGCGAGGGGAGGCTGTGCTCGCTACCACAGGAGAAACCTCCTCTGTTTAACAGTCATTCACTGCACGTACCATATGACGGTGTCATCTGTGATTACGGTTATCTCCACGTTGACACCACGCTCCCAGAGAAATGTATGTTTGCAGTGGTTTGCAGTGCTGTGGGATGCGTATATGACAACGTGTGTGAGTCAGATAAGAAAAGAAAGAAGAACATATAGAGTGGAGAGAAAGGCATGCATGAGAAATGCTTTCTCATATTTACAGTAAATGTGTCTATCAGCATACCATCTCTTATTTCACTGGTTCACTAACTGAGGGGTTAATTCATGTCATCTTATCCTCTCTTTACTAACACTTCTGTACATGTGTATAACACCCTAATCCAGTCTAATGTAATTTAATCAAATAATCAGTTTAGTGAGTTTATTTTGTTTTTTTTTTCCACAGAATATATGTTGTGTTATTGTAAGGCCACTGAGGCCCCTGATCTTTGTGCTGCTTATTGGGTGTTGGTAAATCCAAAAAAGTCTAAATTTCATTTCTTGAGCTCTGCTGCAACCTAGTGGATTGATGAGGCATAAACTCCCAAATTGCAGGAGACATGTCCAGTCAGTGACTTTTGCATTTTTAACAGGGGGCAGTGGTTCAATGACATGACGACGGTTAAGGTGCTCTGTCTCCCCTAAAACATTTACAGATGTTCTCAGTCTGGGTGTATATTTCCAGCAGCACAAACACCTCTGAATGAGCACAGAAATATATTATAGGACTGTTACGGGAATACTGCGGGCAGCAGTGTGTCGCTGTGATCCTCTCTCCACACGTTGCCTGTCACTTTGATCATGAAGGTGACACTGCCCTACAGAGGATATAGGCTGCAATATAGTGTAGAATTGATTATTTATAGTCCATAGTTTAAAGAACATTATTGCTCTGAGATGAAACTGACAGAAGGGTGGGACTGAGAGTAAAAGGTCCAATTACAAATCTGTCTGCTACTTCAGCACCCTGGACAGCATCATGGATTTATTAACACACAGCACAGTGAGGCTGCTGATATATGAGAGCCTTGGTTGGGGCCATATATTCTCACTTGCAGAAACCTTAGTCAGATAAAGGGTCAATGAGTCAGGCTAACCTATTCAACTAAACAACCCCTTTGCCACTGCGGTCTCTCTGCTTCTAGGGCATGAAGAGGGAAGATGGCAAAGTAACATGGGGGATACATTTTGGTCGTTTTGCTAACAAAGCGGATGGCATTTCTCCTCATATTGCCTTCTGCATATATCAACAGTTGAGCCATGTAACTATACTAAAGACAACATAACATGGCAGGGTTTTTTTTGTTCTTTTATAGAGGGTGGGGTGAGTTGACATTAAGGGAACTGATCGATCTAATTGCTTATTCTTACTTTTATTTTTTTTTATAATGCTCTAACTCAATCCCCATCAAGCCCCATTAAACCAGTACATGAGTGATTTACTATTGCACTTCCACAGAGTGACTCATAATGCAGCTATTTAAAAACTAGCGTCAAAACTGAAGCATCACAAATAGGCAGATATCCAGACTTTTATCTCATCGTGTGGGTCAAGCTACCAAAACACTCGAACCTACGCTTCTCATTATGCAACTAATTGCATCTTTGGTTATGTCCTCCAGATGACATCACTGAGGCCATTTTCCTGAGACCTACAGAAGATACTCTACAAGTGTTTTCACAAGTAGAAGCAATCTAGCCTTAAGAGTTAAATCGATAGGATAGTGATGTATTTTCTCTAAAATAACATGAAAACGTGATCTTTTATATCATATTGCAAGTTACACAGCTAATTAGCCAGTAACATACAAGAGGGAACAAAAATATATATGTAAAATGAATGTAGGTCTTGCCTGCCAACAGAACAGGCAAGATCTCCTCTCACCTCTCACCAGCATGCAAGTTGGTTTGAATATATTTAGTGGGAAGCAGAGCTCATTTGTCTTCTCTGGCTCTCGCCCACCTCTCCACCGCTCTCTGCCAGTCAGTTAGTCAATGTTGCAGACAGCACACGGCCTCAGTGGCGAGATGCAGATTGATAAGGGGTTCGGGCAACATAAGTGGGTGTAACTGGTAGGATTCGATACAATGCCAAACACACCCCTCAGGGCTGTAGCAGTCACGCTCCATTTCTGCTGCAGTCGTAGCCAAGGAACATGAGGTTTCTGATTCATGTGAAGTAATTATGTCTGCTTTTCATATTCACATCACTATACTGCAGAATAAAAGGGGAGATGATCCAGAGGCAGCTGCATAATGCAAACCGCACCTATTAAGACAGTCACAAAATAAAGATTGGCGATAATAAAGTGACACAAAGGGGCATGTTTATAGTTTCCATAACTTTATTCTTTGAAACCACATTTTTTTAGTTAAAAACGCTTTTCTTGACTGGCAACAGTAAACAACACACAATCACACACAGTGACACGGTTGGGCGGACTCATCACAGTGATGATATTCAGAGAGGCACGCTTTAAAATAAGTCAGAGTAAATCTCTTATCATTTCTACCTAAGGATGACAGCAGTCTTTACGGTTGCACACATTCAACAAAACAGCATTTTCCAAGGGGTCCTTCAGTTCCAGGACTTCAAATGAGCAGTAGTCATTGTCATGCAGAGCTCTACTGTGCACAACAGGCCTCTCAGAAACTGTGTTGTGGCCCATAACATTCAGAGAAACCATCACAATAGCTATGGAAAACAGTACCTATTGTCATGCAGCAGACTGTGCATGCATAGAGGGAGAAATTCAGCACAGTACAACAAACATCAAACTCTTACTTGTATGTATTTTCAGCTGAATAATATACTGTGTAATTCACTATAAAATCCAACTATTTCATTATATGCAGTGGTTCTCAAACCTTCGAATGCCAAAGAGCCATTGACAGTATAGATGACGATGACTGCATGAACACATCAATTTGATGAGGATTTATACATTTGTACTGATGGATCACATACGTAACAATTGCAGATTTTATTCCTGGTGATATGTGATGCATTTCTGAGGCCCCTGGACGCCAAATGCACCAGTTTGAGCATCACATTGCTCATGATACAACGTGACCTAGCACTGCATAATTGCATAACTATGTAACAGCTAGAGGTTATTGCTGGTGAGGTATAGCTTGAACAGTTACATCCATTGTTTCATTTAGCAGAGTTCCTGGTGTCATTATTTAATTGAAAATAATTTTAAAAAATGAGTGAGTTTACAGTACAGTACAGTACAATAACCCCTGGTATGAGGTGCAGATGTTACTTTACGGTATCCCGGTGAAGGATAACAGAACAGCTTGCTAGTTATGTGGCATTTGACATGGCTATCCAGCAGAGGTAATAAATTGCTAAAGTTTCAAGGTAACTATATTAAAAAATTAATTTGAAAGCGCAGCACAGTTGGGACACTGAACTCAAAACAAAAATGTGTAGCGGTAAAAGAAAGGCCTTGCTGATATTATGAATATTTCCCCCAGCTGTTTGTTTTTCACAGTTTCTAAACTACAGAAATTATAGCTTCTGCTTACAGTTTCTACTGTTCTTGTCGCTAAAGTCTGGGAAAACTGTAGCTTGCAGGAGTGGGCAGGGAGGATTGAAGAGGTTAGAGGTAATTTTTTGAATACAGGTGAAGGATGCTCAGCAGTCCTTGTTGGACCGTACGATGACTACAGTGCAGCAGACTGGGATTAGGGGGTCAAAGTGTGAATCTAGCTAACAGAGCACGGGTCGTCCTTGCAGGGCTTGACATCTCCTTGCAGCAACAGGATCATAACAGCCTTGGTCAGGTAGCTGGAGGTGCCCCTCTTTCCCATTGGGGGTGTGTTGTAGAACGCCTCCATGTCATCCTGGCAGAGGCACACATGAAAAATCACATTTGATAGGAGTATGAGATTTGTTGTCACTAATAAAAAAAGAAAGCTCATTGATGTTATTTTAGTCATTAGATGCTATAAGTAAAAGACCTCCTAGCATGATTACATCTCACAAATTAAATAAAGCTCTGCTGAATTGGACAGCGACAGTTTCTATTAGGCTATTTAACACCATTTAATTAACACAGCGCTTTGGTTAAATCATCAGTGGCAGCCAATCATCACATCAATTGAGACAATGTTATAACATAAATGAACCCTGCGGCCCAGAGGGAAGCTACTCTACCTGTTTCTCTGCGCCTTCAAAGCGGCTGCGATCCCTCTGGAAATCATGAAAGGCTTCCTTCACCAGACTGTCTAGATCCACCTTGTCGCCGAACTCAAGCTCCGGGTTTCTCTCCAGCAGTATGGACACCACCATCAGCAACTACTCACACAGTAGAGACAGGAGAAGTTGTAGGAAAATAAAAAAAATGAACTAACAGCAAAAGAGTAGACTGTGGGCTTCCTTTAAAGGTCTGAGCCTGACTGGATCATGATCACAAGGAATCTTAAAATTAATTTTAGACCAGCCAGTAAGAGTTGTTAGATGTGAAGTCCCTTCATGTCCTTGTTGCTTGATTATGCTTAAAGAGAGATGTTTGATTGATGCAACAATGAAAGAGAAAAATTGATGTTATGTTGAGTAAAAGTCTGTACACTTATCTTAATTCATTTTCACTCTGCTCTATCAGTGCACTTGGGCAGTACAAGTGAATTTTTTTTTTTTTTGGTTTGTTTTTTTTTTACCTCAACTATGATTTGTCTGTACTCAGGCAGGACGATGCTCTTCAGCGTATCCTCCACCAGCAGGGAGAAGTTCATCTCATACATGGTCATGTCAGACAGTGTAGGTTGCTACAGAGAGAGAGAGAGTAAGAAAAAAATGTATATAATTATTCTTTTTAGTTATTTTGTTTGACTTAGTCATCGTTGTCATCACAAACGAGGCAGATGTTTCGTGGGATCTTCCTCCTGTCTGTCCTGGTAACTACAGTAGGTGTTAAAGCAAATCAACATTTATGCCAGTAGCTGAAGACCTATAGACTATGAGAGATGTATAAAAGATGCATAAAACATGCATAAAAAGTCGAACTAATTTGTAAAAGTTTGTTAGTTTTTATGCCAGATGCTAGTATTAGATTGGAATTGGATTTCTGTGTGGAAATTTAGTGCCAGCTGGTCACAGTGGTGAAGAAACTAAACAGCTCCCTCAAACAAGTGATACAAAAGAGAAGAACACCACTGATGACATTACTGACCTTTAAGTCTGATAATAAATTATAAATGTGAAGATGAAATTCAAACAACGAACAATTTTGCAATTTTTTTTCATTTAGACACGCAATATAAAATACCAACATGCTGTATACTACACAAACACAAAGAAATGCATTTTATATTTAAATGGAGACTAATTTTAATTGATTTTGATTGAATTGATTGATTAAATTGGGTTATTAAAAATAATCTGTGGAATAATCTTTGTTCATCACCACATGATCCACACTACAACTGAAGCCTATCTCTGCTTTGTATTTGCAGAAAAAGGTATTTTGGTGGATACTGTCACTAGTACTTGAACCAACTAATAGGTGGGAGCAACACTCTTAAAAAAGAATTTGTTAGGTATTTGTTAAAGGGCAGCAAAACAATCATACAGGTTTCCAGGACTCATAGCTGTTTGTGTAGCAGAACACAGTAAATGGCGTCACATTTAACCAGTGCTGAGTAGTTATCCTGCAGCAGTGTCAGGAGAGGCAGGTACCTGTGGGAGGTGAGTCCCAGCCACCAAAATACCGTTGGGGGTCCTCTCCAGGATCTGCCACACACGGTCATAAAAGCCCAGAGGGGTCCTGTTCAGAGAGCCATCGATCTGACGTCTGTTCAGCCAAGACCTGAGGAGAAACAAGGGCGAAACAGCGGCGCTGAGCTTTAAAGACTTGGCAAAAACACTGTTGATAGCTGTTGAGCTGGAGGAAATTGTCTTTGCTTCAATGCGTATTTGATTAGATGAGATAAGATAAAACTTTAATAATTCCCATGGGGAAATTGGGTTGCAAAATTATCAGGCATAATTAGATATGGATATAGATGAGACAGAAGATAAAATAATTAAAACAAAGAAGATCATACAATAATGCATCAAGATGAAGACACAGCATCTTCAAAGGCAGATTTGGGAGTTGAAAGGGATGAGAAAGCATGGATAATGTCCTTGATAGTGTGAATGTGTGTTTGAAGAGTACCTGCCGGTGTGTTGTGGCTGCAGGACATCAAGCAGGAGCTGCTTGATGTCGCTGGGGGAGAGTTGGTGCATGTCCTGGGGTGGCATGTCTCCCGCTCGGATCTTCAGCTCATGTTTCATGGCCTGGACAATCCATCTGGAGATCCAGTACACACACAGTTAACATTCAAGTCAAGTTTCTCATGGCTAAATTTAATACCTTTAGTTACGGTCAAATAAAAAGGTACGGACCGAGATGAAACTGACACAAACGCTAAAGATAAAAACTGCTAACTTGTCCGTCTGATGGTTTACCATGACTGCATGATTGAATCTAAGTTCCAAGAGATTTGCAGTGTGGGTCATTTGAAGGAAACAGGAATATCGATGTTAGGAATATTGAAGGAATATAACCAGAAATATAAGACCTCATAGGTATGAACAGATATTTAACAGCTACGAGTCCCTGATGTTCTCATCAGATAACATAAGAAATTAAACTCAGGGAAAACTGCAGCCTGATCTGATACTTATCATACTGGCATTAGTATGTTTATCTATTTAACAGATTTCTTCATTTCCTTATGTGTTGTTTAATGGTCTGAACACCAGAGAAGGAGAATCACATCAACAAGTATACACAGACAGAGTCCATCTTGCTTAAGTAAATGTTAAAGAGTTTGTAAAGGCACCATCACAACCATCCTGAACCCAAGTTTGTCCTACCCGACTCTGATCTTGAGCATGCCGCTGAACAGCTCTGGATTGTTGGAAATGATCCATCCGATATGAATGACCAGCTCCTGCTGAAGAACGGCCTCCCGCTCTCCACCCTGAGGGGAGCACTTGCTGTAGATGATGCCTTGGATCACCCCTGGCGACAATGGGTTGGAGATCACCTCCTCCTCTTGCCCGAATAGGCCAAGGGTCACCTGGTGGTCACGTGCATGAGCGCACATGCACACGCACGAGGGGGAAAGAGCATACACCAAACCCACATACCGTTACAATGTTCACTGCAGTGCAGGAGAATTGTGTACAACACATGTATGATTTTGTGTGTGTGCCTGTGCATGTGTGTGAAAGTGTGCACAAAGTACCTCCCCTACGGTGCAATTCCTGAAAGTATCTTTTTTCCATCACTCTGAAATTGGCCACCTCTCCCAGAGTCGCATAAAAGTAAGTAGGAAAAAATTACAGATCCTAAGATTACTCTTTTGTATTGAGTTTCTTCTGAAAGCCATCTCATAAAAATTACACCTCACCAATCTTCCTGATGAGAGGACACACTTTTATCCTCGCCTTCAGCTGATGAAACTCTGCACTTTGAAGATGTATCATTCATCTTTACATCTAAATGGATTCTAACTGAGCAAGGAACAGCCTGGCACCGGAAATAAAGTCTGGAAACAAGCAACTGTGAATTCAAGGGGAATACATTGTTGAACTTTAATACTGATGAGAAATATAATCAAAACTGGAGTCTGAATTGACTTGAATGGGGTGGTGGCTCATTTTCCTTCCACCTGAGCTGTTACTGTAGCGCACACAGAGCCGTCTCAAATCTTAAATCAGCTTTTCCAATCATGTTGAGAGGAGCATTCCCTGCGGTAAGCAATCTATATGCAGATTCACACCTTGAGCTACTTCAGCATAATGAAATGCCTAAAACTGTTCAGAGGGGCAAAAATGAGGCGAGATAACTGACACTCTCGAGAGGAGGCTAATCTCTGAGTAACACTTGACAGGAAATGATGCACCGAAACTCATCCAGCGTGAGCGAGTGGCATCAGACAAATTCCCGGGTCACAATATATCAATCGGCACACAGAGTGTGTCTAGACACGTGGACACGGTGCATATTAGGATTCTACGCTGGTCACACTGGCAGCGCTGCTACAGCTACAGCTCAGACACACACACACACACAATGGAGGTGAGCCGTGATGAGGAATATGAGCATGCAACTAGCCTACGTATTTCCCATAGGATGACAGCTTGAGGAGCTCATAACCAATAACCAATTTCATTTCTTTTAATCAGTGAACATTAAAATCGTGTCATGTCCCCAAATGTGACCTGAAAACATTTGCACAAAAGGGATAGTTATGGTAAACTACTCAGGCCCTGCTGTCTGTGTGTCTACTTACCTGCTTGCCATGCACTAAAACACTAGTAATACTGGGGGCAAGGCTGTCCACTAGCTTAGTTAAGAGACTGGCGGCAAGACGGACAACAGACCTAGTGGGCAAAAAGACAAGACAAAAAACAGTCTTGACATCATGACAGATATCAACTATCAGCTCGGACTTTAACAAACCACATCTTCTTGTTAATTTTTACTACAAGGCCAAGGGTCCAACATAAAAAAATCACATACAGTATATGATTATACTGTATGTGATTTTTAACTTTTAATCAAGTGAAATGGGTTGTTTTACTAAATAAGGAATATGTGGAGAACATGTACTGTGTGTAGTGGCCAATATTTGATAGGTGTTGCTTCCAGTTGCTTTCTTTTCTTAAAATAGTTATTTAATATCATCAAATTTGCAAACCATCCAAATGTCAGAATGAAATTAAAAAAAAAACAAACACATAATTACTTTTTAGGTGTCACCAACGTTTAAATTGAACTCCATTGAGAATTTCTACCATGTAAGGAATAGCTAAACGTTTTGTCTTTTTCCCAGTACTAATCAATTAACCCGGTTCAACACTGAAAGCCCAAATAAAAGGCTGGCTTCCCAGAAAATATTTTAATGTTCACTAATTTCTCGGCTCATTATTCACAAGAGTCACTGCAGCCTTCAAACTGCCTCCTTTTGCCTGCAGGAATCCTATGAGGAAAAAGCAGCACACAAACTGTGGTTATCTTCACATGGTAGCCCACAGCCAGGGTCGCTACAGACAAACACGGAGTTGAAGCCATCCTCACAGAAGCAGTGAACAAATGAAATAATTCCATTAATGAATACAATCAGGGGAAACACAACCTGCTCTTATTATATGCTGAGAACAACTCCTACTTGTGTGTGTGTGTGTGTGTGTGTGTGTGTGTGTGTGTGTGTTATTCAGTGCTTAAACCTGCGGAAATACAAAGGCACATCTTGAGCACAATGAATAAAAAGGCAACAAAGCCTTAATGTTTAGAAGGCATGATGTGGTGTCAATCCACAGATGCTTTGTTGGGGAACCTATTTCAAGCTTCACTTCTCCTGGCCCATGTTAGGTAAATGAGAAAGTAAATTGAACTGAGTATTGATACTATTTCCCAGCAAGTTGGAAACCAGCCTCCAGGCTTTTTTTTTTCCCCGCATGCCTTAATCAAATTTCTCTATGCTAAAATTCTATTGATTAATAAAACAGCATATAATAAAAGTTGTCATGTCAGACAACCTGACGCAAATTTAAATCGAACCAAGGGAACAAACGCTCACGTGAGAAGGTGTGACAACCATCTACAGTATTTGGTCAATTCTTCAGGAGTCGGGCTAGCAGTATACCACAAACAAAATTGAATTTCAGCAGCTTTTTGACCAAAGATAATACAGAGAAAGATATTTTCTTTGACTGGAATGGTGGGTAACGGGTTGCCAGATAGAAGGTTTCATTTAACACGGTATCCTACTCGCCAAGAAATGTACATTATCTTTATGACTGGGTCTTTGAGTAACGGAATCACGAGATCAATTCGAGAAACCTGAATAGTGAAGCATGTAGTTTGAGTAACACTTTTACCATCTGACAACCATCAATGCTAAGGACAGCCAACTTTGTATTACAGATTTAAGGTGGAAAAGGTGGGTTATGTCAATTCTTTGAGGTCTGTGTTTTCAGTTCAGTCCCATAGAGATATAATGTTACTAATGTTTCGTTTTTGTTACGAAGAATTAAGTGTCTGAAGAAAGTGGTGTCTGCTCCCACATACTGCTAACATGAATGAATTAATAATTAAACAGACCTGGAGTCACAGTAAGTGAAAACATCATATCAGATGGCCAAATTCTATTTCATTTGGAGTATACAACCAGCCTTATTATAGCGGGTGATGCTAAAATAGGACATAATAGCAGCGACGAGGGTCCAGCATCTGTGATGGTTAATGGAGAGAAAGCAAACAGGCTCTCGTACACGTCTGAGTCAGGGCGCCTGCTAGCTTGGCCAAACTCATGGCTGTGTGAGTATTAGCCATCTTATTGTGCTAAACCTGCTGGTCGAGCCAGACATACAGTAGCTTTAGCTGGTTAACATTTTAGCAAGATGCGTAGATACTAGCCTGCTATTACATTACAGCACCTGTTACCAGGGTGACTACTGGTCGGTTAAATATGACCGTGAAACGTTAAATTGATTTTAATCAATTATTTTACGCCTTTTTGAGACATTTACTTGGGACAAGCATTAGTTGGCCTAAAAATTTGTCTGAATGATGCAGAATATTGTTGGAATAGACTGTTCTTTACTAACTGTTTTTTTTTTTTTTTTTTAATTTTTCATTTTTTTTTCCCACATTAAATGTAATTTACACCATTTACAAATCCCTGTGTAGTTGTACCAGGAGATGTAAGATAATGTTTCACACCTAGCTAATGTCTTTATTTTTATTTACGCATTTAAATATAGAAATTAAAGAGTAGAAATACTGACATTTTTAAACGTTTAAAATATAAATCAAGATCTTGAAAGCTGCAAAATCCTCCTTATGACTTCAATCAATCCTGCTGACAGCCTGGTTATGAGGAATCACAGAGTACGATGGGCTGAACCTCACACAGACAGCTAGATAGCCAGCTAGCTAGCCAGTTAACGTGGAGCAAACATGCAGAGTCTTCTGCCAGGACGTTACCTGTTTCCCATGCACCAGTATTGTGGTGATGTGAGGGGCTATAGAGCTGGCGAACTTCTTGGTAATGGCAGCAGCGTGGCGCACTGCCAGCCTACAGTTCAGCCAGATTAAATAACAGTTATTCTAAAGTCTCATCATGAAACAAGATTTTGTACGGCATGACAAAACGATGACCCAACAGGTATGCAGACGGGACAGGTGGAAAAGGGACCCAAAAGACAAAAAGCAAAATTAAAATGTCTCATACAATTTTCCAGCATAAATTCCCATGTCCTTCAACATCGTGTAAGAAGCAAATGTACTGAACACTCATCTGTGCACCCATGGGCGTGTTGGTCTTAAAGTGGGGTGTGGTCAGGAGAATTCCTGGTGCATTGCTATCTGAAGGTAGCAGACAGAGACTGCACAACAAAAATCAGCTCTAAAGTCAATGGCACAGTATTTTCCTGCTATTTAAAGGAGAATTATTCAGATAGTAAGATGCACATACATAGGCCCTAAATGCACTATAGATCATTAAAATGATGTTGTTGGATGTTTTTGGTAACCCTCTTTGAATTTGGACTCCATAATGACACATAAATAAAGCGATCGGGTCTGGATTAATGACACTGTATGGTCAACAAATTGCTTCAAACAGTGGATGGACAAGTATTTGTGTGTGTGAGGATATCAGACCAAAGCTTTCTGCTGCCAGCTCTTCTGTAGATTCTCTCCAGTTCGTCCATCAGGTTCTCTGGAATCACAAATACGCAGTCATTTCTAAATGTATCCACCATTATTATTACCATTACATATTACATATACTAATTTTAACAAAGCAGCTAATTGTTAGCACCTTTGACATGGTCACAGCTCCTGAACAGCTGCTCTTCTGTTTCACTGTGACTAGCGACTCTTCAAGTTGCTCACTAACTCGCAGTGTGTGTGCTTACCATCTCTGGCGAGGAAGTCTGGTCCTTCTCTTCTAAGAAGGATGCTCGCAAGCTGAGCCTGACTGGCCAAGCAATTGCAGTCCTGGACAATGACACACATACACACAAAAAACACACACAGACAAACGGGAAGATGGGAATATTTAAACAAACACCTTTATTGCACACTTTATACAGAGCAGCAATATTATCCACTCAAACTATTATTGTTAGACCAAACCTTAATGGGTGAGTTTTGCATGTAAATTTAATAGCAGCTATCATGTGCCTAAAATGTGGAAAACAATGCATCTTTAAATACGTTGGGGGGAAAGTATTTACTGTTTGGTTGAAAGCAAAATGGTCATCATGTCTGGTAGCTTTGATATGCGTGGTTTAAATAAATTAAAAACACTTCAATGACAAAAAAAACCTTCAGGGTGTTGCGAAGAGAGTGTGAGAGAGTGGACACACAGAGTAGATGGCAAACCTTAATCAGAAAACTGTTTCGTGAGATGGACGACTGAAAATGCAACTAGGTCTGATGTTGATGTGTCTTTTCAGACCATCAGTCTGTCTTATATCTGGACGTCCCGAGACACTCATCACATCTCATTTGGGCTGAGGTTTAGTTTTTTCAACCTCTTGGATAAACACTTGAAGGCTTGATATATTCAGGTGCAGAGCCAGATTGAAGAGAGCTGGACTGAAAAGTGCTGATTAATAAGAATACATTTAGATTCATTTGAAGGCCTTTAATGTTTAACCTTCACATTTAAGTGGTTAAGAAATGTTTAATATGAGCACAATCTGGCTGAAGTTTAAATTTTGATGTTCTTGGGCTGTTTGACTAAAAGCGTTTTTCTCCACAGTTTAGAATTTCCTCGGCTGCAGCTCTTGTCACTATTAACTCCCACTGTTTACCTGGGGAGGGCTGCAGACAGTCGTGTCTCTTCTAATACACACTGAGCTGCCAGATGCTCCATCAGTCTGCCCGCAGTGACAAGGACACGATTCATCCCCAGCTTATCCATGCTAACACCACCGACTATGTATTTATTGCAATGTATAACAAGTACAGGGCCAAGCTGGGGTGAAGCTACTCAATATTTAACCCAAGTCTCTGTGATGGAGGAGAGACGCGTCACATTTTGAGTAGTATACCATGAACCAATCACTGCTATAAAACAGCAATAGTTACATCTTGCAACTTTTCTTGTTGCTGAACTGTCACTTAATTTATGGCAAATCTTAATAGTTCTGTTTGGTTAAATTACTGTTTGATATGAGTAGTTTTAAATAATGGATACAGAATACCATAGTTCTGCTGTAAATGGAACTTTTTATGAGTGATTTAGATATTTACTTAAAATAGTTATTCCTCCATTCACTCACGTTTCTAACTTGTTAAAAAGAATCACATTTTAATGTCACTTATTAATATGAAACATGTATTTGCGGGCCCTTTTCCCTTCATGCCAATCGACTCACGTGGAACTTCTGGATGATCTCATTGGTGGGCTTGTGCAGCCAATCCTCCACACTGATCTCCGGCTGCTGTTCCAGGTCTGAGGCGTTGGGTGTACTCGTCTGTCTTTTCACCTTGGAGTGCTTGGGCAGCTCCAGCTCCTCAAAGCTCTTAAACTCTGGGATCCTATGCGTGCCCACACACAGGCACGCAGCCACACACACACACGTACGTTATACTATGTGTGAAATTTGTGCAGCTGCTGTACTGCTGGGTGTGCTAATTTGATTTCACATTTGAAACAGCAAACAAAATAATGCACTAAATGCACTAAACTGATGAATTGATCCTGAAAACATTTCTATATTTCTACATTTCAACATATTCTATTTGTCCACTGCATCACAGAAATCCTTACTGAACTGCCAACAGACAAAGTGACGGGAGCAAAAGCACTGATCTCTGACAGATCAAGCATAAAGATGAGAGGAGGCTCTTACTCTGCTTCATTGACACGCAGGAAATCCAATTGCTCCACCACTGCTCCAGAAATCAGGGTCTAAAAGGTTGATGAGAAAGACACTAAATGATTTGCAAAGTGATTAATCTGTCAAAGTAGGCTGCAGAGTCATCCACAGTCATATGTCTATTCATATGTGTGAGGAAGTGTATGAGCAAAACTCTAAAGGCACATTCAGGAGCATACAAACGGAGGAGGAGAGGACACAGAACTGTAGAAATCCCAGAGAGGAGGTTTGTCGGGTGATTCAGTATACAAAACAACTGTTTGAGTAATGCAGTTCATAACATAAAACACATGGAGTAGAATGGTGTGAACAAAGTTCAGTGTTTCAAATTTTACAAATGTGTACGGGAACAGTAACAAGTTAGTGTCACACACGCTGAAAGTTTGAGTATTTTAAAAGCCTTGCAGTGTAGAAGTGCAGAGTGCAGTACAATAACACTTGCTCCTGTGGTCTAAATGTGATATTAACCATTCCAACTGAAGTCAACTCCAAAACAAAAATAAGAGGCGTAGGAGAGGAGCAATCCTGCTCCCCATAACAATGAGATGATGAAGAGGGGAAGTGTTTCAAAGCTGTAGGAGTTAGCTGTGAAGTGAATAGCAAATAGGTGAAGGGAAGGAAGAACTTTAAAACAAAAAAGGATCATATGAGGGAGTCTCTGCAGAACACCATAAACACACTGGGAGAGAAGTTAGCGTTGGAAAACCTGTCACGAGTTCGACAAAGCAGTTGGTTAAACTTCTCGATGTGAAAATAATTCTAGCTATAACTTGGCCTTATTTTCCTGCTTTTTGCCACCATGAGGATTGATTGTGTTCAAAATCCAGCAACTTAGAAACAACACAGCCTGCCATGAAAGCCAAGAGTTATCTGTTGAAGGCTTATTGTAAATTAATGAAGAATGCTGTGAGCTTTCAAGTAATTTAAGCTGAGGCAGCGTCTTTAGACATGACACGAACAAGGCATCCAGCAAAAATAAATAACTTGCAAGCAATATCACAATGAATCAGATGAACTATGTTCATAAATATGATATCTTATTGTTCACTCAGTAATAAGATATGCATGTTTTACTTTGTTAAAGCTCCAATGAGTGATTTCTAACCACAAGGGGCAGTCGAAACAAGCCACACACAACCACAGATATATTATCGGTGTTGGATTTTAGAAACTTGTTAGCAAACAGGTGCTTATTTACTCATTCAGAGGATACAGAGGAAGATTTGCATTAGAAACACCTGGATTCATTTCGGGTCTTGTTTGTTTGCACCTGGTGAGTGTCGGATGTTCACGCTCCTTTCAGCTCTGTTTTTGATCTCCACCAACTCCTGAGAAAAAATATCTGTCTCTTTAGCTGCTAAATTCTCCACCATGCTCACCAGTTAGTTGCTAACTTTGGCCGTCTGCTTTTTCGGTGCTGGGCAGGTGGCGTACAGGTGGGTTAAAGAGCTTTTCTGCTAAAGCTGCCTGCTGCTGCTGGAAGTGAGGTTGATTAGAGAGATGAAACCGAACCAAACAGTGAGGTCTGTATAACCAAAACAATGAATTACAAAATGCTCTCTAGAGCTGAGGGGAACTGCAGAGTCAGCCAATAATTCTGTTTTGTCACTAAGAGAACTTTTAACATTAAATAAAGTCACGTGATCCATTGTTATCAAAATATTAGTAAGAGCAGTTTTTAAGACATTTAGTATTTTCATGGCTCCGGGTTGGAGAGCAATGGCCCTGACGAAGCTAAATGAAGTTACAAAGTCAAAGCTGAACTTAATTAACACTAATGAATGCAAACTCTGGCAAATAAGACCAATTATAACGTGAATTCTTGCATTTTTTGTGGTGCTTTGTTTTTAGCAGTGATTAATCATTCATTTACAGTTACCCTTTCATGCCCTCTTGCAGGCTTTTAGGAGGTATTACAATATCTACTGAGGACTGGTGCTGATCCCGAAACCCTGTCTGACCCCCTCTTAATAATAAAGTTTCGTTTCAAATATCATCAGTGATATTTGCTGTGCTGGTTTAATCAGTGGTGTCATTCCATAAATATAGGCTCAACAGTAATGTAAATGGATTCATTAATGTGTTTTGCTGAACCCTACAGTCTTCTCAGTGGGCCAAAATATATGTTGGAAGGATCAAACTCTAATCTACTAATCCACCATTTCATTTATTGTGTTACCCTAAAGTCATTCCAGTGTATTTTTATTTTAAGCCACAAAAAGCTTCACCCCCAATAGTTGCCATCTCCTTTTAAAAAGCACCCAGGCTCGATTCAGTTTGACCTTTCCCAGGCAAACAAAAACAGTTTGCCTCCCAAATTGAATCTGACAGACCAAGGTCAAAACACAGGTAAACACCAGTATTGCAAGTGAAATAAGGAGGGGCTTCAGATTAAGGACTGGAAAATTGTTTGTTTGTTTTTTTCCCAAAGAACGAGATGAAACCCTGCAACACAACTGATTGAAAGATTTATAATATTAAGCCATTGTTTATTTCAGAGATGGCTGTAATATCCTTTGTAACTGAGCCAACAGGAGAGAGCAGGTGGCATATTTTCCCCTGACAGTCGTTTTTATGAAAATCCCTCACAATATGCAAACAATCAAAAGTCTAGTAATGGTAATGGCAACATTGATTCAGTAGTACATTCAAATGGATTGGAACTGTGACAATGTCGAGACACCACTGATCCTCCACTAAAGTGTTTGTTAATGAAGACAGATACTTGTTCTGGATATGAAATATGTTACAGACACATAAGGGTGTAATTTTGATGGAAAACATAAAATTTATAAAATATTTAAATAAACTGCTGTTAAACATGATAGCTAGTAATTTACTGGTGGAGATGAAATGCTTAAGGATTTCTTGAGCTGTTAAAGTTGACATTACAATATTTTACAAGATCTGAACATCTGCTCCACCAGAGCAGATTTTTGCAGCTGATGGACTACTGCTGAAGTGAGCAAAAAGTGCTTGAGTCACCCCTATTGTGCAGCTAAGCTGTCCTTATTATCTGAAATTAAAAAAATGTCTTTGTTGATCTTATGTTTACTTGTTAACAGTTATGTGCTGTTGAAGTCTACAGATGTTTCTATGGATGCAAGAAAAATAGGTTAGACTTTGTTTGAAAGTGACAGATCTGGCCTTGTGTACAGTTTCATCTAGTTTATGTCAAGGAAGAGCATTATTTGCCATATATAATTTGGCAAATAATTTTTTAACTTGTCTGTATTAACTAACTATTGATCATTATGTCCAATAACCCATAAAAGAAATATCTTGACATTTGCATTCTATATAAAAATAGTGATTCAAGATGACCAGATGACAGATTCAAGCAAGTCTTGATCAGTCGGATCCACAAACCTGAAGTCTGTCGACATGAACTTTGACCCCCCCAATGCTGCCTTTCTTGAAAGAGGCCAGCATGTCCAGGACTGGGTTGAAGCGACTCCCCCTGTAGAGACAGGAGTTAGAATGACTCACTTTGTGGATTTTGTTTTCCCTGCTGTGCACAGTAGAGCGAATCTGTCCAATCTGTCCTTTGTGTTAACTATGATACTCCACACAGAACACAGTTATTAATCATTGCACCTGAAATGTTTCTGAATAAATCGGCACATTTCATGCACATGTCCCACACTGCTTTATTTGGTCTACTGTCGCCTTCCATACAGGTCATCATCCCAGTCGATAGCAAACTAATGACTATTGAGTTGCTTCTATGTGAGCCCATTGACTCATTCAAGATGCTGCAGTGTGGCTGTTTAAGCATTTGTAGCACATTTAACAACCGCCTTCCTGGATAATGGTCAATACTGCTGTAATCAGCCCACCAGCCAGGCTATAGTGATAAATGAGAAACATTATCACCCAATCAGCAAGCAAATACAGTTGCATCTTCCTGCTATAAAGATAAATAGTACACATGGTAGGGAAGAGAGGGAGAGAGAACAAAAATAAACTAAACTGTATTGAATGTAAGGACGTTCAGTTGTGAGCCTGAGCCAGTATAAGACAGAAAAAGAGAGATGGAGGGTGATGTATGGAGAGATAGGAAAGGAAGAATGCTGTGAGGAAGCTATCAGAGGACAGGAGGACAGACAAAAAGATAGAAGAGGTTTTACGGAGTGTGTATATTACTTGATGTTATCCTCTCGGATGAGAACCAGGAAGAGAGGACGTCCCTGCATCTTCCAGCACTGTTTGATGAACTGCAGCAGGCATTCTACGCACGCACACACACACACACACACACACACACACACACACACACACACACACACACACACACATAAAAGTTCACACTGGCATGAGCATGGTGCTCTTTAAAAGATGTTTCTGAGCATAACCTTAATCACTTCCATTTCAGTTCAACCTCCTCAGCTAAATGTATAAAATATATATATTTTTTAAAAACTACACCAAAACTGAATAGATGTTACATTCTGAATACAAATACAATTGCTGCAGTCATCCTTGATTGATTTCACAGTCAGTGGTAACATTCAAAATCCACTATGTTGCTAATGTTTGTGTTTCAAATAAATTTCTGTTCTGTATGTGAAAAAGTTTTAAGAACTAAACAGTATGCACATTGATAATCTGACACAACACAGTCTCAAAATAAAGCACTGACTTATTTATGATAACTATATATGATGCAACTACTGAAGGTCCACAACATAGACCTCTAGGTCAAAAGGACACTCAGCAGCTTAAGGTTTTTCAGGACAGAAGTACCTCTTTGTGGGTTTTCAGAGGGTTAAAATCGTCATCATGCTGATCCACAATTGCATTATATTAATTTCTAACAAAAAATAAACAACTATACCTTTGAATTAATTACAATCTGTAGTTGTGTTTTCCTAGTGATTAGTAAGTACATGCAGTGCTTGAATTTAGCCAGTACTGAAAGCAAGTTTGTTTTCTGTCCAAACACATACCATTACTTATGAGTCAGTGCTGCTTCTTTTTGATAAATGTGCTGAAGGTACACACAATACAGTTATAAGTAAACAACGGGGCAGTTTTCCTGCACAAACATGCTGCCAGAGGGGGCAAAATTGTAAAGCCACAGCGAGGTACAGCACAATATATGCTGCAATGAATGAAATGAATAAAACTTGCACACAACTTGTGCCTCTATACTGTATTTGCA
This sequence comes from Scortum barcoo, assembly GCA_023238725.1. Taxonomy (NCBI): domain Eukaryota; kingdom Metazoa; phylum Chordata; class Actinopteri; order Centrarchiformes; family Terapontidae; genus Scortum; species Scortum barcoo. Next base: position 16,049,452 of record CM041531.1, read on the forward strand.
TGTCATGCAGTATAACTTTGGACTACTGGCAACTTTCATGTTAAAATTTAAATGCTGACTCAATCACAGAAAATGTAGAAGAGCTGAGTTTAGAATAAGCCAGTGTCAGTACCAGCATCAGGTAAACTATGACTCCATGTGTACCCTTCTGTGGGGCTGAGTAAAATGACCAAATCTGATGATTTTTCTTTCTGTCTTTTTCACAAATGTCAGACTGCATCTCTCTAGACCAGGCAGACTGAATATATCTCAGTTATTCAAGTTCCACGAGCACACAAAAAGTGGTGAGCTTGACACTGCTGAGCTCCATAAGTGTGACCCTGACTTACCTTAATGTCATCAATCAGCAGCATAACATCCTGGGACAAGTAAAAGTCACTTAGATCAAACACTATTGGGTAGCACACCACCGTCTTGCCCAGGATACGATAAATCTAGAGGGAGACAAACACACATACGCGCACAAACACACACACACACACACACACACACACACACTATTGCATTAGAAGACGGATGGCTCACAAGTAGCCGCATATACATTATTCTAGGCAGTGTATAAAACAAGCCATCAATCCTCAGATTGAGGGGACACACAGAAGCTACACAACCACTCCTGATGACACTAACACACACACACACCTAATACAAAGCTCCCTCCTCCCACATACAGATTGTCACAGGGGTACACGCACACACAAAGACAGACACACACACACACACACGCCCGTACAGACACACTGATGATAATAATGCCCTCTGGCAGTCTGCCATCTTCCCCATAAATGTTCCATTATAATATTGTCTTAGCAATGCGTTAGGAGCCATGATTCATTTGTTTGGCAATGTCTTTCTTTGAGAAAGCTGCTATAGCTCGACTTATTTGGTCGTGCAATGACCTTCATTTAGGAGAAGCTGCAAACAACATCAGCAAGAAATGTTAGCACTCACACACACGCACCAACTGTACAAACACACATTTCCACAGCACATTTTTTTAGTATTTAGAACTACATGTCCTGGGAATAAGACTTATGTATACTGTGCCTATGAAGGAGAGAAAAACTCCTGAAATTGAATATTTTCTGCATTTATGTTGTGTTTGAGAGCTGTAGTCGACTCGTCAAAGCTCTGAGAAATTTATACAGATCAATATGTGGTCATCAATGATCTTTGTGGCAGGGCAACATGGAACGCACATGTGTGTGTGCATGTGACCGGTATGCACGTGTGTGTTGGTGTGTTTCAAACACATTCAAATACCTTGCAGGTCCCGATGCAGCCCACTGGCCTCTCTGGACGCCCACTCAACCCCAGCTTCTTATTGACGGCAAGGAAACGATATGCCTGCAGGAATACACACACACACGCACGCACGCATACATATATTCATGAGCACAACATACACATTGCACAAGATATTACCACTAGCCTTCCTGTTTTCAGAGAAAACTAAAATCCACATCTTTATCAGTACATTTCCCCCGTGATCACATCAGTGTTGCTTTGAGATTAAAAACATCATATTTGATTCGAAATGTCACGCCGCACAGTGCCATTCCATATCGCAATGAAAGTGCGAGTCCATCATCTGTCTGTCCCACTGAGACATTTCTGTTGTTGCAACTCATAAGCTGAAATTACCACCATATGGCAGAACCACACACTGTTATTAGCTCTGTGTAAAGTTATGAGACGTGGCGATAATGAAAGGTCTCTGTGCTGCCATCAGCAGTGTGCTTAGTGGACCAGAGCACCCCCGTGGGCACTGGAGCTGATAACACTGTGGCACTGAGATACAGAGGTCCTAAAGAAAAGACACAGAGACCTGGCTGAGCCTTCATTAAAATAAATAAATGACATCATGCTGTTTCTTTCCACATGAGACATTTGGCAGATTATACCCTGCTAAAAAGATCAGTCTTAAAAATGAGCTGGTGGAAAATGAACCTTTGCTAAGCTCTACCCCTCTTAGATGACAGTTACCTGTCATCATTTCCACCCCAGCATGACACATATGTAGTTTACAATAGAACAATCATAAGAGTGGCAGACCGACCATTCAGTTTGCTTTAATTTTGAAACAATGGGTCTTCTGTTTCACACTGAGGTAATCAAAAGCAGGTTTCTCGATTCTACCTGTCGCCAATTGATTTTGTTGGCTGAAATGACAACTGTTGCTGGCAGACTTATTTGGCTGTAGTTAGATCGCTAATTAACGTTAACGCCATGAGGTGGTTGAAAATGCTGCCTCCAGCTGACTTTACATGTTTCCAGCTGACTTAAAATAGAGGAGAATAAAGAAACAGCACTGTTCTTGTTTTGCATGGTGAAGCTAGTTAGATCTAATATCACAGTACAGTATCATAAATAAAAATGATGAACTGTTTGGATGTTTACTATAGATACACATGGTTGGACAAGCTGCGCAAGGATTAGATTCATGTTGTACTGTTCCTATTTTCAAATATGAGGCCAAAGGTAACGTAACATTATCTCATTGCAGCTCATGATATCAAATAGTATGGTGTAGAATGTTTCTAATATAATCTGCGTCCCACAGAGTAATATTAGCTCATGAGAATTATATAACACACTGTTTTAGCAACTTCTTACAACTTTATTTTTGTGGTTTTGGTTTAGGAAAGGCCATCCATCTATAACTGCAAAAGTTTACAGTAAAGAGTAAATTCCTTGTATTTCCTGTTAATGGCAGTTCTCAAGTTTCATATTTCATTTTTCATTTTTCAAGAGAAATGTCATCAGGGTTACACTGGATTAGGCTTGGAGACTACACATTTATAACAGGAAGCCTGTGTTACAAACAGGCGGCATAGAGTTTGAAAGACATTTCTGCGAGGGTCTAAAGAAGAGACACTGTTGGTTGCATTATGGGGAATGTAGGACCCAGTATTTTTGGAACTCAACTGAAGAGATGCAGTAAGATTCAATATATCACAGTAACTTTGATTTTGACCATTTTTTTATAATCTGTCTCTCCCAAAATTTATAGAAGTGCAACAGTACAATAAATCACTGGAGTAGCCATTTGACAGGTTAAAATATCTCCCAGCTGGGTGCTTTTTCCTTCTAAGGACTGACCTAGAGCATATTACCTTGTTTCTAGACAAATGAAACTGAAATGGAAATAGCTGAAATGAGTTATTTATAAGATATGTAAACGTTGATCTCAGATTGACATTTTTTTGCTTGAGTCCAAGCACCAAACTTTCCACTCAATAAAATGCTCCAATCCTACTTTCACCGGCAGGATTGGTATAGATTGGCGGTCGGGAGAGGTCCTTCATTTTGAGCTCCGGAGTCGGTAGTTTCTACCTGGTCAATGCAGAATCTGTCCACACACTGTAATTCCATCCTCTTCTGCTCTACAGCAGAAGTACTGTAGTTTAATCAAGTCAGAAGTCCTGTCTCAAGAGCCAGCCTGATCCCACAGTCTCAAAGTGAAAATACTGAGTCAAATAAGATCTTATGTATAGAGCAACTTTATGAGCTGAAAAATGTTAACATCAGCAGTGTCCAGTGCACAGTGGCTAGGAGGGAGCTTGACATTAATGCTCGTCTCCGACAGAGTTTGGCTCAAGAAGACGGGTTCGGAGTCACTGAGGTCAAGTTTCACACTTGAGTGGTGGACTGAAATTCTGTAGTGTCAGTTTGTCCAGAAAAAAGCATAATCCCTCTACAGGTTCAATTAGATTTCAAGGGCTGATTCAGCTCAAATCCCAAAGAAGGCTCTCATCATGTCTTTTACACTAATCGTGGATTTTAGCAATACTGGTGCAGTTTTACTCGGGTAGAAAGAGACAATAAGTAGAAATCCTTGACTGTGTTTGCAAGTGCTGCAGTAATTACCTACTTGTTATAGCAAAGGGCTCCCCAGTTTGTCAAAACAAAGCAGAGGAAAAGGTCGTGGCCTTCTCTCTCAGCCGTCTCTGAAATGCATTTAGAGATGGCAGCAAGGAGAGTGCAGGAGCTCCAGCCTATCAGTTTCCAGAGCATTTCTTTGGTGCTTCAGATAAAAGCTTTTTACCGCTGTGTCGCCTGCTGTCAGAATACACTGGTTCAAAGATGCAAAGAGAAAGAAGATGGACATTGATTTCTCAGCTCTGCTTACTCGGAGCCCGGTAGCGTGACACACTCACCTCAAGTTACCGTTTATGTCTGTGTGTGTGTGTGTGTGTATGTGTGAGCTGCAACGTTTGCACCACTGTGCGCAAATTACATTTCTGATGTGTGAGGCTGAGTGTGAAACCAGTACTTATTCCCTTTGTGGCTGCCTATGAATTCTAAATTTAAATACCTCCCAATCTGTCCTATCATGAAACAACATCAGTACGCCCACACACTCAAATGGCACTGCAGGAAATCTGTCTGTCAAGCCCCCCCATGCCGCATTCTCCGATCTAGAAACCAAATGCAATTCATGATGTCAACCAAAAGGTGGTGCTCTGCTACTCCAGTGTACTTCACTCACTGTTTTGAACAGGCTGAGCTGAACACAACAGGAGGGAGCACAGGGGCTGGACAAATTAAAAGAAAAAACACTAAAACAGGAGAAAGTGTAGTAGTCTATTTATTTATTTATATATATATATATATATATATATATATATATATATATATATATATATATATATAGATATATAGATAGATAGATAGATAGATAGATAGATAGATAGATAGATAGATAGATAGATAGATAGATAGATAGATAGATAGATAGATAGATAGATAGATAGATAGATAGATAGATAAAGAGATAATAAAAAGAGAAATGTTAATTGAGGATTAAGTGGCATTGCAAATCACTGCCCTAACAGGCAAGGATGAGACCTGGAGGAGAAAAGCCAAGGGATGTTGGAGGAACCTCTGCATCCAACACTTCCTGCGTGCAGAATACCAATGAAGAACCACAACACACAGGCAGCCTATCAAAGCATCCTTTCATTCCCTCACATTTCCACTGACCACAGCACTAACAGCAAGCCTGACAGGTGGGAGTGCTAATAAAAAGCTGTTATTTAAAAGCCGAATTTCACTCTTCTGCAAAGGCTATAAGGTGCTAGAAGGCACAATACTTTCTGACAAACTGAAAATAAACTTTTAATTCACCAAAGGGGCATTCCTCAATTTGACAGGAGCAAAGATGGGAGCAGCTTCCTGCACATCTTTATAGCTGCTGCCCTAAATAGTATCAATGTAACTGTCGGTGTCACAAAATGTGCATAACAGATTTACTTTTACAGGAGATGCTGTCATCCCGAGGGACTTAAAGTAAGCAGGCAGGTTGGGGCTCAGCATCCTGCCAAACAGCTCAAAATGATAGTGTGCCTTTTGAATTTGGGATTAAACCTCATGGTTCTGAGACAGTTTCTGTAACTGCTGTGTTGCCCCACAAAATGTCTTTAAAAGATAAGGGTGAATTTTTTTCACATCTCCCTCAAAACAATACTCACATCTTTATATATGTACTGACTGTAATTGTTCTTCCTGTGAAGTAATCTCTTGATAGACTGACTTCTAAGTAAGAAATGGGGGTCAAAATCTACAGTGCTCCTCCTATGTAAAATACATTTTAAACTTTCAGCAGCCACTGTTAGTCAAAGGAAGTGGGTATGTTCCAAAGTTACAATCTTTTTAGTACAAAATCCCTTCTGCGATGAAGAGACAGTAATACAAAGAAATAGTTTTGTACTAAAAAGACTAACTCTGGAAGATACCCTCCAATTTCACCAACTCTGCCCACTAAAGTCACTTTTTTTCTTTGTCTGTCTGTCTGTATTATTACACAAATGTCCAACCAAAACACAGAAAGTAGTCCGAAGGAAATCCCTGAAGGTATTTTTGTTAACAGCATAGTGCAGTGGATCGACTTCCTCTTCCACTTGTGAGCACACTGTTTGTTTTATTGGCGTTCAAGTTGCCTTGCTTTCATGCTGCAGAGGTCACAACAGATACAAGAAGGTGGCTGATGTTTCAGAATTGTAAAAGGTGTTGAAAAAGGTCAACACTGCAGTTTTCATCAACTGCCACTGCACAATAAAGAGAGACTGATGTAGCTCATTGCTCTACAACTGTGACAACAGGGACTATGTTCTGTCTTTACTGTGTGATATTAGAATAAGAAGCAGATGAGAGTCTCAACAAACAAAATGTCGTCCACAATGATGTCCACGCTGACTATCAGATATGAAGGTGAGAGACAGCTAAAAGGAAGGCTATTTTTGGGCAAAGCACTGATTTGCAGAGGGATAAGCTTTAGGGTGCACAGGCGGGAGTAACACATTGCAAAATGCAATTGCCACTCTCTCATCGTCAGGCAGCTGTTGTCAACACAATCAAACGGCTGCGAGGGACGAGGTGAGGTGAGCAAACGCAGCCCGCAGCACCAGAGATGGTGGTGACTCCGAGATAAACAGATTCTGTCGAGGAAGAAACTGTCTGGGCTTCGGATTTAATATTCAGCACAGCGCCCGCTCTGACTCACAATTGCAAACCCATCTGAGAGGCTGAGCACCGCGCAGCAGAAAGAGGCAGAGGGGAGAGAAGGAAAAAGTAACAGGTACAACCGTTCAAAGGCAGGCGATACACCTGGAGAGGAGAGCTGTTTGGTGTAAAGGACATAATGGGGGCGGGGTAGCATGTGGGCCCCGAGGGGAGAACCAGGTGAGATAAATGGATGTGACGGATGTAACAGGAGATGGACAGAAGGTAGAAAGGCCGAGAGGAAAGAACAGAGCCCAGAGATCTGACATGATGCGGGATACTGTTTGTTTATAGGAGGTGGCGTGGAGAATAGACGCCACATAACAGACATGACAGATGAGGAACAGAGGCTAGGGAGGAGAACAGGGTTTGAGTGACAGCTACGACAAAGGAAAGGCAGAAGACAGGGAGATGGTAGACTTCAAACAATACAAATGCAGATGAGGGGCAGTATCTAGAGAAGAGATGAGGGTTTGAGTGACGGATACAATGGGAGCGAAACAGAAGCTGGAAGGGAGGAAGTGGTTGGTGTCACAGATATGACAGTACAAATGGTGTAATCTGCTGTAGATGAAAGAGGCAGAGTGGACAGGATGAAAATAGCAGCTAGTGCTGGACTTGTTACTCACAAAAAGGTTCAGTATGGTGGAGTGCAAGTTCCTTCTCCTGTTACTGACAGAGGACCTCTACTGTTAATAATCAAGTTACCAGGCAGATGTGATGTCCAATGTTTTGTCATCTTGTTGGAATATTTATACCCACCAAAAAAATCATTCTATCAATCTTTGAGTTTTAGCAACTTTACTTTAAGTTGAATTTATGATTGGGGATTTGAAGGGATTTAGATTTTCCATGCAGATTTGGTGGTGGATTCAGTTTTGATGAAATTCTATTGAATCCTATCCCTTTGGTCGAGAACACCGACTTACAGTGAAAGCTGCATCAGGGATAAAGGCTTTTTCAGTTTTCTGTTGCAAGTGGGCTGCCACAAAACTTGAATGTTTGACTTTTAAGGGTAGCATCACTGCTGAAATGAAAATGTATCATCTGTATCACTCATAAGCTGAGCCGTAATTATTTTCCTTAAATAGAACATCACTTAACACCTGTGATCATGATGAACGTATAGTTTCCATAGGAAAGCTACCAAAGTGAACTGGAGAAAAAAAACTAAAGCTTAAATGACTGCTGTGCAACAAAGAGATAAGACAATAAGGTAGGGTAAATGGGAGATTTCTTTCTGCTTATCTTTTGTTTTTTTATCTTTCACAGGTTGAGTATCATAATGCTTTGAGGCTCATTCAAAAACCATCATGTATTTTCACAGATCCAAAGCTCAGTTCTTTTGTATTCCTCAGACCCAGAAACTCCAGAAGCTGTTTTTTTTAACCTCGAAGTATTTAAATCCTGGAGTGGAACAATTGTTAAGGTGACAATGGAAGAGTGAACAATTTGGTATATCTTTCACATCTTACAGAACCGTAGCATCTACCTCTCTGAGAGCAAATTCGGAAGTTGCTCAGCTCCTCGCATCTCCAATTTGCCAGTGTGACACAGTGACAGCTCAATCATTACACTGATCAATCAACATGAACAATCACTGGTCGACTGATCAATTACCTCCATCAATCAACAGCCCCGCTGTGATGGATGGGACAATAAAGAGGGAAATCTTGAGAGCAGGAAATCTTGGACTGACAAGCAGCCGAGTTCTTTAATATTGATAGCTACAGTAACTGTTGAAATGTAATCAGTGAGGTTTCTACTGACTGTTAGCAAAAAACCCTCCTTCTAACAGTGATTATCTAATCATAGCTCAGCAACCATCCCAAACCACTGCAAGTCTGTCGAGCTCTGGATTTCTCCACATGCAGGAGTGGTGTGCACACAGCTGTAGTAAGATGAAACATATTTTATATAAAGAGTTTGGAAGGTGGTGGGGTTTTAAGTGCATAGAGTGGATTCAGCATTGTCTTTGTCTGCTCTAATACATACAACATTAGCTGGATCACTTCTAAGGCCAATAGTTTTATATATATATATATATATATATATATATATATATATATATATATATAATTTATTAATAATAGCATCATGTCATTTCACCAAAATGCTATTAACTGCCACGTCAGAGTTTAGGGCAACATTATTGGCCCCGTCTTGCTCTGAGTGGGACTTTGCCAAGCTCATTGTTTTTTCCTCATTCTTCATTCCCCATGTAAGTGAAACATTCTGTTTAACAATAAAGCATAAATCTAATCTTTGTTGTCAAAGTAATTCATTATGTACCTCTATAGCTTACCATCTATAGTATCTACAGACAGCATCTTTCTGTAGCCTAGTATTTGAATGGCTTTAGGCTCAGTCTTTACACTAAATGACCAAGTTACTAGTTTAGTTAAGTTTACACACTGCAAACAGTGTGTAAACTTGGTGACTGACTAGCATGTGATCAGTGTGCGTCTGTCTTACCTTGACCAATTCCTTTTGTGGCCAGATCTGGATGGGCTCCACCTGCTGGGGCGTCTGCGTCTGAATGCCATAGGTGTTCAAAAACACCTGCAGCCCATCTACACACACACACACACACACACACACACACACAATGACTATATTGAAATTATAATTTCAGACATTAATTATCAGGCATGTAGCTATTAATGTATTTTCAGCACTGGCATGATTTTAAAGCTGTTAAATGCATCGCTCACCTGCTGTTTGGGAAATACATAATCTTTATACCTACCCCAAATCAGATACAGAAAAATACCTGTTCACTTCTATGTGACTTTATTTGTCTTGAAAAGAAATATTAAATCATCCCTTTGTAACTACTGTCTACTGTGCTGTGATTCTACAGCAGCAGTCGACCTTTAAATCAAGCTATAAAGATTTACCTTGCAAATCTGCAGCTTAATGAGTCTTGAAACTAAAGCTGTGTCAATAGAACATAAGATCTATTGTATGGTAAATCTTTATCTATTATGAAACTATAGCTGTTATCGAATCGCAGTGGATATTGGAGAGCATAAGTGGACTGCAGAGGGAAAGATGCCTGCAGCAGTAATTGAAGCTACAGGTTAACAAGCTTCAGAGAGTCATTTGACCCTGTTTGACACACTCTCACACATGTATCCATGCATGCCTGGGCACACACACTTTGCACACACACACACACTCACACACACACACACACACACAACACACACGAACCCATGCACACAATAAGAATTGTGACAGATGATGGCGGAGGTCAGGCTGAGCTCTGGCATCATGAGCTCATCACAATTACAGCACAGACAGAGATGAATAGGAGAGGAGTGAAAAATAACCTGACTTTATGGCCTGCAACACATTACACACACACACACACACACACACACACTGAGAAAGACACATTACCTCTGGCTCTCTGCTATCAGGGCTACGTGAATCACGACATCATTCTCTATGGGACCCTGTGAAAGAGACAGACAATAGAAAGATTGACATTTGAACAATACTTCTGCTGCACAGTGTTGCAACAGTAGCTATATTATTTTAGTGTGTTTTCTGTCTGGAGAACATTCTTTTGATGACACTGTAAATGTACACGGAAACTAAGGCAAACCTGTTGATCTGTGCGTATGGATTGCAAATGTTTTGATCCAAGTGCTTGTTCTGTTATATCTCGATCCACCCTACACATGTCACGTAGTTTTGTTGTTATTGTTAAATAGGATTCATGTTTTATGTGTGCACTATTATTCGGGAAGGTTTTTTTTTTTTTGTATTCTAGATTTTGTTATCAATTTATTTCCTTGCTTTGGCAATGCTTTTCATCAAACATCTCTGCCAATGACTGGAAAATAATTTGACTTGAATTGAATTAAACAGAAGGTATTTGTGTGTGTGTGTGAGTGAAAGAGAGAGGGGGAGGCAGAGAGACAGAGAGAAAGGGAGAGACAGTGATTCAAATCAAAATTCAGCTCACTCTTTTATAAAATGACAATAGGCTGTGTTACTGCCACCTCCACTCTTGCACAATTTAAACGAAAGTAAAACTCTGAATAACCAACAAAGGTTCATGAGAGATGCGGGAGGGCTGAGCTGGAAGGGGAAGGAGCCCAGAATTAAGAGGGACAAGGGAGACGTAAAAAGGAAGAGCAGAGACTCAGATAAACATGATTGGCTTTGGGCATTTGGCTTTTACACACTGACGCTCTCTCGTGAGATGAGTTGAAATGACATTAAATGAACTGGTAGAACACACACAAAAAGAGACGGAGAGGCATTTATGATGTTTTTTTTTTTCAGTGAGTCAAATAACCCAAAATGAGTTAAAGGATTTTTTTCTTGTAATTTCAGGCCTTTTATTGGTTAGAAATCCAGGCGTTCAGTGGTTGGTCTAATGTGAGGATTTGCTGCTTTTCTCATTTTCTTACCATCCCAATACTTAATACCCTCAGGAGAAGTGACATGACTAATGGTCAGACAGAGTTGGGAGTTTCACCAAGTCTCTGGTTTCTGCTACATTGTGGCAGACAACTGCCATTCATTTTGACATGTTACAGACTAAATGAATTATGAAGGAAGTAATCAGTAATCATATAACTATTAGCTGCCGCCCTTTAAGCCATCTACAGCAAGTCAGATTTTCACTCTGTCCAAGCATCATGCTGGTTGAGGTTTAGTGTCATTGGGGTTGATTTAAATTTCTCAATTCTCTATTACATGACATTAAAATGAAAGTAAGCGTGTGATGGTCACAGATGGTGTTATTTCTGACCGGCTGACAGGTTTGTGTTTAAATAATGAAACTGGCACACCACAAACATACTGGATAAGGCTGATGATACACTATATTTTCCTCATTGTTAACAAACCCCAAGAAAAGACCAAAAGCAACGATTAATTGACCATATTAACAAGTACTGTTTGTGTATCCAAACCCTGATGTCGCTTACTCATCTGTGTCATAGAGCTCCACTGTTGCCGAAAAACATGTGAGCATGAGTACTATAGTTTATTTTGAGTCTGCCCCACAAAACCCAGTCCTTCTGTTGTATATAGTCATTAGCAAACTAAATGTGTATAAATCCGCAGTTAAAAATAGTAGTCCCCAAAAACACAGTATTTACTCCTACTTGAGTAACATTAAAACATGAAACTATGTTGCATCGTTTTTTTCCCACTACATTTCTTATTTTCATACATTAGTTACATATTATTGCAAGATATGTAGCAAAAAAAAACACAGAGAATGAATAATGTTAAAGGAAATAATGAATTAAAATCAAAACATTGACTTATGAACTGTATACTTCGTAAATAATTCTTTCTAGCAAGCTCTGTCCCCACAACATATGGTGACATCAGAAAAGACAGTACTAAAGCAATAAAAACATGACTTTTCATTGTTTTCAACGCCGTGGCCTCAGATGGAGCCTGTCTAGGCAACACTTCATAGCACTACAACAACATATAGACAGTCACAATTGGCCAGAAGAAAGCGACACATCACTCATGTTGCCTGCAGAGAGAATGCAACATGAAAGAGAGAAAATACAGAGAAAAGATGGAGAGAAGAGGGAACAAATAGTCGTTTCAGAGGTTTTCTCTGCAGTAATCTCAGACCTTTCAGGCTTGTGGACAATCAGGAAAAACACAGACAAGCGACATCACAGTTGTTTGTCTTGTGCTGGAGCACCTGAATACAACACTCAAAATAAATCACATGCAAATGAAGCAAATATGTTAGACAGAGCAAACTTGAATTTTCATGTACAAAAACCAGTATTGTGCTTTTGGAACAGAAGAAATTGAAAATCTGTACCCAAATGCTGTTATCTTCAACAAAGAAAGACACTTTTACTTGTGTTTGTGTCTCTCTTTCTTTTAGGTTTCTGTCATATTTATTTTCCTGTAAATCACACTTATGAGCACTTATGCTTAGGCTTCTGTATGTTAAAAAGTGCCCATTTCTTTCTTTCTCCTTTACCTATCCAGGAGTTGTGTTTTATACATGTCTATATATCTAGACAGAAAGACAGACAGACAGACAGATTGTGTGTGCAAGTGAATTGTAAGCAGGGGCGATCATCTTCATTGAACTGAGTGACTGTCTATTCAGGGCCATTTAAGAAAGAAGGAGGCGAGAGCTTGTGACTCACAGGAGCAGCGGCCTTTCATCTCGTTCTCACTGTGTCACATACAAATGGGAACTTTTGCAATTGAAGGCACAAAAGCACTGATACAGGCATATCGGTGCAGATGCTCAGATTCATAGCGACTGAACACAGAGCTGGGGAACAACAGACGCAAATAAGCATGCTTGTAGATACACATGCACACACACACTCATAGAGTGAGAGCGAGAGAGAGAGAGCTGGGAGCCATTTTGTTTGGTCGATAAGAGCTGGTTTTAGCCAACAACCTTGTTATCATCAATCAGAGAACAGAGAGAGAACAGAGGGAAGGGGGACGGTTGAACACAAATCTTGCCTGATGAATGGGGGGAAGCGATGGATTGTAAAATGCTGCAATGCAACTCTCTCATTAGCGCTGGTCTCTGAGCAGACAAAGGACTCATTTGGCGAAGGAGAAGATATGGAAATGTATAATGGAGACACAGGAGAAATGTACTCCCTCTCACTCACTCCTCCTGTGCACTGCAGTCGTACCTCTGCGACAGACGACCGTGCAGCCGCAGAGAGGACAATGAGATGAGTCTTCAAATGTTTCTTTAAACAACCTTTTCAGAGGCACCCTCAAAGCCTCAATGTAGTGTGACCGAAATGGTGTCGAGTCTGAGAGGGAAGTGGAAAAGGAGAGATGTGCCGTTTCACCAAAGCATCTCTGCTGCAGACGGCTAAAAGGTACTTAACAAATCATATTGGACCCTGGATGTACCCGATGGTGCGGCCACTGGTCTGATGTCAGCACAGCTCAGGCCAGATTTAACAGTTTTAAGACCTCTGTAGCACTCCCTGGGATTGGATTTCAGACTAATGAATAAAAAGGCAAAAAAAAGCTGTTGGAACAAATGAGTTGGAATTGAGCACAGGTAATGAAAGTCCTGAAACTGTAACTGAGCACCATTATACATACAGTAAATCTGGGTGGCTGCATCTGTCGTGCTGAAGGAAATGGACTGAAACAAGAACAGACGTGCTGTTTACATCGTCCAGATTGCTCTTTGCAAAGTGATATACATGTGAATAAATGTATTTCTTGGCTGAAAAATGTGCCCTCTTGCTCTTACTATGCTGTCTCCACCTATGCATTAAATGTACACTCTAAGCTGTGAACGCAAGTTCAATCAACTCCTCCCGGGGAATTCTACTGGAAATTACGAGCTGCAGTAGAGGACAAGGCGGGCTTGGGGAGATTGAATAAGCCACAAATATGGACCGCATCACTTCAACATGAAATAGTGCTCTCAACATCACAGATTGATGATATCCAACAGTGTGCCGTGTGTAACCCAGAGAGAGCTTGGCTGTGGGCTAACAGTGAGGATTCATCTGTTGACAGCTAAAGGGCAGATTATTGATTCAACTGAGGAGGTAAGTTTACTGTGACTTGCACACAAACAACAAAGTCTAAATATTTTATAATAGGTTTGGCCTTAGTTACTATAGATTTCATATACAAGTGATTAAAGTGATCATTTCTGACCTGTTGTTAGAAATTGTTTTGGCCTTATACCGTATAATGTGTGAAATAAGAAACAAGACATCTTCAAATCTTATTCTTTATATTTTTGTAAACGCACTTTTTTCAACAGTGAAATAAAATGCCTAAAGTTGTTGCTTAACACTATGGGATTTTGAATGCTGGTGAATATAGTATCTTTTGGTGGGTTTGAAATCAATATTATTTGCAAAATGGTGGTCAAGAAAATATCGCTGCTAAACCCTCAGCTACATTGTGTCACAACATGAAAAAGAAATTAAAGCTTCTAGAAATCAATATTTTATCTTAAAGTAATAGTTCAATATTTTGAGCGATATACACATTCACGTTCTCTTTAAATATAAGGCTAAAGCCAGCAGCCAAGTAGCTTAGCTTAGCTTAGCAGGCAGACTGAAAACAGGAAGAAATGGCAGTGACAGTCCAAAAAATAGCCAAGCCCATAAACCCTTGCATAAAACAGAAAACTGACATTTTTACATCTCAGTTTTTGTTCAGTTTAAACTAAGACAAACAACATATTAATTAGAGAGCTTTAGAGGTTCTGGTTAGTAGATTTTGTTACCTTTAAACAGAGCCGGCCTCTACATAATGCTAAACTAAGCTAAGCTACGCTAAGCAGCCTGAAACTTTACTCTTTTAGTTCATTTTCATGTAAGTGACACAAAGTAGTTCTGGCAGCACTTTAATTGAAAAAACTAAAAAAAAACTAAAAAAAGAAAACTTACTGCACGCTATCTGCCAGCTCCAATCAACTGACTGACAAAGTAAGCACTTAGCTAAAGATTATCGGGGAACATTTAGCCGCTAAAAAGCCACATATTTCCCTCCGGGGTTTGTGGAAACAAGGAAGAAGAGGCAACACAACTCTAAATGGACTGTAAAGTTCCCAAGTAAAGGATCAGTAAGAGACGTGGATACTCTCTGGGTCATAGCACAATATGTTTCATCTTCAGTCTTCATGCGATATTGAATTATTTTTGTAAACACACACAGAGTATCAAGGAATGGCGTGCCTGAGGGAAATCCAGCCCATCAAGCACCGAATACCAAAGCACCACACAAGAGGGCAGGGGAAGAAACCTCAGAGACGTCACCAAGCACAACTCACACTCTGTTCACTCCAGGTTTAAGGGTGAAGTAGAAAAACATATAATCAATGCAATCCTGCCACCAACCCGTACAACTGCACCGATCATTAATTAAAATCACTGGATACCACTGAGTTTTGCCTCAAAGTTTATCCCCTGAATTGATATGGAAATAAGATTCATTTATTCATGAATTAAGCAGAACAGAGCTAAAACAGCAAAATGAAGTATTTAATGAAGTATCTCATATTGACTTGAGACCCCTTGTAAGAGGAATGGTTTTAAAAAAAAAAAAAAAAAAAAAGCAGACACAGTTTAGACCATCAGTGAAATGCTTAAAGCGGGAATTGGCAGGTGGCAAGAGCAGCATGGCTGGACCATAATTAGACACACTGATGTCTGGCCAAGGGCTTTAAATATGGAAATGAAAATGAAAACAATAGAAACTCAGCAAGACTGAATTTAAAAAGGTTCACTGGTTCCCGCTGGTCTTATAAGGAGCATCTTGCAGTGAGATCTGGTCCAACCAAGCCAAGTTTACCTCAAAATCATTTTACCATGAGCATATATCAGAGGACTTTATATAGAAAAGGGGCTTAATCAAGCCAGTCCCAAACCAGAGTGATATACTGTGACACTTAGCATAATAGGAATTCCATAAGTCTGTGCCAAAAGACATTTAAGAAAATCTTTCTGCAGGCAAAACAAAGGGCTGCGGTAGCAAAGGGACATTTGTCTACCCCAGGAAAACAACAACTCAGCACTCCTGCAGACACAGCCTTATGCTGAGCAAGACTGGTCTGGGCCAGTTGAAAAAGGTTTATTCTTAGATGATGCAGCTGGTGTTATTTTATCGTTTTAGCATCATAAAAAATCCCAATAAAAAAACGAAATGAACGATTAATCAAATATACTGTGAAGAGTCATCTGTTTAGCCCCATCCTTTCACACTGTTACACAGCGAGTCACAGAGTCTGCTCCAGCCGGACGAGGACTGTTTGATAGAGGATAAGTTTTTCACTTCTATAATGCAGCAAAGCTAGGACTAAAACATTAGTCTCAGACATTAAAATCTGGCAAAATCTGATGCCTTGTTTAAAACACTCCAGTATGGATATTAACCAGAGCTTGTCATTTTTAATGTATAACTCCACTCCTCGCTCCTCCTATTAATGCTCTCTGACTTTAAAATGCCTCTCCTGACATAAAAAAAAAAAAAAAACACATGGATTGCCCTGTTTACCACACCTCGACTTGTAAAGCAGAGCTGAGTGTTGTGATCCTGAAGTCTCCCGCTATCCCTGCTGACTGTCATCCCTGAGGCAAGTTATACAGACACCCCCCACCCCCCCCACACACCACCGCCACCACATGTGAGTCGTGTCTTAAATTCAAGGCTCCCAATGGCGGAGGAGTCAGTTAGCTGCTTGAAAAAGTAATGCATTCTCAGTCTAACTTGATTCACGGCAAAGAGAGACACTGATTAAAAAGGTAGACGATTGTGTGTGAGTGGGCGGGACAGTGTGCTGGTGGAGAGGGCGAGGGCAGAGAAAGCAAGAAATCACCACAGAGTAATAAAGCGAGACAAATGCGGGGACAAAGCTCCAAAGCAAGTGTCTTTCAGAGGGCAGGGACGGAGGAAGGGAGCGGTACTCTCATTTGTTTTGCCTCAATCTAATAACACTGTCTGCTTCCACTGTGTGCGGTGTACGCGTGTACAAATCTCGGGCACCTCTCTGTAACAAGAACAAACACTACTGTTTACCTACACGTGCACGAGCAAACACACAGAATGACTAATGACATAGTTACATTAATAAATAGAGATGGCACACATCTGTCACGAAAAACCAAACAAATTAGAATAAATAACTCTTCATCTCTGCATAGCCTGAGAGCAGAGACCACGCGCTCCCGGAAAAGAAGATGCAGACAGAAAAAGCAGACCTGTAATTTAACCTAAATCAATTTCATGAGAGCTGTCACCTCTGATGTTCTAGTAAACCGCCAGAAAGTATAAATACACGAGCCCCTCTGAACTGTCTACAGGCTCAATCACCACTCTGCAATGGAGATTATAAAACTGAATACAAAGCAACGGCAGATTATGGCATCAAACTGGATTTCAGATAAACGCACGGTGCGGCCTCTGCCTGAGCTAAAAGAAGGGGATAAAAGCAAGAAATCACAATCCACACAGACAAGAAGGCGGAAAAAGGAAATAAAAGAAAGTCTTGTGACGGGACAAATTGAGAGACGCTGCGAGGGAGCGCTTCAGTACGTTTCCAGCAGCTGGATGGACTGGCGGTGGTGTGCAGAAGGCCCGGCTGCTGCGTCCGGCCCCTCAGAGATACGGCTGCTGCGCTAAATTTGACAAAGTGAAAAGCCATTTTCCAGAGAACGCTGCTGCGAGTCTCCGCAGAACAGAAATGAATTTCAGCTCCGCTTCATTTGACTTTTCCCCCCAAAATTAGAAGCATTGGCTTGTGACACAAGATGAGAAGCATCTCAGATCTTTCTGTCTTTCCTCTCGTCTGTCATTCCTCCTTTTCTTCTTCTTCCTTTCTTATTTTGTCTGTCCTTTCCTTTTCTAGCCCTTTCTCATATCTTCGTTTCTTTCCACACTTCATTCCCTCTTCTCTCTCTCTTTTACTACCTCTCTCTGTCACTGCCTGTTTTCCTTTCCCCCTCCGCCTCCCTGTCCTTCACGTCTCTCACAGGTCAAGTAAATTGTCTACAAACAAAGAGAATTTCAGGGTCATATTCAGGACGTTTCTGTCAAAAACACCTCCGCCAGTAACACAATCAAAACTCAAACAGGCCCTCACACAGCATGGAAATGACTAGTAGATTTATGTACACAACTGTATGTTTGCAAATCAGGTAGCTGACAAAGCATCACCACATCTGATTAATGTGTACTGAACGGAGGCTTCATTTTTTTCTTTTCCTTGTTTTTTTTTTCCTTTTTCTCCCAGTTTCCTTCTTGCTTTTTTTTATCAGTTCAATAGGGGCAACAATTTGTTATGGAGGGACGTTCTTTAAATTGCCCACTGCGTGTGTTTGAAAGTAGAATATACAGCAAACAAATAAATAAATTGTAAAGATTAACAAGGTTGAAAAGATAAGGAAAATGCAGAGTTCAGGAGGTATTCACAGTTGTGTTTATGAAAAGACTGAAAGACTATAGGTAAGTGTGAATGTTTATACAGCCTTGGTGCTGAATGCTGCATTGAGTGTGTACTTATCTGAGAAAACAGAAACAATTTCTCACACACACAATTTTGGTCTTATCAGAGCCGAATGTCTTGTTCTTCCTCTCCAGACAAATGTGCCTATAACCGCACACACACACACTGACTGACATGATTTCCTTGGATAACGATGTTGCTCTCTCTATTCTACCTCAGTATTTAACCATTTAAATGAAACTTTGAGTGAAAAACAAAACAAACAAAAATAACAAACTTCAGTTGAACTTGATGAGACTCGGCAACGCTATTTCAAGGTCACGTCCCTCCCAGTGTGTCAGCTGGCAAAGCGCAGCACGAGGGAGGCAGCCTCAAGCGAGCGTCACATCACAAAGGAATAAAACATTCAAAGACTTTCATAAAGTTAAAAAGCAAGCGAGGGAATTTATCATACGCCACCAAAAAAAAAAAAAAAGGAAAAAATTATTTGAATGAAATATAATCCCTTCTTTTCATGCCCCTGCACAGACGAATGACTCCAGGCTCCATATCGTCCTCGGGAAGTTGGTGTCTGTGCAGCTCAGAGATTTATATTTTGATGAGGGTATTTCAAAGTGTCAGGGGTTTAGCAGAAATATGTTGGGATGAGGGGAGAAAAAAAAACATGAAAGAAATGCTAAGTCATTTTCAATCTGGGATGTGGGAGAGGAAAATGTCTCTCGTGTACGTTTTTAAAGTTGAATCTTCTTCAAAAGGTCATCTGGTGGTAATAATGACGTGACCACGACAAGAATCAGCCGCAGCTTTAAGTTGAGCACAGTTAGCAGATGGGGAGGAGTTTGATTTAAGGAAACGTTTCCAGTCTGGTCAAGATGGAGGGAAAAAGAAACTAAAGACGGAGAAGCCGACGGAGAGAGGAGGGAGACGGAGGGCGGAATCACCCCAGCAGAGGAGAGCGAAGTGAAGAATTGGATTGCATGCTGCCGGCTGCCGTAATTGTAAAGGCGCCCTTACTGAGAAAGTGATACATTGCTCCCCGGACCCGGCTCAGAAATATTATCCTCTGCCGGCGAATCCTTAAGAGTGAAGCTGAAGGAAAAAAAAAAAAAAAAAAAATCAATTGATATTAAAGGCGAGCCACCGTGTGAGCTACAGGAGCCCCGGCTTGTCAGAGCGGCCCTGTTTGATATCAGACCTGGAGAGCCGGGAAGGCTGGGGAGGATAAGTGGCCTGATTACCACCTTCTGGGTATGTGTATGTGTGTGTGTGACTGTGTGTGGTGGTGGTGGTGGGGGTTATGTGACATGCGTGCATAATGATCTATGAAAATGTAATGCCTGGTGGTGACAGGTTGTTCCTGTCCGTGTGTGTGTTTGTGTGTATGTAATTCTGCCTCGACTCCCCATCCCCTTACAAGTCATTTCAAAGCCATAAACACAAGCCGGCAAATGGAAAAGCTTGCATCGACTCTCTAATGTGCCAGATTGTGTGTGTGTTTGTGTGTGTATTCTTGTGAATGACTTCTACCGCATGCGCGCAGCCTGACCATGACCCTGAAACAAAAATGTGTCCTTAGTTGCCGAGCCTGTGCTTGGACGCACACGCGGAAAGATGCACAACACAAATTCACGTATAATTATAAATTCTGGGAACAGATGGGCATTATGGTTCTGATGTGTTCTACCTCAAACTCTCTCTCACTCACACACAGGCATGCACACACACACACACGCTCGACAAATAAACAAACACCTCACTGTACTGTTGCTGCCAGAAAAGCAGTTAAAAATCAGTCCCCACGCTCCCCTTTAGACATACAGGACACACACTGAGAGCCAAGTTGTAGTCAAATGGATTTCGATTGGTAAAAAACCCTGAGAGTGCACGCAGCTGTTATTACACAAGGGACATGTCAGCCATTTGTCAATGGCGAGACTAAAATGCCAAGGCAGTTGCAGGAGCTGCAATCTGAGCTCTGCATCCTTCCATAAGCTTATACAGAATGGCGAGCTCCTCATTTTATAACTTCAGCCGGTCGCCTAACGTTTTACGATACTGGCACAAACAGAGCCGTGATAAAGTATCCAAGAATTGATGCTGCATTTCCTGCGTGTTGCCATCGGCGTGTCGACCCACAGGTGCGGACAAAGACGATTTGTCAAAACTAATACCGATTATCTCTTCCTCAATCTTTACATTCCAGACTGTGCAGGGGGGTTGCGCTGCATGACTGCTCACATCATTATTGGATTTCAGAATACACTCCTCCATCACAAAAATGTTATGTGACAATTTTAATTACACTGAGCCCATGATGATGTTTGACACCTGGGAAAGATCAGGCCAACAATTCAAAAGCAGTCTTCTTCAGGAGCCACATTTTCTACACAGAGTTGTTTTGTTGCAGTGTTTTGTGTCTTACAAGCATTTTGAATTTTTTTTTTTTTTTTTTTGCACTTCATTTAGATGTGGTAACAGATGCTTTGGGGCTGTTCTTTTCTCTAGTGAATTATTGTACTACCACACACCGTTCTTATATCTGCATTTCCTGGATAGAGTCAGTTAACAGCAGCAAAAAAACATCTCTCTGTCTGCCTCCCTCTTATGTTCTGTCTCTCTAGCTGCGTTTTAAAAGATTTTTAAAGAAGAACTTGCTGTGCTGTCTATATTTTAAAAGGGCAGTATGTAACAATTTACATACATTAAGCATTTTTATTCATTATCTTGTTTTTTGTTGCCAATGTGTGAACAGATTATAACATAACTTGATATAATATGAGAGCTTCCTTGAATTTCTCTGTTGTCTACAGTGGGAGAAACTGCCTGTAGACTGATCACTATGTAAAAGGCTCCCACAACAGCCAATGCAACATGTTCTCAGTCCCAGTTCATGACCTATCCAATCCATGGCAACAAAGACTTCAAATTCAGATTCAGATTGCTTTATTAGTCCCACAGCGGGGAAATTTACAGCGCAATTGACAGCAAAAACACACAGTGGAGCATAGACAGTAAGAAATGTAAGACATAGAATAAAATAAAAAAATAATAAAATATAAAAATAAAAATAAAAAAAAAATCCAAAGATAAAAATCATTATAACTATAACTATAGTATACCTGTACATAGTACAGAGGGAGTGTGCCTGAGAATATACATATAAGAAATATATATTTATCTCAGGTATAAATGAGTGCAAGACAGTGAAACAGTGAAATGAACAGTGAACAGAAGTGTAGCATTCTTGCACAGAGTCCAAGTCAGTGACAAATGAAATGCATCACTAAGTGTTTATTTTTTAGTTTAAATGTTAAATAAATTTAAATGTTTCATTTTAACTAAATATAAATATAGGCATGTTTTTTTTGTTTTTTTTATTCATGTGTGAATTTCACGCCTCAGAGACATGAACAGGCACAACAGAAACAGAACCGGTGAGATGCTGTGACATTGCCGCAAAGCCAAGAATGGCAGCGTACATTAACAGGAGCCGTGACAGAACCAGATCGCCACGCAGCCATGTCTGATGGACATTACAGTGGGAGTAATGACAAAAAGGGAACTGAAGCAGCAGGGCAGGCTTTGAATGACAGGCACTGAAAGGTTTTTCATCTTTAAGAGTGGCACCTCAAGGTTCCTTCAGATATACGCGTGTGAAAGTGACTGAGCACTTGGCCTCTGCATTCATACAGAGGAAGCAAACAGCCCAAATGAAAATGGTGGGAGCAAATCTAATCTTGCCAGTATATTTAGTCAGTATCTAGCTCAGTCAAGTCTTCTTCCCATAATCTTTTTGAGTAAAAGAGACTGCTCTTTTTTTGTGCACGAGGCACATCATTTGCATGTGTGAAAGCAGTGCTTAAGTACCAGACAACCGGGCTTCAAACAGTACAAAAAGTTCTTTCTCAGTTCTTTCTTTGCTTATTTCGGGGTAAAGGCAGAGCTAGTGAGTGCAGGTGTGAGAACTGTGAACGTATTCCCCCCCATTGCGAAGCTTGGGCTTGTACGTTGTCAGCAGTAACCATCAACACGCAGTTAACAGAAGCCTCCTCTCAGCGCACCTGGCTCCAAATACAAATCAAATCCCATACTCATCTAACGCTCCGAAATCCAGCAGCGGGAGGGGTTGATGTACCTTAATGTACGACGGATGTGACAGCCTTTTGTTCAAGTGCGGGTTCGGATGAATTTCGCACAGCAGGTTCAAATATTTGATCTCGACTCGGGTGTTTTTGCCGTCCTCCCTGAGCTTGCGTATCCTGGCAGCTCGCTTCCCTCTTGTTCCTGTGCGATTCGTCAGCCGTAAACAGAAAGACACCGTACACCAGAGCCAGCCAATAACACTGACAGTGAGACACGGAAACAGGAGGGGCCAAACCTATCAGACACCACTAATGGGGCCCCTGGCACAGAGAACAGCTTGTAAGACAGACGAAGAAGCAGAGGTGTGTCTGAGGACAGCAGCACACACACACCACACACACAAAAAAAAACTTCTGAGAGTACAGAAAAGCATTATGTGTATGTGTGTCGGCATGAGTGCGATCAGAGGATGCATTCGAGCGCAGGTGGTGACTCAAGAGTTAATGCATGCAAAGTGTGTGAGTGTGTCTGAGTGATGTCCATTTCCCTGCAGGTTAAGGTCAGTAGCCATCTCTCTGGGGCTTTTACTGTCACAGACCACTGGGCTCGACATTTCCTGCCCCCGCCACCAGGCCATTTGGCAAACAGCAGGCTTTAGCTTTAGCGAACTCAATGTGTGTCTGTGCATGTGTGTGTGCGCATGCGTCTGTGTGTGTGTGTGTGTGTGTGTGTGTGTGAATGAGGCAAAGAATACAGACGCCAGGAAATTAGAACATGTTGGCGTGAATATGTGTGATTTAATTTCGCAGGGCTTGTATGAAGAGGAGGACTTGCACGTGAGTTTCAAAGTGCAATGTTATTGTGTGTGTGTGTGTGTGTCCATCTGTTCCATGCGGCTCAGGGTGTCGCTTTGCTCTTCAGAGGTACAGTCTGAACATTATTCAATAGTGTCCTACCATTGACCTTTAATCTGTGTCCTCCTGTTTGTGTCTAGAGTCACATCCATACTTCAGTCATCTGAGGTGTCTGTGCTGTATGATCATGCCACATGGCCACTGAAATGGCTTCTACAGCAACACTTCTCTCTGGCACGTAATTTGATGTGCAACTGCCTGTACGTACCACTCAATAAAATGCATTAATGGCCTGAAGCAAATGGACTGGAAAACACTACACAAAGCAGGAGGAACCCCCACTCAAAGGATAATCACGCAGATCACAAATTCATAGAACGGGCTATAAAAGGTTGATTGAGTACAGAATCCAACTGTATCGTATGTCTTACTTTTTGGTATTAAATCTACTACCACCCAACAGTTCAGTCAGTTTATTAAATCTGCATTGGCTGTATATCACACAGATAATAATTTCCTTCCAACAATCCTTTGTTGAGAGGGAAATTATGTGCTTTATATTGCTGCTTTATTTGGGATACATAGATGAACTGGGTCATGAGCAAACAGTGCCAAATAGTTTAACTTAAAGAAACTTAAATTTCCTTTTTTTATTAAATTTATCTTAAGGAAGGACTAAAATTTAGTGTAAAATTTGTCTGTGGTTATCCTACACTATTTTTCTGTGTTTGATGGAAAGTAACAGATGAGATTTTATGCTTTATGATGAATCACAGAAATTAAGTTAGTAAGCCCGATTTTTTCAGGCGTAAAGACAATGTAACTATAACTTTTAACTGATTTACAGCAAGGTGACAAAAAGTTTGAGTACTGCTCTATCAGGACTGTGTGAGTACGGTTTGATCAGATTTGATTGACAGTAACCAAAATGCCCACCAACTGATATATTCTGATATATCCTGATTGTTACAGTGTCCTATGTTTGCTTGTAGCTGACAGTTGTTTGGGGGAGGTTCCAGCTTCAATGGAGCTATGCTGATTACTGACGTTACATTTCACATTGCAGGGAGTCCATGGCTATTGTATTGAAATAAAAAAAAAAATCTCCATCTCCTCGCCTCTCCTGACCCACGGCTTATCTCTGACTGATGACTGACAACACCTGCAGTGTGGACAACAATGCAACTTTTTCATCAACTTTGTTCTAACATAGTGCAAGATATAGATGAGTGTGTGTGTGTATGTGTGAATAAAAGAGAAAATCTGACAGAAGTCAAAGGTTCCTGGAGAGTTTTACAATGACAGAGCTGAGTGGTACACTGCTTTGTATTTAAAGGCGCACAAGTGCTATTCTTGCATGTGCTTCAGCGCAGTATGTGGGTGTATGTGGGCTGCTGAACTTTCAAAAAATAGAACAAAATTCAAGGAGACAGATGGAGAAAAAGATAGGGAGTGGGAAAAGACAGACTGAGGGAACATGACGCTGTGTGCATGCCTGAATAGCTGACTGGATTAAGGGTATAACATAACCAACTAATTCACTTTTGCAGCCATTCATGACTTCTCAGATCCCACAGTCGCTACGCCTGCTGAGTATTATTGCATGTTTGTCAGTGGGATGTCACGCCAGGCTCCCTAGGGTGCATTTGATCTGACTCACCCTCTCAGCCCCGGGGCCCTGTTGTCTCTTATGCAGAAAAGCCCAACACAGTCGACCCCTGCACTTTGGTAGCAGCTTAATATCAAGGAAAGCTGCTCTTATCCACAGGGTCGAACTTAAAAAATAATCAATTTGCAACTATTATTAGAACACAGAAGCGCCAGCAGCACTGTAAACAATGCACTTTTGCTGATTTTCCACCATTTGCCATTTGGGTTACATACATATTTAACTTGTGCAGCTTTATTTTATAGCTTCATATACTATTTAACAGGTTTGCAGCTCATTATGGTAGTAAAAGGTTCCTGTGTGTCGAGCTCTACATGGCATTAAAATTGCATAAACATCCCATTCACCTACTAAATCACAACTTCCCGCCATCCAGATCCTAGTTGTTTGAGGCAAAACCACATTCCCCTCCCGCTGAGATGCACATGTGATGCAACTTTAATGCATCGCGCCTTATCTATGTATAATATGGGGATATTTGCTGCATAATCATTTCTAAATTTAGACTGGCCACGTTAAATTGATGCTGTGTTGTGCAAGTTCTTAATTCAAACTTCTCGGGCTCGTGCAGGAAGTGTTGCCATGTCAGCTCCAGCACAACAAAGTCACTCCTACTGCAGGGCATTACAGGATGAAACTGCAGAAATGAAATAAATAATACACATTTTAGTGAGAAAATAAACGTGGTTTGTTTTCAGGGGGTAAAATACAAACAAACATCTATTTCTACAACTAATCTTCAATTCTAAACATTGTGGTATAACCTCCTGCCTATATTGGATGTGCTGAAATGGATTATCCTACGTTCATTTGTTGGAAACGACTAAAATGATTAATTAACTATGTAAATATGACTCAGGTTATATGACAGAGTGTAACCTTGCCAGCTCCTTTGAAACACATCTCTCCTCTGAATGTCAGAGCTGATGTTAAACAACCCTGAGGTAACCTTACATAAGCTTATATGTGGAACCAAACAGCCCAATATCGCAGGCTATTCATTCGTGTAAGACTGCGGAGCATCACATTTTCTCCAGTTATGGAATGAATTGACAAAGGGGACTCAATATTTAGAAGGAGTGGATCTATGAAAGATACACATGAACACAGCTAGCATACCCACTACACCCACAGATCATACCCACACTGAGACAGAGAGAGAGAGGGTGATATTTAAAATGGATGCATGCAGACTCTTAACACATGCAAATTTTGATTTTTGTTTTTTTTTTTCTTTTTGGATACACAAAACGGGAAGCAAATTATTCACACACGCAGAGAAAGAAAGCGCACAAATCCAGCCTTAACTGCATGTGAAAGCCCAGCACGCCCATGTGCCTTTCCTGCCTGCAGACCAAACACTTGATGTCAATGATGCAGAGGCAACAAGACAGCTACTACACACACACACAATATTTCTTGCTTAAACCACAAAATAGCATACTAAAAAAGTGCAAAGGCCTCCCCCCTGCTTTTCTTTTCATCTCTCTATCTCACTCAAGCTTCTTTACCGACAAAATGTGTAAGCTGAACGACTGAAGCAGAAAGCGTGTGAGTGAAAGAGATGCAGAGAAAAAATAAGATGCGTAAAAAAAAAAAAAAAAAAGGAAGCATAAAAGTGATGAATCAAGGAGAGAGCAATGAGAAAGAAGCAGACAGAGGTGAGAGAAGCAGCGCCAGATAGAGGGAATGAAGAATGAAGTCTACAATTTGTGTGGCCATTTGACCCTGCAAGCCACTCAGCTTGGCACAGCACCAGCCACATGAATAAACAACCACATCTAATTTCCCCTGGCTGAGGGCAGGACACAGGTACGCTCTGAAACTCAAAGTTTGTTGATTTGCTGCTTTTATATCTTTCAGGAAAATACAATACTCTTTACATCAGCTTTCAGGTGGTACTGCCTGAAAACCTCATCTGGCAATAGAAGGTGATTTCTCAGATTTACTGAATTTCTAAAGAAAGCATAAACAGCAGCACCTGCTTTTGAAACGCTGCTTTCCTTTCAAATCATCACACCTACAAAGTGAATGACTTCCATCTCGTCAAAGCTCTTCCTTATCATTACTTTTTAAGTGGAAGGCACAGCACAACTACTACTGATTTTTTTTGTATGTGGCGACACTGAAATTCTTGGCTGTAAAACATAAATTGGAATGTACTGCTGAACAGCAGGCAGCTGGTTGACCTGCTCACCACGAAATGGCAGATAGGCACTGTTAGAGACTCGCTGGTGAACACAGTGGAGCATTTAGCAGCTAAAAACCTTATACCTCCCTCAGCAGTGGATAGAGACAAAAAATGAGTGAAATAATATTAACTCGACTTACATTGACCAGGTGGCCAGAAATATGACTGAATGAGTGCTAATGTTGCTTGTGACTGACGGATGTAAAAATAAGGGTTATACACCTCGGTTCCCATCATGCTTTGGGGAGATTAGCTGCAGCCCATGTAGCTTTGTATTATAAGAATTGGATACCAGGCTCTGCATATACAAAAACTTCATGGGTTAAAAATGAATAACATAGGGGCAATAATGGGCAGCACCATATCCAGCTCTTGATACAACCATAAAGAAAGCTCTATACACGCTTTCTTTATATTCATATTGATGAATCTGCCAAATGAATTTGCACAAAAACGTTACCACAGACACATACAACACGATCACTGTATTACTTTTGTTTTTAAACAAGATGATTATGAGGCAACATCTGGTGTTATAAGAAGCGTCATTTTTCTCTCTTGTCTTTTGAATGTTCACCTGAAACTTATTGGAGAACTTGCCATATGTGGAGAGTGCAAGCTGCACTGATTACGGCAACATATGCATGATTTCTGTATTTTCTGTGTCTGTGCTCAGGCTCTGACAAGACACAAATTGAGTCAGCCAGGTTCAGCAGGTTAATGGACGCTCATAAGCGGCAAGTAATCTCGCCCCCACCACCCTTCTGTGTGCCGTCTGCTCACTGTTGCCTTAGACAATTGCCTATGTGACTATACTGCAGAACATTTACCTTAATGCCCCAGTGGGTGGCCTGTATTCATCAGCCCTCCTACACACTCAGTCCACTGATGAATCTCAGCACACCCCGTTAGCTTTCACAGTATGCATTAACTTCAGTAACAAGTTGTCAGCTCTTCAGTAACCTCATTAACATGTTGTGCAGACCCCAAATTACATTTCAAATGCCAAATGAAAAGATGGTGCCTCATCACTGTGACAGCAAACCACAGGGCTTTCAATTTTCTCAGAAATAAAACCGAGGTAAAACCATTTACTCACTCACATTTATTCGGACTGCATGTGGCTGAAAACATCAAACCAAATGTGATAGGCTTTTGTTGACGGCCTGCACGCAGAGTGGCGCCTGCTACCATCAGAGGCCAGGCTCACAGCGAGCTGTCACGCTTCCTACTAATCCAGTTTCAACAAAGTGTTACTGTGATAAAAGTAATCTCAACAAAATATGCAGCCTACCTGAGGGGAGTCAGGCTACACTCACACTGCATACTAGTTTAGCAGCTGAATTCATAAAAGCCATGCTGCCAGCACAATGGAGCTGTGTGGATTCATCCTGTTTTCCCAACAGAGAAATATCATACATGTTTGATCCCAACTACAGATCTAAACTTGAAATCCAAAAATGGATAGATCTTCCAATTTTGATAAATACTTGATCTGCTCTTAAAGCCCCTCAACATCCCAAATTATCTGGACCAGTGATTCCCAACGAGGGGTACTCCCTGGGGGCAATTGCCAGGGGGTGGTTGTGAAAAATTGTGGAGTAGCTCGACTAATTTCATTAAAAGATGTAAATGAAAAATATATACACGCATAGAGTCTCCTACAACAACTGAACTCCACATGTTGCGACTAAGAGTGCGTGAAAACCAGTTAGCAAGAGAGCAAATAGATCTAGAAGTGAAATCATAATAGCCTCTGTATGAGTTTGAAAATTTAAAACCACTTCTTATTATGTGAGCCTGCACAGTGGTAGACACGGTGAGAAATGTCTGTACATAGCTGGTAAATGTCAAAACCTTCACAATTTGAGGGGCTTACAGAGCTGGTCTTCCTTGTATCAAAGAATATTAGTATGCCCTACAGAGTTAAATAATGACATTTGTACCTCTTAGAGCAAATGTTCATCTCCCCGTTTCCTCCACTGGCTGACATGCTCTTTTCTGTCTCTGTATGCTTCTCTCTGTCTTTGTTCTTTCTGCCGATCTTTCTCGCTGCATTTGATTCAGTCTGGCGTTCATCGTACCCCTCCAGACCTGTCCCCTCCTGAGCGCCGCGCTCTAAAACCATCTTATCGGCCTGAGCTACAAAAAAAAAAATTCAACATACAGGGGCACAATGGGACTTATCAATCCACACTGTACAGCAAAGAGAATGAACGTCAGGCCCATGTATCTCTACCTTTCATCTGTGATCCTCAAAGCTGCCAGCTGTTTCAGATATGGATTAAATCTCAGACATGATCGCCATTCAGAGGCAGTTCGTGGAGGAATTGGACTGGGTTTAATCCGCGTCTGCAACACTGGCCCTTGGCAAGGTAAAAAAGGATGGCCCTCTGCTGTTTAGGTGTTGATTAGGTGCAATTAAAACTTTAGCACACTGGAATGACACAACAAACTGATTTAGTGGTGGGGGTTTTTTTATATTTGGTGTGGGAATTGCCCGAGGCAAGAAAGCGCAGGAGTAAGGGTGGATAGTACGGGGTTACTGCGTAGCTTCCAAGCCT
This sequence comes from Scortum barcoo, assembly GCA_023238725.1. Lineage (NCBI taxonomy): Eukaryota > Metazoa > Chordata > Actinopteri > Centrarchiformes > Terapontidae > Scortum > Scortum barcoo. The sequence goes on from CM041531.1 coordinate 16,079,276, forward strand.
ACGCACACTGCTGCTGTAGCTATGCCATACACTACGCCACTGCTGACATGAGCTCATTCAAACATGTAACTACACATCGGAGATACTGTGGCTACAGCAACAGTATGTGGAGACTGTAAGAACTGTGATATCAGGTTGTTTTTTTCCCTAAATCATCCTAAACCATTAGTCTTCATCACAAAGAGAATGACAGACTATAAACACTGTGGAGAATAATTACAGATTCTGGTGACCGGACAGCATACCCATCGCCACTGATGCAGTTGATTGTTTGTTGTTCCAGATCCATTTACCCAGGTTACCTCTTGTAAGGCTAACTTAAAGGACATGGATAAAAAGCCAGATGAAAACATGAATGAATGCGGATTTTTTCAAGTCAACTAAGGTGAGGGGGAGAGGACTTTTGAAATAGCTACAGCAAATCTGGTAGACAGAACAAGGTCACAGTTATCACCACTGCACTGTCATAGCTTTGGGAAGCAGCGAGACTCTCTGTTGTTTTAGGGTAACTGTGCTCAGAATATGAAAACAATCAGTGAAGATGAATGCGTGTGAAACATAAAAAAAAAAAAAAAGACAATTTTGAACAGCCAGGATTGTAAATCCCCTTGGTCAGGCTTGTGATCATTCATCATGATGGTGAACGTACAACTTGTCTGTTATCATCCCTTATTTACGCTTATCAGGGGTTCTCTTGGACTTAAATCGACTATACATAAACATACAATTAACATTACAATTGTAATGGATCTATTTCTTGTCAACCATGAATGGGCAGTCCACTCTTCGCCTCTACAGCATAAAGCACATACTGCCACTTGATTCCTAAAATAAAACACTGGCCAGAAAATCATCATTTTTTCCATGAGTATGTAGCTATTACTTCAGGCTAAAATCACTTGAATGGATCCATACTTACAAGGGGGAGTACATCATAAGTAGCATCACAGTGCACAGTGAGGGCAGAGTGAGATCAGATGAGAGCTATCACAGTGCAGCTTACCTGATTGGAGTATCGCATGCTGACGTTGCGTTGGTCCTGGCGGGGCAACACGTAGCGGTGAATGGGATCAATATCTTTAGGACTGATGAGCTCATCCACTGGAATGGAATGTAAACAAGTGTAAGCACACACACACACACACACAAAGACAAAACATGAAAAACATTATCATGCAGACAGACAAAAAGGCAAGGGTGTAAAAAAAACAAAAAAAACAAGAAAGACAAAAGCAAAAAAATGGATTTTCCATAATTTACACAAATACAGACACGCATATACACAGATCGGATGAGTCAAACTGCATCCTTGAATTCATTTCAGGGAAGAATTACACAATATTTACAACCATTACACAATCATGAAGAGTAAAAAAAACTTGACTTCTTGAGACGATATGAAATATTTCATAACACACACAAAGCGGTATAGTAAGTCTCATCAAATATAACCTTGAGGTCATATTGGTTTTGCATTATTAATGATTTATCCTAATAACTTGAGACTATTATAATGAACTAAATTAATGTGTGGGTCTCAGAGCATCACACCAAAGCATATAAACACAAACTGAGGCTTACCCAGCAGCTTGGCGATGTTGTAAAGGGCCTGACCACACAGGAAGATCTTCCCATCACGGCCAGAGTTACTTGGGAAACGCTTCTGGCTTCCATGCTTGTTCTGCTCTGCCTCCACAAAGTCAGCTGGTACGTAGTAGTATTTGGGATTTAAAGGGATAGCTTCTGGCCTCACAGCGTGGCCTGGCATTAAAGACGAGCACGGTGAGTAAGACGGCACTGTGTGAGTGTGTGTGTGTGTGTTTGTGCATCTTCACTCCGGTAGTTACAGTGTGTGTGTGTGCTTACTTGAAAACATACTTTACTAAGACCGCAGTGGTGATGTTACACAGAACGTCCCAAAATTTTCACACAGTAGCACAGTGAATGTATGTGTAATCTTTAATCCAATTTTCTACTAAAGAAGGATTTTTTTTTACGTTTTAGCATGCGCGTCAACTAATATTATGAGCTCTGTTCCAACACAGCAACCAGCTGTACACAGCAGTGTACCAGCTGCATTTACTGCATACTGAAACGAACAGGTCTTTTATCCTTTATTTACCTGGACTGCTGATGGAAATACATAATGTGCTGGTGCATATATTTTTAAAAGTCCTTTTTCACTGATCTACGAAAACAAGTACTGAACGTAATAGGCGACAGCTACTGAACCACCATAATGGAACAAAGTAGTTCCTGATTGCTTAGGGTGATCATTTGTGCCAATCCAGTCTGAATTTACCATCATTAAAGACAGTGAAGGCAGCACAGTTATTAGGGTGCACAGATAGTACAGTAGAAGAAACACTCCGCCATGACTTGGGTTCAATATTTTGGCAGTGTTTGTGGGTGAGAAGGTCACAACATTAGCCACTCCTAATCTTTGGTCTGTCCTTATGAATCAACAACCCTGACAGTGGCTCAGCACAGCCATGCTTTTAACTTTACGTTAAAGTCAGGAACCACCAAAGTTATTACAATTCATCATGAGAGAACATTAATGTCCGTACCAAATACCACAGTAATCCATTTAATAGCTGCTGACATATTTCACTCAAAGCTAAAGGCAAAAAACAAACACAGTCTGATCACCAGGCTACATTTTGGTCACTTCAGGGACATAATTAAAGCTTTTGACAGCGCAAATAGTAGAGGTACAAAACGGTGCCTGTTATGAGACAGTCCCAGCAGCAATCTTTCTCCTCTAGAACACACAATCTTGCTTTGCCTCTCTCCTGAAAGTGAGATCCGGTTTAATCTATCCCACTCCAAAGAAAAATATTGACTGAAGGGATGGCACAACTGTAGCTAATGTTGCCTATTCTCTGCAATACAGCAGCATGTGTCCCAGAGCTGCAACCCTGCATGTGCCTATGTACCACCAGAACAATAGGAACCCATCACTCCTGGGAGGTCAGGCAAACCTGCAGCAGAACACACATTAGCATCCTCTGAAAGGTGCAAATACATTTGTGGGTTTTGACTTTTCATGGGCATTAGTGGTGAAAGAGAATAAAAAAAGCACACTTGTGTTATCCCTTAAAACCCAGCCAATTAACTTCAGGAGTTTTGTTAATTCATACATAACCAGTACAAAAGCACTGTGGAGACTTCTGGGGCAACTTAAGTCAGCTCTGTCTCACATCATTATCCTTTCTACACTCCAATTATTCCTGTTCTATTATAAACGGACCAATGGAAACTCAAAGCTCTTGACATCCCTATCATTTGACTGTCTCCCTGCATGGCGATGGGTGCAGGTGAATATAGAAGCCAGGCTCTTTGCGCATGAGGAAAGGCTGAGTTCACTTGAATGTAACGCCCCTGTGAGTCTTAGTCACAGTATGTGGTGTATGAATATGAATGATGTGATTTAATAAGAGAAAGTTTTTCATTGCTAGAGGGAGAGAGAACAGAGGTAGACTCGGAAGCATGAGCCATATTGATATGCCAGGTCAGATGAAGTTTTACGTCTGTGTTTGTACATTTGTAAATTTCCCCCATCCATCGGTTATCTCATTTGTGTGAGGGAGTGTGTGTGTGTATATTTATATGATTACTCACCCTCATAAGACTGGAAGATGATGGGTTCAAGGAGCTCTTGGTATTCTTTGACCTGAGCTTTATTTCCTCTGAACACCCCTGCAACAAAGACATGCACACACAAACACACACATTGATTATACTAATTCAAACTTTTGGATGACATTTTTTTTTAACACACATACTTAGTCTAATGCTAGAACGAGTCTTAACATGCACATGCAGCACAATCTACGCATTACACACGTAGTATGTGTTATAATAAGGAAAGGCGCATTAGCGGCTGTATGAGGTAACTGTGTGTGTGTGTCTGACTATATTTTGCCATCCTTGTGTTTGCATACATCTATATGTATATTTCTGCTGCTATTTCTATGTAAACAGTACATATTCACATTCTGAAATCACCTGTTTTCCCTATGAACTCCATGCTTTGTCCTACAGCATATATCGGGGTTGATGTACCACCTGTGTTTTATTTATCAATTATTTATCATTATTTTTATTTATCTTAAAATGTATTCACACCATGCAATTAATACAGCATCAATTACTTTAGCTGATCTATTGGTCATTTGGGAAAAAACATGAATTAATATGACGAACATGCTAGCAAACAGCTGCCTGTTAACACATCCAGTAAATACAGAGTGAGATTAGCATTCATATGGAAGTGTGTTCGTGGCCATCTGATGAATGAAAGAATGAAAAATTTTGGATCTGGAGTTCTTTAGTTGCTCGGTGCTCCACTCGCTAACCAATTAGTTGTTAACTTTGTCGGTTGGCTCTGTGGTGCTAGGCAGGTCATGTGCAGTGGGTGTTTATTAACTGAAAAAGCTGCCTGTTTTGCCTGGAAACACTGCTGATGAGAACTGTGAGTGTGATTCGAAACAGTGAAGTCAGGCCATAAAACCAAAAAAAATGCTAAAATACTAAGTAAAGCTGAGAGGAACTGCAAGGTCAAGTGAGGCTCATCTGTGGTTTTGTCACTACTACATACCTCCTTCACATACATATAGTGATTTCCTCTGCTGTTAATATAAAAATATTGATTGGTGCAGCTTAATGTTGCATGCTTTACAAAAGAAAAACACTATATTAAATCAAAAAACAATCTCAACTCTGTCTATCTGACTCCTGTGATATTTTCTGCTCAGTCAGTAAATGTAAGTGAAATGTTCATGTTATAATGTCCTCAACAGGAGGACAGGCTCTTCAGGGAACAATATGTTCTGTCTTCTGCCACTGTACTTTCAGCATTCTGTAAATTCTGTACAGTCGGTACACAAAATAATTTTATAGTATTATATAGTATTATATTCAGAGTTTCCTTCCTTGTTTTTGTCCTTATTGTAGCTGTTTGGATCAGTTTAAGAGACAATTTATGCTTCTTGGGCTGTTAAAAAAAAGGGAAATCCAATTGTTTGTTAGTTCCTAAAAATGTCAGTCAAGTGCGATCAAATAATGCTCATTTTCACATTATTGGGAGATACTATACTCTTTTTTTTTTCCTCTGACCATTCCCTTAGGTTCACACACAAACTTCACACATCACATATTTTTAAATGTGTCTAAGTCTTCTAAAACCTGGCACCAAAATGTAATTTCCTGTCAAAGTATGTCTTCTGTTTTGCCAATGACCCACTTGAGGCATCATAACAGCAGCTATGGGTAGAACAAAGCTTACCGTCAATCATCATGTAGATGAAAAATATGGGAAACTCGCACTCGATTCCATCAAAAAGCTGGGGAGAGACAGAGAGAGGTGAAATTATTGCTTTTCTATTTCAGAAAGTGGAGAGAGGCACATAAACTTTAAAGCAGCGGATGGCTGAACTTTAGTAGCACTGAATATGGAACAGCAAGGCACAGGGAAAGACATAGAAGACATGACATTGTGACTGAAAACTGACAGAACAGATAGGAATAGGAGTGCTTCCTTGCAAGGTCATTTTCTTAAATTCAAAGTTGTTTGTTTTGAGGAGGACAGCCGAAGGTCTGAGATGTCAGAAAGTTTACGATACAGTGACAAATACATGATGCAAACTGAGAGAAAAGTTGGATCAGTGGAGCATTTTTAGTTTACTGGTAACTCTTTGGCTGTAGGCCCACACTCCTCAACTTGAAAGTGGAATAAATGTAAATTATTCTAATTAAATGTGCACAAACTGTACAATAGCACACTTCAGTAGAGAACTGTGATGGCTAACAGAGAGCCATGAAGGAGTCTGAATGTTAGATGGATATTAAAGGGATAATTTAAAAACATATACATGAACTTAGGTCTTTTCCCTTTACTTAAAGTCAACCAGCAGATCATGCTGCTGCAGCTGATGTGAGCTAACCAAGAAAGACTACTATTATTTAGACTGCAAGTGGTCCTTGTATATGAAAAATAAATAAGTAGAAACAATTATATTATGGGTTGACATTTTCAGAGTGGTTGCTAAGTTTCACTGGTTTCAGTGACTCTTTATTAACAGATAACTGCATTAAAAACATGAAGTAAGGCACAAGCAATGTACATATTTATGAAAATAGCTCGTTTTGTGGGTGCAGGGACTTCTCTGTGACAAGGAGTTGAAGCTGAGGTGCACTTGTTAATTTTACAATAATCTCTTGTTCTTTCTTGGTGTGATCTTTGTGACATGAGAGAAGATAAATAAACACATAAGAAACTGAGAAGTACCTCAATCAGTCCAGAGCACTTCATGCTTGCACATCTGGCTCGTATGTAATCAATGTGTGTGTGTGTACAACTGTGAACATGAACCCGACCAGAACCAGAAAGTATCAGGTATAAAGTTTTTTTTTTCTTTTCTGGGCCTGAACCAAATGAACCGAACGACAGGTGTGACAGCTTAGCAAGGCGTTAGGCCACCATGAGCCACCAGAACAGCTTCAAAGCCTCCTTGGTATTAATTCTGCCCATCCGTGGAATTCTACTGGAGGGAAGAAAAATATTCCCCTCAAATATATTCTCTAATTTGGGGTTTTGACAGGGCTCCAAAATCTCCAATGGGTGCTCTGTTGGGCTGTGATCTGTGAAGGCCACAGCATATCATTTACATATTTTTTTACTCATCAAACCAATCCTTGACCCCTGCATGGGAGCATGGGTATGTGTTATGTTTCTCTAATTTATTTAGGTTTTTAGTTTAATTAAACCTCTCCCTCATAAACACTTTGAAGCTATGAACGACTTACTGTCTGACTGACTGATCAATACAATGAGTAATTGATGAGTGTATGTGTGACTGTGCGTCTGTCTGGTTGCTTTCAGTTGACTGAACACAGAGGAAATAAATGTGGCAGCAGCTGGAGTGAATTTTCCAGAACAAACACTTGCACTGACACGAGCATCATCATTTGTTGGATTATTCTCTAAACCTTACTCAGCCAGAAATCCTATTATAGATCACACACCACGTGTGTGTGTGTGTGTGTGTGTGTGTGTGTGTGTGTGTGTGTGTGTGTGCTGTGCGTGTGTAGTGTCACAGATGTACACAAGTACACAAGCCCCTTAAGTCATTTGGTTACAAATCACATGTAGAGAGGACAGTCAAGTGAATGATTGCCTTATTAATTCCAATAATTCAGTCTCGTTTATGCTTGCCTTAAGAGGATCAACACAATACACACATAGTAGAAGTGTTCGCAGCTCTATCGTTACAGAACAACCCTTCACTCAGCCACCAAATCTGTATAAACACTGCAAATGATCAAGGTCAGCTTGTAAAGAAGATTGAAAAAGCTGCAGATTTTTATTAGGTTCTCTAAAATCTATCACATAAAATGTATACATGCATGTGTGTATGTGTTTTTGTGTGTGTGTGTGTGGATTTTAGCTCATCTAACTACAAATGTCATTAGTCCTGGCTATCTTTGTCCCCCATCTTTTTCAATAACCTCAACACTGATGGAAGATAACAGAGATTACAAATGGCTGGTGGAGTTGGCACACACAAATACAGGCGGGAGCTGAAATCAACACCACTGCGTGTCTACTGTCTGTCTACAGGCCAGACTGTGCCACTTTAAATGGTTAATGTCTGCGCCCTGTTATTATGCAGGAATACACGGCTTCAAACAGTGTGTTTCGACACAGATGAGACGCAATTTACTAGCTATCAGGTAGCGAGAGAGGGATGGCAGAGAGGAAACTAAAAGAGATACAGATGCAGAGGAGGGTTTCTCTAGACGGAGGGGGGTGTGAGAGAAAGAAAAGGAGAGCTCAGGCAGTCACCCAGTGAGGCCTGTGCTTTTTGGCCTGTTGAGGCTGTAAACAGGCAGGGATCCCTGGAGTTTTGTGCTTGAGCAGCTCGACTGATTGGTAAAACTGTCTATCACACAGGCTGCTGCTCTCTGTCAATGGTAAACAGACAGGGAGCACAGACGCCTGCCCTGCTGTGAATTCTCTCTTAAACACCAACAACAACTTCACTCCATGTCTTCTGCAGGGAAACCTGGTCTACCTGTGACTTCTTTTCCACCAGGAAGAACTCACACTGTGTCAGACACTCCCTCGGCATTTCATCACTCTGTGTTCGCTTATCGCTCAAAGGAATTAACCCTCCACTTACTACTTCTTATTAAGGGCTATTCCTAATGTCACCACCCTAATACACCACACCTAAAAAGTACATCATTAAATCAGTTTTAATATTCATTGCTGGAAAATGGTAATCTCGTAGTAATATTTACTGCTTTGCGGAATATTATCACCTGGCACCGCTTCCTCTTTAATTACTGGATTGTTATTACTCGCAGTATTTGCTGATGTAGTAGCAAATATATTACTGTTGGTAGATGGAAGGCAAATTACAGCAGGAGTGATCGTAAATTTAAGTTATGAAACTCAACTGGCATTGGTGTCTTCCACAATAAATCTGTCTGGCTGCTGGCAGCACTGAGGGCAGGACAGAGCCTTAGGTAACCAAGGCATAAAAAAAACTGACTGCTTATTTGTAGCCTTTGAGTCTTTGAGTCATATTAGCTGCAAGATTACAGAAAGCTCATTTCAAAGTATTCCGAGTGGTTCGGAGTTGGTACTCCACAAGTGCCCTCTGTGACATACCAGGAAAATGTTTCCGTGCCTTTGTTTGCTCTGTTTCCAGCACAGAGGCTCCATCTTACTCAAGGTTCAAACAAATCTCAAAATAAGAGAACAACCAAAAGCAATCTAGTTTTGTAAAAGAGACACTGTTTCAAATGTTTTGCACAACCACAGAGAAGCTGTGTGAGCCATGAGCAGCAATCAGTTGAGTCCTTCTAAAATACATTAAAAAAAACAGATCACTGCCAGCCACATGGCCCTCAAATCACAGACTGTATTTTGTGTGTACTGCTACTTAAGAAACAAATGCATATTTTAAGTAATACATTTTTTAAATGAGTTAATGCTTTTCCAAAGATTTGTGAAGGACCAACACCTTCAGAAAAATATTAATTAATTAATATCTAAATATATATAATATATATGACAAGGTTGGTGTAGTGAGCATTTTTTGGAAAGAAAAAAGAAGCTTACTTACATACTGAATAAACATTGAGCAACACAAGTATTCATTTGCAGTAAGTAAAGCACCACAGTAATTATTCTTTTGGGTCTGTTTTGGTTCCCGTCAAATCCTATGACGCTTCTCCAACCCTCTGTTTTATCAATATAATTACACAAATGCAAAACCATAGATAAAATGGAAAATGTCTACATGTCTAAGTCTACAAGTTATATTGAATTTTTAATGATTAAGTTAAAACTTTTCCATATTTTTTATAAACTTTGATCAAATTATTATATATCATTTCTTTCCTATTATTTGAATAGGAAGGAAAGCTAGATAATAATGATGATAATAATTGCTGTTTGAAAAATAGTACAATTGGGTGGAAACTGGTAGGTACTGTGGTGCACACTGGGTTTTCTTTATTGAAAACAATGGTCTGCTGCTGCTAGAAACAAGGCTGATAAGAGTGGTTAGAGTGAAGCGTAACAGCAAAGCTTTGGTCTGTAACACCAAATCAATAAGCAGAAAGATGAAAGCCCTACGGGAACTACTGAGTTGGATGATAATTCTCCTAGTTCAACCTCATGAGCAACAATGTTCACGTTACAAAAATGCCAGTTGCCTCTGATATCCGTTATCTCAATGTGTCTCTCTGAGCCCATTAATTCTGGGAGGTTAGTTTTGCAGGTCATACAATGATTTGTTTAGCATTGAGAGTCCAGCCCCCGATTTACTCATCGTATGCTCACTGAGCTGATTCTGAAGTGAATGCACTGTCACTTCGCTGGGATTACAGGGGATTCAGAAAAGGACAATGAATGCATGGTCATTCACATACATATATATGCATGAGCACTCCCACTGACAGGCACTCACACACACACACAAACACACCAAGATTGGGGTAAAATACCTGGAGGATTAAAACACTTGAAATGGGAAAGGCTAAGCCACAGACAGATTTCTCAGCATTAACATAAAAGGATAATACCTTTACTGGCTTATACATTTCAAAAACTTTTCAAGTGTCACACTCAAGCACTTTCAAGATGAACTTCTTCAGGTTTAATACATTGCAAACCATTGATACTATCCCTTTTCCTCTGCATTAACAAGAGGTTTCCTGAAATAAACTCTAGGTGCATTTTTACATTTTATATAATTCTTTAACTCTACATTTGATTGGATTCTTTGGTGTCTTCTTCACACCTCAATTTTTGTTGAGGTCAACCACAATCTTATACAACAATAACAATAATATACAACCACTGTCTGTAAAGATGCTTATCTAGTTTTGAATTCTTTTGTTCATAACTCTGTAATGTAAGGAGGGACCACTTCTTTTTGTCTGTACTGGAGTTCTCCAGGGGTCTATGCTGGATCCCTTACCATTTCTAACTATATGCTGTCTTTGAAGCATATCATCCACAGATTATATTTATTCCAACCACTATGCTGATGACACTCTCCTTTACATCTTACTAAAAGCTGGTACACTGAGTAACATTTTCTGTATTTTTGCATACGTCTAATATGATAAAATCCTATTGTCCTATTAAAATTAAATTAACTAAAATTAAATGTTGGAGGAAGTTACTGGAGCAATGAAAAACAGAATCAATTAAAGAGACCACAGATAAACAGAAAGAAAAAAAGACATCCTTTAGTTGACTCACAAGCACACACCTTCATTTCAGCAGGCTTGTAGTAGCGGCGATTCTTGTCTTCATTAGCAGTGCGGTAGCCATCACGGAGGAAACGTTTGAAGCCATATTTGCCCCGCAGCTTGCGAACAATCTTGTCCAGTGTTTGACTGTAGAGGGCATCATCGTCCACTGCAAAGGCAGGATAGCTGATGGTCGGAAGCAAGGCTGCGTCTGTGTTCTGCCAGGAAAGAAGTTCACTGATATGAAACACAGTTGTATTCACTGTGGTCCCAATCTCTATCAAAATAATGAAGAAATTTGAATCCTAACCACTGTCAATAATAGTTATTTAGCAAATGTTATGTGTGAAAACTGTGGGTAGCATTCAGTACATACATCTTAATGATCTAAAGGTTCTTATTACAAAACGGTAGATGTCTTTTACTAGATTAGGAGTCGAAGCTCCTGGTTATGATTATGACAAACCATTATGACAGGGCATCTAATTCTCTCATTTCAGTTTTGTTTGGTTTATTCTATAAAGCAATGGAAATGAAAGCTATAAATGTCCCAGCCTCACTGCAAGGTTTATTAAGAAATGGCAGATCTTCCAGAGCAGCTATCTAAGCATTGAAGTCCATAATAACTTCAGTGACATGCTTTCTTACATGGACAGCCATGAACCAGTTTGTCAACCTGCTGAAGGATATGTTTTGTGTTGTAATCTTTTTTAATTTCCACACATCTCAGTTCACAGTTCACAGAGGAGCCTGCGCTGTCTAGTCCAATCCCCTCTTATTCTTCGACTCCTTGTTACAGCTCCAATCTACATGTTAACATGCTGGGCAGCTGCAGCTGAAATGGGATATCAGCTTGCAGAACACATTCTGTGCAGGTACTGAATGTGTCTAAAATTGATTATTAAATTCTAGCCTTTTGCCACAGTATACAAGATACTGATATTGATATTTTTGTTTTCTTGACGTTATCCCACAGTATGTCAGTCTTTGCTCCCTACTGCGCTCCATCCTTCCAGCTCCTTAAAGTTGATCTCATACAGCTATAACGTTTAATTGCACTCATTTCCTTGCAAGCTGATGGCAGCTATTCTGCCTGACACATTCAGCACACACACACACACACACACACACACACAAAGATGTGATCATTTAAGTGTCTGTAAGCGGCAGAGTGGAGAGAAGGGAATGATTTTGCCCCTGCTTTTCCTCTACATGCCGTTTTTTTTTTTTTTCTTCTTCCTTTTTCAGCTTCATGCTAAAACATCAACAGCACAGGTATGGGTAATGTAATCACTGCACACTCTTAGTCCTGATGCGAAAAAAATCTTTGAATAATTTACATTTCGATAGATACTCTTCTTCAGAATACATGACAGTCCTCTTTAGAATACCCTGAAGAAGCCTGTCATGTCAAAACATTGGTAAATTATTTAAACATTTTTTTTGCATTGGGGCTAAGAGTGCATGACTATCTTCCTTCACATGGTCAGCTCCTCTCCAACACTGGTGTGTTTCTCTCATGCTAATGACTGCACCGTTACTAAAAAAATTGTTGAATTACACATATCCACTGACATACTGACAGTTTGGTCGATGTGGTACAATGGTGTGGCACAGCATACACTTGTGCACCTGCGGGCATTTTTCAAAAAATCTACAAGGGATCAACTAACCAGCTCTGATTCAACATTTAAATGTTTTTACATTTCTTTTTTGCATTACCTTGTGCTTTATTTCTGGTGATTTATAGAACTTGGTTGCATAGACAGACAGATAGATGGACTTACATGTGAGCGAGACTCTCTGGGGAGCAGGGAGCACAGTGTTTGCCTGTTCCTGTTGTGGGCGTCCAGATCCACAAATATCACCGACCACGAACAGCCCTGCAGGACAAAACACATACACAGACAGATTCCGAGTCACACCTGAACTATTCACCTTTTGCAGGTACAGCAACAACGTACAGTCTTGTGTTCCGCATACACACATCCACAAAAATGAACAAAGATGCATCTGACAGCAAAATGGTTAAAATGACTTAAGGCCCACATTAATGCTCCCACCTTAACACCTCACACCTCCACACATCAAAACACATTCTTTTGCTGTAAAACCAGGATGATATTTTTGGGTTGCACATGTTTTTGAAGTACGACGTGGGAGTGCTTGAGCAACAGAGAGTCGAGAGTCATCCTATCACTTCAAAAGTCCCCGTGTATAAAAACAAAGTGCTACTACAATGCAATTTGTCCATCCAGTGCACTTAAACACCTCTGGGTAAGGGTGGTGGGGAAGGGTCAGCCTGTGCTTTTACTTAGTAAGGGAAGTGATCAAACCTTTTCTGGTTCTAAAAAGCTGGTCCAGTCCACTCATCCATCCATCAGCAGCGCTTACATAAAACCAACTGAGTCACTCCCGCATCCTGCTAAGCAGTTTCTAATGTAAGTCAAATGCATTATGTATGAATATTGCCGGAGTCTATTTTTTTCCCTCCAAAATCAGATCCGGCCAGGGCTTTTAGTCAAATCAGCAAGCTTTCCTGTAGCAATTTGCATAGTGCAGTGGATTGCTGGCCACCAGTGTAGGCAGCTGTGTGACAAGTCAGTGTAATGGCCCTCTCAGGGAAACCTTTTCTGGCGTGAGCAGAGTGTAAAAAAAAAAAAAGCAAGCATGTAAGATTAGTGTTTTTGCCTTGGATGTGTGCTCCTTTGACTGTGGTTTCCTTAACATTTTCTTTCCATAAAACTGAACAGTCCAGACAGTCCTTTTATTTCCGTTTACCGTATGTTAACCCTTTAATAGTTCCACCCAGAAAAATATACAGGAAAAATGATGAGGCTCTACCAAATGTTTGTTTAAAAGTTCCCTTGGATTTGGGAACTAAAGAGAAATAGAAAACTTTTTTCATGAACACATGTCTATTTATGCACAAGGGCGGATGTGTGGAACCTGAGAAATAAAACATTTAATAAATAACAAAAATTTGTAAACATTTATATGAAAAATAAAATACTAAAAATAAATACTATAGCCAAAAAACCTGAAATCATATTAAGACAATATTCAGTTTTCGTAGGTAAGTAAGTATATAAGTAAATAAAGTTTACCATAATTGGACATTTACCTGATTTATTGAGCGTGATTTTTCATTCATCATTCTCTTCAGTGAGCTTTCTGAAACTAAACTTTATTTAAAATAAACCAGATTACTTTTGAAAAAACACCATGCGCATCCTAAGAGCTGTGCCACTCTGAGGATTGGGATTTGGGGCTCACACATACTGACACATAACTGGTAGAGAAAACCATTAAAGGATTAAATTAAATGAAATAATTGTGGAGAGACTGAAAAACTATGTCCTGCAGTCTTTGCTATCTGTGGGCAAATATCTGCAAATATAAAACCTGTAACATTTTCAAGTGTGCATTTTTCTTCTCTGTCCCTGCATTTCCATACTACCCCACTTACCCTTGCCATCAGCTCTAAGAAGTTAGCCCACATCCCTCTAATGTGAATATATGACTGCACAATACAAGTCAATTACAGGCCACCATAATCTATGCCAGAAAACCATCAATGTCACAGCTATTATTATGGGTTGCTAATAAACATTGACAGGATGTAGATTATACAATTTCCCCTTCGAAGCACAATGATACCAATGTACATCAACTTGGCACTGCTTCCTGAGCATTGATATGCATAAATTAAATTAAAAGATTTATGTCAGCTTAGAAAAATCAACTCTGTTCGACACACACACAAAGATTGCTGGATTGAGTTAGAGGTTAGCTTCTCCACTACATCCTTGCTCGACTGGGTGTGAGTTAGGTGACAATCAAGAGATAGAAAGTGGAACGTGTTGGGATTTGATTGTCCAGCCATGTGTACACAGCTCTGCAAATTTAATGACTGGCTCTAAAGTTGAAGGATCCTCCTCTTGGCGAGATCAATTTTGTCCACAGAGTTCAATTTGTCACAGGCAGAAGCTTCTATCTTTGCATCCGTTGTGTGACTCGGAGGGATCATGAAAAAAAATCAAAAGCTCACAAAGCCGATGGCTGCGTGTCCATTCGTCTAGCACAAAGGCTAAATGTGACACACACCCACAAGAGTCTGCGGCCGGTGTAAAGTGTGATAGTGGAGTTCAGAATGTACTGAATGTTCCGGTTAAAAGGGTTGGGGGAGTTACATTTGGTGTTGGAAGGATGAGAGTCAGCTGGGAAATCAAGATTGATAGAGATCATTAATAAGCAACTGGCTGGCTTGTAGCACTCCTATTCCCTCAGAGGGACAAGAGACCGGTTGAGACACACACACACACACACACTCACAGAGGCCTCACACAGCATGGATCATAAAGCAGACACCTCTATAAATTGATTCTCCGAACCTGGACTCGATGAGAAAACCATTTTCAGGCACAGTAAAACCCCTCATTTCGCAGCTGATCAGGAGAGAAAAACAAACGGCTACTTTAATGTACACTAATCCTAAAAGCTCTGCACGATGATCAGAAAAACACCTCAGGTTCAGATGGCTGGAGGAGGCATCACTGGCTCACGCCCAAGTGGAGAAAATAAGAAGAAAAGATAATAAGGGAGGAGGCTTGCTAAGTGCAGGGCTTCATTTTCCAATCCATTAGCAGGTGTAATGAATGTCCCTGTTTTTCCTTTCCTCCACACAAGCAAGAAAAAAAGGGACATATCCAGTAATGGACAGTGGAGCGGCGATTCGGACAGAAACCAGGAACAAACATCAACTGTGGCCATCGATCAAAGTCTGTAGAAACACAAACAATTTGCTAAGCCAAACACAAACATACTAAATGAATCTCCTGATGGTCAGACGTCGACTTGGAGAAATAGTCTGGTGTGGATGACAGCGGCACCAATTATGCTGATGATGCCCGCTTGTTTAAAACAGCCGTGCCTTTCCATAAAATGAGTTGACTGAGGAGGCAGGTCTTTTTTTTTTCCTTTTTTTTTTTTTTTTTTTAAGCGCAGGACGGCAGCACCACAAACAACGAGCATATCTTACTGATGTATAGAGTTGTAATGGACCCCAGCAGATCTGAATGAGAACATTGTCTATCTAGTCTATCTATAATGTGCTCTTGTGCCATGTGACATGATTAGACGAGAGACAAATACACGTGTGCGTTGGGAGTGAGGACCAGGGGAGTTATTTGCATACCTGGTTTCCAAACAGGTTGAATCCATTGATGGCCTCCAGAGCAGCTTTAGCCAGGCCCACAGAGCTGCAAAAGATAAGAAACGCGGAGAATTATGCAACGCACAGTAAGCAGGTTTCACTGACACTGATGAACTACAGGGCAGGAGAGAAAGAATATTTTGCATTTCATTAGAGTGATAACAGTATTTCTGTGATGGAGGCAGTGATAGGAACCATAAGCTTCTTTCAATTGTCGGAAGCACCAAAAAAAAAAAAAAAAAAAACATTCAGAATCGCACTTGAATCTTAAACTGCTATCTGCTCAGATTCAATAAAGATGAAGGCTCCTGAGATTGTGGTCTACTGTAGATAATGGATCTCTTTAATAAAAACCTTATACTGAATTTCACACTGGCTGGCTACTGTGATTGCAATGCAGACTAAATGTGAATCAATTTCACTGTCATTTTGTTTCCCTTTCCAGCCTGCCAAGATTTCCTTAGAACAGAAAAAGGAGGGGGGAAACACTTGCCGGAAAGTTGGCGATGACTGGCGGCAGATCTGCTGACATATCAAAATGCATTCAATATCATTAGTGAAGCCTAAATCGATGCTCAAAATACAGAGGATGGCGGGCTAATTCAGCCTTGAAAAGAGCTCTGCAGAAAATAGTGCTGTACAACATGCACACACACACACACAAAAATGACCAGTCCTGGCTAGCAAGCCTGTCAGTGCTCACACAGAGATGGAGGAGATATAATGCTCACTGAGGAAATAGGAGGGTAAAAAAGTGAGGAAACGGGACAACAGCATCATGACGCAACACTTTCAGCTGACAGTCAGAGGTAGACATTCACATGATGAAAATATTGCTGGAGACTGTTAGTCCATGAGCTCATACTGTGGACTGGACACTATTCTCAATAAATGTGTTTATGTACAGAAGTTCATACAGTTCAATCCGCCCAGTTGAGGTCATATTGGGTTAATTGGTTTGTGTGCTTCTTCATATTTCATATGCTGAAGTTGGGGCCCCTGCTGACAACCCCCATGCAGCCACCTTGTCCTTTGTGCATTGCATATGTACTCCAGAAGTTTGCTGTGTAGCAATTATATAGACCATGTGAGAGAAAACAAAGTAAGGTGGTCAGGTCATTGATAGGAGTCAAAGTCAAAGTCAACCACCAGGAGTCAGAGGACAGCCACTCATATTAAAATACAACCATCTTATCTTGTTTCAGGCTTTGTGAGAGCACCATGGGATATTTGGTTTTAAGCTCCATTAGATTTTAATGCAAGATTTTTTTTCTTTTGTCAAACAAAAATAATTAAATCTCCATTAACTGGTGTGTTTGGCAACTTGGTGGCAGCGCAACAAGCTGTTAAGACAACATTGACATATTGTCACCTTGTAACGTTAAGATGGTTAATGGTATAAGCCTATTTAAAAACAGACACAGAGCAAGAGTAGCATTTATTTGGATTGGTCCAACATTCACCCCCCTTTTAGCTCTACTCCACCAGCTCCTGAGAAAAATATCTGGCTCTTGTCTGTCAGCTATTCAGTGCTGGACAGGTAGCCTAAAGTGGGTTTACCAGAGCTTCTGAAACAGTCCAGGGTCAAGAGAACTGCAGTCAGGTCACCCTTGTGGGTTCATTTCCTCTATGAAACAGGACTTTCTAACGCAGGACCTGCTATAATTGAAACTGTACTTCCGAATATCGCCCGAGTGGTTCATCCCCTTAAACAGCTTCCTCTCCGTGGTGAACAACAATCCTGAGCAGCCAGCAGGCTCTAACCCTGGAGCCAGCAGGGCCCCGTTAGCTGCTGCCCCTGCCAGGCAGCACATCAACGCTTCGCCTCCTCCCACCGCTGAGTTCTGCTGCCAGGAAAGCCGCCACTCGCAATATTGATATGGTAAAAATGCCACAGGATCACAGGACTTTCTAACGCACGACCCACTATCATTGAAACTGTACTTTAGTTGTCCAAACTCCCAAACAAAGTCATTAGTCAGTTATCAAATGATTATAAACCAACTGAACCAAATAAACCTGAGACTTTTGGAGCCTCTGGAGGTTGAGAGCCCTGCCCCCTTTGTCCAGTAGGCAAACCAGACTGGCTGTGATATTACAATATAGTAGGGATGGTAATATAGAGAATAACATAATAATACAGAATAATAACATATAGTATTATTATAGCACATCAACTATCACGAATAACGTTAAAATATTTATCAGCACAGCACTGTTTTTAAATTAGTTATAAAATTGCATTTCGCTCATCATAAGTTGCAATATTTCAAGAAACCCTGATGCCTACAAGATTGGACATGCTACTTTAAATAAAACAGCCCCAGTCTAATCATTTGACTGGGTGTGATGATAAACACGAGGCAGAAGCAAATAAAATGAATCATTTGATTTGATATGGACAAATGAATCATATGCCAAAATGAACACTTCTGCCCACTGGCACTCCAGAACTCGAAATGAGCGCTCAATTTGATCACTTACACACATCTTGTTTACATGGAACCATTTTGAATCCGCCCCTGCCACAGTTCACTGTTTTCACACACCATGTTAAGTGGTATTACGCAACTACACGTGTAAGCTAGCTCACTAATTGTGGAAATCCAAAGCATGACCCCAAGGGGAGGAAATACAAGAAGCACAAGACACTGCTTCTTCACTACATCGGATTTGTTATCTTTTCTTGAGGATATCTTGGCAAGCTGCTGCCAATACTGTAGCCTTGGATTGTTGGAGAAAGAAAAAAAAACATGCTTCCCAGAGATAAGCAATGGCAGAAAATGAGGATCTTTATCAAGACGCTGAGGGAGGAGAGGGAGGCCAGCTCGACCTTGGATGATAGATCAGTCAGGAGCACCTAACAAAAACTCACCGCATTCTGAGTTCACTGGTTAAGGACAGTGCTCGTACATCGTCATAGCATTTAATAGTTCAGACTCTTCAGATTCATTTTTCCTCGATACAGGTAATTTTCTCACTGACAGAAGCTGCACAATTGCCAAGTGGTGTTTATTTGACATTTTCTTCAGTAAATATGCTTTACACCTGACACACTGGCCCTCAGTACACCTTGGAAAATAGGCTTAAAATATTATTTCCTCTCATTTTTACAGAAAACATACTTTCTTACTTCCTGCTGCTCCCTGTTGCAAAGAGGCTGTTTTTACCTGCTGCCTCTCCTGCCGGATGTTGGTCTGCTTGCTTGGAGGGGTAAGAAGGATAAGAAGTAACATTTCCATTTGGTAAGCTGACACTGATATGAAATACGATGTTAGGAATGTGTAACTATGTTAAAGTTCTTTTCTATATCAGTTGTAAGTTGATATTTATGTCTTTGATCTTTATCTAAGCAGCATGGACCCGTGAGGCATGCTGTTGGCTGGCCAACAGTAAGATTAACGTAACCAGAGAGAAAAGGTTTAAGGAGGAGAATAACGCTAAAAAAACAAACATGTGTGGCTACCAGTGACTCCACCATCCCCTGGCTAAAAACCCAGCAGCAGGTGAAGTTCTGCTGTTCCACCTGGATGGAAGTGGTTGTCAGGGGTAAGGAAAACTAGCCGACGTAGGACCCTGAGTTCATCCCCTTAAATAGCTTCCTCTCGGGGGTGAACGACAATCCAGAGCAGCCATCAGGCTCTAACCCTGGAGCCAGCAGGGCCCCGTTAGAACAGATGATAAAGGCTTGTTCAGTATTTAAGAAATATTTCAGTCCTACACACGTGGACAAAATTGTTGGTACTCTTCTGTTAAAGAAAGAAAAACCCACAAAGGTCACTGAAATAACTTGACAGACTGACAAAAGTAATAATAAATAAAAATCTACTGAAAATTAACTAATGAAAATCAGACATTGCTTTTGAATTGTGGTTCAACAAAATTATTTTAAAAAACAAACTGGCCAGGACAAAAACCATGGTGAGTTTTTCTTTCTTTAACGGAGGGGTACCAACAATTTTGTCTATGTGTGTATAATCCTCGTTTTGAGCAGGCATTCAAAATGAACTTTTATTTCAAGGAAGATTTCCTTTCTGCTGCTTTGTCAATAATTACAGAAACATCAAATATTAATTGGAGGTCCACGTTCTGGTTTTTTAAATGCTGAACTGTCAATTCAGTACAATTACAATTTAAAAACAGACAAAGGATTAAAAGTCTGCTCAGTCCTCTGTGGTGTTATGTGCGGCTCATTTAAGCAAGGCAGCTAGAAACGCTCAGACATGGCCGACACGAGTGGAAAGGAGAAATATCTCATCAATCATAAGGGCTTATATGCCAGAAGACAAGAACACAATCACTGCACGCATCTCTCCTGTGTTCATATCTACTATAACCATAACCTCTGCTCTGTTCCTCTCTTCAGCTATGTTCCTCTCCTACTTACGTTATCTCTCTCTTCCTTCCATCCATCTCTCCCCCGCTCCATCGCTCAATGAATGTACTTTTATATCATTACATCAATGGCCATACACAGACAGTCTGCTAGGTCACAGAGGCATTTAGTGTAGTAGTCTCTCTTGTTGCTGTTGCTGCTGACTGTCTACTTCAGTTTGTTTCTGAAAATAAAACTTTCAACGCCACTGTTAGTGCACACCCACACACAATCTGCACTCGCGTGGGCCAAAAGCTAATGTGTGAAATTTGCAGCATCACAGTGGCTCGTGACAGAGTGTAATCTGTAAAGCTCTGGGTCTATATATACTGGGTTTCCAGATTCCAGTTTTGCTACAGCCAGTGGCTCTGAGGAGAAAATAATACTCATTGTGTCAAACTCTCCCCCGTACATTTGGTGGTGTGGTTAACTATGCTGATGCAGCTGGCGACTGCAGTAGAGAGAGCGTTGGTAAAGTGTTGCTGATGCCACCTCTGTGACTAATTCATTGAAAATAAGCCTGAAAAAGAGCAAAATGTCTGTTCAAGAGGACTGAATATCAGCATTTGGCAGTTTCACTGTGTAGCAACCTGTAAAAGGCCACATTTGAACCCGACTATGTCCACTTACTGAGCACATTGTTTTGATGCTGATGAGCTTTTTGACTGACCTGGAATGCAGCTCAGTGCTACCGTTGTTGTATTTGCTGCCTCTCTCCCACATGCCGTAGTCGGGTACCCTGTAGGCTCTTTCCACACAGAACACCAGGTTCTGGATGAAGGAGACCTGCACACAGAAAACACACATCAAACGCAGGAAGGCATGGGACAAGGGGATTGGATGCAGACCCCTGCACACGGTATTTTACACACTCAGACACGCACACACAGACACTGAGACACCGCGGGGCTGCAGGTAGTAAACACGTTTCCATACTGAGGCACACAAACACAACCACACAGTACATCATTTAAGCTGCAGCTACACACAGCCTCACGCACACTAACATATGTACGCATACAGTAATGTGTGACCTTTTATACTGATTTGATATTAGGCGAGGTGTGTGACTCTCCATCTGGTTGTAAAGGTTAGTAAAGCGGACAGGAAAGCTGATTCCCCGTCAGTGCTCAAGGTCACACTCACCCTGCAGCTACAGAGAGGTGTAATTAAGAAGTCAAGTGTGGCAGTACGTGAAGCTGTGGCTTCACTGCCTCATCAATTGTCCGTGACATGACACCGAATGCACACATATCACAACATCCATTCATAGCAAAATTTTAATTATCAACGCATCGCCCTTTCATTACAGACTCTAAAAACTCATCAGCGGTGTCCTTGATTTCATCACAAAACAGAAAGGTGGCCACACGATGAAGTTGTAATTAGCGGAGTTGGGGAGTTTCTCGCATCTATAACCGGGTCCACAGTGGCTGTGGAGGGAGACACTGTGTTTAAAAGAGATATGTCAGAATCGATAGGCATGTGTAGAAAAAACTAAAAGGGAGTGATAAAATGTGTGAGGCCTTACAGGACCTGAATCATTAAAAAGATGAGAAAGTAGCTCTGTGTGTGTGTGTGTGTGTGTGTGTGTGTGTGTGTGTGTGTGCTTGACTGATGGGAGATTTAATCTAAAATGACAAAGTGGGGGAGAGAGAGAAAGAGAGAACGAGAGAGAGAGTGAAAGATAAAGATAGAGAGAAGCAGATACAACCTGTGCAGGACTTAAATAGGCCAGTCTATGAAGGAGGGCAGGGAAAGAGGGAGCAGAGCAGAAGCGGCTGGGAAAGAGAGAAAGGTGTTTGCTCGCTCTCTCATTTGGGGTTTTATGAGTGGAGTGATTAACGAGGGGAACTTTTTAGTATCTTAATGGTATCTTAATGAATGTTACTGCCCACCGGCCAAACAAGCCTCTCTGTCTCCCTGCTGGTAGACGACTGTCCCTGCCTGTTCTGCCTTTTTTGCCTTTTTTTTTGGTGGAGATCTGAGCACATGGGTACATTTGCAGAAGCATACAACATGTGCTGCTGCTCTTACCTAAGTGCCGGCAGCACTCACAATGTGGAAAATGCATACACATGTATTGTGTGAAGACAAAAAGAAAACACAGACTATGTTACAAACAGGCTAATGAGACGCTCCATTTCATGCCACATGAAACTGAAAATGGCATTTGGAAGGAGGTCGATAGTGCATCTTTTCAGAGGACCCGCAACAGCCTTCCTACATCTCAAGAAAAAAAAAAAAAATACTGCAATGCAGCTTCCAGCTCAGTCAAGTAAACGCCAATGGATTTCACAAGCAGTGACAGCTAACAACAAACTAATAAATGATACCTTAACAATGGGATTAGTCCAAATGAAATGCTTTTCAAACAGCATTTCGTGAGACCACAGATCACAAGTCCTTTTGCTTACTGGATCTGATGGTTGTTAATCGAAGGATGGGGAGGCAAGGCTGCTTCAGCTTGAATCACACAACCTAATAAGCAGTGTTTAAAAATGCTAATTGAGGCTGCTGCTCAAACAGGACTGCCCTCATAAAAAAAGTTACATTGTCAATTTGTTTGCCATCAAGAGTGGGAAATGGAGAAAAATGAGAGGTTATTAGGGAGGGTTTTCTGTAAACAAAGTGAAGCCTGCACGCACTAATTGGTTAGTGGCAAAATGTTTCAACGTGTCCTCGCTTTCTTAAGATAAGCTCAATCTAGTAAACAAATGGATTCTTTTACCACCGGCACAAATTTCATCGCGCTGTGGCGGTAAGTAAAGCTGAGAACGAGATGGCTATAAACACTAACAGAATTAATGAAGTTCCAACTGCTCCTCAGGGCCACACTATCGCAACAATAAACAGCGCAGCCTGTAAACCTAACAGTCAAGTTGCCTTGTTGTTTAATTAAGAGCCAAACATAAAAAAGACAAAAAATGACACCGGACAGATACATCAAACTCGGGAGAAACCATTCAAAGCAGCTTTTCAGTAACAGTCTGGGTTGGTGCGCTGCCAAATAAGACGTTACCGGTTCGATTCCCAGGAGGGCATTTAAGCCTGCGCAATGAAATCATCGGTATGTCTCCCAGTTGAAAGTCAATTGAGCGGCTCAGCAAAAATATAAATGTGAGCCAAGCTATAAAAGTGAGATACTGTCCCCTGATCCTGCATTTGTGTCGGCTCTAGGATATCTGTAGGGGATTTAGGGAGCTGCTAACTGGCTTTAGAAACCCTTTGGTCTGACTTTATAGCATCTGGTTAGATCTTAAGAGGGCAGCATCACATAATTTGAGAATTATGAATCTTATTAGGTCCCCAATTGTAAAAATTTCCAGTGATACATTTTCACAATACGAATTTCTATGTATGCTGTCAAGTCAGGTAGAAACTTGATTTAAAGTCTACAGCAATGGTAGCAGCTTTGTAACACCGCAGTAGTACTACATGCAAATAACACTGCCTACATGCTGATGTTTAGAAGGTATAATGTTTACCAAATATATAGAGAAAAATGTTATATTGATGGTAAGGGAAAAGCAGTGATCTTCACAGGAAACTATATCATCAAAGAGGAAACATATAACAAACTATATAAGAGAAGAAGTTGTTTTAAACTGTCTGGGACTTAAGATGGATGCTGATTGCTCCTCGTGGATTAGCTAGAAAATGTCAGACCAATAAACAAGACAGGGACTAAATCCCTAATGTCCAGAATCGATCACCTTGGCAGTCATTTTTGTGTCTTGTTTACCTCATCAGTGTTGTAAATGATCTGCAGACCAGAGCAGATCATCTCCACCAGGTACAGCAGGAACAAAGACACGGCATCGATCTGCAGCAGTGAAAGAGGGAAGGACAGAGTGGGTGAGATGCTATTAAGAAAAATTACGGTCATTTGTACATTATGTAATACCAAATTTGTCAATACAGTTGTCTTTGATTTCCTACATGGTGTTGAGACTGAGACGTGACCTTTATATTAGCCATTATGCCTTTGGCACGGGACTAGTATCGTCAATAATGCAATGTACTTCATGGTAAAGTTGCCAAGGAAGAAACAGACAAAGATAAGTACTTAACATCTATAAAGATTTGATGATTTCTGAGTCTGTCACAGGCATTGTTATTTAGATTTTGTATCCAGCTCTCTTGATGTATTGGCCATGCTTCACTAGAATTGCAGTTTCCATCGAGACGTTACACACCAAATTGACCTCTGTCAATACCATTGACAGGCGAATAAGCTGTTTTAGTGCCAATTTAATGCACATCAACCTCTGAGGAAAAGTCAATTCTCCAACCATATATGCATGCAAAGCAGAGGAACCAAGAAATGAAACATTTTTATGGGCATTTTTCCATGACTCTCAAAAACAAAAACCTGTCACTATGAGATCATTTGTTCATCGCATCGTTCAGTCATCTTCAGTGAGGTTCAAGTCTCACACTACGGACTTTCTTCTCTCACCACAGCCAATGAAATCATTTCAATATTGTTACATCAGATATATATTCAGAGATATGAAATCAGGGATTTTACTCTACAGTCTAACAATAAAACCTGTCTCTTTACAAGGCATAACGAGTAGGATTTTCCTTAAAAACAGTGGGGACATTTTTAGGCATCAACCTTTGGACAGTGTGTAGCCTCCAGAACAATGACAGGGGCAACAGGAGGTGGACGACTTAATAAAAAAAGCAACCAATTGTCAGATCGTAAGCATGTGGGAGCACCAGAAACATTTCAGGCTGGGGAGGAGGGGCCAGCTTTGAATCTTGTGTTTACAAAGAGCAACTGACAAATCCCACTCGTTACAATCTTAAGGCTTAAGAAGCTTCTAACCTTTGTAGATACGATTACTGCATCTGAACATGGTGGACAGCTAGCAATACACACAGACGTACACACTGTGCCTAAGCATATATGTATCAAATAATTTTCATCTTATTCGATCAGTTAAGGGTCGCCTCATTTCGGCACTTGTCTGCTTGCGGGCCGACCTGCAGGTGGTGGTAGTCGCTGTAGGAGTACACCTCGTCACCGGTGTCTACATTGAACACTGAGTGCAGACACTTGGAGGGGCTGGGATCCTGTTTAAACTGCTCCACCTGGAAGAGAGATAGACAGAGAGGATAAGATGAATGAGAGGTAAAGGGTAAGTATAGGGCAGAGAGAGAAAGGGGGAGAGACATTTATCTCCACGCCAAAGGTATAGTAAAGCACAGGGGGAGCCTCAAACACATTCAAAAACACAGTGAACGTTTTATTCCCTGTTGTAGTGGCTGTCATACTCCGAAGGCTGTATTGTTTTCGCCATATCGCGAGGCAACCTCCTCCCCAAATTTTATACATCTCACCTCTTCAGCTCCTTTCACTGCTTGCACTTAAACAGACTCGTCCACTCTTTTCAGTATTTTCACCTGAACAGAAAAAAAATCTACTTTTTCTTCATTTAAATTTCATCTGCCACTTCAACTTCTTCCCGTGCTTCTGTTTCAACTACCACTTTTCCTTTTTTTAGCGCTTACACTTCAACCGATACTAAACTACTTTCTGTGCTTAATCTGCCACTTTAATTTCTTTTAATGCGCCTGTTGGAAGTGCCACTTCATCTACTTTTAGTGCGTCCACTTCGGTTAAAAAGTTAATATATTTAAGCTCTTCAAATTTATCCATCACACCATACAAATACAGTTCACAAACTACAAGAAAATTTCAACATGTTTAGGAAGTTTCAAATATTTTCTCGGAGCACATATACAGCCTTAGGTCCAAACTAACTTTTAGTTAGTGCCTCCAATGGAGCTGTAACTGCTAACCATAACATTAAAGCAATGTTTAACACCCTGAAATGCAGGATTCATTAATCCATAAACACTATAGTGGCACATACTGTGAATAATCTGTTGTTCCCCACATAACATAAAGTGGAGCAGTCAACCTGTCTGTCCTATGAACAATAACCCAGGCAGATATACTGTACAGCATTACATGGTCTGCTAGCAAGCAGGTAAGGGTCAGATTTACCCCGCCAAACTGGTTTACAACAAACACATAAAAAGCCCCCCTGAACAACGTAGTCGTGTTTTGTGTTCAGCGGCTTGTTGGTGGCTTTGTGTGGTTGTATGTTTGTGTGTGTTTGCTGCATCGACTCAACTACACGGCAAATTACGGCTGGGCCGTCAGCCCCATTGTGCAGAGTTATAAATAATTGGCCCTTTGTCCCATTTTTACCTCGTTTGTTTCTCTTCTCTCCACCTCTCTTGCTGCTCTCTCCATCATCAATGCCCCCCAAACCCCCCAACCCGCTGTCTCCATTTTTTTTCCCTTTCTACGTCCCACCCTCCCTCTCTCGTCAGGTCTACCTCTCTTCTTCCAGTACTTTCTGTTATTCACTCTCCTTTTTCTTCGCTGTCCCACTTGCTGTCCGTGTCTTTATCTCTTTTCACACACACCCTTTTTCCCTCTTGTTCTTTCCTCTGGCGCACCACCTCTGCCCACCTCTCCCTTCTCTCTCTCCTCTGCTAGTCAGGTCATGGTGGAGACCCTCTGTCCCACTTTTACTGAAACTGCTCCACTTCCTGCCGTCCCACAGCGGCCACTATATGTGTGTGTGTGTGTGTGTGTGCGTGTGTGTGTGTGTGTGTGTGTGTGTGTGTGTGTGATAGTAAGCAGCAGCTCACAACGGGTGCTGCTGTTTATGTTTCCATAAAACCTACTTCTGTGTAGAGGTCTCTCTGATTGTCACTCCAGCTGAGCCACAGTGTCAAGTGTCTCTACACTAGGGATGTTCTCAAAGGCCCCAGATCTTTCTTATTGTTTTGAGTGCTGCAATGCGCCAACAAGAAGCTTCAAATTAGCAAAACACTTCAACGCTTGCTGCACCATACAGTAGGAGGGAATTGTACAACCTCGCCTTGATGCATTTATTTTACATCTATAGCAGTAGCAAGAAAGCTCTTACATCTGTTCAAACCAATTTCCAGGCCGTTCCTTGTCATTTCTGATTGCAAAGAAGCTACATTTGATTTTTCCAAACAAGTCACAATGAAGGGATGAACCCAGTGTGCATAATAAGCCGTCGACACACACATTAAAGTTGAAATCTCTTACTTTGAACCTGCATTGATAGGAGTCGTGTTTGGTTTACGTAAAGAATGTCCAATATTCACTCTATTTTGTTCTCCACCAACTCCTGTTCACCAGCTACCTCTTAACTCTGCCTGTCTGCCATTTGGTGATGGGCAGGTAACATATGACAGCTGCCTGCCATTGCTGACAATGACAATATGAGAGAGGTGAAAATGAACCAGAGCAGTAAACTGGCAGGCTGTGACAGTGAATGTTTAACAATGCTAAAATGTCCCATAATCCTTCATGCTGGATGTAGGACCTGTGCCCCAGTCTCCAGTGTCAAAGTCCTGTGCTGAGAAAATTACAGCGTTATACCCATGCATCTTCTGGTCCTTAATGCTTTGGGGGTTTCCTAAGAAAAATTAATCCTACTAACAAATAAAGTAACTTTAAATACTTACTTTTTTACTATTTGTTTGTGCCAATGAAAAACCTTTACACTTGAGAAAACTCTGAAGAAAAGTACTTCAGTTCCCTACATTCACACTGTGGACAGACAGCGGGGCACAGCTGCTGTATTTCCTCAGTGATATTTGCCCAGCAGTGGCCCCGTGTCACGTCTCCATTAAATATGCCATGTTCTCCGTAAGTGTTGGAGACGGGGCTGTAACAAACGCTGCTCTGTGTAATTAACTGTGTAAACGCAGCTTTGTAATTAAGACACAGGAAAGCTCTCCCCTAAATTAGGTCGTCAAGGTCGACGCAAGATGAAACAGAATGGCTTTCAAAGGCACACACTATACACTTGCACATACACAGTGACACAGCACGCTGTTCTATTAAAAAATGTTGTTCCCGAGGAAGAAAAAAAAAGCAGCACGCAGAAGACGTATTGGTTCTGCTTTGGGTACAGAGTGGTGTGATTTGCCCTTTTTCATTCACAGCCTACTCATGCGCATGCATCAGGTTTCCTGCAGATGTGGCGTGAAATTTCCCCCTTCGTGGCAAAAGTCCTTGGCAATTAACGCATTGCTGGTTATTAAGCCCTTTGGACTCAAGCAACTGGCCTCCATTGTCATTTGTTATGATATGAAAGAGGAACCAGATGTGCCCAGCGCTTTATCTCTGAGAGGCTTTGATGAATAGCAGCTCAGTAATACAACTTTGATCTGCAACACAGTGTGTAACTACAGGGTGCTTTTATGCAAACATGCAATGTGAAAGCAAGAGCTGAGTGAAGGCTGGCTAAGAACTCACCTTATCAGCCTGTCGCATGTAGCAGTAGAGGATTCCTCTCATGCACTTGATGGCAGAATGCTCCAATTCATGGGTCCGCCCCATGTCATCATCAATCCGTCTGCATGGTGGGGTGAACAGGGAGGACAAAAAATAGAGTGGACGAATAGCATAATGAACACATTAATAACACATAGACTGAGTTCAAAGAATAATTCTAGTTTACTTCAACTTGGGTCATATTATTGTAGTTTTGTTGGAGTTGTTTCTATCAGTCAACATTCCTGATGCAGATGGGCATTGCAGTTATAATGGGATGTTCAGACAAACTATGGTGTGTTTAACCATTTGGTGGATCAAACAACCGGACCACTTGAAACAGGGCTAATTTTGTTTTTTTCTCCTTATTCATATGAAAGATGTCAGTCTGAATTCAAAATGCGCAAGCACTAAAAAGCAACAACGCAATATTTTTTCCTTGGAAAGACACCAGGGTGCAAAAGCGACCTAAGTGTTGATAGTCAGGATTGAACAAGCAACATTTTTATCACAATGCAAGTGACTGCTTTAACGATTCATCTGTGGCATTCCACTAAATTAGTTTAAAAATCAATGTGCCATTTGTGCACTCTTAAAAAAATATCATCCCAAACTGAGTAAAAATGCATTCCAATAAAACAATTCATGGAGAAGCATTTAAGCTCTGACTGGAGTAGTTTTAAAGAGAGTAATCTTGGCAAAATAGCACTCAGAAGCAAATCACTTATGGTTGTGGTTACCACTGCGGGAGTCTGCACATTACAAAGGTCACGCTAACAATGACTCTGAGTATCGACAGAGGCAACTTGTTTAAAATTTACTAGTAGACTCCAAATTAATCACACTGATGTGACCCTCCACATTAAACCTGACTGCAGGCAGAGGATCCACCAGGCTGCTTTTCATTTACCAACACCCAGATTTGACTGGGCAGTCATTAAGGGACTACAAGTATTCACAATTGCAGTATGCATGAAGCTATCCAACAGTAAGCAGGAGGTTACAGTTACTTACCCAGCTCTTCAAATTTAATTACAATACAATGGGTTAGACAACTACAAGAAAATATCAGAAAGTCATCTTAGTACTGGGAGCTGACAACCAACCCCCCCTTGATAAATAAATATCACGACAAATAATATGGAACAAAATAGAGAATAAAATGGCCCTGGGCAAAGCAGTGGATAAAACGTATCACGTCTACTTAGAGAAGGAGATTGTGGCAAATCCAAGTGCCAGTCTAGTCATTGAACCCCCCACACACACACACACACACACAGAGCAGCTAGGCGTGAAGTAAGTAATGGCACTAGCCAAGCCTGTCAGATGAGAATTATCTTAATTAAATCCCAGTGACAATTCTAATAGGAGGCAGCCATGACTGATGACTGGGATCTGCCGCTGGCCACATCACTGCAGTGCACTCTATTTTTACCCCTCTCTTTCCCCCTGTCTTCCCCCTCAATCTCATTTCTCCACTGAGCCTTTCTCTCCATCTCCCATTTCCTTTTCCTGTCCTTCGCTTGATCTCTCCCTTTGTCCACCTCACTCTGTAGCTCTCACCCCATATCTCCTCCTTTAGTATCGCCATCTTTCTGTCTCCATCCTCCTCGATCTTTCTCTCGCTCTCTCTCTCTCCCCACATTTCTCACTCCACCCTCTCTCTCGGTCCTATTACCGGCTCATTTCTTGGAAGTGCTCTTTTCCCTTGAAACTCATCACAGAGGAATGCACGCATCAAGTGCAGGGACACTTGATAAAGAAGTTCAGGGCCTTTAGACAGTGCTCAGTGAAATTCTTCTTGAATCAATTATCCCAATGTGTTTAAAAAGCAAAGTCCTCAAATGACAGAGGCAGATTAGAGATCAGGATCTATAAGCAGGGAATAGAAGAGAGTGGAGCAAAACCAGAAGTCGAAGAGGAAGGGATAAGGGATAAGGGTGGCGGGCAGAAAGCATTGAAACCGTTAAGCAATGTAACTGAGGATATTTGGTCTTACGGTGTGCACTATAATCAGAGTATAAGTGATCTATCCATCCATTAAAGCATTTCTTTTACATCACTTTTGCTGTGGAGCTGGAAAAATGTAATACATGTGTTAACCTTAAGGTTTTTCATGCTCAGACATGGGGCTGGTGAAGTGCAAAGTTATTTCAGACTGCAATACCTACTGGAATTACTGGACCCTTGGCTCTGTGTTACACAGTGTGTGCAACAATTAGTGTATCATGTATCACCAAGCACAGAGACTGTAATGATTAACACAAACAGAGCTTTGCCACAAGCTGCTGTTTAAGGTAAATTAAAATCTGCAAACATGAAACTTGTACGTGGTCTGCATTGTTTATTTGTGAGAGAACGTGTGTATGTTCTGTATGTTTTGTGTACTAACCGGTAGGCCAGAGCCAGGGCCCAGGCACCAGCAGCACAGTACAGGGAGTCCCGGACCTTGGCCTCCTTGCAGGTGGAGCATGTTTTGACCGGGAAGAGGCCGGTGGTGGGACTCTGGTAGTTCAGAATGGTTGTCTTCACTAAATGGAGCGAGAGAGAGAGGGACAGAGAGAGAAAGAGAGAGAGGAAGTGGTGACGCAAGAGTTCTTGCAAAACTGGCAATGCTATTATTTACTTACACCCGCATCAGCTGAAACACCAGTGAAGGAAGAAACCTGTAACACGTAGCGAGAGAGCTGCTCCATCAGCCTTTTACCAAAAAAAAAAGATTTTTTTGGCTAAGCAATGACTCCTTCCCCTGCCGCTAAGACAGCTTAATGCACACATTCTGAGGACAGAAAGGACCAAAAGTTGGACATTTGTGCCATTATTCATTACAAGCTTTCAGAGAGAATGCTGCTTTTGAGAGCATAAACAAGTTCATGCCCCCACACATTTTGCATACTGTTTGTCTGTTTTCACTCCCACACAGAGGTAATGCACTTTCTCAAGCAGCACAACTTCCATAACACCTACTGCACCCTCTGCTAGATGTATTTTGATACCATTTTTAAATGTTCATGTGTCAGAGCCAAGATGGATCCATTTCATTGTGTTTTCAATCGTGCATACTGTCAAACCACCCCCAGAGTCAGACAGAAGTCATACAGTGTCGGACAACCAGCATGTTTTTCTCTACTTGTGTTCTGTTTTTTTTCCCCAAGCTAGTCTGCATCTGAGAAGTGTGGAAATGCAATATTAATCGAGCTCTGCAAAGCTGAGTTGCAGCTTTCTTTTTCTGCTACACCGCCTGACCTGCGACCCTCCTGAGGTTGTGCAGCTGTTGCCACCGCCTCATCCTGAGTTCCTTGTCCTGCCTCACACAAATTAAATTAAATCAAATTATGGTCAATTCCATTTAGAAAAAGGTTAAGCAAAGAAATTTGGAAGACATTTTTTCTGCTCTGGTGAAAGGAAGCATAATAATATAATAAAATCATTTGGAGCAGAGCTCTTTCAGGTTGTGTGGATATCTACAGTATACACTCCGAGAGTGTGACAACAGATGGATGCCTCTTCAAGTCGAGCAAAGTGTGAACCATCACATGGAAAGTGTGAATGGCTGCACCACTGAAGAAAAGCAATGATTCCTGGAGGATTATCACTTGGACCCATGATGTTATTGTTTTGCCTTGTAACACTTTGCGCTGCACAAGCTGACAAGAGTCACTTTATGTTCATGTCAACGTGTTCCCATGCACTGTCAAGGCGGACATGGAGCTGTGATAGCTGACTCGCTCTGCGTTATGGGCACATACAGTACTTCACCAGCAGTTACACACTTAACTTTAACTCAATTAACTCTAACTTAACCTAGCATGTGAGTAAGTAGATACAGGCACCATTTCCATTTGCGTGTGAACTATTAGTTAAAGTCCCCCTCAAAAGCGTGAGATCAGGTATTTGGATATTTTAAGTAGAGAACCAGAGATTACGTAAAACTTCTACCCCGCTAAAACTCACACGCAACTTCTCTGCTTCTGCACCAGCATCAGAGTGGAAATGAAGAAATCAACCAAAGAAACTCGTGTTGCATGTATGTTCCTAAAACATAGCCTTTAGCTCAACATCTTGCCTGCTTGTTCTTATTAAATAATACTAATACTTCGCTACATGTTGCAGTAATATTAGCTGCAATATGTAGTTTAACTCTGTTAAGACAGAAATTACACACCCCCTCTACACGGTCTCTGTAAATCTGCATATACATGCAGAGTGTCAGTAATCTCATTTCTTCTCATCCCCAAAGAAGATGTTTTTTTTGCCATTTGGCTATTGGAAGACAGACAGAGTTAATGTGTCTGAATTTAACAGGTGGTTTAGTTGTGGTGACCTATTTATTTAGTGTTGTAAATGGTACTTTGACTCATTATTAGCCTGACTTTAGATGGAATTATTTTAAATAAGAGAATACATGGTTTCATGTAATTATATCTGCTCATATAAAAAGTTATAGTGTACAGACTGAGCAATGTTGTGCTTATGTGAAATATTTACAGGTTTTTTATGCATTTTAAAAATATGTAA
This sequence comes from Scortum barcoo, assembly GCA_023238725.1. Classification (NCBI taxonomy): domain Eukaryota; kingdom Metazoa; phylum Chordata; class Actinopteri; order Centrarchiformes; family Terapontidae; genus Scortum; species Scortum barcoo. Next base: position 16,112,504 of record CM041531.1, read on the forward strand.
TGATGTTTTTTAAATATAGTATTGGTGAAAATATGGGCAACATTAATACTGCAGAAAGAAGCAGAAAGAGGCAGCTGTTGAACAACTTAAAAGCATGTTTCATCCAAATTTTGTTATTGTACTTATTAAGAATTGAAAATCACCAAATCAATACTTACTGGAATGTGAGAGCAACAGTAAAATAAGTTTAAATTCCAACTGTACAGTGCCGGCATAAAGGGAAAGTACCAAAATCTATGAACTGCTTTGGTGTTACCAGATGGACTGGCAAGCTCCACGGCAGGTAATGACCAATGCTGTGTCTCTGGAAATACTGGAGAAATCTTTCAGCTGGGCTGCCTGTAGTCTGCAGTAAATGGACGGGCGAAGATAAACCAAGAGTGTTCAAGTTCGCCAAAGTTCATGTTCAGCATCAGTAACTGAGGACAGAACAACGGATGAAAGCTGTTAATATGAACAGATCATAGTCCTCCAATATTATATGTTGAAATATTACATACTCTAACAGAAGGCCTCCAGGGAAAGTGATTTATCTGTTTCACACACGCATGCACAAACACACACATAGACACACACACACACAAACATACACATGCACGCCCTCCCTCTCCTGCAGAGGTCCCCTCACTGATGACTAATCTGTCTGGAGGGATCACTTCATTTTTCATCAGAACATTATGCCGGTGCAAATGAAGGGGACATCCATTCTGCACTGTCATTTGTTACAGAGAGACAGAGGGGAAGGGAATGATAGAAAGAGAGATGGAAGGAGACCGAGAAGAGGGAAAGAGAGATAGAGGGTGTGTGTGTAAAGAAAAAAAAATAGGTTGTCTGTGTATCTATGAGTAAAAAGTAATGAAAGTAATGGGCACTCAGAGGGAGACAGAGGGCGGGAATGTCAGTCAGTGTGTGCGTATGTGTGTTTTTTGCATGCGTGTTTGTGTGTGTATTGGTCAATTGAAGGTGACAGTCAAATTGGCAGTGAGATACAGAGGTTGATGGGGTGAATTAGGCAGAATATTAATAAACCTCGCAGGTAACCCACCTCCAAGTATCACACTAATGAAGTGCACACTCCCATGCATGCACACATGAAGGGTCTACTGGCTCACGCTATGTGAAACCCGAGACAGATTAAAGTAACTGTATGTGTAAAGATGAACCCTTACTATAAAGTAGCTCATGTGCAAAGAGATATATCCTCGCTGATTTATTCATCTGTGTGCCCTTGTAAGGACACTTGGTCTCTGCACAGAGTAAATTAAGTATAAACACACATGCTTAAAGATGCAGACACACACACACACACACACAAAGCAATCCCCCCTCCCGATTCATCTGGATTGCTAACCAGTAATAGGACAGTACCTTTGGGTGGGTGTAGGCTAATTTTGACTTGACTGCGGCTACATCAGCGGTAGAATGTGAAAGGCTGTAAGACGCATTGGTCATCACACTCGCCAGAAACAACTCTATCACACGCTGGTTTACCTCAAAGCGCCGTCTGTCTTTTTAACCACAAATACATGAAGGAGCTGTGGTCAGCACAGTCATTTTCTGCTCCAGGAAGTCTTTCTCGATGGCACATTGGATCTTCATAAATTCAGAGTGGATGTTATCTCAAGTCAAGTCAGTTTCATTCATACAGCCCAATATCACATACCGCAACTTGTTTGAAGGGGATTTATGTACAACAATGGTCTATACTTATATCCTCACATCAGACAGGAAAAAAAACTTACTCCAAAAACCTTCAGCAAGAGAGCAAACAGAATAAATCTACAACAAAATCATGCTGTACACAATTTTGATGATAAAAATAAGATTATGACATTATGTTCATCAGAGCTGCCACTTGTACTAGTATGTTATTAACAACAATTTAGACAATTATGAATATCACTGTACTAAAATGTATGTCATCACTGTCAGTTTCTGTAGAAAACAATAATTGGCTCAGGTTTAACTGACCACTTAATCATTTCCTATCATGCGGTGGCAGGGTTTCAAAAAAGGGAACCATGATGATATACAACAAATTAAGAAACAATTAATACATAAAAAGCAATTTCTAAAAGTCTAATGAGAGACTACGTAAGCTCATTGGTCTCACAAAATAAGTCATCACTGCAATTACTGTTCAAAAAGGAAATGAAAATTTGAAAAAATCTAAAAACAATTAACCTATTTGATACTCTTCTCGCAGTTTTGTTGAAGTTACGATAAAACTCCAGACTGTAGCCTTAAAGACTATAATATAATATGCAATAATTTCATTTTCTTCCACTGTAACTCAGGTTAGTTCAGTATAGTCATTCATTTGTACGATGCTCACAGGTTAAAAATCTCTCTCTTTATCTTTATCTTCATAATATATCTTAATCTAAATAATATGTATTTCCATCAAATGTATTCACAAAAAGGCCTAAGATAAAGTGAATTCAGGGGCTATGATCCCGCTCAGTGGGGAACTGTGAGGGACTCAAGGCTTCATTTGTACAAAACAGTGCGGTGGAAGTCATCATTAGATGCAGAACATAAAAGATGAGAGTGCCGAACGTTGTGCAGCCTCAGACTGCAAGTTTCTCTGGATGCAAATCAACTGTTGTTGAGAGTTTTCTGCCTAGCCATCCATCAAGCTAATGTCCCACTAAATCAGCAGCTAATGTCTCAGACGCACACAGTCTGCTCTTTTACAATGGGCCATTTCACTGCACCGACAGGGTGGAGAAAATGAGAGAAGATGATGAGAAACAAAAAAAATACAGAGCGATAGATTGAAAAGAGAAAAAAATAAGACAGGGGAAAGATAGAAAGAGTAGGATGATATCTGTACAGTTCCACAGTAGACACTACAGGAAACAATGGAAGTACACAAACTGTAGTATTCATCGTTCATGGCAGTCTTAACTATAACTTCTGTCTACTGCTGCCATAGTGTTTCCTGACATGACTTACTGCTGAAGGAAAAACAAACGCAGTGGCCACCATTTTGTTTTAAACCACAAAATGCTGACACAGTTACAGCAGCTAACAAAGCAATGTAGTTTTTACAGAAGAATAGTTCAGTTCACTCTAAGAAATGTGTTGATTTTGTACTTCTTCAGAATGAGATGAGAAGAAAAGATCAATATCAATCTCAATTTGCTCAAGACATAAGCCGTTCTTATCAAAAAGAAACACTTGCAGCATGTAACTCCCCCTCAAAACACAAGTTATAATTTTTACAATTCTACTTGTGTGCGGATTAAACAATTATTATGTTAATCCTCCTTGTAAGCCACATTTCTCAAAATGTTGAACCACTTCTTTAAGTACTGTGCATTTTTAGTGTACACAGAACACACAGTATGTTTTACATGGGCATGCGCTCTCGAGTGCTAAAAGTAATTTACTGCCTTTTATTCTTTTTCTGTTAAAGAAAATTAGAAAATTAAAGAGATATTTCTTTCAAACTTATATAACCCTATTACATTAACTTTAAATATAGCACATTCAATAATTATGCAAATATTAATTGAATAATCTGTTCAGTTAAGTGTCTATTTCGCAATAAATGAAAGTAAGGACAAAGATGAATTATTTCCCAAAAACTTGCTGCACTGTCTATTGCTGTTTGCAAGGCAGCTTTAAATGTATCATCACAGCTTAAGTCGTGTTGCATCAGAAGAGATAAACTCAAGAAAATGACGGATAAGGTGGAATCAACACAACCTGGTGGCCCATGTTGCCTGTTGGGTGTTAAAACCACTAAAATCCTGTGTGAAATGAAGTACTACTAAAATAATAATTTAAAAAAGGGTGTTTGCACACAGTGCGGTGAAGGTGGAGTTCGTTGTCATGCATTTCTCAAAACATTTTGTGGATTTTTATTGGAGAAAATATGTATAATGTGGCTCCACATCTGTCGCTACAGTGTCATCATTTTTATTATTTTTATTTTGTTTTTTTTTATTTTTTTTGGTATTTGTTATTAAAAAAAAAAACAAAAAAAAAAAAGGTATTGTACCTTGATGCCCTGATGACAGTGGTCAGTTTCATAAGATTGAAGTCACTGGAACAAACTGTGATGGGCTGACTGGAACTGGCTCAACACTGCAACATTTGAGCCAAGGGAGCGTGAGAAGATCGAAAAAAAGGGACAGAAAGTAAAGAAAGCAGCAAAAGTAAAAACAAAGTGAAGAAAAAGAAAAACAGCCCAGATAAGCTTATGGTTTTGCAACAAGCTCATAATGACTATGGAAAGAAAAAAAAGAACATGTTTTTTCCCTCCCTTAATCGTGGTGAGCCAGACGGCAGAGTGATAGTGCCTTCTGCCTCCAGTATTATCAGGAAGCCGGCTGAGTCAATGGAGTGTGGCCACATTGCCACATAAATAAGAAACCATAGAGAGGTGAGGGAAAGAAGAGGGAGAAAAGTGAGAGAGAGAGAGAGAGAGAGAGAGAGAGAAAGAGAAAGAGGTGATGGAGAGATGAACTACGAGAGATGGAGGTAAACTTTCCCCTGGTATTCCATTCTTGATAACGGAAAACAAGTCCCCTATCATGACAGCATTGTAAGCTTAATACCGCTGGGGGCGGCTTTGCGACAAAACATCAAAGACAGAGAAAGGAGTAAAAATGTAACTGGTTTGATTTGTCATTGTCACCCCCAACCTCACCCCTCTCCACCCCTTTTCCTTCCTGAAACTGAAAGAAAGCAGGTATATTGGCAAGCAGGTCTGGGTGCCGGCGATAACAATGTTGGCTTTGTTCCCCGCAAGAATTGGACAAGCGCTTCCAGCTGCCACCCAACACAACAATTAAACGAGTCCGATGTTCGGCGCTGCGTTTTCCACATACTGCAATCTGGCGGAGGCTTTTTCTCCATAAATCTATGGAGTTCCAACGCTGCCGATGCTGGAGGCTACGCTGCTCTCGCTGATAGCGGCAAATCAGTTCCAACTGAGAGCCACACCTGTTGCACACTAAGCTCTGTTTATTGTCTTTTTCCATATTCTAAACACACAAACACACACACAGACTAATGAACGAACGCCCGGCAACCGTATGCTGATGGCACATAGCGCACAACACAAACCAATGGAGGGGTGCGCACACACACACACACACACACACACACACACACACACACAAGCTGCCCTGTCTTCATCAGGGCAGACCAATGAGCTGTGTCATATCTGCCAGAAGTGTGTTCATGTGAGAAAACGGTGCATCCAGCCCAAAGCAGACGCTTCCGCGCAGGACGCATTAACAATCCCTCATTCCACACCTGGGTTAGAGGCAGTTACCGTCCACGTTTGCTCTGTTTAAATTGTCGAACGAAACAAAAAACAAAAACACGCAAATGTGTAACAGTTCACTGCCGGCAAACGCTGCAGTTTCTGAAGTCTTAAGTAAATCCACCGCCTGAGCCGGATCCTGACCCAAAGCTGTGATTTGTCTCTCTTGTTAACTAAAGTAAACGTTATTTTTGTGCTCCCCTGCTCATAGCCTTTTTGAAATTATGAATCATGACTATTTTCTACACATTATAGACACTGTGACTTTATAAAATCAGTCAGCACAAAAAGGTTTTCTGCAACACAAAGGTGGGTATATTAACACCTGTATATCCTGAGGGGATGAAGCAATGGAGCATCTGTTAGACTGAGACAACAGTATGTTAGAGGTTGAGTACCTGTGATCCTGCAGTGACACCTTTACACAAAGTGCTTCTGGAAAGCACCGACTTGTTGCACACTTACTCCTGTGATTCACTTCTACACATTGTACAGCCCAGAGCTTCTCACTAAGTGACATGATTTCATTTGGGTTTAGTTAACTTCACTTAACGTGTCTCCCTGCAATTGTTTAATATCCAGGAATCCAGTCAATACAAGTCAGCGGAAGCGGTGTAACTTTTTCGCTACCGGGATTTGTAAGTGAAGCTACTTGGGGTCACAGTCACTAACTAACCAGTCTGGCCATTCAATATTGAACCCTAAACTCACTTCAGCTTGATGCAGACTGTTGGGTAAAACATGATTATCAAAGTAACTCCAGCCAGGTGTCTGAGCAGCAGCTCTCACATACCCACATCGTTGTGACTGACTGAGCCCCTTCCCTCAACTTTTCCTACTCTTTTTCCTCCAACACTGGGACGCGCTGCTCTACAAAGTGAACATAACATGTGATCGATCAAACGACCTGCTGGGCTGGATCAGACAGATATTGAATCATCTCGTCTTGTGATCAATACTAGATGGAGGTCTATGGTGGCCTTTGCTGGGTGAAGTAGCATCTCAGCTCGTCTTCCCTGGAGCTTAATATATTTCATTAAAGTGTAATCATTTCTTCAGATGTTAGTGGAGGTGCTCTTTATTTTTAGGAGAGGTGCGGCATCTCTGCTGTGAAATGCTGTGGGACCCTGCAGCCTTTAAATAGCTCATAGTTCAAGGTCACTGCAATGAGAAGGCCATGCTTTTAGTATGCTCTGGGATCCCTTAAATGTCTGATAGGGAGGTGCACTGGCAAGCTCCAAGCAAGCAGGGCATATGTTATGTGTCTTTTTGACTTTACTTCATATCAGTAATTATAAATGAAGGCAAGTTTTACTTCAACTACACACAGTACACCATTGTGGGAAAATCTGGGCGTAGCTCATAAAAAATGTATGATTACACATCATCTTGAATAGTCTTGAAAGGGAACAGAAACAGTGAAAAAAATGAATGCATTTCTTCTTAAGAGCATGTCAAGATCTGTCTTCTGCACTGTATAGTAATGTTATGTGACTTCAACAAGAGTAACTGAGGAAAGCTAAGCTTTTGTCCGCTGTGGCAAAATCAGCACAGATCCTCGGGGACAGCATCCTGAGCTGTATTACTAGAATCTAACAGCCACACACGCCCAGAGGAAACACATGATCCTGCCTCCTGCACACTAAACCCAACTCTATCTGCTCAGAGGAAGTGATGTGTCTGGCCTATCCCCTCTGTTGCTCCCTTGCTCAACTTGTATTGATTTTTCTGTGGAAAAAAAAAAAGGGTGGCATCTACTTTGTCTTCATGAGGTAAAACAAACACGTAACGCAAATATATAAAAAACACTGAATAATTACATAAACCTGCTAAAAATGAATTACTTACAAAAATACTAAGGTCTACAATTTTGAAAAAATGTCAAGTTATCACTTGCTTTGTTTCACTGTGTCTTTTGGTCAACATGTCTCATCTCACCGAGGCTTGCAAACTGCTTAATCAGGTGTGGCCACAGACCATTCTCACAGCAGACATTTGGACTTGTCAAACACAGGTGTAACTAACTAGATTAATAGCGGCTGCACTCAGTTCAGCTTTTTCAGTGCCAGGGCCTCGCTATTGTATATGCTGGCTCACTGGCATTACTTACTGGCACACCAAAGTGGAACGGATCCATCATTAATGCTATTAGTTACACCTGTGCTTTTTATGAAATGACAAGTCAAAACATCTGCCATTAGAGAGGACTATCACCGAACAAACACACCTCCAGTTGTTGTGGGTATACTGGCACTGAAGCACCAAATCTGACAGCAATTTGCTAACATTTCAACCTTGGCGTTCAACCTTGTGCCAGCCTAAAGGCCCAGTCACACCGGCATTTATGATGAAATTATTTCATACTGAATCCTTTTTTTTGTTTGAGTCCTTTTGAATCTTGAGACAGTTTACACCCAAGGGGGCGATCTTAGGGATGTCCAGAAATCGAGGACTCTATGCTTTGTGGGAGTTGCGTGTTATTTCTTTGTGCATATTGGGAGCTCGCCCTGGCTGGCGTGCTGCTGCAGTCACAGCTGCAGGTAATTTAGTAATCAGTACTAATGTGTATTTATCTCTCCTGCGCTGAGGCTGGAGACTCCTTTACTGATTACGCATGCCAGGAGCCTCACCTGTGACTGGGCTGCAGCAGCTACAGTATTCATCTCCAGGTTTGTGTCCTTCTCTGGTTCTTAGTAACTACTTGCCTTTTTAAAACCAGGGACTTGAGACAGCCTTTTGTAAATGTGGGTATGATGTTCACAACATTATCAAACAGCATTTTAATCAAGTGTTGGTCAGACATGTTGACCACATTCCTTTACATTTTAGTTTAAAGACTGGCAAGCAATGGCTTTGTAAGCCAGTTCAGTTAACTGAACAGTTATACCAGGCAGTTTGTATAACTATTTAGTAATAACTAATGTCTACATACTACTTTGTGTGTGTAGTTTTATTTTAGTGATGTGTAAAGCTTTACTTATATATAACGATTATAAATAGCTTTTTTTAGCTGAAGGACAGTTGGTGTAAAAGGCTCCTGCGTATTCTACACTAAATAAAGGTGCGGTCACTCGTAGTGGCGTGAAATTGGTAATATGTTTGAGAAATAATCTTCATCTTCTTCTTCTTCTTCATCCGCTTGGTCCGGGACCGGGTCGCGGAGGCAGCAAGTCTGAGCAGAGATGCCCAGACTTCCCTCACCCCAGACACTTCCTCCAGCTCTTCCGGGGGGACCCCAAAGGCGTTCCCAGGCCAGCCGAGAGACATAGTTTCTCCAGCGTGTCCTGGGTCTTCCCCGGAGGCCTCCTCCCGGTGGGACATGCCTGGAACACCTCCCTAGGAGAGGCGTCCAGGGGGCATCCGAAACAGATGCCCAAGCCACCTCAGCTGACTCCTCTCGATGAAGGAGCAGCGGCTCTACTCTCCGAGCTCCTCCCCGACCAGTGACCGAGCTTCTCACCCCTATCTCTAAGGGAGCGCCCAGCCACCCTGCGGAGGAAACTCATTTCGGCCGATTGTATCCGCTGATCTTGTCCTTTTCGGTCATTACCCAAAGTTCATGACCATAGGTGAGGGTGGGAGCGTAGATTGACCGGTAAATCGAGAGCTTCAGCGCCTTTTCGACTCAGCTCCTTCTTCACTGCACGACGGTCCGGTACACCGACCGCATAACTGCAGGACGCTGCACCAATCCGCCTGTCAATCTCACGCTCCATCTTTCCCTCACTCGTGAACAAGACCCCGAGATACTTGAACTCCTCCACTTGAGGCAGGACCTCTCCACCCACCTGGAGAGGGCATGCATGCCACCACCCTTTTCCGGTCGAGAACCATGGCCTCGGATTTGGAGGTGCTGATTCTCATCCCAGCCGCTTCACACTCGGCTGCAAACCGCTCCAGTACATGCTGAAGGTCCTGGCCTGATGAAGCCATCAGGACAACATCATCTCTGCAAAAAGCAGAGATGAAATCCTGTGGTTCCCAAACCGGACTCCCTCCGGCCCCTGGCTACGTTCGCCTAGAAATCCTGTCCATAAAGATTATGAACAGGACCGGTGACAAAGGGCAACCCTGCCGGAGTCCAACATGCACTGGGAACAGGTCTGACTTACTGCCGGCAATGCTGCAAACCAAGCTCCTGCTCCGGTCGTACAGAGACCGAACAGCCCTTAGCTAGCAAAGGCTCCCGGACCCCATACTCATGGAGCACCCCCCACAGAATACCACGAGGGACACGGTCGAATGCCTTCTCCAGATCCACAAAGCACATGTGGACTGGTTGGGCAAACTCCCATAAACCCTCAAGCACCCTGTGGAGGGTATAGATAGCTGGTCCAGTGTTCCACCCGACCAGGGACGAAAACCCGCATTGTTCCTCCTGAATCCGAGGGTCGACTATCGGCCGAATTCTCCTCTCCAGTACCAACCCTGGCGTAGACCTTCCTGGAGGACCTTCCAGGGAGGCTGAGAAGTGTGATCCCCCTGTAGTGGTTGGAACACACTCTCCGGTCCCCCTTTTTAAAAAGAGGGACCACCACCCCAGTTTGCCACACCAGAGGCACTGTCCCCAACCTCCATGCAATGTTGCAAAGGCGTGTCAGCCAAGACAGCCCCACAACATCCAGAGACTTGAGGTACTCAGGGCGGATCTCATCCACCCCCGGCGCCTTGCCACTGCGGAGCTTACTGAACTACCTCAGTGACTTCGGCTTGGGTGATGGACGAGTCCACCTCAGAGACCCCAGCCTCCGCTTCCTGATTGGAAGGCAAGTCGGTGGGATTGAGGAGATCCTCGAAGTATTTCTTCCACCGTCCGACAATGTCCCCAGTCGAGGTCAACAGCTCCCCACCTGCACTGTAAACAGTGTTGGCAGAGTACTGCTTCCCCCTTCTGAGGCGCCGGACGGTTTGCCAGAATCTCTTCGAGGCCGACCACCGATAGTCCTCCTCCATGGCCTCACCGAACTCCTCCCAGACCCGAGTTTTTGCCTCCAGGACCGTCCAGGCTGCGGCTTGCTTGGCCTGCCGGTACCTGTCAACTGCGTCAGGAGTCCCACAGGCCAACATGGTCCGATAGGACTCCTTCTTCAGCCTGACGGCATCCCTTACTTCCGGTGTCCACCACCGGGTTCGGGGTTGCCGCCACGACAGGCACCAGAGACCTTGCGTCCACAACTTCGAACCTGCCGCGTCGACAATGGAGGCAGAGAACATGGTCCACTCGGACTCAATGTCCCCAGCCTCCCTCGGAATCTGTGAGAAGCTCTTCCGGAGGTGGGAGTTGAAGACCTCCCTGACAGAGGGCTCGGCCAGACGTTCCCAACAGACCCTCACAATACGTTTGGGTCTGCCAGGTCTGTCCAACTTCCTCCTCTGCCAGCGGATCCAACTCACCACCACCAGGTGGTGATCGGTTGACAACTCAGCCCCTCTCTTTACCCGAAAGTGTCCAAGAGACATATGGCCGGAGATCAGATGAAACGACAACAAAAGTCGGTGATCATCGACCTCCGGCCTAAGGGTGTCCTGGTGCCACGTGCACTGATGGACACCCTTATGCTCAAGCTGAACATGGTGTTCGTTGCATGGACAAACTGTGACTAGCACAGAAGTCCAATAACAGAACACCGCTCGGGTTCAGATCGGGAGGCCGTTCCTCCCGATCACGCCCCTCCAGGTATCACTGTTGTTGCCCACGTGAGCGTTGAAGTCCCCCAGTAGAACAATGGAGTCCCCAGTCGGAGCACTATCAAGTACCCCTCCCAGGGACTCCAAGAAGGCCGGGTACTCTGTACTGCTGTTCGGCCCGTAGGCAGTGCACAAACAACAGCAAGAGACCTATCCCCAACCCGAAGGCGCAGCAGGGAAGCGACCCTCTCTGTTCACCGGAGTGAACTCCCAACACATGGCGGCTGAGCTGGGGAGCTATAAGCAGTAAGCCCACACCAGCTCGCCTGCCAGCTCACCCTGGGCAACTCCAGAGTAGTGGAGGGTCCAGCCCCTCTCAAGGAGCTGGGTTCCAGAGCCCAAGCTATGTGTGGAGGTGAGCCCGACTATCTCTAGCCGGTACCTCTCAACCTCCCGCACGAGCTCAGGCTCCTTCCCCCCCAGCGAGGTGACATTCCATGTCCCTATTGCCAGAGTTTTGGTCCAGGGATTGGGTCGCCGAGGCCCCCCGCCACGACTGCTACCCAAACCACATTGCACCGGCCCCTCATGGACCTTCCTGCGGGTGGTGAGCCTACTGGAAGGCATGGGCCCACGTCGCCATTTCGGGCTGAGCCCGGCCGGGTCCGTGTGGCAAGCAAAGACCCGGCCACCTAGGCGCTCTTCGCCTGCGAGCCCCAACCCCAGGGTTTGAGAAATAATAAAACAATCAAATGCAAATAACTCCTCTGTGGTGGGCTGGGATAATGGGATCTCCTCTATCGATATCTGGTGTGACCAGGACTTGATACAGGTGGGTTTGGGGCTGTTCAAAATGAATCCAGCAGAGTAAATCTAGTGCAGAAACTCCCACATGGTCCCTCACTCGCATCCCACTCACAAACTCTACAGCTGAGTTCGGTGCAGCGCCGGGCCAAGCCAGGGCACCAATTAAATTCAGGTCAGTGCATTCCGGGTAAACTTTCTTGCATCTGTAACACCTGGGAATCCCCATGTCTCGCTTTTATTTTGCCAGCTGAAAACAAATTTTCCCCAAACAGTACTGTAGTATGTCTGCAAGATGTAATCACTACACCAGAGGCTGCAATTTGAGGATACTGACAATTGCAAAACAACAGCAGCCGCATACATTAGCTCAACAATGTGGCCATGCTTTGGGGTGGCCTGTGTGTTTTAGGAAAGAACATGGCATCAAATACAGACTTTCTATCCCACCTGATGGTATGCAATCACACATACTGCACTTGGTAAACTTGTTGATTTCGAGTCTCACAGCAGTGCCCTTTCTTTCAGAAAGCTTTGCATTGTATACTGACAGCTCGAATTTTTAGGCAACCCCTACCTCATACTATTACTAGGTAATCAGTAGTGAATATGTGTACTTACCGGCACTGTAGTAGCGGTCCAGTTTCTCCCACAGGGGCTCATCCTCACGCTGGAGACTGGACAGCTTGAGCGGTTCATAGATTGAACCTGAGGAAGGACACGTGTGTTACACACAAACACTACGACTGTCACTGCATGACTTAGCTGTCTCATAAATTGTTAAAAAATCCAGTCTCCTCACCTTCATGAGTATTTTGCCTCAATGACTGAAGTGATTAGCTAAAATAAAAAGGGCCCTTGTTTTCATCTCAGTCATAGTGAATTTCTCTTGGAGATCAATAAAGTATCTATCTATCTATCATATGGTGATTTCTCAGTATTTTCAATTGAGACAGTCTTATTCATATATTCCAATGCATAGGCAATGATTTCATTTTTTTCATCATGTTCTTGTTTCCAGTTAATATAAGAGTCAGAGAAAAAAAACATTAAGATGCATGCCATCAGTAATTCTGTTTTTCACTGCAACACACCACATCACAAAGGGCTCAGCACACAAAACAATATTCAGGCCCCAAGCTAAAAATTCAAATGGTAACGTGGCTCACCACCAGACATTTCCTAACATTTTCTTCTGAGCTGAGAGAGAGAGAGGGAGTGTGAGGGGAAACCCCTATCTGTTAGACTCTCTATTTTCAGACACTTTTTCACTTTGCTGAGATTTGCATTTTAATAGGTTCGACCTTGGGTCAATACCACAGGTACTGAAAAATTCACATTCTGGCTGAAATTAGCATAATTTCCATCAGCTTAAAAGTTGCAGGGGACAAAGCCAATCCATCTCTTTTTAAAGATAACACTTTTAAAGAGCATCGAGGAAGTCCAATATTCCTGTTTTAATTTCTATTTAATTTCTAACATGAGATCAGACAAATGTGGGCAGTCATCATTTGGCTGGTTTTATATGATCCTGTGACTAATTTCAGTGACGCAGACCTCTCACAGTGTTATAGATGCAGTGCGATACATAACTTTGTTAACACTGTAAATTTATTTTGTGTCACTTTCGTGCTTCCTGTGGATGAATATGATTATACAAACAGTTAAATCAACACAAGTCATACTGTCTACATGAACTCACAGTGGATTATTACACTATTTTGGCACAGTTCAAGCATGTAACCATCCTGTGTCATCTTCCCATGATCACAATAATCACAATAATAATGCTGTAATCTCAAACACACCTGGATTCCTCATAATCAGGAATGTTATCGATATAAAACATATGAAAATGTATATGTCAAATTTGCAAAATACGGTTAGACTTTTAGTTCACATGTGAAGGAGGAAGAATGTTTTCCTTTGACTATGCCAAACTTCATGTCCAGATGATAAAAGGATTCCCTTGTGATCTTTACCCGTGTCCTCTTTGGCCTCCTGTGTGTGTGGCCGACTGCAGTGTCTCTCCTCAAATCTGCTGCCACTACTTACCGAGTCTCTGAACTTTCCGATGAGGCCGGGGAATTGCAGCCACGGAGGCAGCCATTCTCAAAAGGTGAAATTAAGGCCAATCGTCTCTCACAGCTAAATCACAAATCTACAGCAATTCACAGGAAGGAGTTAGTAGGTCAGAGTTAGACTTATTTCGACATGCATGAATCAACAATGAATTACACAGTGGATTGATGATGATCATGAACAGCATGCAAAGTATTACAAAGCATTGACTTTGCTGTGGAATGCAAGTTATCTTTACCCTTGAGAAATGCAGAGTAATGATCAATTGCACCACAAAAGTAACTTAAAGCTATGAATGCTGTACAGCTGTCTTAATACGGCTGTCATATGGAAACTGGTGGAACAAATGCTACTTTTTATATATTTTAATTCATAGAAAAGTCTTAATATTGGCTGTAAAATTCTCCAATTTTCTTTGCAAGCTGCCTTTTATCAGATCCAGAGTTTCCAGACAACAGCAGTTATAATGACACTACTGGATAATTTATGAGAGTATGAAATCTATATCTACAGCAGTACACCAAGAAAGTATGACTTCAGACAAAGTATAGGTACAGAATAGTTGAGTATGGTTACAATCACACATGGATTTATAATATGCACCCCAAAGTAAGTGAGTTTGGAGAGGCCTGGTCATAATTTATGGCCTTTTTCTCAGATGTTTCACTAACTCTCTCCTACATGTGGTTTCACTCGTGCAATGTACGACTATCCCCATAGTTTTGTAATCAGATCAAGTGCCAGACTGACAACCAGTGGTATAACAAAAAGTCTACCAACTTGCACGGGCCCTCTGCTCACTCCACATGCAACACAGCACAGCCAACTCCTGGTGAGGAGCTCTTAAAATAGACCCCGTGTACTGCACATTTACACCTCTGACCTTTCATGCTTGCACCGTCTCTGCATTGGGTAAATTAAATGGGCAGATCAAGCCCCATTTAAGCCCTTATACGGTGTTTTCACAGGCACACAGTGTCAGATAAAAGCGCGGACACAACAGCAGCAGTCGGCCGTGTCACACTGTGCGGTGTCATGCAAAGTTAATAAAGTCAGACCTGATCTTTTTGATCGGGCTTTGAATTCCAGGAGTTTCCAGCCGACATCTGCCAGGCTCGCCATGTTTACACTCTGTCAAAGTAACCCGAAACTTTAAGTGTTTCCGGTGGCTTCCTTCAAAATTAAACGGAAGCGGCGGAGCTCCCAATCAGCGACCTTTTAAAACAACACAAATATAAAGTCGACCCGGCGTGTTAATATATTAATCACCCCAATTTAGCGATGTTTTGCATCATATTTATAGGCATTAAAGACATTTTTGTTTTAATGTGGTCGCTTAGTTTCCAGCTTAATAAATGTTACGCTTTTATTCTGAAGGTAATTTTCCTTCACTTCCGTGCCAACTCTCGTCAATCTGGCACAGCTGTCAAAAGTACCCGGAAGCACGACACTGACGCAAACAAGGAAACTCCTAATATTACGCTGTTTGCCTTTATTTAAGTGCACCTCCTCCACATATTTTTTAACACAATATAAATATCAAAGTAGATATCTAGGTCTAAGAGTAAGACTTAGTGAAATTAGTCATTAAATAAGGAGAAGCTGCCGTTTCATTCTGCCGTAAAGCTGCATGCCGTGTTA
Organism: Scortum barcoo; assembly: GCA_023238725.1. Taxonomy (NCBI): domain Eukaryota; kingdom Metazoa; phylum Chordata; class Actinopteri; order Centrarchiformes; family Terapontidae; genus Scortum; species Scortum barcoo. The sequence goes on from CM041531.1 coordinate 16,127,940, forward strand.
CTGTCGGTGTTGTTGTGAGGAGTTGCTCCAGCTGAAGGATGCGGGTCTTCAAATTCAACATTTTGGCTTTTCTTTGTGTGTTTGCTTGGCAGTATAACACATTTGCTCTTCAGGATGTGACGGCCGACCTGTTTGGCTCCGAAAATTTCGGGACGGTGGCGGCGTTTGGAGACTTTTATGTTGATAAACAGACAGACATCTTCATCATAAGAGAGCGTAACTGATGCTTTATCTTCTCACTGCTTTGATTCCTGTCGTGTTATCATACTGGTCATGAGTAGTGTCTTCAATTAGTCTACTGCTAAGTCTAAATTCAGGCATATGGCGATACTAGTTGCTTTTCAGATGTTCACCCACCGGGTTTACATTGAGCTTTATGTCCTGCCTGTGGTGGAGGTTTTATTTGGCTTTATTAATTAGTTTATATGTTGTCTTCATCCTTTTTCAGAGTCTGAAGTGGTGATTTTCTTGGCTGACTCAAAAACACCGTACTTCAAGCCCAAACTTCACATCACAAAAGACGTTTTTCCAGGGTAAATGATTATTCTCCTTTTATTTACACTTCACATATCACATCACGCCCTAATGGCCTTTAGTCCGTCAATGCTGAGGAGCTGACTCACGGTTCAGGGTGGTTACTCTTCAGGAGGTGCACACCAGAGCATGTTTCTCCTTTTTAATGGCCCTCTTTCCTTTTCAGGGACACCGTCATCACCAGTGTGGTTCCAGGAGACTACGATGGAGACTCCCAGATGGACGTCCTCCTCACAGCTCAGACAACCTCTGATACAACGATAACGAGCGTTTTCATCTTCTGGGGACACAACCAGACATTAGGTATATATAGACATTGTATGAATAGTTTGTTGTTCATTTTCCTTTTTTCGTCATCTCCTACATTGCGATACACATCTTTAACCAAATCACTCGATTACAAACCGGGCTGCCCGATGGGTACAAGTGATCTGACTGTACAGTAAAACTAAAGATGAGCAGACATTTTTTATGTTGTTAAACACAGGTGTAAGTAATAACATTACTAATGACTGCGGTGCTGCGCTGAAATAGCTGGAGTGGCACCATCGTTAATGTCATTAGTTCCACCTGTGTTTTTCCTCTAATGGAAAAGTATGAATGCTGTGGAGGCGGTATATGAATCTCAATCATTTGGAAATGATAAAGGTAAAACTACATGTAAATACAATAGACTCATCTTTTACAGTGAAGAAAAGAATATCTGGTGATGCTCTTTAAGCTTACGTGACAGTCAATTCCAGGATCTTGCTCTCAAGTGCACTGTCAGCATAATAATGACACTGTGTGCCTTTTGCCTGTAAAACTGGGCAGTTCTTTGTTGTGCTGAATTAAACCGCTGGTTTACATGAACACCATAAAGCACTTAGTGAGCATGAGGTTTCTTAGAAATCTATACATTGATGCCTCATTTTACTTCTCATGGCAGGTAAAGCACAGTGAATTTTAAAATTAAGGATGGCTGTGTTACATTTAGTTGTTACAGAGTCCTGGTACTGTTCATGTCGGCTCATTGTTATACAGTCCCGGCTTATTGTGATACCTGAATAAAATGGAGCATCATTAATGTCATCAGTAAAATTTGTTTTTCCTACCTTTCCTACTATGATATGTCAAAGTGTGATAATAGATATTACCATTCAGTTCAGAGTGATAAATGAACTAAAATTACATTAATTAGACAAATGACTCTCCATACTTTAATATATTGCTACTACAGTGTAGTTTACAGTGATACTACTTGTTCCATAAAATAAGACAACAGTGGTCAGTAAGTTAAATGTGACTTATGATGGCATCACAGTAATGTCAAATTGTGTGTGCTGCTCCTAGTACAGTAGACAACTTAATAAGTAAAGTTTTTGGTTACATAGTTAATATAGAAAGCTAGTGTGGTATATTTCAAATTTTCAAGTTTCTTTGGGTTGCACATAATTGCAGTTACAACCTCAAAGGAGATACGATTTATTGTTATTTGTTCATGTGAACAAACAAAAAAAACAAGTTTTTGCTGCAAGACATGGAAAAAAGAAAAGTGTTTTTGTGCCCCTCTGAATATTTAAATAATTCAGCTGTGTTCATTGCTGTTCATTTTTGGCTGTATTTGTGTTTTTGTCAGATCGAGCTTTACTCAGGCATGTTAAAACTGTTCACTTTCTGCAGATATGAGTGGGTGGCTGACGCTGAACAAAACCTTCAGAGATCAACCTCTTGTTATGGAGTAGGTATCAATCTGAACTATGTTTACAGAAACTCTACTTTGAATCTTATCTTATTATACTTTTCATGCAAAAAGGAATGTGCTCTTATTAGTTTGTGGATGTGGATGTTTCCAATCAAACATGCATTTAAAATATTGGTCCATGTCAAAACACATGCATAATTTGTTTTTTATATATCTTGTTTTAGATAAGATGTGATGTGGTTGAAAGACCTAAATTTAATGAAGTCTTTCAAATATGTAATATGTAACAAACACCACCATCACTGACTGTGGCCTCAAAAATAACGATAAAGGTGGCTATACATCTCTCTGACAGTATCCACAGTACGTCATCAGTATTTTACAGTATCTCAGTGTCTCAAGTTTTTCTTAATGAAGTGATTTGATGTCAATGAAAACTAATTTTCCCACAGTTTCAATGGGGACATGATCCCAGACATTCTTGGAGTGACCAACCCTCTATCTTTATCCACCGAAGTCTGCTATCTCCTTAAGAGGTAATGAAATCATTCTCAAACTCACTTAGGATATCCAACCTTTATTTCTAATGCTTTCAGACCTTCAGCTACTCTCTGTAAATGTGGAGCTCTTAAATCCTGCTGTTGCTGTGTGGGTTTCCTCCCCTTTAGGAATCAAGACTGTCATACTGCATTGAATTTATCTGGCAACATGCGCGTCCCTCACTCCAACGCTTTCATAGACCTCAACAAGGACTTTACTGCTGGTGAGTCAGTAATGTTTAAGTAATGTCTAAGTATGAGAAACAAATGTAAAATGATTTTTTTTCAGAGTACAAGATACGCTTCAGAGAAGCTGTGCTCAACACCCATTACACATCAGTGTTATCAAATTGTTTAAAAACCTGCCATTTCATAGGCTTGTTATACAAACAGGTAAACCTTTTTTCTCTTTTCTTCTGTTTTTCACTGAGGGACTAAAAAGGCATTTCTGCGTGGGGGTATACAACAAATAAACCTCAAAAACTGTAGTAAGCAAATTAGTTGTGCAAATTTCCCACATTACTGGGTTTTCTGTATCAGGGCAGGGATGAGTGTAAAAGGCCTTCCTATAACACTGGGGGAGTTATTACAGAGCCTGCTGCAAATGATTCCCTGGGCTAATACACTTTGCTTCTCTGTATGTGTCAGTATAGGTATTTACCAACACTGAATGTATAAGTGAACACAGGTATAAAATATATACATAGTCTCCCCCTCAGACCTCACTGTGTACTTACAGCTCACATTCTTGACTGCGCATTGTGACATGTACCACTGATTCATCACCACTGAGACCTAAATCTCCACCACTCTCTTTTATGTTGTAGCATATTTCTCTGCTATGGGCTTTCAGTGTTGCCCTACACGGATCAATAAGTGTTAATAATGTACTTGAAGAATGCTAGGTATAAAACAAGACACAGTTGAATTGTGGATTGAGATAAATGAAAGATGAATTCATAGAAAGGAGTAGGGCTCAGTAATTATTTAAATAAACAGGCTGACTACTGTGTTTATTTATATTCTTTATATGTATTTTAGAATAATGATACAATTATAATAATAATTTAGAATAACTTGCAAATTCATTGAAAAAATAAATATACAAAACTGTGTGAAAATCACTTATCATTTGAGTACTCCAACTATAAATATGTATACAAGCAAAAACATAACAGCTGGGTGCCTGGAGACATAAAATCCACCTGACCTGCTTTGAAAATCTGGAAAAACCACAAGCAACAAGTGTGGAAGAGGATTACCATACTGTCAAATGCTGGCTGGTTGCTGGTTTCTAAATTCTCTCCAGACCAATGCTGGCCTCTCTTCTTGGAACAAAAATCTCAGAAAATGTGATGTAGTTGTAAACTTGAAATACACAAGCTTCCTGAAGCTCATTCCACATTTCTCTGGAGGGAACCAGACAAGAGACCAAAACGTATATTTAATGCTACCAATTTTCAAGTTGACTAAGAGAGAACGGAATAGCCATTTTCTTCACCAGTGAATGGAGAAATCGCCTCGTTCTTGTTTTACAGCATCTCTCTCCTGTCCTTCTGCCCACTAAGTGTAGCGCTGTCACTTAGACTTATGGAAGGATTTTTTTTCTCTGGAAACTAATCCTCGTGTTTAAGGTAATCAGAGAGGATTTAGTCATGTCATACTCTCTGCAGGTATCTTTTTGTGCTGTGTGGTTTTATTCCCAGGGCTGCCACAGTTTAACCAGAGCAGATTTTAATTCATATTTAATCTGTTTAGGGATTAGGAGAAAGTCAATAAACTTCCACTTTTGTTGCAGACTTAAAGAAATCCTGGTAGCAATATTTAGTGATTTGGTTTTAGAACAGATTTGATTGTGTTGGGGCGTCATTGGTTTTTACTGCTTTATCAACCATGCTGCAGCTCGTCAGTCACTCAGACTGATGGCCTGCATGCCGCCCTGTCTTTCACCCTCTTGATAAGCTCTGCACAGCCTAACTCTGCGGTAGGAAATCACGTCTCACTTCCTTTCCCCTACACATGACAGTTCATTCAAACACACAACAACAGCGATCATTAAAGCCTTGTGACTTCTTAAGTGTGTTCAGCTGTGTTCAGTTTGGTGTGGATGAATGTGCTGTAGGAAAAACAGAGTGTGAGGAGGAGAGCCAGTGGAAAAAAAAAAGCTGTACATCTGGTGGATGTCAGAGTCTTTGGCTGCCACTGTCTGTGGGGACGTGCAGATGGAGAGAGGAGGAGAGAGAAGAGGAAAGTGGGCAGGACACGATGGAGAAATAAAGCTGACTTGGAGAGGTTGAATGGTTTGAAAGAAAGTGATGGTTGGAAAGATAAAGGGCAGTGGCAGAGTGGGAGGGGGGGGTGAGCAAGGCGGTGGGTGAGTCTTCAGCATGGCTCAGCTCACTGTCTGCTGTGACCACCTGCTCGTCTAAGCAGTACCGGCTGTGGCATCACTGTGTGGCTTAGGCAGAGAGAGGGTGACTTTTAAAGACAATCTGGGTGCTGCTAGTTAGCCAGTTCAAGACAGATTAGAGTTGTACTGTCGTTAACATTTTGAAAGATTCATCGCCTTTATGATATTAAATAGGACACCACACACTCAAGTACTTAGTAAAAAGGAAGACTAGGACAGTACTCCAATTTGACTTTTAATAATAGCACATGGACATTTCAGGCAAGACTCTCTTCTTCTGCATGAATTCATGCAATTTTTTTAAATGATATTAAGACAGTGGTAGCCATAGTTAATAAGATTTATAATCTTTTCACCACAGCCTAAATTAAATGATGGTGTAATAATGTAACATTTTACATCTCAGTGTACTTCATGCAAACTAAAACTTCCAAATGAACATACAGGCTTCAGTCAACACTTCTGTCACAACTGAAACCAAACATGACAAGGTTCTTTAAGGTTACTCTCATTGCAGGCTTGTTGTATTATACTGTATTGGATGTAGTTAGGGACTATTTATAAGTTGTCTACCCTGTATATTTTACTTGTATACCACTTTGTAACTGTTCACAGCCAACACCCACAATGCTGTTTTCAGGATAATTTCTTCATCATGTGTATTTGCATTTATCATGTATCTAGTCTTGCAGTATTTGTTAGTGTTTTGGCCGAAGTTTGCCAAAAGTCATTTGAGGCGCCTCCTAGCTACATAATTTTTATAGCTCACAGCGATTAAAGATGCCCTTAAAATTGTGTTATATTAATGTATAATATTAGTATAAATTAGGGTATGAATGCACATTAATCTTAATATGTGTGGAACGCCTGCAAATGCAAATTGCATAAACGGTGGGAAAAACTTCCAAAACGTATTGCACAGAGGCTTCATCAAAGATAAGGCAGATGCTGGTGGGTTGCACAGTAATGATAAAATTTAGACTAATCTTTTTGGCTAATGGAGAATTTCAAGTCAGAGTTCAGACTATCTTGATTACTGTGTGCGAAATGTCTGGAAGTCAAGTCTGAGGTAACCCCACAGGGAAGCAACCTAACTACTACTGCTACTACTACTAATCTAACAGTCACAGCATGACAAAATACAGTAACGTGTGAAAACACAAGATAACTAATTAAGATTAGTATCAAATCTTTATAATGGAAATACCATTAATTGCTGGAGTTCCTGTGTGTGACACCTTTCCTCCTTGTCCCATTAGGATGCCCTAAGTGTCCCCTCTCTCACCTATCAGTACAGTAATACAGTCAGGTATTTTGTTAGTGTGGTCCAAGGAGGATGAGGGCTGTTTCAGGGCCGTGTCACGACTCCAATCTCAGTCCAGTGTCATAGCTGTAAACAGTCCCATGGTGGTGTATTAGCTGACCTCACTACATCAGCACTGCCAGCAGTAAAAATAAAAAGTCTGGAATTGTTTCCTGGCCGGTGTCAAGGCCTCATTTAGCCCGCTCATTGGACTCTCCAGCCAACTCAACCTGGCGGCGTCGTACTGCATATGGCTCGTAATCTCTTTTGTTGCTATCGTCCACCTCCAGCCAGTGTCTCTAACAGCTCCACATTCATAACAGCTTTGTGTTCATGCTCTTTTGTTTCCCATTTATTTTGTCTGTCCTTGCACATTGAGGGATTTCAGGTCTCTTTAAGGATTTTTTTTCCCCCAGCTCATTGTTTGACTTGTACTGCAGTCAGTAACGCATACAGAGTGTTTAAAAAAAACAAAGGTTAATGGAGTAGATAAAGCGTATCTCATGCGAGGAGAAGTCCTTTTCAGATTCACAGGAATTCTCCTCTTTAGGAGTAAAAACATGTCTTAAAGTGCTTTGACTTAGCACCGAGAAACAGTGTTTCGCTAAAAAAAGTTATCTATAGTATATTAATATTGTTACACCGCAAAAGCACATACATCATTAAGCATTGAGCGGGCTTTGTAGATTTTAGTTGTTTTTTTTTTTGTTCTAGCTCCATTTCACCACAGTGACAACTAATTAGCAGGAAAATGTTTTGTTTTTTTTTTTCGGGAGGGGTGGTGCAGCCTGGTGGTCCGGATTTATAAAATAGGTGGCTGAGGTGAGCAGGTGCTTCAGTAGCTGTCAGTGGTTTTGTAATCATCAAAGCCAGATGACTATGGGAGAAATCCTTATCATTTGAATGGTATACACTGGGAGTATTCACCTGCATTAGATCTGTCTCCACATTAGGATTGTAGTAACCTGCAGGGGCCATATCACACCATGTCAATTCAGAAAGCACTGCTAAGCAGGAAGCTATCAGGAGCCTGATAAGAACTTGTTTGAGGGGAAAAAGGTAGTAATTGCAAAGTAATTATAGATGCCATTTTGGGAAAAAACATGCACAAAGACAGCAATGCTGGCATAAGGAGCCATTGCTAGGCAACGGGCATGGTAATGCTCTGTGCAGCATCCAATTAAACTGGCTCTGTGTCGAAGTGGCTTGTTGATTGTCTGACTAATAATGTGGTGATGTGGGGAGGGGGGAAGAACAGATTTACCACCTAACAAGGATGGCCAAGAAGAAGAATTGATTATACAGGGATTAAGTTTACACGTTGATGACAGAGTGAGACATTTTAATGGCCATTTTGGTAATCGGAGCATTATCGCAGAGAGAGACGTTCACCCAATGAGGAAGAATACCACAGAATTTTAAATTATAGAAATGGTAGTTCCTCTCTCGTAATAATAATACTGATGATAATGATGATGATGTTTTATTGCTTCCCTGCTCTTGTCCTGCTCCTTAGGTAAACAGTGAGTCTACAGCATACTTTTCTGTTCCTTTTATCCAATAATCCAAGAGGAGCTCTTATACATGAGCCTATTTCAGAGTTAAATTGAATGATATGCTACCATCAAAGTGAGCACTACAGCAAACAGACTCATAAATGAAGCATTATCAGACAGGCAGCCTGATTCACTGCCCCAAAACATTCGTGAGCTGATGAAACTTTTGATCCAAGTGTAAGTGTATGACACACTTTCAGCTGTCTAAAAAAAGCAACAAAGATATGTCAATTGTATCGTTTGTGTTGTGTGATTAACTGTAATGATCCAAATTAAAAATTGCAGAGAAAGTCTTAGGTGATTAACCGCTGGCCTATCTGGTTTGTAGAAGTGTCCTGTCCATTTTTGTGACAGCCAAACTGATGATAATGGGCTGGTGCTTGTTGAAAAAAAAAAAAAAAAAAGTCTCCCCATCCATACAATTTTAGCCACTTGGGCAAGAACTTAAAAAGCTTAGTTTCCTGTGGATAAAAAAAGCTGGCACAGTGTGGATAGAAGGCCAAAACAAAACATAATTAGTTTGGGCTTATTTTTTCAAGTATCTAAACAACTGTCTACACATTCCCTCCCCGCCAAAGCAGAGAGGAACATATCCCAGCGCTAAACCCTCGGCACCCACAGACACATGTAGCCTACATCTTCATTAACACATCAGTTGCATTCACTGCAATTCTTCACATTCTAATTTCCCCATTTTCTAGAGATTTGGAGTGAGCTCACAGGCATGTTAGGAGCGCCTGGTGCGATGCGCCAGCCCTTTGAGGTGTGTCGTTTGTAGCATCTCCGCCTCCAGGAAAGCTGGCGCAGCGTCAAACATGCAAAAGAGACGCTGTGTTTATTTTGGTAAGCACAGGTGTTTTTGCAGATAAATGAATAATAGGAATAAATGAAGCAGAGCATTTCCTCTTTGATTCACACACAGCACTGTGACTGTAGCCTAAGGTTACACCCCCCATGTTCTGTCCCAGAATACATTTCCTTGTCAAGAAGGAAACTGCATGGACATATACAAAGGGCTGTTCTAAATATTGATATGAGTCACTCCACCACCTGCACCCAGGTCTTTGCTTTATGTATGTATGGTATGTGATTTACCAGTCACATACTGGTAGGCTGACAAAATGTGGATAGCAATGTCAGTCTGTCTGTCCAGATCTCACCACTCTGGCCCTCACTGAAAAATCTCAGCAACTATTGGATGGGTTTCCAGGACATTTTCTACAGACGTTCAGGGTCCCCAGAGGATGTATCCCGATACTTTAGTTTATGACCAAGTAACTGCAAAACTAATACTATTTCACAGAGTTTTATGAGAAACTGTAGAGTTTCTCTCTAATAACTCCCTCAGAAGCATCTGTTTCTGCCAGTCCTCCCTAAGTGTTTCTTTCCAAACCAAACTTAATTGAGGTACTAATTGCTGCACACATCATCTTCCTTTAATAACTCTAGCCAAAGTATTGTTGTTTTTTGTTTTTGTTTTTGTTTTTGTTTTTTGTTTTTTCAGCATTTGTTCAACATGTAGATGTGGCAGTAATGAGCAACATGATATGACAAAGGTAGTCTAGGTTAAATTTTAAAGCAGTGTTCCCCGATAATAGACTAATCTTGCTGAATTAAACTTTAAAGGTAACTTCAGGAGAAAAAAGACCATATTTTATATTCTGCCATTTTATTTGTAACTCTACATTGATATTTAACAGCAGGTGGTTATTGTATGGATCACTTTGATGACAAACAAAATTGTACACTACATGTGGAAAACATGATTAACATAATAATCTACAACATGTCCAACAACACTGTTGTACAAGTTTCCTCTGAGTCTCCACACTATTATCAAACTGTTAGTGCGTCATGATGGGATAAGCTTTGAGTTCAGAGTTAATGAAAGTAGGAAGTGTGACTGGCCACGTTTGTCACAGCCTTTGACTTACTCACCTATAATTTGTGACAGTGGTGGAAGACCAATAGGGAAGGTCTTTGATTGAATTTGAACCTAGGATGTTGTGGTCACATGATATGTTAGGTATGCACATTAGGCCTAAAGATCAGAACATGCAGTTTTTTTTACTAAAGACACAAACGTGGTTGGCTTGATAAATGCCATCATCTAAGCCTGTCACTCTTGATTTTGGCACACTCCACTGATGCTTATACACGTACTTCGTTCCAGTCCGTGGAATGAGCTTTCCTATGCTTGTTACAGTAGGTCTGCTAGCAATTTCTCTTTACACAAACACACACATGCAGCATAAAAAAAGTAAGCAAAATAAGATGGATAGTTTTTATTGTGTGTGTGTGTGTGTGTGAGATTTCAGAGACGGAGAGAGAGAGGGAGAGAGAGAATGAGAGCAAGAGGGTTTGGCCATAATCCTCTCTGTAGCTACTGCACCTACGTTGTTCCCTGTAATGGTTTTAGGAGATTATTTCTTCCGGGAATAGCATTGCTCCATTCTGTACTGGTGTGTTTTGCCATGTTTGTGAATGAGCCGTTTTGATAGATCGGGGTGGAAGTCACACAGTGTGGAGTAGGGCTACATATTGGCTTAGAGACGGATTTATTCTGTGCAGCTTTTCACTTTGTTCCTGTCCCGGATTCTGCATTTTATCTAAGTGTGTGAGTGTGTGTGTGGGTGTTTCAATTGTGTGAGGGAGGGTGGTGGGTGCATGTGTTTAATGTGTGTGTGCACATCAGAACTAACATCAGGTACAGTTTGTTGATATTCCTGTATGTGTTTGTGTATGTACAAGTTGTGCATGTCTGAGCTAACATCAGTGTGTAAGCTACTGTTTAAACTGGTGCACATCTGGGTATGTGTATGGTTATGATATCTAGTGTGTATATCAATATTCACCAGTGCGGTTGTCACGATACTGACAGAAAGCATTCATTCTTTATTGAAAATGTTTTGACAAAAGTTACCAAGCCAGCCATGTTGTAGCCTGTGGGGGAAAAAAACTAGAAGAGAAAAAGAAAAGGACCTTTTGAAGAGAATCTTTCAACCCTCTCAGTCTGTGACAGACATTTTAACTGAGGGGAAAAAAATTGACTGTCATATTTCACTGCATTAACAAGTGAAGTATATGTGATGGCACAGCTTACCCTGGCTGTTCTGTCTCAGCCGACAAGGTAGCAGTACAAATGTTTTTTTGTTTTTTTTTTACGGTTTTCTTCTGCCCCTTCTTTCGACACTATAGTAAATCGTCTTTGTGGGCTTTGGGCAAGTTTGGAAAAGCTCGTTTCACAGTCCAGTGGTTCCTTGCTAGCAGAGGGACAGGGCCACATATCAATGGAGGTGACCAGTGAAGATTTGGCTCCAGCCCCACATAGTTCCCTCTCACACCTCTAAATAGGACACTCTGACATTGTGCATTTTGCTATACATTTTGAGACACCTAAAGCTTGTCCACTCAGGTGAAGGAATATTACAGAACTGCAGTCAATAGCAAAACAGAGAAGAGTGTGTTAAATTAATGTTTGTTTTGAATTGTTTTATTGATTACTTTTAAATTTTTCATCGACTCGTGTCCAGTTACTGATTATTTCTTTATTCCTTTTAAGCCTGTGCTCTCTACCGTCCGAGATCTTCAGGCAGACACCTCCAAGCTATTCCCATATCAATGAAAGACTCAAGTTGAGCAGGCCTTTGCTGTGAAGACTCTACAGATTTGGGATGACCTTCCTGAGGATCTTAGCCTCATAGAGCCAGTATCATATTTTAAGTCTCCCCCTGAAACATAGTTTTATGTAAAGATCTGCACAGGGCGGTCTTGCCTGCAGGTGCCCGCAGCAGATGTTGGCTGTGTGGATTCTTTTTCTAAGGCTGCAGGGGGCTACCGGCCGTCATGCTGTAATGCAATGTCATGGTGGCTTGATAGCCTCCTGTCCATGTGCCATAACTCAACACAGACACAAATTGAATCCCTGTTGCCTCTCTTTCCTTTCACCGTTTTTTCTTTTAGTGTTTTGACTTCTGATGTTTAACTTTTAAAGTTTAATTTGTCTCTTGAAGCACTTTGCAACAGTTTTTAAAAGTATTTGTTTTTCTATAACAACATTATACCCCATCACCAACACATTATTTTTTTTGTAAGAAAAGGTTACTCTCAAGTCTCCTTTTTAGCATTGTTCATTGCTGTATTTTGCCAAGTGTCTGACAAGTGTCTGGGAAGGGAAATTACTAACTGTAATTCGGCAAGAGCAGGTCAGAGCTCTGTACATGCTCTCTTTGAGAAGGGGAGCATGTCTTTTGGCAGGACATGTCACCCAGAGCTAGTTAAACAGGCCAAATGTCACATACGTTGCATTTTCTGTATGAGCTGTTGTGAATACTGGTATTTTGAGGTATTTGGGGAGATTTAGCTTTGTTTATTAAGGTGAACAGAGGATTATAGGGTAATTGTGTTATTGTTAGGCTAAATGTTTCCAGCCCATATTCCTTTGCGCCCACTGTATGTCATTTTCCTTTCCCTAGCATTGAAACAAGCACCAGATATCAATAGATTGGACTTGAAGGTCTGCATATTTTCAGGTTAACCTTATCGCCTTGCCTCTCTCTGCGCCCTCCTCGCTCAGAATGAGGCAACCCTCCCAATGTCTGTTGGAGGCAAAGTATCTGTTTCACTGGTGACGGCTGTGACATTTGCTTCAGAATGCCAAAGGAACTCCCTCTGTCCAGCTGCGGCATGGATCAGTCTGAGGGTGAAAGACTGCGGGAACAAATTGATGCAAACAGACGAACACAGAGGTCTTGACTGATAGGCAGCAGGATGGCTTATACCAGGGCTGTGGACAAATGTACACAAGACACACAAACACAAAAACAAGCGAGTGCAGCCACACACTCTTTGTGCTTTCATCCTACTCATTCTGCCTCATTACTGTTGGCCTCATTCAAACTCCATCACACACACACAACAACTGCAACACAAACAACACACAAAGTGGACAATCGTCCCCTAACCCCCATAAACAGAGCAATGAGATCAGTCGGCATGGCGGCCGTCTTTGAGCGCATCTCCCCAGCAACCCCTGAGGGGTTAGAGCATGTGTGTGCGTGATTGTGCATTTGTATGTGTGTGTCTCCTCTTGACAGCCAGTGGGGGGAGAGGAGTCACAGCTTGTTGGCTGAGTAACAGGCTACCAAATAACCTGCTCAGGGGCATTAGAGACATGAAGAAAAGAGAAGATCAGCCCGGTCTGTCTGTCTCTCTTTCTTCCTATAACTTTATCTCTTTATCTAGCTCTCTTCTCTCCCTTCTCTCCCTCCTCGCCTTTTACTGGGTTTCTCATTCCCTCTTTTCTGCTCTGCCTAAGCCTCTTCTGTTGCACAACTTGCATGTTTTGGCAAAATGTAACTTTCTGTTGCCCCACCAATACATGCACAGATGCACACAGCCCTAATGTGTTGGAGTGCGTTGGAGATGAGTGAGGTGACAGCACACATGCACTAACACACAGAGTATATCAGACACTAATGTAGCAGCCGCGGTACTGGCTGTCAGATCCACTCAGCACTGCAGCCTGGATAAACCACTGCTGCTGCTGCTGCAAGGCCTTTTACAGGTACAAGGAGGTAGGGGTGGGGTGTAATACTGCTGCTGCTGTTACTGTTGTTGTTGGCCTCACATAGCCCCTGTAGACTAAGGAAAGCATCGACAGGAATTGGATATTGGATTGTGAAGGATGGTTAGGAGAGAAAAGTTTGAGGGAAAAGGAGAGGAGAAGTTTAAAAAGGAAACACAACTTGTTTTCTGATTTTGTAATGAGTCACTGAGTTTGCCTCATCTGTTTTTTCATCCTCAATTTAAATAATGAATGTCATCATGTTCTGCATTTTCAAAATGAACAGACAGCGGGGGGGTACATTGTTCCTTTGTTCATCTATATATTGTGTATGATATCTGAGACATTGCTGATTAGATTTTCAGAATTTGCAGGAATCCAGGGGAGCAATTCAGCTTACTGCTGCGTTCCTGCAAATTACACAGAATGGCACAGAACTACAACAAAAGTTTACAAATTGTGTTGCTGATTGTCCCAGAGGGGGGAGAGATCATGTTTACTGCATCTTCAATGTAAGGAACATTAATTCTGTTTTTTTTTTTCTTTTTTCTTTTTTTGTTTTTTTTTTTGTCTGTGTAGACAAGCAACTGACTACTCAGACACGCTCACTGTATGTATTGCCTTCCCTGTATGATACAATGCTATAGAGCAGCTGAGTGGAAGGAAAACAGAGAAGTAAGGAAGAGAGATGAGTTCACTTATGAAAGGAGTCATGTGGTCATCCGATTCCAATATATAGTCCTGGACCCATCCAGTGCAGTGGAATCAGTAATGTTGGCTTTCTCCACTAGCGATCACGTCTTCCCTCCTCTTCACTATCATGCTGCAATGTCACAACTCCAGAACCATCTGGCATGTTTACTGCATCTTATTTAAAGAGAGTGGACATACAGCACATGTACATTTGCCGTATATAGGCCTTGGGCGACTGAGGGACCTAACTCTTGTTGTGAGTCAGCACTGCGGCCTAACGGAGCACTGACAGCCCCATAAAAGCGCAGCAGTGCTTTTAATAAGCTGCTAATTGGAAGCTTGCAAGCACAGGCTGGCAGACTGAAATGACTGCTCATTTTAGTGAACACCGATGAGGCTCACGGTTGCCACAGTGCTGAATGCAAAGGACACATGGAAAGGATGGAGTGGGTGGGTTGGTACGGTGTAGTGTGTACGGGTGTGTGTACAGTACGTGTGTGCTTGCACATGTCTATACTGTAGTGGCAGGCATGAGAGTAACAAGGGACTGGTGTGAAAGGAGTAATTAGCAACAACTCGACACACTATCTCTCTCACTTCCCTTTCCTCCTTTGCCATTCTGCTCTTTTATCCAAGTTTGGTTTGCAGTATTGTTTACTAATAATGTGTTTCTAGTTGGAGGAGATTAATAGGTATGGGAAGGGTATGCCTAGTTATTAATCACTACAGTGAGGTAAAAATAACACAGATTTTAGTGCACTTTCTCTTTGACATATTAAAAAGTTACTTGAAGAAATTATTTTGGGCATTTCTACTGAGAACTCTGTGAGGGATTTCTGCTCCACAAAAGCCTGGTTTTCCATTGTGTTGACAAAAGTTACACTTTGAAACATCTAGCATCAGTCTGTCAGATTTAACCCCTCTGGTCTGAATTTGGGTGATGTTGCTGCTTTTTAATGTGCTCATTAATTTGTTACAGACCTGGGACTGTTCCCACCTCGCTGTTCTTTAGAGTCCCAACACCTCTTGATCCACAGCAACGATGCTGATGTCGTGGGCCACAGAGTATGGCAGATATGTGTGCACAGAGAGAAAGAGATAGAGGAAAGGTGATAGTGAAACAAAGCAAGGAGATAGAATAAGCCCCCGCCTGCTGCTGCCTATTCTCCTCAATGTCAGAGTTCTCCTTCACTGCCGAGACTTAGCACCCGCCTAGCATCACCCTATCTGTTTATACAGAGGCTAATAGGAAGCCTGGTCTTTATCCCCACACTGCAGCTGAACATAATGGAATAGAGAGACATAATGCTGCTCGAGTCAAACAGTCAGCGGAGGCCTTTAAATTGCTTCCAATCCCCTTAACAAATCTGATGGAGAGGCTATGAATAACTCAAGGACCGCTCATCTCCCCACGCTCTGCTTCTCTTCTCTTCTTTCTTCTCTAGAAAAGCAGAGTATCAACCAGAGTATCAACTTGGATTAAGTCACTTTACTTCACTTTTTTAATTAGAAAGTGCCAGTTTATATTTACTGGACTGATCTCTTGCAAGGTCAGCTTGTCTGAGGATCCCCAAAAGACATCACATGCAAAAAGCAAAAGCAAGGTTTGTGACAAAAAGTCTAAAAAAAAAAAAACAAAAAAAAAGTTTCCCAGGAATTTTAATTTTCTTCCTGAGTGGATACAGAGAACATAGAATTGACTCCAGTCTCTTGAGGTGATAACTTCTTGAAATGACTTGAGTCTGGTGGAAAGCACCCTTCAAGTTTAATTTCCCCTCTATTTCTTGAGGGAAGCATCTCTTTTTTTCATGCTCTTTCCTCTATAGCATCATCTAAATGATCTCACAACACTCCATTGAAATAGGGTGCAGGAAATGTCTAAAATGTTGAAGCCCTCCGTGCAAAGAGAAGAAAAGCTTTATTTACCCCTGCCAAACTGAAAAGATTTCATCTATAGGGTGCAACGAGTGTTGTAGAACTTAAAATCTCACATCAGCAGCTTGTTGCACCATCTGTGTGCATGTTCAAAGGTAGCTTAGTTTGAACATGGTGTGAGTTACACTATAATTTAACATGGTTGCATCATACAGGGTTAGTTACAATGTAGAGTCAAGATTGAATTTACAAAGTTCACCTTCCCCAAGAAGATGGAAGTTGTTCCTTATCAACTGTTGTCATGCTGGAACGTTTAGAAAAGTTAACTCTAATGACTGAATGAGAGGAGAAGTTTTTCTGATCCTTTAATAAGGGTTAACATGTCCTTGAGATTTCATTGCCACTGGCATCAAACTAGTAGAAGTTAAGCCGTTGACTTTGGAGGCTTTAGTAGGCTTTACACAGATTTCTGTTGATGTTGTTGTTAGTTTAGATTAGACTTACATGTGGTGCAACTTCATCCTAATAAAAACATCAACAGACCACTGAAGTGATTGATAATTAATAATTCATCATTTATGAATTGTTAATTAGGCGATGTAAAATGGACAAACACACTTCGGTTATATGCTCACACATCAAAGAGTGCAAAACAAGTCTGTTTTAGTTCTCACTTTCCATCTGTAATGTCTTTCTCTCCCGTATCACCTGAATGCTGCACTGGTTGAAATGTCACTGTGTCTTTTAGTGTGAAACAAAATTCACACTGAGCTGGTAGACACATACTAATATACAAATCATAATAATGTACAAATTAATAATAAGCTCTAGGGAAACAAACATAGTTTTTGTTTAGTCTCGGCCTATCTTAAACAAAAAAAAAAAAAAAAAAAAAAAAAAAAACACATTCACCAGAACAGTATCTCCTGTGTAGTTACAGATGTTTTAATCCACTTGAGGCACACTGCATGTTCTGGAGCAGACATGTGTCCAACAAACTGTAAACACTTGCCCTTAAAAGTTCATACGAAGCTCCCCTGCGTCCCGATAGAAACAGCATAGAGCCAATCAAACCTCTGTGCAGCATGCTGATATTAGTCCCAACAGAAACAGCGAGAAGACATGCAGCACCTCCCCAGTTCTGTAGCATGCTGCTCCGAGCTACAGTGTACCTTGTTGTGCTGTTTGTTTTAATATACTTGAGCAGTGGCAGTTATTGTTTTTAACACCCTGTCATTAGCAACAGACACACGCAATTATTCTGTTAGTGTGAAAGGACTGGCTGATTGTAGATGATTGGCTGGATCACAACCCAATGACAAAGAAATTCACACGCAGATACACACACAGATATTTAAATAATGTGCTGAAATCAGCCAGGCAGTGTGGGGGTGGTTGTGCGCGTGTTTAGTGCTGCCTGCTCATCATGTACTCGTTCATGTGGGTGTGACAGTGTGCTTTTTGAAGTGTCATTTGAAGGGAAGAGACAATTTAACAAAACAGACAAATCTGAGAGTGCGAGAGCGGAGGAACGCAGAAGAAATAATCAAGTGATTATAGATTGCCTCTCTTGCAATTAAAGGATTACCATGCTTTGGCTCTGTAGTGATTTCTTTTGTAAGCTTTTTTTGTATTCAGATGCACCTTGTAAACTGTGTGGCCTCAGCATCTGGTATCACTCTCTCTCTTTGTCTCCCTCAGCTGTGTGTTTTTTGATGCCGGGCGTAGCCATTGCTCCAGCCTTCACAGTTAGCATGTCTTTAATTACCCGGCGACATGACATACCACTTAGAGCTCTGAATCCCAGTTATGCAACCCCACCCTCCCACACACAACACATTTATATACCTCAATTATGTATGCATCTTTCCCAAGTGGTGGAGTATGACAGCTCTATTAGCGTATGCTTTGAATTTGTTTATGCACTCAAAGTGCAGAGGGCCACATCTGAGGTGTCACTGAATCATTTTTAAGTTTTGATGTCTGTAGTGTACTTGTTAACCTAAAGGTAATCATTAAAATTAATTGTGTGCAATGGCATCCAGTACAAAAATAATATTTAGTAATAATAGTAAAAGCTGCACAAAAGAGAATAAGCTTGGAGATAGTCAGTCAGTAGAGTATTTCCAGGCTTAGATGTGTTATAATATACTTTTAAATGAATGTGTGAGTCTTTGGGATGAAATCTGATGACCTTTTTATTAGCAATTATTAATACACAATTACAAAAAATCATCAAAATACGGGAAGATACCAAAAAGCTAAGCAGTAGATACAAAGATTAACTTTAAATGAGAACGAAGGAACTGAGAGAAAATCATTTGGTAATGAATAATATAGACAAAGAATATTTAAATGACAAAAAGAGAATTGACTAAATATATCTTAAAAAGTCTATTTGTATGCAGACATTTTTTTCTGATGAGACTGAGCAATGATCAGAAAAACACTTCTGAGATTTAGAAATCTAGCTAGGCAATAGTCTAAATCACACCTTTGAAATATTAATACAATTTTAAATTCAAACCGAATTCACAGAGGTGGCCAGAGAAGTTGCAGACAACTTGTAACTCCTGTTTAAAAGGCAGGTTGCAGAATCATAGACTAACAGCAATGTGGATGTTGTCGAAAATGAAATGCAAATAAAATTATTTCAAAGCAATATTTTGGAAGGACCAATCACAGCTATAAGGCTTATGTTTTAAGCCTTACTGAGTGTTTACAACACTACAGCAGCAATCCTGCTTGCCTTTTCTCCTGAGCCATGGCTTGATGGGATTAGCAGCCTTTGATGGTCGTGTTGGTCACTTCCAATCACACAGGTCTAACAGGATTACTGGTAGCTCATCATGATACTGGAACAGCCACAGCGCCTGTTTGGTGTCACAGCTGTGACCTCACAATCGCCTCAAAAGTCCTGTAGGAGTCCCTTTCAGTTCTGCAGTCGTCCTGAAGTGCTGGCAGGTTCTGTTATCCTCATATATTTATGAGGTATACTATATACATACTATATGAGGATATCTTCATATAGTAAGTTGAAACTCACAAAGTAATTAACATAGATGATTACATAATGATGATAACATAAAGCTAAAGCACCATACCAGTTATACAGGAGATTGAATATAAGTGACCTGTTCAAATTAAACTGTGAAGAAATAGTTGTTTGAAAAGGCCTAGGTGGGCTGTGTTCAAACATTTTGTCCATATTAAGAAAAGTAACTGTCCATATTATTTTACTTTTTGTATATTTTTTGTAGGAGAATTTTCTGGTGGACACAAAGAACCAGAAATAATAATAAAGATATAAATATGAGCATAATAGTGTGCTTTGCTGAGGCGAGCACATTAAGTTAAAACAAAGAGTTGAAAAAATTAAACTGGGGGAAAGCAGGGCAATACAGACGAACTACTTAATTACATAAAGGACTTCCACTTAGGATCTACTCACTTTCTGTTCTGTTTGATTCCTCTCTGCTCGGTTTTGTTCTGTTCTTCTTTATAATATCTCTTTTAACTTCAATGAGTCCCTAAAAGGCCCTTGGCTGCCCAGTAAAAGTCCCTGGAACAGTAAAACTGTGTTAAAGTGAGTGATGTGGCAGCAGTTAGGTTTATATTGCTAGCTAGCAGCTCTTTATGACACTGTGTAGAAGACTTTCTGGCAGGGACTGTGGGTAAGGGAGGGCTGAGCGGAGAAGGACAACGCACTGAATAAAATTACCTTATTGCTCAGTTCAACAAGGAGAGTTAGCCTCTTTGCGGATGCATATTCACATACACGCACACCTGAAAGTGCAATCCCTCTCAGGACGGGTCAGACAGCAGGGCCATGTGTCCAAGGAGAAAGCAGGTTGAAGTTTAGAGTCCTGCTCAAGAGTGCTTTCCACTTTCTAGTCCATTTTCATCCTCAATGCACTCCCTGACAGTAGCGAGACCAGCACAGGCTTTCAAGTTGGTCTGGCATTTCAGGAACTGATGAGAAGAATAGAAATTGATGGAGAAAAGAGTTTAGCTGTAGTGAACTTGGGGGAGAAGAAAAAAATCGGCAAGTGGTGAGATGAGGAGCAGAGGGAGGAAGTGCCCCCACAGAGAGAATGTTAAGTGTTTACAAGATGAAGATCTCTTCGTGCATCTCTCTGCTCCTCCGTCTACCCCATGCCCCTCTTGCTGGCACACCGCCATCGCACCTAATCAGCCAATCGCGGCTGGATTCTGTCTAAGAGGCCTGATTAACCAAGCTCATCAACACACCACCCGGTGCATCTAAACAAACGCGCACAGCAACACGAACGAGCACATACACACTGAGCAAATTACTGAGTACGTCCTGTAGTATTGTGTGTGTGCGCACATATGCATAATCTATGCATGCATTTGATATCTTCTTTGCATTTCTAAAACATTTTTGAGTCTGTCTGGGCAACATATCTGCATGTTTTAAAAATTAAAAGTTAAAGTTGAACTGTTTGACCACCTTTAACAGCTTAAAAGTAGCATAACTTTTTGAGTCTTAAATTTGATTTGAGATCTGTGAAATGTGTATCTGTAGGTGTGGTGGGTGGGTGTTAGTAAGAAACAAAATTACGTCTTTTACATAAATCATCCAACAACTATAGTTGAGTTTAAATAAATATTCACTGTATTTTTTGTGAGCCAAACAAAAGGCATAGAGCCCAAAATTAACTTTTTTTGGAATCTAATAATTGATAAATATAGTTATAATCCCTGGCAATTGAATCACACATTTACTTATAATGTGTCTGCTAATAGTCTGTATTAAAGAAGCTCCATTTAAACAGTATCTGTGTTACTGTAAATGGAAACAGAAAATAAAGTGATGGGTGGATGAAGTATTGAGTAGAGGAGGCAGGGTTACAAGAGTAAAATCTATATAATGCTGTTTGCACAAATGCAGGGATTTTAAATCACTAACCCATCTTAAAGCGTGAAAAACATGTTGTTGTTTTTTTAAGACTAAATTTAAAAATGATAACTTCTCCCTTACATTGGGTGGAAGGATGTTCCTGTAGAGTAGAGCTGTCCTCCAGGAGAATATTTCACTCTGCTGAATTTTTTTTTTTTTCATCTGAGGGTCTGAGGATGATACTGCGATCATCATGGAGAGCACACCTGTCAGAGTACAAGGAGGAGTGTCATATTCCTGGTTTCAAAGAGTAATGTTGTTCAGTCAATAAAGTTTTTGAGATGTAGTCAATGAAAAAGAGTGATTTATTTTTATCTTCTATATAAAAATCAAAAATCTTTTTTCTTTAGTGAGGAGTCATGTTGTGGTATTAAAAACTCGCTATTGGCTGCAGTGGCCACTGTGATGCATGATGCTTACATTTTCATTTCATACTGCTTGTAGATGAAACAGGATCTCCACAGTAGCCTTGATCATTACATACATCTCATCCATCCTGTTTTACCTTCATTCATCCCCTACACCATTAGCATTTGTGTTTCCCATGCAGAGCACGGCAACACATGGAGCATAGCAGAGCCCTAAGGCAGATCAATGCCAATATTTATTTCATGTCCAATTACCAGGGCAGAACCACCATCCAGAGAATGCAGCGATAAAAGTAAACGTCCTCTCACAGAGAGGCACACAGAAACGGCATTAGAAGTTCAGCCTGCAGCGTAAGCTTCAAGAGCAAGGAATATGAGTACAAGCCCAGGTTATAGGATTCCAGTAAAGCGAGCTACAGGCATTACCAGGGGGTGAAGCCTCCAGAAAGCTGAGTGAAATCCTGTTGCTTTCAGTGGGAGACCCCCCTCCCCACTATCCCTTTTCCTTCTTTTCACCTGTTTTACTACTGCTCTGAGAAACCACTTCATCTTTTTTGCTTTTGGAATCCCACCTATACTGTGTATTGAGCAGGCTCTGCTCTAGAGTTAAAGAGTGGCCAAAACATATCCAAGTCTATCCTGTAGCCAGACTTTGAAATATTTTATGTTTCCACACTCATGTTTTCTTCTGTACTCAAACATTATCACAGTGTGACAATGAATGTTTCAACAATCCTCACAAATACAAGTAACCTTGTACATTCATACCTAATGCTGTCAAGTCTCTGTCATTAAAACAATTCTCGCCATGAGGCGGATTAAAATCTGTTACCAAAATCTTTTTTGCCATGAGGTCTGAACACTACAGAAGCTCCTATAAACCTTAATTATAATTGTATGAAAGATGACTTCTTTATAAATAAGGCAACATTAGCAATCCAAGCAATTACTGGCTTATCACTTATCTGTTGTTCTGTTAATTTCCATGTCTTTGCTACTAACCTCAAGCATTTTCTTCATTATAGATGACTAGTTCACTGTTCTCTTAATGTTTGATAATGATTGAGATGAACCAGTGTATCATTTAGCATCTCTCTGTCCTCCCCACTTCAGATTTGTTCCTGACAATTGATGGGCCTGCGTTTGAGACCTGGCTCAGCAAGGTAATAAACCTTTCTGGACTTGTTTGCTTGTTTTTCTGTCCCAGCTTTCTTTTCTACTGCCTGTCACTTCACGCCTATGTACCTGTTCTGTTGGAAGCATGATCGCTGTGTGCTAAACATTTTGGTGTGCAAAATTAAGCCATACTTTTTGTGAGTGTTGGTTTTCCTACACAACATATCACATTACTCTGTCAGCATTGCAGGGCTCTTATGCACAGTTTATAACATTGCAAACATATGGCTGCAATAATTCCTTTCATATTTTTAGTCTTTATAGATTTACAAATGCAATATGCAACTTTGATTGTACAAATGCCCTTCATAAGTTATTACAGCCCCTTGTGGTTTTAAAATAGCTTATTTTGTCAGAATCAGATCAAAAAAGAAAAATCTCAGATTTGAGAGGCTTGAACCATAATGTGTAAGCGATTTTTAAATCATTTACTGATTTACTTTTTGTTACCAAACTACTTAAACTATAAGCTGACAAATAATTCAGCAAGGAGAGTAAAATATGTATTTGCAAATGTTTCTATATTCTCCAGTTGAAAAAACATGTG
Source organism: Scortum barcoo (assembly GCA_023238725.1). Taxonomy (NCBI): domain Eukaryota; kingdom Metazoa; phylum Chordata; class Actinopteri; order Centrarchiformes; family Terapontidae; genus Scortum; species Scortum barcoo. Next base: position 16,151,115 of record CM041531.1, read on the forward strand.
TATACATTTTTAGGTGTTTAGAGGAGTGTATGTTACTACTACCTATCTAGACTCTAAAAACGAACTTTTCACTGTTATAGTGAACTACCAACTGGAAGGTCGCTTTTGAACTGTGGGTCAATTCTGTGGGACGCAAGCATGTGCGTCAACTTCGTTTAAGAACAATTTACCATTTTTTCCTAATGAGTAGCAGCACTAAAACATGAAATTTTACCATTAGTCTTTTAATTCCAAGTCAGGGGGAATGTCACAGTCTTACCAGAGCTTGTAGCACAGACTGTGGAGAAACCAGCTGAAAACCAAATAACACGGAATATCTAACTTGGTTTTACCTGCGCTGAGCAAAAAGAGAAATCTGTTTTGTGAAGTTCTGGCCTTCTGCTTGAAAACAACTTTTCTTCTCTTTATCCTTATTAGCTCATATTTTTTGTATTGATCTGTTCTATTCATCAGTCGTGTTTACATGTTCTGATTGTAGTTTAGTAGCAACAACAAAGCTAATTTAGGTGATAACGTTTTTGAATGTTGATTTTTAAGCCCTAATCAGTCTCTTTTACTGCATTATGGTATTGAGCTTTAAGCCCCTGTTGCACCTATTATCGTTATTTTTATTTTGTGAAACGACTTTTGTGTGTGTCTCTGTTAAGTACAACCAAAGGTATTTACCTAGTGAGCAGAGAGTGCCGACCCACACACCACCCCTCTGTTCATTTTCTCATCACAACAAATGGATCTGCAAAGCTTTGGTGGGCTTGGGGGTGCAGGATTGTTGGCACTGCTGCAGGACTAGTTAATATTCTGGCAGAGCAGAGAGGGGAGACCATGGCTCTGGGTTTTTGTCGAAGGGGCCTATTTGAAATGCAGCAGATCGAGGCACAAGCCGAACAGTAGTCTATCTTATCACAGAGAGGAGGAATAGGAGAAAGGAAGGGGAGGAGGCAAGGAGGAAGAGAGAAACAGGGGAAGATTGAAAGATTTGCCAGAGATAGTGTGTGTGTCAGGGTGGAGAAAGACCAAACAGAAGCAAACCAAACAAATAAACTGCCTTGCCCAAAAAACAGTAGGATGGGAGCCAGCTGATAGGAATGTTGATCAGGTATGAGGATGAAGCTTGGGAATTTTTAGAGGAAAACATAATCTTTTTCAATTTCCAAGTAATTTCAAAAACACTTTTTTTTCTTACCTCTGCCAAAAAATTATTTTCAGCCATTTTTGTTGTCAGTGCATTTTTTTAGTTGGGGGGATATATCAAAACTGAGTTGTTTATGGGTCGGCCCACCATTTTGGTCCAGACTGAATTCTCCCAACAACCATTTCATAGGGTACCTTGAAATTTTGTGCAGACATTCATTGTCCCCAGAGGATGAATCCCACTGACTATGGTAATCCCATGACTATTCCTATAATACAAAGCCAGCATTTTTATTTAGTAATGAAACACCCTGACAACTATTTCATGGATTACCATGAAATTTTGTACAAACATTCATGGTCCCCAGAGGACCGACTTTTATTCCCTGACCTCATCTAGCACCATCTTGAGCTCAAACTTTCTGGATGTCTGCTACTTTGGTCTCTGACCAAATACCTGAAAAGTTAATGGCATTCCCATCAGCCTCAGCTGGACTTTGTTTCTAAGATGCAAATCTAGCGTTGATAGAGATCTGCACTTTTGGAGTGCTTGTTGTTTCAATCGTAAGCCTTTGTTTGTCTGCCGTAAAGCAAAGGAGAACATGTGGATTTAGCATATAGATGACAATTGCAGGTGTGCTCTGCCTCTGTGAAAATAGGAAGTCATTTGACAACAAAAGTTTGTTTTATCTGTGTCAGAAAACAGAGGTTATCTTCAGCTCTCAACAAGCCTTCTACGAAATGTGTAATAATGCCAGTAGCGGATATAGACATTTGTTTCCCTGACTGTGTGTGGAAAAGGTGCCTTTTGTTTTGCTTTGTGTCATTTATTTTCATAATTAATTCATCATTTAGTCTTTAATTTGTTCTTTAATTTGTTCTTCTCTTTGCAGGAAGGGTCAATGTCATTTAGTTCAGTGCATCTTGTAATTTTGTACACTGTTTCAACTGGCAATTGTTATATAAATCTTAATTGTTTGGTGAAGTTGATCTTTTAAGCCCAGTCCTTTCCTTTCATATTGCTACAATCTCTGCACTTTTTCTGTTTCCTTAAACACACAAAAGTGCTCACATCCACAGATGCGAGAATAAATTCAAAAATACTGTTCACCCGAAGGCACATGACATACATTGCCATGGATGCGCAAATGCGTACTCAAGCATTTATACACAAACATGCAAGCCTGAGCCATTTCTCAGCATCCTCAGAGCATTAGACCCCTGTTAATCCTACCACCGTCTCCGGTTCAATGCAGCTGCATCTACCGGTCACAGGCCAACACACTCCTCCTTCTCCAGCACTCTGTTTTAATTACTTTTCTCTGTTTTCTCTCCCCCTAAGTCTCCTTCACTCCCCCTCTCCTGTTCCTCTGTTTTCCTGCGATTACACAAGAGAGAGCAGTCAGAGAGTGGGAGGGAGGGGGGGTCAACAAGCTGCAGAGATGAGTGAAGAGAGGTGTTTTCATTGGCCGCAAGCAAGTAGAGCCAAGGGGTTTTAAAGGTCAATTCTACGACATAGGATATAATAATTTGGTTCATAAGTGACTGCCTTACACACATCCCTGGTGACACATACACATACACACACACACACACACACACACAAATATATACTGCAGTGTTTTGTATAATCAGGTTTTTTCATAAAGAAATACACTGTCACACAGTTTGCATCCTTGGGCACTTCAAGTGAATTGTAGGGTTGTGTTTTCTTTTTTTTTTCTGTTGGCAAAAAAACAATAAAATGACCACCTGCAAAATAGCTCATTTCATGCTAATTTGGTATTGTCATAACTATTACAAATGTTCCCTCCAGGCTTTAAAGTATAATATTCACATAATAGAGTAGTTACAAGAGCTCATATAGGCCTTCCCTCATAGAGGGCAACAGAATATCAGGATTTTGCATGGAACTATATTTAAATTCAGTCTTCTCTCTGAACTCTGACATACTGTTGCAGTTTAGTACTCGGTTCAAAACAGTTGAACCTTAAACAGTACAATATATATTTTTTGTTCATAATTTTATGAGCTTTAATAGCTATTCATAGCACTCGGTTTTATTGCCTTCCATGTGTGTAATTATTTGAAATCCACTCTCAAACCCACTGTTCCCAGCAGGAAAAAAACAATTTACCCTAAATACCATTCACTCTGCACAAAACCTCACACAACATACATGTTGTCCATCAGCAGTTCTTGTTCCTTTGTTTTTAGCCACATTAGACTCAAGCAGTAAAATTTCTTTTATTGCTACAACTGTGTCACCTTTTTGGAGAAGTGTGCATATGTGTGCGTGAGATGCGCGTGTTGGGAGATGTAAACAGAAGGGAAGAATAATAACAAGACCTGTAATCCTTTCATCTTCACACATCAATCAACTGCTCTTAGGCTGTCTCTCTCTCACACACACACACACACACACACACACACAGTTTTAATCATGACATCTTGCAATCAGGCAACCAGCATCAGTCAATCACACTGGCTAAAATCTCTTCCTCAACACCCTGTTGCCACATCTGTGGGTACTGTAAATGTATATGTGTATGTCAGTGATTGGAAGTTTTGATCTGATTGACATGAGTTGACTGCCTCTGCCTTTGAAGAAGTCAGTTTTAAAGTGTGTATTTTTTTTTTTCCATCAGTGAGTTAAACATACATGCATGCATTTAATAAAGCAGACAGCTACATACAAATGAACAAATTAACTTTGTTAAATTAATTCAGTGGTACGTGTGTGTGTGTGAATATGTGTGTATATGTGTGTATGTGTGTGTGTGTGTGTGTGTGTGTGTGTGTGATATACATACATATTCACACACACACACGTATACTGAATTTTATATATATTATATATATATATATTTTATATATATATATATATATATATATATATATATATATATATATATATATATATATATATATATATATATATTATATATATATATATGGAAGGCCTCTGCATCAGCATTCAACGTGTTAAAATAATGAACCTCTGAAGTCACAATTAGTTAAATGTAAATGAAATTAAATGTAATAGTGGGTTTCATTTACTGGTAAGGTGTGCCTGCACAATGCCTTGGACAATAATTCACCTGCTTTATTTTGTAGATCAGTTTGAAAGCTTAACACAGTGGTACTACATACTGCAGTTATGTACATTCAGCACTATAGCAAATAAATGGCCATTCTGTGCAATTGTTTTTTATGATTTGTCTTCATATCTAGTGGCCAATCAATTCTTGGAACCAGTCTACTGCAAATAGCTACTGCAATAGCCTCATTAGGATTTTTAGGGTTTCATTCACTGTCAGCATTATTTAGGCAAAGTACAGTATGATTAGCAGACTGAAAATAAAACACACAGACCCTCATGACATTCAAAAATAATGACTCTATTCACTTAGAGTGGTAGTTTAAATGCAGCTCTTGCATCAGCTTTACTGCAAATGAGCAAAAACCTGTATGAAAAATCCAAACTATTGAAGCCTTAAAGTAATAATGATGCAGTTTCTTTCTCTCTCATGTGCACATAAACCACAGACCACATATTAGCATGCCGATATCTTTGTCTGTTCACTCATGGTGGCTCACTCAGGTGCTTTTGTTCTTCCAAAAGTATGAAATATTTTTTTCGTCTCTACTTTTTTCATTATTTTTCGTCTCCCCAGGAGTACCTGCCCTGGTCCAGATAATAATAACATTATTTATTTACACATATTCAGGACATGATGCTGCAGTCCTTTGTGCCACAATCAAGGATTAGCAGTCCTGCAGAAGCCCCATTCAGCTGTCGAAACTCTGATATACTAACTGACCTAAAGCGAACTTCCGGCCACATCGTCATAAATCTACTGGACCATCACGCTGGCAGCACTATTCATTAGTCTCCTAATCTAAATGTCTCAGGGTGGAGCAGGAGACTACGAGCATGAGGCTGCCATTAGGATGATCACGTGGGCACTTTCTGTGACAGTTGTCTGGAACAATTAGACCCACAGCACCTCCACGGGGCTAAACAACATGCTCTAACGTTTCTGAACTCTCCTCTCAACAAACACTCTCATACCAGCCTACTCTTGAGCAAACAAGTTATTTACCACCTGAATACAGTAAGTAAATGATATTGCCAGTTGCATTGGGACTCAAAGACCAATCAGTTAATGTTGTTTGATTGCAATTCAAGGAACAGCTCACTGTGCCAAAACAAAATGATAATGTGTTTCCTGATTAGAAGGTATGAGATTGCTTTTTTTTTTGTTTGTTTGTTTGCTTTACAGTCACGATACGTTTACTTTGGATAAAGTTCATGTTCAAGCAAGGACTTCCCTCTGCCATCGAACGGCACTGGATGTTGGCAACATTTCATTGTTGTGTTGTTGTGGAATTTCCCTCCGCACAGAAAATCAATATCGTGGAGAGTGCGTTGAATTACAATGTCCGTGTTGCAGGAATCTGTCCAGTGTTGTCATGGAGAGATGAGTAACATTTATTGAATTTAACATTACAGAGTTTATTCTTGTAAGTGATGTACAGCATGAAAAGGCTGTAATGTTAAATATGTCTTTTTTTATATATTCATTGTTCTTCTATATTTGCTTTTCTTCATTGTTTACTCAGTGTTCTTCCACTACATTTCATTCAGAAGACATTTGCGGAATTTTAGCCTTTATTCTAATGAATTTATTGCCTTACTTTGTGATGGCTTGTACATCATGCCATGATTATTATCTCTATTATTTTTATTCAGTTTTTCAGTTCACCAACCACTTTTCACAAACCTGAGTAAATGCAATTGCAGTAGAAAATGGTACTCTTACAGCAAAATATTAACGAAACAGTGTTTGCAGTATAATAAAATCATTATGTAGATCCTGTTACAGTATTTACAGTTACAGCCCACACATAAACATACAGCCCCCCACACACACACCCACACTGATGCATAATGTATATGTTGCTCTCTCTCTCTCTTTCTGACTCAATCATTGTATCTCTCTTTCCCCGTCTTTCTTACTCTCTGTCACTCTCTTTCTCATAAATCACTAATGTTGGTATCAGCAGGCAACAGCTTCCCACTGCACAGATCACATCTGCTCCCACACACACACGCATATAGACACACACATATAGACACACACACACATATATAGACATACACAATCAAATGCTATCTCTTTACCTCCACTAATATGCTTATCTCCCTCTCCCCTCTTCTTTCTTCCTTGCTCTCTGTAAAGGGCACCACACACACCAGTGGTATTCAATGTGTGTCAAAACTCTCACACCCATTGTTTCTATGTAAGCCCACGTATCAGCATCATCAACACGAACGTAAGCCTGCAGTGACTTTTTTCATCAGGATACACTGCCGCAGTGTATCCTACTATCCCACTATTCACCTGGAAATCATCAGTCCCTTGACTACTTCCTCTTGTCATTTCAACATATCCGCCGTGCACTGCGACCATCACGTGACCCAACTGTGCGCTACGTGGCCTAAGGGTTCTCCAGACAACTGAGGAAGTGCACCAGTTATAGCTAAAACAAGAAGTCGATTAATCAGTCAACAAAGTTAATTTGCAACTACTTTGAAAATCAGTTTACTGTTCAAGATGTTTTAAAAATTACAGACATTGATTTGGCATGCGTCATATTTTTTTTTTATTTCAGACGGTTAACAATTACTTGATTAACTGAGAAGGTAGCCTATAGATTAATGACAATGGAGAAAAAATGTTACATCCCTGAAATCAATTAGTACTAGTGATTAGTCAATTAATTACAATAATATAATGTAATAATAATAATAATCCCAATAATTGCAGCCCTAACATAAATACTGATGTCACTGATGATCATTTTACTTAATTTGATTAAATTTCTGCTAATCTGAGGGTGTGACACACCAAACAAAACCGTTTTGAAGGTATTATTATGCTTTTGATTTTCAGTATCTGACATGAGCATAATATTTTCTGTAGTGAAAAAGAGAAATGTAATGATGTAATCATTCATTCTAAATGATTTGACTGTTTAAATTTCTCCATTTCTGTTGCTGTGATGTGTTATTGTTATTTAGAATCTGGCACCTATAGTGTTCAAGCACCTGCTGGAAAATATATGCATATATGCAGCTTGTGACAGTGAGATGTTTATGTGCTTCTCATGTTTATGCACAAACACAGATGCAACAAAAACCATCCTTTGTGACTGCTTGTCTGTGGTCCATTAAAGGCCCCATGAACCTTCAGTCTGTCTAGAAAAAATACCATTATACATCCGCTCTTTATGTGTCTCACACCAGATCTGCTCGATCTGAGACATTATACACAACAGTTGAGCACTAGTTGACTTATTCATGAGTCTTGAAGAAAACAGCAGCCCATAGTCCAAATGTTGCAGCGTATATGAGAATTAATGAACCTGCATAACCTCTCTCGCTTTCTCTTTCTCTCTTTGTCTCCTAATGGTTGCTCTCTCAGGACGGGAACTTCACCAAAGTTGACATCATGCCAGCACTACCACGAGCAGCAAAGATTGTCGGACAGTCCTCCTTTGTCGACTTTGGTGAGAATGACACATTTGTCATTTTTGACAAACCAAGTGTGTTTATGTGTGATTGTGACAGAGTGACATACTAGAACTGGGATTTACTTTTCTGAATTTTAATTGTAATTGGACAGATTTTTAAAAACTCAAAAATGGAGGAAGTCAATGAGTGATGAGTGTGTGTGAAAACATCTGAAAGTAGTCCGAGCTGTACTGGACCAGAGTGTATCCAAAAGAGTTTTGCCCCCTATATCTGTATGCGTTTGTGCGTGTGCGCGCGTGTGTGTGTGTGTGGCAGATCCATTCCTCTCCTAAGTCCTTTAAGCTCCCTCTGCATTTGAAGCTGTGTAGCTTGAAAGGCTCCCAAATAGGACTGTCTGGACTTTTTGGCTTTGGCATTTTCACTACAGCTTTCTCATCACATAACTTTCTTTCCCTATACACACTCACACCACAAATGCTCACCCCTTACTAGACAGGCTAATCTCACGCGTGCACACATAGTTGCAGACACACTCCCCAACTCAGCTCACTCGGATACACACACTCAACCCTACATAGAGCCAGATTTTTCTGAACAGCTTATCCCCTTAAACAATCTTGGCCAGTAGTATTCATTGTTCAGCTCAGCTTTACATTTATCCTCAGTAAATCTCCACTGGCTCTCTAATCTCCAGGCTGCAGCCTGTGCACCACAAAGTGGCCCCTGGTCGCTCTTGTCAGAGCCACCACCTCGAGGGGGAGAGCTCTGGTGGCTTCTTATGCTTGTTTTTGAAGGTAAATAACATTTTGATTAACAGTCCAATGCAGCCCAGACCACTTTGCTCTAAAGCCATCAAGTAAAATTAGGAATATGTGGATGGAAAACTGATTCATAATATTCCTCCTCCTCCCAGCTGTCACGATGGCCCTGAACAATGCACTGTATCTTCAGCTGTATAATGTAATTGGTCAGGTGAATGGCCGCGCTGAGCCCCTCCTAGTCTAAAAATGAAGAACTCTGATTGCAATTTCATTTAAATGAATTGTTTTCGGGGCAAGATTACACAGCTTTGAATGCTGATGTGTTCAGGCCATAAAGCTGCAGCAGCCTGAATGTACTAAGATCAGCAAGCGTGCCTTTTAGTGTTCAGGAATTCAACTTTTTATTTCTAGGATGAAGATGGACTTATTTTTCTTTCACTAATCAGCAAGAATTTGATTTGTTTGCAATTGGCTGCATTTTTTTTTTTTTTTTTTGCAAAGTAATCCCAGTGGTGTTTTTGCACTTCTCAGAGATCATTTATACACTCAGCATTATATCATATTCTGTCTTGGTCCTTCAGAGAGGGAAGTTAGATTGTCTAAAAGATCTGCAGTAATTCAGGAGAAGCAACACAGGAATGCTTAATGGCTGGAGGGGAAACACTGCAGTGTTTCCACTGCTGTGACTACACATTCCTTCTACTGTATTGATTCTGGACAACCAAACCCAGATGGAAAATACATTTTTCTCATGTGAACCAAAGAATTTGTTCCCAGGCAAGACCAGGCAGTGAAGGGAAATGGTATTACTGTCATTATGTCTTAATAGTATGATAAAAATATGATTTCATATCCTAACAAGCTTACAGTATTTTCTGTTTTGCAGTTTTTTGTTTTGTTTTGGTTTTCCAGTTGTTTTTTTTTTTTTTTTTTTTTTTTTTGCCTGTATGACCTCGTCACTCAGTTTGAGCTATACACTGTCATTAGCTGTGTGCATTTTTAATTAACTTTTGAGCTCATGCGGCACTCATGCACATAAGCGCACACACAAGCATGTGCACACAGAGCTTCAAACTGATAAACACTTCCTTATTGGAAAGATTAATCTGTTAATCTCATCGCAGCCAGGGGTGTCCATCAAATATTTAGTGAACAAACTTCCTCCTTCCCAAATTGGCAATAATGTATGAGCCAGAGGGGAAATGACCTATATGGTGTGTGTGTGTGTGTGTGTGTCTGTCTGTATGTCTTGAAGGAATCTGTCTTACAGCATGTGTTTGTGTAATTTGCTGGTGAGTGTGTGTGTATTTAATTCATCATCTCTGGGGGCGGTGACCTTTTTTTTTTTTTTTAAATCTTGAGCTTATCTCTACAAAAACTTTCTCATTTCTCTAATCTTTCTCTCTCTTTTTTTTTTCCCTTCCTCCTTCGGCTCGGAAATGTCACTGCGAGACGTTGCCCTCGTTAGCTGGGGATTGAAGCCTTTGAGGGTCACGCTTCTAATAATCTGCCAAATTCTGGGAGAGCGATGCCTTGCAGGATGTAACATCTTTCTTTTTTTGTCCCGTTTTGTCTGCTTCACTCAGCTCCTCCTCGGCTGTCGCTGTCTATCTTTATTTCTCTTGATCTACTGTATATCTGCTATCTGTAGCTTACTCGCTTTTCACACTCATTTTACTTCTACTCCCTCGATTCTTCATCCAAACAGCTTTTGTTGTCACTGGTATTACGCTGTTGAAGGACGACTCTACGATGACCCAGTATCACCCGTTAGTCCCCAACTCTTTCTAGAATGTTGAGTATTCATAAAAGCTTCACATTTCACTATCTGCTTCACTTAAGTGATTCTAAATTAGTCATGATAAGTGTTTTATGATAAACAGAACAACAGTATCCAACACCATTAGAAGAAATAACATGGTGTAATAAGCAATAGTTGAATAGATGATTACAGTTGAGGCAGGATTACATCAGACACACTGAATCAAATAATGATAATGATAGCCTTTAATGTGAAACACACTTCATTCTAGTAGTCATTCTAACTATATAGCTTAGTCATTTTCTGTCTTTTTCTCATAATGGTAGGCAGAGACAAAAAAAAGAGCTGTTCCCAGCCACGAAGAGTAGAGTTCAATTGGGCCGAATCAAGTCAGAGGAGATTGGCTCTGATAAGAAATGCACACAAAACTGAAATATAACCTGCACTCTTAGGCAAAAACTCTTTAAATATTTTAATGCCACAAGTCCAAAATGGATGCATTACAGCCTGAAGCGAGCAGTGTCCTTTCCTTTATATTCTACTATAGTTGCACAGTTGTAGACAAACGCAGCTGGCGTGAATACAGATTATTTCTTTTCACGGTATTTGATACTATATGTTACAAGTTGCCATGGTTATGTACAAGAGAAAATCAGGAATCCAAATCTGAATAACTAGTCTATGTTCACATTATCTGTGTAACAAGGAACTGAAAAACAGATGAAGTTAATTACTGTTAAATTAAAAGATGGTTTCTTAGTTCTAATGGTGGAGTTAATTCAGTTGAGTCATTTTATAAAAATAAACATGTTCAATCGAAAGGCTCCAGGAAAGGATTTATGTTGCATTTAAAGTACACCAACAATAACAATAAGATTAGAAACTGTCATCCTTAGAGGAACTGTTTCAGTAATATAAGCCATACATGAAATGCTAACAATTGGTTATGTCATTTGAATAGTCAGCCATGATAACAGCAAGGCTCTAAGGATAGGAATATTGATCAGTCAGATATTCCGACACCTGTGAAATAATGATTAGGTAGATACCATGAAATTTTATATAAACCTTCATTGTCCTCAGAGGATGAACCTTATTGATTTTTGTGATCCTTTGATCTTTCCTTTGGCACGACCTTGAAGTTGACATTTTGGTTTTTTGGTTAAATACCTCAACAACTACACTGTGTGCACAATTATTAGGAAGTCAGTATTCTGAATTTATCATTATTTCTATTCACATTTTCTTACTCCAAAGCATATACCTTTGAGTGCTTATTGGATTGAATCACGAGGGTCAAGGCGTGACCACCAGACAAACGAACGTTTTGTTGCAAATTGTCTGGTGACTTTGCAACAAAATGTTTGATTGGTGGGTCACAAAAAACGAGTGGAGAAGAAAAGGTGCTAATTAACTGCAAAAGAGTTGAGAAGAATTAAATGTGAAGTGACCATGAACCCATTATCCTCCAGTGCCACTATATTCCAGAACTGCAAACCATCTGCAGTGTCTACAAGTACAAGGTGTCCAGTGCTCAGAGACATGGTCATAGTAAAGAAGGCTGAAACACAGCCACCGCTAAATAAGATTCACAAGTTGACGCATCAAGTGTATGTAAGTGTGAATAATGACCTGGCCTATCCCCCCTTCCTCATCTGACTTAAATCCTATTGGGAACTTGTGGGCCCTTCTCAAACGTGAGATTTACAGTGAGGGAAGGCAATACACCATTTAGGAGGCTGTGGTTGCTGTGGTTGCTGCTTCAGCAAAAGTTGATCATGAACAGATCAAGATTTTGACAGACTTCATGGATGGAAGGTTTGTGGCAGTTATTGAAAAGAAGGGTGGTTATATTGGTCTCAAAGTATTTTTGAAAAGCCAAAAATGTTATTCAGTTGTCATTTTGCCTTGCTTATTTGTTACACTTACACTAAAACTTAAACAAGGGAGTTGGGGAAAATTATTTATTTAGTCACCTAATAATTCTACATGCTAATGGTTGCCTAATAATTATTGCACTTGTATATGTTCCCCTGAGACAAAACTCACTTTTCCTTTGTTAAACATTCAGATTTGAGGTTCAATAACTTATTGGATTGACTGAGAGCGTTGTATTTGTTCAACAATGAAATGAATCCTGAAAAATACAATTTGCCTAATAATTGTGCATGCAGTGCATTGCAAGGGTTTCTGTGAAATTTGGTACAAGATGTTACCTCATGAGCTGCTGATAAATGTGATACTTTTTTTTTTCTGGCTCAAAGCCAGTGAACCAATCAAGTGCATGTTTAGGATGACATTAAACTGTTGTGTAGTCTGCATATAATGTGGTCAATTCACAAGTCTTTAATTCACAGCCTGTCACACAACCTATGTTCACAAGCTATGAATTTATTATTTATCTACATAGCCAGTTAGATTGATCTCCTTCTGCATCAGCATGTCTGGAAAGGCTGATTAAACACACTGTACATCTTGGCTTTACCGAAAAACCTTGAATGAATGACCACAGGGTGACTGAATGAAAGAGTAAGGGGGAATAGCTCACTTCAAAGTTGACATGAAGGGAGACAGCAAAGAGGATAAAAATATGCCAAGGTGGATGAACTAGAGAGGGAGGAGGAGGAGAAGATTGCACAGAAGATAATGAAGGAGTGAAGCGAAAGACGAGGAGAGGATGAGGTAGAGCAGAAAGCAGCATTGCATCCCTGTGTGATCTGGAGTGGGAATTATTTTTGTCACTCATCACACTCTCAATTCTCACTCTATCCTTCCACCTCTGCCTCTAACCTATATCTCTCCCACTGCATTTTCCCTCTACATCTACATGTCTGTATGGGCCCTCTTTTTTTTTTTCTGGCTCAAAGCCAGTGAACCAATCAAGTGCATGTTTAGGATGACATTAAACTGTTGTGTAGTCTGCATATAATGTGGTCAATTCACAAGCCTTTAATTCACAGCCTACATTTTTCCTTATATCTATGTCTGTCTTGTTCTGCGTCTCCTGAAAGTGATTTGAAAGTAATATTACTGGCTAATGATCCCATATGACGACAGCAGCTGCAATAATTGTGAGTGAAGTGAACATAGCGTTACCGTGCAGCTCTTGACGTGTATTTTAATTTCGTTTGGTCACAATTTTGGGTCTGAACGTGTGTCACTAAAGATACTATTCCATTGGAAAGTCAGTTTAAATGTGAAGTTTGACGAAAATGAAAGATGACTCATGCTGTCTCTCTCTGTCATAAAAAGTGTATTTCCAAGCCCCGTGGGTGGCAATTTGTGTTTTGCATTATGTGTGCCCACTCAATGAAAACCTTTGACACCCGGATTTCTTCTGAAAGACCATTATTTTGGTATTTCTGAAGATCCATTTTTTTGCCTTTGACTTTTTTTTTATTTTATTTTTTATACGGACTGTTTAGTGGACATGGATCAGAAATGAGTAAATGCAAAAGTAACACCTTTTTGCTGATGGACCAACTTCATGTTTCATCTATGTTTTCTTATGGCTGGACCTGGCTGGCCTGTGTCACCAGGTTCACTGCTTTACATGATTCATAATCAAACATACAGAGGTTTAAGTGAATTGAACCCTTTTACAGAATCAAAAAAAAGAAAAAAACTATTTCTCTTTTGGTCTCTGTTTTGCCAGCACAGTAACATTTCAAATTCATGACTGACCTTCCCACAGAGCACACGTGCCCATCATGATAAATACTCTGAACACCAAATGGGAATAATTCATTTGGATCCCAGAGTTATGTTTGTTTTACCGATTTGCTAAAAGCATCCACAGGCTGCACACATTTGTTAAACTTGAGATGTGTGTCTCTGCGTGCGCATATTTACATGTACATGAACGTTCATGGATGCATGCAGGAAACCGTCCACATGCCTCTGTTTGTGTGTTAGCAGTTTTTTTCCAGTTCTAGACTCTTAATAAATGCACAGCATATGCCAGACAAAACAGGCCCATCTGCCTTATCACTGAGGTAATTGCATTTTTCAAAGTGACAGCAGCCGATGCATAATTCATCATTAGGTAAAGCACAACGAAGTCCCACAACCAAGTGTGTCAGCTAGCTTCACTGCAGGTAGGATGTTGGGAGGCTGCTCCGCGACCAGCAGCTCACTGAGATAGGGAGATTTTTCAGACAGCGAGACAGGAATGTGTTTGGAAGTGATATTTAAAATCGGAAAGGCTGTCATCATGCCGTGTGTGTATGTCTGTGTATGAGAGAGAGAGAGAGAGAGAGTGTGTGTGTGTGAACATGCAGGTAACTCAGCATGTTAACAGGACAGCCTATTTCTCTCTGCTCTCCCCTCAGGCATTCTTTCTCCACTCATCTTATTATATTGTGTTACATCCAACCTCTCCTCCTTCCCCCTTTTCTGTCTGCCTCATTCTCCCCTCAACCATTGCATACCTTTCACACCATTTTTTTAAAAATATCATTTCCCTTTGTATTTTTTTTTCTCTTTCACCGGCTGTCTTGTCATGTTTTCAACCAGTCTACTCTGCTTTCTCACTCGCTTTGCTTTTTCAGCCTCACATTCCCCATCATTTTCCCTCTCAGTCTCAGGCTGAAATGGGTGCACTTGTAAAACAGAGGTACTGGAGTTCTTCTCAGCTAGTTAAGATCAGAGGCAGTTCTGTAAGCACACATCACATGAGAGCACACATCTGTGTAAAGACATCCCTGCAGACCATATTATTATTATAGAAAAAATGCGGCAATGGGAAAAAATAAAATCTCCTAATCAAGCACCATTTTGCGATATCTCTCACATTTAGAAATATTCCAATCCATATGCAAATGATTAAGTCTCTAGGGTTTACAGTTACTGAGTTCACATATTAATTTGCGCATATTAATATGCAATTTGATGCAAATTGCAAAGTACATCTGACACAAAAGTGTCCTTCATTGAAGGTAAAACAAGCTTCTCCCACTTTCTTATTCCAATATCTGCTGCACAGTAATTATGCATAAGTAGTACTCTCAATTATGAAGACCCACCCACAGTGATCTACACACTAATTAGCACTTTATATTTGAATACATTTTAAAATGTTACCATGTTGCACCATTAACAAGTGTTTTGTATTGAAAAGGAAATCCACAGCGTCCATTTTGTGTTTGATTTCACTATAACAACACACCGGAGGTTTTCAGAGTCCCAGGGGGGCCAGAGAGTTTAACGTGGGACCAAATGGAGAAAAACATGTTAAGCAAAGATACTGCATGAGGTCATAAAGGTACATGCCGGTGTTCTCAAAACAGTGAGAAGTTAGTTATTGTAGTTTGGCCCACAGGCTCATCACTGTCAGCAGTTGGAGCTGCAGCAGTTGCTGTGAGACACAGCTCATGAAGACATTTAAGATACTTAAGAAACCAGTAGAGCCTGATGGCTGCAATTTGTGTTCAAATTCATGCTTCTTCTTAGAAATGCAACAGATCATACAGACATGATGCATAGTTTTAGATTCTTCCTGTGTTTCTGTTGCAATCTTTACATCGAGACTATCAGACGCTCTGCCATAAATCATCACATGTCTGTACATGTGTCCATTGCAATTTGACAAAATATAAAGAAATATAATCTAAAAAACAGATTTGTAGCTGACTCCATGCCAATATTGTACTTTCTGTTTACATTCCTCCAAGCCCCTCAAATTATGTCATACCAACATTTTAGATCGTCGTCATCCAAAATAAGAGGCCAGCTGTTTTAATTTAGTTTGATGTAAACCTTGATTAAGAGAGAGCCTGACTGATTATGTGTACATGTGTACACTTTATAACAATAATAATAATAAATGTTACTCATAAGTAAAAGTTTGTAAAAGACTTCAGGAGTATGTATGTTTATGTAAACACCAAGCATTTCTTTCTGTTAAACCTGCCTTTTATGACTTGCTCTCCCCAAGGACAAAACCTTTGTCATGTCACACACATTCCTCCCCCTCTATTGCACCTTTAGCATATACACAGTTGTAGAAGATACACACCACACCAAACTCTATCAGATCTTAGCGTGTGTAATAATACACAGGCTTGAGACAGCATCCCACCGTGTTCGTTTGTGTGCGCATGTTATGATATGCATTGTTATCAGAGCTGTGTTGTACTCTATGAATGCCAATGTGTCACAATGCATATCTGCACAGTCTTTGTATGCTCTCTCGCATTGTCTCTCCCTCATGTTGTTTACCCATTTTCTCCTCTGTTTTCCTCTCCATTCCTCTACCCACGTCCTTCGCTGGCCTCCCTTCTCCCCACCGCCCTCTCTGTTTCAACCCATACCTGCAGTTTCCTCCCTCTGCGAGTCTCTCAGCCAATCTCCATCACACCACGCATCATCAGCGGGAGGGAGAGACGAAGAGTAGGAGGGAGGGAAGGAGTGATGGAGAACGATGGTGAATAAAGAAGAGGAGAGATGGGCAGAGAAACAGAAGCATTAAGAGTGAGCAGGGAGTAATAGAAGGAGGGAGAGAAAGTGAGTGACAGAGAAATGAGCTAGAAGAGGAGGAAGAGAGGGGAGGAGGGTGAGAGAGGAGACGAGTGAAGGAGAGCATAACAGAAATAAAAGAGGGAGATGAATAGATAGATGAAAGAAGGTATTCATGGAGGAGAGGACAGGTGGGACAGAGGGGGGGAACGTGTGTGTGTGTGTGGGGGGGGCAGAGCTGACAGTAAGCACTGCAGACAGAAAAGCGAGTGACAACCTCTGTAGACTGAATTAGCACTCATTCCATCGCTCTCCATCTCTGCCTGTTTCTTTGTTTCTCTTCTTACAGTACCGCCATCTACACATCTCTGTCTCTATCTGCACTGTAAAAAATGTCCAAATGGTGCACTTGATGCACTCAGAGTCACTATTTCAGCATGTTTCTATCACACCCACAGTAATGCAACTCATTAGACAGCAATGCCCACAATATATTTCCTAGAAAAAACACTTTTTGGTGCACTAGACATTTGCAGCACTGCAGCCTTTGTCTATGTGTGTGCTAACTGATGCTCCACTTAGACAGTACAATTGTGCCGAAATAATGAAACTACTTGCCGTTGGTGGTTTTCATTGATTTTGTACCATTTGAAATTGAATTCTTTTCAGCTTTTTTGATTCTTGTCCAGACAACATAAACGGTTTTATGGCATCACTTGATGTCCTGGAAATCTGAGATGTTAATTTGTAATAGTTTATATAAACTGAATATTGAATCAGTTCATAAAATGATCTGTAGATTTAATGCATAACAAAAATCGTTAGTTGCTGTGTGCAAAGCTGGATGTAAACGTGACATGTCACTTCATTATTCCAGTATGTACCACCTTTACCTCATATGAAACACTGGGTTGAAAATGAAATGAAGGAAATTAAGTATTAATGAATTGCAGCATACCACCTAAAGAGAGCTCATTTCTCATTTCTTATCCTAGCCTTAACTATTTCCATCTTTCTCTTTTTCTCTGTCCACCCTGATTTAAAGGATTGGACCATACAGTGCATTTCAAAAGTAGCAGCGCAAACAGTCTGTCTGCTTTATACTCTCTTCTTACAGCCATACACAGGCTGCCCACATTTAGAGTTCTGATGTGCCTTTTGATTATGTTCAAAAACATTTTATTTATTTTTTTTTTTTTTTTTTTTTTTTAGCAGAGCATTTTTCATTCAGTAGTAATGACATGCTCTAACGACATGACAGTATGATCAAGATATGATGGTCAGCATATGTTGAGATATTTCTCTCAGGATTTTTAGCACTTTAAATGTGTGTTTTCATCTTCCTCATCATAAGTTGAATATTAGAAAGCAAATTAATCTAACTTTGGAGACAAAAATGATTATGTCAGTCACTGACAGTTTGACATTTTTCTTATGGTTGGAAATATTTAATAGTGCATTAAAAAATGTGTTCCACTCAGTTGCTTATTATCTTATGTAGTGTATCTCCTTATCTGTCTCACTTCTCCCCCTTTCCACCACCAGCTCAGTTGCCCGTGACAGCCGCATTCAGTTTCTCCTCCTCCCCTGCTTTGTACTGTCGTTCATCATCAGTGTCATTCAGTTTTCCCCTTCCACATGGCACAACATCTGTTTGGGACTGTTGCTGTTGCCCTGTTGAAAAGGATTCAGATAAGAGGGCTGGAAGCAGTTTCACCTCTTTATGCCTGGTGTCAATTTACGTGCCAACCCCTCAACCCAGAGTGTGTGTACAGTGTCTTTATGAACTAGCCAAATTTTGAAATCTGTGCAGCAAATATCAAATATTAAGAGGCTTCATTGTTTTGTGTCTTATTGTCAGTGGCTTACTATAATGTTGGTGTGTAACAACTTTTTTATTATTTTTTAAAAATGTTTTTACACGTTTGGAGCTCCTACTTGCACACTTGTCATAGCAGGAGAAACACAGGTGTAAGTAATAACACCAACAATGGCCTGGCTTAATTTAGGTGTCGCAATGAGCCATGGCCACGAGCATGCAACCATTAAACATTTAATTGGAATGTAGTAAACAAGCAAACACAAAATGAAATTTATCTAATTATAGGCATTATCTATGAAAAAACAATAATCTAGGGTTTTTTAACTGGTTACTAAACAGTCTCAATTCAATGCTAATGGCTCTATCTGACCTACATAAGCAAACAAGACCTGACAAGAGTTTTGAATAGTTTGTCTGTCACCAGGTTGTATTTTCCCTCAAATTCAGCAGCTGGTAACTGAAGGTCCATCTCTGGAGCTGCCACCTGTTTTGGATTAATCATTTAGTCAAAAGAATAGCAGCAAATAGCAAAAAATGCTGCTCACAAGTAGCCAGAGCCCACAGTGACATCTGCAGCTGTCTTGTTTTGTCTGAACAGTCAGAAAGGTGAAGATATTCAGTTTACTGTAACACAAGACAAAACTATTCTCTCTTTTTTTTGACCAGTGATTTTTTTTCTAAGAAATAAAAAAATAAAACTGAAGCTATTAATTGATTGTCCAAATATTTGCGGTTAGTTCACTTTCTGTGGATGGACTGATCAACTAATTATTTCAGCTGTTGTGACAGTCATGATTGCAACAGTTCACACATCAAAAATTGGCATCTAATGCAGCTTCAGATATTCTCAGAACACATCTTAGTTTCAGCAGTTGTAATAAGCACACTGTCTTAAGTAACTCTCAATAAGGGATTTTATTTGAGTCTAATACTTGCTTTCACTGAGGCCTCATTTTTCTCATGTTCATATTCTAATGATATGAAGCTCAAATCTGTGCAATTTGAACTAGTTTTGCTGTTTTAAAGGAATTCAAGCAGTCTCACGTAGATCACAGTGGTGTCTGCTGAGATTTAAATATGGTGAAACGATTTATGATTCAGTCAACATCACTTAATGAGGGATTGTTTTTTCATTTTAACTGTGTGTGTGTGTGTTTTGTCTGAAACCTGAAACGGAACCTGGTGCTTTGAAGAGCTGTTGTTTTGATTTGGGAGGCCTGTTTGTACATTAGATGAGGCCTGCGTGGCATTCTGATAATAATAATTAATAGCAATGAAAATCAGTGGAGAAAATGATACTTCAAGTCAGCTGACATTATTAAAAGGCATCAAAGAGACGAGCGCTGCTTGGATGTGTGATTGCTCGTAGGAAACGCAGGTGTTCCTGTGATCCGACTCACATGTGGGAAAAAACGAGAACGATTTCCTCTGTTGCCAGAAACTGTGCTGTCCTCAAAGTCAACTCCAGAACAAATCCATTGCATCCTGATGAGCGAAAATATTAAAATAGCACAGTTTGAAAAGACAAAGACCCACGCTTCCCTCTAGTTCAACATTGTTGCTTCTCAGTCTAATGCTCTGTTTCTGCGTTTGACAGATGGTGATGGCTACCAGGACCACCTCCTCCCCGTGTGTTTGGATAGCACCTGTCAAAAAAGTGCCATCTACCTGACAAGGCAAGGCAGGCTCCAAAGAGGTACATAACACACACATGACCATACTGACAGTGTTAAAATTCATTCTCATCTTTTCTGCTCAGTAAATAACTTTATTTTTTGTATTTATCACTTTTCGTTGAGCTGGTCTTTACTTTGTTAGTCTTTATTTCACTTGTTATGGAAACAACCACTGAAGCCCTACTATGGTACCCATCTTTAGGCTGAACTGAAAAAGTTGGAGAATCTGGTCAACAAGTGTTCATACCCACAATATACAACAGAACAACAGAGAGGTTTTTTATCTGTTGCCTCCATTGCTGGTTGAGTTTTAGCAGCTAAAAGCACTAAAACCAAAGTTAGGGATGAATTCTGGACACAGTTAGAAAAGCATAGCCATCATGACTACTAGAAACCAAAGTTCACCACTTGTTGGAGAGGGTACATGAACTGTGGTCTTTCTTGTCACACTTGCTTGACCGAGCCATCCACCTTGACCTCCCCCTCACTTCTTCAGATTTTTTGTGGTTGTTTTAAAACAGAAAGCTACTCCTGTATTTACCACTTGGAGAGGATGATACTTGCTCTCATGCTTAACCCCATGTAAAAGTTTTTTGAAACCAGATTGTTTAAGTGTTTGAACACAGTGACCAGGTTGTCTTTTTTTCAGTATCAATCTCTGTTCGCCTTCATGTTCTTTATCACTTCTTAGATCTCCTGTCCCTTGGATGAGCTCCTGTTTTACAGTACAATAGCAGTCTATTTCAGGAATACATTAAGCACATGGCTCACCATGGGGGCTCTTGCTATAGATATATCAGGGATGATGCAGTGGGTGTCACTTTGTTTGCAGAGCTGTGTATGAGATAGAAGTAATAGATGTGCACACACAAATTCAGTCCCACCCCATTAATTTACACACACACACACACACACAGGTGACTATATGTGCGTGGACATGCTCACTAACAGTTGCTCTTACAATCATATGAACACACACACACACATATCCACCACCACCACCTACGCACCATCTTGTGTGATTCTTTTCAGTTGCATCCTACCATTTGGCAGGAGGCTCTACTCCTTTTTCCTTCTTTCTTTGCTACCCGAGAACTAGCTTTCACTTTTTCTTCCAGTCCAAAATAGAAATATTACAGGCTTATCTACATGTCCGCCCCCACACAAACACGCACTTTACACACATGCACGTGAGCACAAAAGACACACGCACGGAAACACTCAGATGCACACTCTCTGTGGACATGCCTTCTTTTGTTTGCCTGTCAGCAACAAAAAAAATGATGGAAGGAAGAAGTGAAAGGAGGAGTGTTGAAGGAAGGGGAGGGGAGGCAGAGAGGAGGACTTATCTGTACTGATGGATGAAGTGAACACATGTTGTGTTCTCTGTCGCTGTGTGTTTGAGAGACAGACATCACTGTCAAAGAGAGAGACAGGCAGACTGAGGAGTGTGTGGTGTGAGGAGAAAAACCAGACTTCTGAGCTTCTGTGCTTCCATGGACTGGTGACAATAATTTACAATCGTATTGATAACCTTTTTCAACAGAATCTGACACACGCAGGCAGTTTGTATGATTGTCTCCATCACACTCATCTGTTCACCATTATTTGTGGTGTAAACACTCTCTGAGCCATAATCATGCTTGATCTTACACCAGGTGTGTACTGTAGGTGTGTGACTCCATTACAGTGAAGTAGCTAGTCAGCAGATGTCGCCCCTGGAGGTATCTGCACACTGACAAAACAGAAGGGGGAAGGAGCGATGAAGGGAGAGAAACGGAAAGAAAAGAGAGCTTGATGTAGGAGAGGAGGAGAAATAGAAGAAGGATGGTCCTTTTCCCTCCGTCCAAAGCTGTGCAGTATTTTGTTTTTTCATTTTGTGTAGTAGTACGTTTTCATCCTGTGGGAAACACTGGAGAAGGTGAAGGGAAAAGGTGAAGGACAGAACAACAAAGTAAGATCTTTCTGTTGTCCCTTCATTGCCACCTTTAGGGGAACATCCCATCAGATGCAGTGAGGGTGGGAGAAGCAGCAGAGAAAAAGAACACAGAGTGAGTAAGACTAGTGATGTATATAAAGGCAAAGACATGATGAGATACCTTAGGGTGTGCATGGACGTCCTGCTGAGTAGAAACTAGTGTGTCTATAGTTCATCTCCAAACAGCAATTCATTCCTTCCTTCCTGCAGTCCCAGCCACAGCTCTGCCTCTTCCTCTGCGGCAGCTCCAGGCCTTTAGTTCACCATATTGGATGAAACTGCAGGAAGCCTCCAACCGTCTCTCTGCTTCATTCTTTGTCCTCACAGGCACACACTGATCACATTTATTGTGTCATGGACTTCTCTCGTTTTCCTTCCACATTCTAAAACACGATGGGATATTACTGCAGAAAACAGTTTAATTGTGCGTCTATGGCAGTTACACATGCCAAGCAAACAAAGAAACAAACAAAAGTGAGAGATCTATTTTCATTATCTGAACAAGAAAGTATCTGAATATTTCACAAGCACGGAAACCATGTAGGCATGCATCATGTATGTATGTGTAAGACCACGTTTAATACATCAAAATGTTTGATAGAGCTAAGCATTATTGCTGAATAACATCTCAGTGTGTTTAAGCCTTGATGAAATGGCTTTACAGACCTTTCTAATCAGAACAAACATTTAAACTAACCAGCCTTGTTGTTGTTTACTTGTCTTTTTTGGCCTCATTTTCGGAGTACATTAACTACTGCTGCTGTATGTAAAATCCTCAGTCAGCATGAAGTGCATGGTCAACCTCAGAGAATTTGGCAAGGTATGAGCAAATCATCATGTGCACACATATACTACCTTCGAATTTGCATGTAATATTTTGCTGATGAGTTATCTAAGATTTTAGATTTTATGTGAGAAAAGAATTAATATTGTGAATGGTGGTCTGCAGCACCCGATCACACTGGCTTCTATCTGTTTGTGCTCAAGTAAATACCATAAAGGACCAAATAAATATGCATGAGACTCATTAAAATCACTCCAATGCTGTTTATGTGCCTGCTTTTGTACCTCTACAAAAAAACATACTGTAAATATTTTCTGTATTTTCCTCCACTAAGTGGTACTACATGTGATACCATGAATGAAAACGGCAGTAGTGAAGTCTGTTTGTAGTCTACAAATGTAGTGGGACGTAGGCGCTGAGTGCAAGCTGACGCTGCATCGTCTCACACTGTTCACCTGGCTTCAATGAGAGAGTGACCCCAAAAGGCAACTGTTTGGCCACAGGCCACATCTCCTGGCAGTCAAGAATCGATTTGCTTTGGGGATGTTGCTATTTTTCTTTTGTGCCAGCTAATGTTGTCTATATTTTATGAAGTCTGAAGACAAAAACAAAGAAATCACACAAAGAAATTTTACACTCACTTACTATCACTGCAAGGTCTCATACAGTATATTGTGATAACAGCACATGTTTTTATTTATTGTGCAGTGGTGCTTGTTTATGTTATTAGTTTCACAAACACATTGTGGTATCTTTGATATCCTTGAGTAGCCACAAACTTATCTCCTGATAAGTCGTGGTATTGAGTATTAAAACTGATAGTACTGAGTTAACGAGTTCTGTAGGCGGTTAATTGCATTCTTTTATTTTTACATCTTTACATTTCTGTGTGTATTTTATTTTATTTTCTTGAAAACCACCCATTTACACACATGCATAACACACATACCACCATGAAGACCTAGCCAAGCTGCCCACTGTTGCTGTCCAGACAGTGGAAGGGCAGCCAGTGTGAACCAGACAGCATCCTCCCAGTCATCCCAGTCATCCGGTTAGCCAGTGGTCAAAGAGGTGACACTGACAGCAGGTAGCAGCGTCCCCACCCTGCTCAGCTGACACAAAGACATATGGTCTCACTCCATCTCTGGCTCTGACTCTGACGGCCTTTTTCCGGGAACAAACTCTGACCCCATTTGCACCTGTTAATAAAAACTATCTGTATCTGGGTATTTTGAATAAGGACATGTCCCATCAAGGTGTGCTGGTATATACATAGTAAGTTAATGCAGATGTCATCACCACAGAGAGGACAACGTGATGGATAGAAACATTTTGGAGGTTATAAATACCATCATGTCATGTCGTGCATCAGAGCATGGAAAGTCATGGCATGGAGTTGTAACATCATCACTCTAAAATAACGCTTTTGTTTAACCTTACACTTCCAATGTATCCTCATGTTGGCAGTGGACAGACTTTCAGACTTCACATATGTAGTTAAAGAAGAGTAGATTTAGAGTTTGGTACATTTACATAAAAGCACAGAAAATTAGTTGCAATTAGTGTAGTTCTTCTCTGTGAATGCCCTCTTTATGCAAGCAATGCTTAGGTTAAAAGGTCCATGTAACTGAAGAGAAAATAGTCATCATACATTAACATTCTGTGTAGCACAGTCGCACTTTCATATGACTTGATTTAATCAATTGTCAACCACCTAGATTTGGACACAAACTCGATGGCCACTTTGGTGAAATCATTGTTTTGGAACACACAGGTTGTCTTAATCTGAGCTGGTGACAGCAAGGGGTTGGCTTCGTTTGGCATAAAGACATTAAGACTTACCACGATTCAAATAATACATCATGAAGAAGAATTCTTATTTTAAGCCATGAAACCATAAAAGTCATTTATGATTTATCCTTCCTCTGCATCTGTGTACATCACTTTGTTTTTCCTCTTTCTCCCTACCTTTTGAATTCCTATTTCCTTTTTCTATTTTCATCACATTTCAGTAAGTCTAGTACCACTGTGCCTTGGTATGTTAGGACAACAACTATCGTACATACTTAAGTAGCAAGTAATGTGCTCTTCCCACCCACTACTCTACTGTTCGGTGCCATGCTGTCTTTTAGTGCCAGTTCTAATATGATGAGCATTACAGTCATTATATCGCGGGGATCATAAAAGCCATTGCTTCATTACACGCCTGCTTTTTTTTTTTTTTTCACCCTACATTTTATCGCCTTGGACAGCCTTGTTGTCTGTCGATGTTACAGCACCTCCCCGCATCACCCCATAAACCCCACTACCACCTCCTACCTCCACCACCGCATAGGCCGCCATCACATTTTAATTTCTTGGCCTAATGAAGCGGGAGCTCTCTCCGCCAAGTTGAATCAGTGAGAGTCTGCAAGCATGCTGTCGCTTTTACACTTTAGTCATCAGGAAAGCCAGGAGAGCAATTTTACGTCAAGGGACTGTGTTTGTGCACCTCCTGGTTCTAATAATGTGCGTTTCTATATGCGTGCTTCCATGTTTTGTGTGTGTGTGTGTGTGTGTGCGCATACAAGTGTGTGCGTGCATGCACAGCGCCACAATAAGCTGTCTGCATGCAGCCTGTGTTTTCCCACTGTTTGATAAAAAGCCATTTGTATGCGGGATCCTTCCCCTCGCTACCATTAAAGGTATCAGATTACTTCGCAAGCGCAAATCCCATCATCGTCTTCATCTCCATTAACTAGGCCATTTGGATCTCTGCACGCACACACACACTCAGTTCAGTGTTAATATGTTGACATTTGAACCAGCGAATGTCAGTATCGAGTTATTTAGACTTAGGAGCGCTCTGTTTGACTGGGAGGACGTTGGGCCACAGATTAATCTATAAAGACACATACTTGACATTATTCAAATACTCTGCTATATTTAGTGATTAAATGTCAAATCTTCCACAGCCACGAGGAAGGAGTAACTGCTTCATGATTTATTTAGGGAGCTCCTCTGTCAGGTTGGCTATTCATTGTAGCTTCTCATATAAAAAATGATTTCATTAGATTAGAAAACTTTAATATCCTCCCTTAGGTCCACATGATTTCCCCCAAATTCCCCTCACAATACATCTGAGCAATAAAAATAAACATGGGGGGACCCGCGGTCTCATCTTTCTGCCTCTGCTCTATGACAAAAAAGACTCATCTTATGACTTCCACTTTTGCTGTTGTGCATTGTGATATCATCTGCTAATTTACCACACTTACTGTAAGTCTGTCATCTGGTTTTGTTCTGCCATATGCTCACACCATGTGATGATCACATATCAATATCATTAGATAACACAATCAAACAGTGTAATGTATGAATTACAGCAAGGCAGCTGTGATAATGCATTATTTAGGTTTGATTTGACTGAGTTTAATTAATTACTAATATGGCAGGCTTAGTGAGTGTCTATCACTTGTTTGATTGATTGTTTGAATACATGTAAACAAGCATATGCAAATGTTTGTGTACTTTTGATCGCATCATTGGAGTGTGTGTGCTGTCTGAGCCTTCTTTATTTTACTTTATTTCATCATTGTTTTTCCTCAACCTCTGCTCTTCTCCGAAACTGTGTTTAGGAAATAAGCGTTTACCTATCAGTTTGAAATGTCATCTGATCATTATTGTGCCACCAAAGAGCCTGCAGACGAATCACTTTAACCTAATGCATCACAGACATTAATATTGTGTGTGTGTGTTTTGCCGTGTTGACTAGATAATGTTGGTATTCTCTGTGCAGTTCTTTTCTCCTCCTCTAATCAGCTTTAGAAACGAAGCAACAGACAGTACACTGATTGCCTCAGGGCAAACAACAGCATAGTGGTCCACTGATAAGGCTGGCGACCAGCAAAGGCCTCACTCTGTCCTGAGAGAGAACGTCACAGCAGTGCTGAGCACAAACCAAAGGACTCCAGCAACTCAGCAGTGAATTCATTGGCCTTGCGGACTAAAGAGCAAAAAGTGAACTGCTGAAGATGTAGCTTCACATTTGAAAACATTACCACCTGCTCTCAGAATTATCGCTAACATGGGAACTAATATGTAGTTAATACTTATCAGATCAGCATCTTTTTCCCATTCCAAGCCAGCACATGTTGAATGGCAAGTGTATTTTCACATCATTTTTTTAACATCAGTAGATATTGGATTTTGGATTGAAGCTGCATGTCATTTGGATTATACAACAGGGCTCTTTATTAAGGTAATGATTTACTATGTAAAGAGCTGTCAGTCATTTTAGACCTACAGTAATGGGCACACATTCATCCAAAATACTTGCACATCTTTCATTTTCCCTCCCTTTTTTCCTCTGCTTTCTCTGATTTACAGTTTCTGCCTCCCTCTTTCTTGTATTGTCTCTTATTGGTTACGTCCACAGTCAAATAGAACCTAAAAAAACTGAATAAGTAATTTACATTAACCTGTTTGCGCTGGCCTTTTTTGTTTTTCAGCAGGAGAATAATGGGTCCGCCTCTGTAAATGTGCATATTTCTATGTGGTATAGTGTACCATTATGTGCATCCATGTCTAGCACTGCGTTTGCTGGACCACAAATAGACTGGCAGCAGCATCTCATGTTCTGCTCTCCCTCTCCACTCCACTCAGCCAGCCACCGTGCACTGGTCATTTCCAGCACTCCCATCAACTCTGGATAGCAGTAATCATAGCCAAGCTTTACACCCATATGGCAGGCAGTCAGCCCCTTAAACCGCATTGCTACATCATTCAACAGTCATTTAATGAGAGCTTGACTGGGAAGCGCTACATTAACACTCTAAGCTTGCTCTTATCCTCAGAAAATATTCCACCTGGATCTTGGTTTATCACTCCCTTGCTTTAATGATACCATCTGTATATAGAGGAGCGTAATAACTATCGTTCATTACTCACTCCTGCCTACACCAAGTCATTCCAAGAGTTCACGTCATGCCGAAGCCTAAACTGCACTAAGGCTCTAAAGATAGGAGTTTAGTTAAATTAAATTTTTATATGAATTTCAAATACAAATGCTGAAAGGCGTGACCTTTCCAAATTAAACAGAAGAAAATTCCGGCCATATATGTTAAACTTATTGAACTAGCTTGGTTATAAAATAAACAAATATGGCACACATAAATTGAAATAATCTGTGTGTAAACAGTTGTTGGGGCAGACCACATTTCAACCAGTCTTCTCTCCAGTTATGCAGATGCACCATTTTTTACTACCTGTGTAGTGCAATTTGTGAGTCAGTCTATACACCTTCTTTACATTTTTATTATTGACTCAAAACAAGAAGCAATGGTAACGTTTCATATATTTTATTGTATTAGGTTACACTTCAAACTACATGAAGCTGATTGGAAAAACATCAAAATGTTTTGGTCTCAGCACATATGATGAAGTCCCTAAATGTTATTTAGCTATGACAACCTACACTCACCACCACCGCCATTGCTGCCGCCACCTGGCATCCCTACAGACAGGTCACAGTGTGTTACCGCTACATCAGTACCTTTGTTCACGTAGCGTAACCAGCTGGTTTGGAGGGAACTCACATCAGTGACATTACGGCTTGTGTGATACATTTCAGAGTTACTGGTAATAGGCTGTGGTTGCCTCTCTCAGACATGCTGGTCATATTAAGAGCTATTAGTGGCAGTTCTGGTGAGTGTCTCTCTGGTGACTCTCCTCTGCACCTGCTCTCTCTGTTTAACATTCATGAATAGTTTAAATCTCCAGCATCTAGCCCCACGCCTTTCTGGGATCCACGCACGCACACATCCACACACGTATACACACAAAGAGATCTAAACTGGTCATTTAGCATTGTTTTTAGTCCCAACATGTTTTTTTTTCTTTAACTATACAAAATAAGAGCTAACAAATAGGTATTCCATTGGAGTTAAATATTTTTCACATGCAAGCTATGCAATTCAAAAATTTCAAATCCCAGTCATTGTGATTGTACTTCAGGCTCTTTTGTGTGAAGAATACTGGATTATTGAGGCCAACACTGATAGCAATATTTGGAAGCTAAAAGAATCTGATATATGTCAGCCAGTTGTTGATGTGTTTTTTTTTTTTTTAATTCAATGTTTTTTTTACATAAACATACAATATAATCAACAGTCTTGATACACATTCTTGAGTTAGGTTTTGATAGTGTTAGGGTGAGGATTACGGATGATAATGTTCTCTTTCTTTCTCTGTCTCACTCTCACTCTAGCTCTTGTATTTTATGTAATTCACAAGAGTCCACTGACTACCAACTCATTATAAACTAATGAAAGCAGGGAGATGTCTGTCACTGGTCAGCACTGTTAAAATGAATTCACTGGGACTATATGGGCACTTACTGTACAATAATCTTTCCCCTGAAAAATGAATGAAGTAAAATGAGTAATAAGTCATTTTTTTTCTGTTACATTCATTCATTTATGGAATGGATGTGGAAAAGTAGGAAGACAGCGTGGTGCAGTTAAGTGAATAGCATTCATATTAAGCAAGGATTGATGATTGTCTCAGAGAGGCATTTTAAGGCGTTGTCACTGATGTGCTGTTGTGTTTATGCAGTTGATTACGTGTACCTTGGACGGTTTCCTCCAGAATACATGAATCAGTAGCAGCAATAGTCAAAGTGAGGGAAAGATGCCTCATTTGGGTTTGGTTATAAAAGTGGGAGTGCTTCTTCAGTGTCTGTGTCTGATGTGTTGAGAGGATGGCATTAAAGATAAGACTGCAGGCTGTGAGACCACACACAGAAGCTGACTGTAAAACCTGCTCTGTAGTTTATTAATAGGCCAAATGACCATTTTCAAAGATGTGTGTGATTTGTTATTAGTACAAGTCAATCTGGTTTCTTTGACAAACTTTTGCTTAGTTCACATGAGTTTTGGTAATATCCCCACACTGAGGAAAGTTGCTTAATTGAGGGTTTACAAGTCAATCCTTACAAATAATGTAATTTGATTTTTTTTTTACCTCTCATGTAAATGCTTTTCTGTACTAGAGATGAATTTAAAGACTAGAAATTGCCAAGAATGCCAAAAATATCTAAAACTTGATAGAGCAGTCTGTTTTTGAGCTAGATCATAGTTGGCTGTTACCTTTGTGAATAAGTCAACACTATTTGCACTTCAACTCTTCAGTTGCTTAGATTATTCGTACATTGCACTTTGTGTGGATTGTATTTTATAGTGTTTATGTCTGCCTGCCCAGTGATACCAAGCACAAAAGCAAAGCAAAAACATGCATTTTTATGCTAGTGTGAAATCTGCTGGAAAAAAAAGATTCTGAAGATCAAGTTAAACAAGATCGAAGACTAAAAATGAGACTGAATGACTCTACCCTCCCCTCTATTTTCACTATTTTTGTGTCCAGGGTTATATTGGTTCATTATGAATGAAGTGTACATTTTTTTGGATGTTGCAGTGGGTGCCTGTGCTGTTGGATTTCCAGCAGAAGGAAACTGTTTGGAGCTTTGTGCCAGGGAAACCCAGCCAACCCTTGGCGCTGCATCTCGGGGACTACAACCTG
Source organism: Scortum barcoo (assembly GCA_023238725.1). Taxonomy (NCBI): domain Eukaryota; kingdom Metazoa; phylum Chordata; class Actinopteri; order Centrarchiformes; family Terapontidae; genus Scortum; species Scortum barcoo. Next base: position 16,181,583 of record CM041531.1, read on the forward strand.
GACGGCTTCCCTGATGCCCTGGTGGTCCTCCGCAACACCAGTGGCAGGTAGGAGAAATGTTTGTTGGTGTGACATTGTGAAGAAAAATTACTTATGTCAGGGTGAGATGTGTAGATGACATTTTTGTCGTTATCTTTCCATTTTGGAATAGACACACCAAGGTAGTGCAGGCTGTTGTTCCTCTATGACCTTATTTAAGATAATGTCTAGTAAATGAATGAGATATTGCTGAAATTAGACTAATCCCTACTTGGCAGGGGATCCTTTGGAATCCTGTCAAGTAGGTCCCTAAACCCCTCTCCGACTAATCATTTCAGTACTGTGCCTCACCTCGTGAGCTAGCGGTGCAGAGGCACACAGTTTCAGTGAGGCTACGTCCAGGAGCTGCATATGTACTATAGCAAACAGCCGCATATACATGATGTTTGCATTGTAATTACTCTGGTTTCAGGAAATCGATGTCACGAGAATCATAGATTTCATGCAAATGCATAACAGTTCTCATGAACACTCGGCTCATTTGTTACCCACATCTGAATTTGTCGTGTAACGTTCCACCTTTCAGTGAGATTATACTAACAATAGTATTTCAGCAGAACACGAAGTGAAATTGATTGAAACCTAATAACTCAAGATGCATACTAAAATGGCTTATGTAAATCTGTTAAGCTTTCAAAACTATAAATGTTTTTTTTTTTTTTTTTCCCTAAGATGCCTCATGGAGGCTGGATTTGCTCATTAAATCACTGTGAAATTACTGTACTTGCAATGACATGTTCTCATTCTGTCTCCATTACAAGCAGTAGCCCCATTTATACAGTGTTTTTCCTCTTTTCAGTTCATGGACTTATAATTTATCAGTGATCAAAGTAGAGCAGAGATAATTAAATATAGTGATTTTGAAGAGCAGCTCACACCCCCATACCAGAGAATAGCGATATATTCAGAGTACAGAAGTTTTCAAAAGTAGATCAATTCAGTCTTCTCATTAATAAATGATATCAGCTGAAGCATAAATCAGGTATTAATTAATGTGATTGCTGACATTTTGACATTCATGACACAGAGCTAAACTGTCCTTGGCTGCAGAATGTAGAGTTTGAACATGATTTCCACCGAGCAATAGGAACATATGACATTGTAGCATAACGAAGAAATGATTACCATCCAGTTTACTAGAGCACAGACTGGGAGGGAAGACAGCTAAGGTGAGTGTGTTCTTCAGCTTACGGACGTGTCGACTGATAAGGCAGCCCTTTGAAAATCACTACAGCATGTGCTAGGACGTAAGCACCATGGACACTAGGATGTGTGTGCGTGTATTTGTGTGTTTGTTGAAGGACCTATGTGGATTATCTGGCCTCAGTGATAAAGATAAGATAGCTGAAGGGATCAGGGCTGTGATTGTCTTTGCATACTGATTGCTTCGTCTGAGTGTGTGTGTGTGTGTGTGCGCGCGCATGCATGTTTCTTCGAGAGAATGTGTTGATGCTTCTTAGTGTTTAGAAATAGCAAGATGTTGGGTTACAGCTTCAAAAGACACACACACATGTACATTTGAACCCTGCTGTCTTGTCTAGCCTATATATAATCACCAGTATGTCCCGTCTCTTTGCAGTAACCACCATGTTTAAATGACTTTGGTCTCACCAGCTCTAATCACACAAGCTATAGCGTCTGTCTAATTTTCCACTATCTTCTGCGACTCCCCTCCCGTTTTAATCCTGAGCATTGTAATCTCGCACTGGGCCATGAACATTATTGTGGAACATCTTCCTAATACAATCTGATCCCAGCAGTAACATTTCAAACCAGCATGTAGAAGGGGACAAATTAAGAGATAAAGAGAGGTCATGGTTTAAAGGTTAGGGAAATCTTAAAAGGTCCTCTTTTTTGAAACCACAACTCGTAAAAACAAGACCTCTTAAAACCTGGCGCAGATGTGCCCCAGAGCAAGGCACATAAACCCCAGATGCCGTCAGTGGTTGAAGTAAGAAATTCTGAGATGTGAGGAGATACAGTTGGGAAATCTAGTAACACACCCAGAAGACAATGCATGTAGCTGTAGTAATGCTGTTCTGCATTGCTTCTTTTTAGTAAAGGCAGAGGGTTTCAGAGGTCATCTTTGAGCGATGGGATTGTGCTTGTTTTTGTTTTTCTTCAGACATTTTATCAAATGGATCCCTTCTCCTTGCTTTGGATTCAGCAGCGCTCTGCAGTCTCTCCTGCATCGGGCCTTGCTTTGTCTTTGATTTCCTTCTAACCAAATGCTCTCTGCTTACCAAATATTTGTACAACCCACAGCTGATCTATTTTAACTCCCACTCCCTCTCCATCCCTCTCTTTCTTTCTCTCTCTTTCTTTCCTCTCCGTCTCTTCTCCTTCTTTCTTCCAAGTGGTTATTTATAGCTGCTTTTCAGATAAAAGTCCTGCCAGTCCATGTCACTCCTCCTCCCAGCAAAATGAATGCTGATTTAAGTGTCCAAAATAGGAAGATGGAAGGAGTAGAGGGTGTGAGATTAGAGTAATCGAGTGGAATTAATGGAACAATAAGCAGATGGAGGCAGTAGAAGGAATAAATAGAGTTAGGAGGTTGCTTATGAATGCATGCAATATCATTTTATGATATTGCTGAAGCTTGGCTAGGCTTGTCTTTGATGAAAAACAATGACTGGGTTCTATAAGAAGAGAATATCTGTCCTATTAATGCTTTTTGTTGATTGCCCTACTTATTTTACTATTTATGAGACAGAAGTACGAGTAGGCCACATGGGGATACATGTAATCTGTATCTGCTGGTAAATTTGAAGACATGTTAGTATCATGTCAACCAGCCATCCAATTTCCACTTGAGTCAGGAGTCCATTTAGCTTCCTCCTCCCCCAAACATCCTTCTTTTCAGCCATGACCTCCAGCTCTTCTTGTGTGCTGCCAAAGCGTTCAAAGGACACATGGGATCCGTAATCCCTTCCGCATGTTTTTGATCTGCCCAGAATCTCCTCCCAGCGCCCTTAATGCCTCAGCAGGGGGCCGTCCAGGAAGCATCATGGCTACATGCTCACTCTGTCCCTGAGGGTGACCCCAGACACCTTGCAAAGGAAACTCATTTCAGATCTGTGATTTCATTCTTTTGGTCCCCACACAGAGCTCACGACCATAGGTAAATATGGGAAAGTATATCGACTTGTAAATTGAAAGCCTCCACCACCTGTCAGCTGTGTTCCATCTTACCTTGTTCTCGTGTCTTATTCAGTGGGCAGTAATATGTTCCAATATAGATAAGAGGTAAAAACATTGAATGTGGACTTTGTCCAGCATATGATGAAGGAAAAAGGGTCAACCATACATCACTCGTCAGTCTTCGTGCAGTACTCTTCATCTTGGAAAACAAATGCTTGTGTGTCAGTTTTGGTGCATATATTATCAGTTTTCTTTTTAGCATGTGTACTTGGACTGAATTAAGTTTTCATTTCTTTAAGTGGTGCATAAGTTGTTACTGCCACTCATACTAACTACCTAGCTTTTGAAGAATTGCTGTTGTTGCAGTCAGAAGCATCTTTCACATCACTGTTTAGTGTAACTGCACTGTAGGCTGACTCACTGTTGGATGATTAGTCAGCAATAGGCAGAAGCAATACATAGACTTCTTTTACATATTAATACACAGGTCTACTTCATAGCCACATTGGGGGGGAAGGATAATCCAGTTACACACTGTTTGGAAACACAGTGCGTGTCAGTATGTATGTGTCCATGTGTTTTTATGTTTTCATGTTTGTGTTGTGTGTAATTTCCATTGGCAGCTCCTAAAACTGCCAATCGAAATTACTCAGCGTTTACATTATATCCAGGTCACAGGACAGACGTTGCCTCCAGACTCTCTCTCTGTCTCTCTCTTGCTCTTTCTCACACACACACTCTTTTGACACTGACACAGGCGAACATTGTTAAACCACAATACAAGGCTGGTGCTCCCTGCTTAAAGAAGATCCTATAGGTGTTTCGGTGTCTGCAGAAACGCAAGCATTTGGGATGTTGGGGAGACAATGAAAGAGAGGGAGATACAGCCTCCAAAAAAGAACAGTAGTATGAAACTAAAGAGTTTTTTTTCCTCCTCTTTTGCCTTTTTGTTATCGTATACCAGTGCAAGAAACTTTCTGCAGGAAGCCTGATGATAAAGAGTAGTTCTTTCAGGTGCAGATGACTCAGCATGGCACTGCACAATATATACCGCTTATGTACCTCTTTCCAGGCAAGACACAGACTACACAGCTATCTGACTATTCATGTATGTTTTCCAAGTCCCATTTCCCTTGCTGGCTTCAGTTAAGGAAAACAGTTTGTTATGGTATGTACTGAGTTGAAGTTTGCCATACATTCAAAGAACAGTGATATTCAGTGAGTTACCAGTGACACATTTGACCTGGAAGGCTGCATTTGTGCAACAATTGTAATCACAATGTTTGTGATAAATACCAATTTTGTGTTCTTGGTCATTAATCACAATTACCATTAAAATGTCTATGCAGTTATCATATATCCCTAATCATTTAATTATCTATAATTGTCCAGCAGTAACATCATGCAATACAGTTGCTGTTCAAGTCATTTCGCACAGTAATTGGTATTGCTAGCCTGAAACACATTACAGCTACAGTGCATCGCAATTTAATTTTACTATTACGATGTATTGAATAATTAAATAAGATTACTGCATTAGCTGTTTCACTGTTTTGCTGGACCTTAGAAAAACATTTGTAAACTGATTGTTCAGATGACATGAATAACCTGTCTCCATTGGATGATGAGTTACAGCCCACAAGCAATGGACAGTTGTAAAGTAAAACATGGTGGAACCATATTAATGGGTGTGATTGTGTGAATTATTCTTTTCATAAATGTTGTTGTAGGGCAGTGTGTCCTACCTCTGCAGTTTCAACAATACTTTACATTAACCATCATGACGATGCAAATGAACAGTAACAATTGTCAAAACCTCAGATGACATAAGACATATAGCTGTAGTTAGAGATTTACCACCTGCTGCTGTTGTGTTTCGTAGATACGCCTACAAAGGAGAGAGAAAATCGAGGAGCAACATCAACTAAACCCTTAGACACTTGCGCTTCTCGTGTGTGTGTGTGTATGTGTGATATAGGATTGTATGTGTGAGCCACCAAGCCTTATAGAATGGAATTATCTTTAGCAGTAATCATGTTTTTAGCACTTCACAAATGGCATCCATACACTGATTAAAAGGCGCATAGGTCAGCTTTAATGTGTGATCTGCCCTTAAGCGACTTAAGATATAATTACTTGCGTGTGCATGTGTCTGATGTGCACACCAGCATGTGTTTTTCAAGCAATTGAAAACAACAGCCACATCGCCTTCCAAACCGCCTCCCTTTTAGCCAGATCAGCACTGCTTCAGATCTGAAGCTTCTGGAAAGCCGGAGCAGTCATCATTCACAGTGACTTTTAACCTCAGCAGATGACCACAGGTCAGATGAGACCAGCAGATTATAATGGGCCATACATCATTGCCTGTACAGGCACATACACACAAAGACGCCGGTTTAACACCCTTCCACTGTGCGTGCACACGTTGAGCTTATCGAGTTCAATTCTAAGGAAATCTGCATTATGACACTCACATTGAAAACAATAACTCCATATCACTGTAAATGAGACATGTTGAACTAATTCTTTTCACAATAAACAATAAATACAGAAACAAATCCCTCATTTTATACTTAAATAAAGTAATTCCATGTCCTGTTGCAGATGCATTTGTTGCTTTTGCCTCAGGGTATAGCAGCATGTGGTAACCAGTTTCCTAGCAATATTTCAGTCCTACCACCCCTGTCACTCCCACCATATGAAACCGTCAAACTGACAATTTTCTAAGGGTACATGTCAGTGAGCACAAACATGCTATGGCAATGACAAGCTCCTACCCTGCATCAGAGACGTGACGGTCACCTCACACCGGCTAGAACTGATTAATTCTGAAGAATCTTTGAATTAGTATACCCCATGGCTATAAATCAAGTGCTAGACTACTGATACTAAACCATAAACTAGATATATACTTTAGATAGATTTTTTGTCCCAAGATAGAAAAAAAAATAGATATTTGTAACCTACAAGATTTATTGTGGAAAGAATTATGAATTAATTTTGTCCATGTCTTACTATTTTTCCAGGACTGCCTTGTTGTCTCTTAAGGGATGAATAATTAAAAGTAATTAATAATGTATAACTTACTGTAGTGCGGGGTCTTTCTTTTTTCCAAGATTGCCAAGATGGGGAATATTATGCTTTTGTGGATCAAAGATGAAGCAGGGTTTTTTTTGTGAACTCTTTTATTGTATTTTCCCTCTATTTACCAAAGATATGAGCCTACACCAACTTCTCAATATGTAGTTGTTTATTTGTTACTGCCTCAGTGCCTGGGTTTGAAAAAGTTACACATTAATGAAAATAACTATAAGTATATACACCATGTTTATATATATATATATATATATATATATATATATATATATATATATATATATATATATATATATATATATATACACACTACTGAATTAATTTGTTCAATCTGGCATTCATAGACTCAGAATACATACATCTAGCCTATTATGATTATTGGAAATGTAATTATTTTCCCCAACCTCTAATAAATTAAATAAAATGGCACTGAAATAAAATAAGATTATTTTTAAACATAGACAAATATGGTTCTGTTGAGACCAATATTAACTCTTTTTCCCAAAAGCGACAAAAATGTTAAATATGTTAAACAGGCAAAATCTCCGTCTCTGGCTGGCTTCAGGAAGCTGCCTCACCTCTGTTGTTGTTGGAGTTTGGGATGAGTTTACCTCACATTTAATAAACAAAGAGTGTGTTGATTTTTCCGAAATTCTCCCATACTTTCAAGTACTCCAAAAATCAGCTTCAGACAGGGAATACCAGTGGTACAGTCTCAGTGTCTTTATAGATGAGGGAACTGCAACTGTTTACATAAAGAGCGTGTCCATTGCTACACTACAATCACTTAGTGATTAAAAAGAAGGAAAAAAAACTTCAGAAAGTCTTATTTTTAAGGCAGTTTGTGCATTTGGGATGCATGTAACAATGTGTGTTTTATAATTAACTTTTGCATAAGGCATACTTCTATCAGGCTGTATCAGACTGTGCACCTCTCCACCCACAGCGTGTATGTAGGTGGTGTTGGTCCGCAGGTGTCCTCAACATCTTTTGTTTGCTTGTACAATATTGAAAGGGCATTCGTACATTTACCATATCAGTCAACTCTCGCAGTGTGATGTCCCGCGGTTGTAAAAGTGCTAAACTCTACTCTGATAATGAGGTGAGTGGAGTGTTTTTTGTTTGGTGTTTCCATTAAAGTGAAGAGTGTGGTGTGGGCAGCAGTTAGCAGCACTAACTGTCTACCTCTGCTCTCTGACCAGCTGATGTCATAGGGAAAATACTCATGGGCCTTAAAACCACCTCTGGGCTTTTGCACACATACACAGACATATATGTTTATATACACACACACACTTACATTGAACAGCTCTTGACTGTTGGAGAAAGCAGCTGCAATGAGGAAAATAGAGTTTCTGGTTTGGGTAAACGTGACTTTTGTTAAGACTAGGCGGCTACTGTTGGCTGAGAAATTGATATTTTTGTCTCTTGTGGATTTCTCTAGGCATAATCTGTAAAATCATGAATCTAGAAGGAGGTATTTGCTGTTAACTTGATTTTTTCTATGATGAGTGTTTAGATAGATGAGAGTGTGCTGGTGGTGCATTGTATATCTGCTGTGCTGAAAATGATTTCTCTCTTTCTGATTATATTCATGATATGTTGGGATATGCATACATTACCCAGAGATACCGTTGGAAAACGTTTAGTAAACAAGAGTTTGGAAGTCTCTGAGGAAAACTGTTGACCATCTGCCTGCTATCTCATTGTAGGAATAGAGACACAAAGGAGAGCAATAAGCACGGTGCACGTTCCCCTGGTCTCTTTCTTTCTCCCCCATTTTGTACATCAAAGCTGTAGTGTTTCCCTGAATGCCACCAGAGATGCTCTCTCCATGGGAACACACAACTGCCGCCATTCAGCATAAAGATAATGGTCCCTTCTTTGCTCACCCATTTGCTTTGAAAATTAATTAAATCTTCCTTGTTAAGATTTTAGTTCTCTCTGAGGGATTGAGCATGCAAGTATATGTATAGTAAATGTGTGACAGAGAGAGAGATGGGGAGAAGATGTTTCTGTTGGCAGAGAGAGGCAGAGAGACAGGGAGGAGAGCCCCCTAAATGCATGCAAAACCTCACCTCTTAGGTTCCAGACTGTTGTAATCTGCCTGTAGGGATTTTGTTTGGAGGAATCAGTCATCTTACTGCATCGGTGGCTACTTATTCAACCCCAGTCTGCACACTGAAGGATAATTATGGACTTCAAAATCCCTTGAAAGTCAGTAAAAATCCCCATATATTAGTGTAATAGGCTTAACTTTCTTTCTTTCTTTCTTTCTTTCTTTCTTTCTTTTCAAGAGTGTGGTAAAACAATAGTGAATATTACAGAATTTAGAATAAAAGAGAGAATGATGTGATTTTGACCAATTAGTCATAATCTACTTCAGTTAAAGTGATATATAATGTGTGGGTGTATTAGCTAGCCATAGATTCATGCAGACAGTTTAGAGTTCTACTGACTTCCACCTCTGCTGTTATTCGGGCATGTTTGTGAAAAATGCCAATAATTGGCCTTCCAGTGAGTCAGTCATGTAGATACCTGAGAGAGCAATATTTACATGGATTGAAAACATTTAAAAAGTTCCTTTTTTTTTGTTGCTATTGTTGTTTCACCTCCTATCAGCTGATTTATTTTTTAAAAACCTAAGGTACGTGTTTAAAGGCACATTTTCCTGTCAGCTGACCTGATCTTCTCAGTTTCCATTGGCAGACAGATGTCTGTGCTATGTTGGTATCGTGCCAACACAAGAAAACTCAGGTCAAACCCACGATTACTTGAATTTCGTAAAACAATTTTATATAAATGTTTGCATAGTTTCATGTGTGGTGGTTTGCATCAGTAAGCATGACTGAAAGGGGGAAAAAAAAGAAAAAAAGTAATAAAAAAGAAAAGTGCATGATAATTCCTCATTAGTATCTTTGTAATAGACTGGAGATATGGAGGTGTAAATTGATAGAAGTTAACTTAACACTATTGTAATGTAGTGAATTAATTTTGTCAATTGAAAGCAAATATAAAAGTTTTTGCACAGTGTATTATAATAGGAGCCAGCCAATCACAGGAGATGAGCAGTCTGCTTGTGATTTCCAACAGTGAAACAAATGTGATGATCTGGCTTTCTTAGCAGTACTTGTAATTTTAGTAGTTGTTGTTCATCTTATAGAGTCAGAATGGAAGCACTTTAGCTCAATTAAGTTTTTTTTTGCTCAGTCTACCAGAACTGTAGCACTGATGAAGTACTGCATGCAGCTGCTGTAACTAATCATTAGGTAAACAAAGCACACATCAAGCAGCTTGATTTCCATATCTTCACAAAATGTGGTCTTGGCAGTGACTTTTCTCCTTTTAAAAAAAAAAAAAAAAAAAGCAGCATAGTGTGAATATGCCCTCATAGAACTTCCTGTTTCCCATCCTTATTAAATTTAGATAGTAATGTAATGATGTAGATGAGGATCAAAGCTCCTGCAGCTTTTGAGAGCCCACCGCTGTGATGACAGCGACAAAAATGTTGATTCCTTATAGCGAATAATGCTACACAGAAGTGTTTAAACCACCAGACTGTTTTTACAGACATATATAGACCATGATTGTCTGTCAGCGAGGCCACACTATTTGCTCAGGTAGGCTTCGCATTCACAGGAAGACACACACACACCCCGCATTCATCCGCTGCCCTCAGAGAGACAGAGCATCCCGCTGGCTGTGAGTGTTTGATGTTGAAATGGTCCACCCCGGCTTCATAAGAGCCCCCTATCGCAGGAGAAATGGTGTAAATGTCACACTGCACCCTCCACTGGGTTGCTCTGTGTGCATGTGTGTGTATATTAGTGTGTATGTTACATGTAGCCATGGATGTAGCAGTGTCTGGTGAGAGGGAGCTATTTCAGGAACACGAAATGAGGTCACAGATTGAAACAGCTGAACTTAAGTGATTTCTGTTATGTTTCACACCACTACATGATAGCACACCACAATGTGCTGTGCGCTCCTTATCACTCATTACTGGTGATTACAGATGCAACAGTGCTTTGAAGCATTACTGTCCACTAGGATGAGCCAGTTCATCTGATTCTTCAGATTTCAGTGTTTTTGGAAAGGAGTGTGAGTCAACGACAAGACAGGAAAAGCCTTGGGGAGATGTGGCACATCCGCACGACACACACTCACACAAACATACGCACATTTATGTGTAGAAATCTTTAGGCTATAGGTCAGTGAGTGTCTGACAGTAACAGAATAATATAGTTAACCTCTGCTTGAGGTTGTTGCCCAGCAAAATCACAACAAACATCTCTGTCCTCATCTCATCTACATGCTATACACATTTTCTATAGTAGGAGAAAACTTTGTCTAGAGGCTAGACTGTCTGTCTGTTTGCTGCTGTTTCTGTCACTCATCTATGTTCTCTACGTTACCTCTCTCAACAAAATACCAGTGTATCCAGAGCTGGGTTAGTAGGACAAAGGCTGTTTCTAATTTTGCACCAATATCATGAATACAATTGGTATTGTTATTTTTATGGACATTTGTTGTCCAATCATGTGAGTAATGGCAAACATGTGTCCCATCTGGCCATGTTACAACAAGCTGATGAATGATATTCCACAAAAAAGCCACAGTTCTACCACTGACATCCCTACTTGCCAGCTCTTTGAGCTAACTTTCGTTTCACACACTGTTAAGATCTTGAATCCTAAAGGTCAGAGATTTCAACAAGATATGGTTAACTTGATTAACTAAAATTTGAATTAACAGATTAATTTATATGTATCAACTAACTAGCTACAGTAGCAAGCAGCTAAGTGTGTTTCTGAAAATGACAGAAATTGAATCTGATAGAACGTCTAACCAAAATAAAAACTCACTGCTCTGTTGGGAAGTTGATTCTTGCTATCTTTCACAGACAGCGAGTATACATACCTGGTTTCGTATCTTCCTTCTTGTTTCCTGCCCTGCTTGCCATAGATTTATCCGCACAGCACATTTTCATGAAGTGAGTGAACAAAAGCACAAGCATGTAAACATTAATGATTGGGGACAGCTTACACAGGAGACCATGCTTTATGTGCCAACAGTCAAAGTCTTACTCAGAAAACCATCACAGTGGACAGTGGAAAACAATAAATAATCATTAGTCATTCATGATACAGCCGTGACTCTTTAGCGCACTACCACTGGGCCTGCTTTTGCCTCATAACCCTTGGTGAGCACTTATAATAATACTTATATAATACTTAATAAAACTTGTGTGTCATGTAAGATACTTGTACTGTACTTAGAATTAAGTAAATATTTGCACTGTTTTATGTGTGTTAGTTTGCATCAATAAGCATGACTCTAAATAAAATGAAGTACATAATAATACCTCATTAGATATGGGTATGGAGGTGGAAATTAAAAGCAGTAAACTTGACACTATTATAATGTACTAAATTCAGATAACACATGATATACTCTTTAAGTTTAAGTAACAGCAACACCTCACTCTGTGCCCATTCACATGCAGCAGAACAACAACTTAATGATCTCAGTGATGTAAAACACGCTGCTCCTCCTTTTGATATCTTGATGAGTTCCAGCACATTAAGTTTTAGTGTTGCTGTGAAGGAATATGTGTGTATGTGTCGGTGTGTGTCTCCGTCTATCAGTATGCAACCCGACCGAGCAGCTGCCAAGAGCTTAGCTGGCTGTTGCTAGGCAATGCCATTTAAAATCCATCCCTCTCTGTATGTTGGAAGCAATGGTAGCAGTGTTTGCCTCTCGGTTTAGTTGCTAATACCGGGGCGGAAACTGGAGTAGCGCGAGACATTTGCCATTTTAGTTCTGCACAATATTTTCTTTCCAAAGTACAGCTTTGTTGGCAGGAGGCGGTTTTGGCCTCAGATGACTTCCTAAACAAAGAAAACTGAGTGTCTTTCTAGGAAGCTGTTGAGTAATAGAATAATGAAGGAGGTTGTTTGCCATTTGATAATTAGTTTTAAAGAATGTCATTGTGCCACATTCTAGTGTGGAGCGCTGCAATGCTATTACAGCAAAATCTGCGGAGGTGTACGTATGTGTGCTTCATTTAACAGAAAGCACATCTGTTTCTTTGAAGTTCTAATCTTCAGTGTGGGCATATAAATGCACCCCTGGTTTGATATCCTCTGTCATTTCTTGATATAACACAGTTGTAATTCAGCCTATATCCAGATTATATAATGTTTTTCTGTTTTCTTATTAACTGCTCTGGGCGCCCAGTGTCTCATTTGTCCTGGAATTAATCCTGCACTGTACAGTATGACAAGAGGTTTTATCTTTCCATTTACCTTGAAATATATTTATGGAGCTGGGTAGCATGTGCGGTGTTAACCGGAGTCTAAAGCGACTCTTGCTGCGCCATCAGGCTGTACTTAAGCACAGTGGTGCTCTGTGCTAGATGCTAATTTCAGCTTGCTATCAAGCTCACAATGACAATGTAAAGAGTAATGTTTTATCAGGTACATTGTTTGCCATCTTAACCATGATATAGATAGGTAAAAGATATTTTGCTTTTAGGGCTAAAAACCTAAACACAAGAAAGAGCTGAGGCTGATGAGAATGTCATTAGAGTGACAGATTATTTGGTTATAAACAAAGGCATTTGACAAACCATCCCGACCAAATGGTAAAATTGCATCCCTTCTTCTAGCGTCTAGTCTGTCTAGTGTAAGTGTGTATATAGAGTAGATATCAGTGAGCAAATGGGCATAAAAAGCCTAAAAAGCAGGTGCATCCAGTGGACAGCTGGAATATCCATCATAAACCGACAGAACTGAAAACTTGGGGACTTCAAGCCCAGTGCCCAAATTCACACGAGGGTTTAGCATTGATCTTCCTCACACTCCCACCCACTAACTCAGCTCCTCAAATCCTTCAGTGTCATGTCTTCACTGTCTCTCAGCTGATCTAATGACACTAATCTAACCTTTATATTTTACATGTAGATTTTCTACTGGCAGCAATTCTGTCTTGTTTTTCAGCACTTGAGGTGATAGAAGGGGAATAGATGCAATACTTGAATTTTCTTGCTTTACAGACCATGATTTTCCTTTCTTTGTCTTACATTGTTGTGAAACAAGCTCATTTGTTGTTTTTTGTGTGATCTTGTGAACAAAAAGACAAATAAGGACAGACTCAAAACAAAGCAGACTTTGTAACACAACAGAGTGAAAGGCAAGGAATCAGCCAGGGAGAAACGTGGAGGATGAAAGACTGAGTGATGGCGGGCGGACCGTGTAGAGGAGTGACACTACCAAAGGATGTACTTTGACTTTGATTGTGTGTCGCCATGAGTCACTGCCTGTGTTCATCACCACAGTGGCTAGCAGAATGAGAAAGCACAGCGGCCTTGACAACGTATCGCTGTCACTTCATCTACATGGACCTGCCCACTCCTTCTCGGCGCTCACCTTTTTCCCGTGTCTCTTTCTCTCTCCCTCCCTGTCAGTCACTCTCTCTCTTACTGTAAACCAGTAGTTTGGTGATTTGTTACATCTAAGGCATTTCAACTGGAGTTTACCATAGTGATAGTGTGTATTGACAGTGTATCTTTGAATCCTTAAAACATCTGGAAAAAAAAGTACGTGTACCAATGTAATGTAAAGGTTCTTTATTAACTTTTTAAAGAAGTGATTTATTATGTTATTTGTTTTAACTTTGGCAACTGTTTTTAAAAAGAATGGTGGTTATTGAAGAATCCGAGTCAGATGTATCCTGACTTTTTCATTCCAAATTTGGGTCAAGCTTCAAAACCAATTGATCCCACATTGAATCCACATTGAATCCTACGTGTCTTTCAAACTCTACTCCTCCACAACTGTCTAAATCTGTACTTTGAGATTAGATGAAGTGAGAAAAATGAGATAAAGTTTTATAAAATAACCCAGATGATGCAATGAGGATTATTTTCTCAATCTCTGCAAAGCTCCTCCAGAGCCAAAGGCGACCATTTACAGCTTTCACAGGCTGCTTGTAGTGCTCATCTTCATTGGCCTTATGTGTAAAATGGGTTTCACTAAGTTTCTTTCATCACAGGTTTTGTTTTTTAAGCAAATAATGTTTGCTGGGACTGAAGATCCACGGCCATATTGTTATGAAGCACAGTAAGTCAATGATCGATGTAGATCTATGGGATCACAAGATGATTACCTACAATGCAAAATAAGAAAAAACTGAATAAAAAAATTCTGTAGTCCTTTAAAATACCAACAGTAAACAGCCTGTGAGGGTGAGCCAAACAGTCAAGGAGAGGCTCATTTTAGTTTGTCTTGACAGTCTTCAACATATATGTTTCTAGCACTTTTTCTATTTACTTGATAATTCATGGCCCTCAATTGTCTGTTTTTTTGTGTATATGTGCTGTACTTTACGGCAAAGGTAAAAGAAAATGGCACTAGAGGAAATGAAAGCTCCCTGTGATGAAAAATAAAATGCAGCGTTAAAATTGCAGTGATCTTCATTTGGTAAGAACTGTCATTACCATACTGACTACAGCATTATATAGGGACTATAAAACAAGTAATCAAGTAATTGTCAAGAGACAGGATGTCCTTGTTCAAAGCCAGTACAACAGATGTTAAATTTTAAAACTTTCTGTAGTTAAATTATTTTCCTCTGAAAATGCAAGAAAATAGTTTTCTAGGGATGATATTGATATGAGGAAGTAATTAATGAAATCAAATTCATGAAAGACAGTGTTCAGTTTTTCTTTACTTTAGACAAAGCAAAATTGACAAAGGTAAATTGACTAAATTAAATAAAGAGGGCACCACTATACCTGCCTTACCATAAATACATTTTCATCAATAGATTGAGGCTTTGTGAAGTAGAGGAGGAGTATAGAGGATGGAGTTAAGAGAGGGTCATTTTGTCAAGGAAAGAAGAGGAATACTGCCGCTGTGTAGCTTCCATCATCAGAACTGAAAAGAGCATTATGAAATGCACCCACGCCATACTCTGCAAAAATAACACACATCTAGCAGGCATTTTAACAGCGTTCTTGCTGTTGTGATTGGTGGGCAAATAGGTGAAAATGTGGCACAAAAGCGGATGGAGGTGGAGGGGGATTGCTGATGAGTGGATGAGAGGAAATGAGAAAGTGAAAGGAAAGGAGGGACATCAAGGAGGAGATAGCTAGGTTATGGTTGCTTCTCAGCTTGAGGGAGAGGAGTAGAGAGATGGAAGGATGAGTGGATGGGGGCATCGATGGGGGAACAGTAAAGGTGGAAAGGTAACAGCGGTCTCTCTGAGCGTTTGAGGTGGAGGAAGAGAGGGGTCGTCGTCGTGATCAGCTGGTCAGCCTCCTGCCAGCCGAATGCCCCTCTGGAGGCCAATTAGAGGGGAGACAGTTAGAGGTAGGAACAGTGGAAGACTCCCCGCAGGCACACACACACAGAAATACACACATCAGTGCTGACACAAGGTTCATACAATAATCGAAGCCCCCAGGCACACACACTCACACATACACATGGTGACATTTGTGAAGACACAGGCTGCAAACTGCACATTTCTCTTACTTTAAAAGTCATGTTATAGTCAAATGTTTGTGTAGTCTGTTTTTCATCCTATTGTTTATCCATGTTATCAATATTACAATACAAAAATGAACTGACTTTACTCACTGTTGCTTATTCGGCAAACAAAATAAATGCATTTTGTTAACCTTTTTACCATGCCTTAAATTACCCAGTATGAAGTTTAATTAGATATTTTGATTGGTTGAGTGCTCAGTTAGAAATGTAGCACACAGATTCATCTTAACTTTCAGCTTTTCGTGTTATCTAGGGGTTTGTTTGTTTTTGTAAGTTATTTATTTCAGTATTTAGCTTTTTTTTTTTTTTTTGGCGGGGGGGAATTTATTTTGGCGGGGGGGAAATTTATTTTTGTGCTAAGATGCCCAGTATTGATACTGATATGAAATGAATGAAAGTTTAACAGGGAGAGTGGTACAGTGGTGTTACAGAGCAGTGTATCTTTCTTCTCTGGTTCTCAAGTTACTCAGAGAATTAACCGGAAAGAGCTGAAATGGTCTGTTAGGAGAAAGTTAAAAAATACTGGGGTTTTTGTGTGTGTGTGAATACAATAGATCTCAGGTTTGCAGTGAAACCTACTACAGATGCAGAGTTTTTTTTTTTTTTATCAGAGAGAGAGAGAGAGAGAGAGAGAGAGAGAGAGAGAGAGAGAGAGAGATCCTCCTCTCTGACCTTGAGTTCATCTTTACCGTCACCACCCCTGCAGTGCTGGAGAGAGTTTCTTTTGAAGTACAAAAATCTCATGGACACACACTCAATGGTGAATAACAATCAAATGCCTCCTAAAGTTCAGCCTGAAACGGCTACACCTCTCTGCACAGACACACACCTATGCTGTCCCTGAAAGATTACGACAATTTCCTGCAGCTGGAGGCCTGATCTGCCGGTGGGCCAATCAGTGCTCACCATTAGCATTGCGTCTTGACCAATAGGTGCTGCAGTAGCAGGTCCTCGGTGACAACCAGTCATATTCTGTGAGTGCTGTGCTGTTAACTTTAAGCCTAATGAGAAGGGAGGATGGGTCTGGTGCATATGCAGTATTGATGGATTGCACAGAATGACCTTAAACCAAACCTCCAGCTAGTAAATGTGTAATCACAGCCAAAGTCAGTTAATCCATCACAAGCCTCCAGCCTCACCCCTCACACAGAAAGATGCAGACATCCTGAAACACCAGCACGTCTGCAGACAAAATTGTCAGCTGAACGGACTCTATTTTAATGTGTGTGCCTGAAGCAGTATGTGTCCGCTTTAGGAATTAATTAAAGTCTTACACTTACTGTTCTTTGCAGTGTTTTAAATACAGATGCTTGTCATATTGCAGCAGAATCCACACCTCACTAATAGGTAAAAGTTAAAAATGCTCACTGCATTTGTAACTCTTTCTTAGTGGTACAATAACCAGAATATTGCAGAGTGCACTCACTCCTAATATTGCAATGCCAGCTGCTGATGCCAGCTAAGTGTCAGGCAAAATTTACAGGAACATTTGAAATGTTGCCACAAAATTAAAAAGTAAATTTTTCCCTCAGTTGGGTGCAGCTAATAAATCTGCTTCCTCCAGAGAATGGAAGAATCATTCGGGGCTTGATTGTTCTTTTAATTTGGACTTTTATGGACAGTGATTATGCCATCTGAGGATAATTAATTGACAATACTGTGATACACCTCTTGCTAGAGTACCGTAACAGATTCTTCTACTGTACGTGGGAGAGGCAAAAAGTATGGCATACAGGCAAGTAGACGGATGTTTTCTATCCAGTTTTGGTCAGACTAGTCCAGTAATGTCAAGCTTGTTTCTTAATTTGAATTTCCATTGCTGTTTAAACTGTATTTATTAAAATGAATGATATTTTTTTTCTATTTCAAGTAAGTCTAAAATCTTGTGTAATGTTTTAGATGTTTGGTTGAACTTTGCCTTCTCCATGTAGCTTCCTGCTGCGATGCATCATAATTTGTGTAAGAATGTTTTTGATGAAAACCCAGTGTTAGCACAAGGTCTTGCATCAAACCATCCAGCACATCCAAAATTCAGTTGAACCAATGAACTTTGCCTGACTACTAGAGCTGCTATACTTTTTTTTTTTAAAAAGCAATCAAAGCAGCCATTAGATACTTTCTGAAAAAACAGCAATGGTACACTACAGTAACAACAAAGCAAGCTAACTGGCACTCTGTTACTACTTGTTCACTTATCAACCTTTTTTCCCAACATCAGGCTAAGTGCGCAGGAGAGGCTCACAGAGCACTTTTCAAGCACCAGTTTGACCGCTTGGATTGCTTGGTTGAAGCCACCTGTTGTGTAATATCAGCATGTATTACCCTGATACCTGCCATGTGCAGCATACTGAGTACAGAGAACCCATGATTTCTATACTGTCTGCTGTGTGTGTGTGTGTGTGTATATCATACATCACCTTAATTTAGATCAACCAAATGTGTCATTTGTGTCTTCCCATAAATGTTCATATCACACACACAACACACAGCAGATAGTAAACATATACACAGTGGTGCAAAACACAAATAAACAAACAACTGTTGGTGTCTTAATATCATGACTCATTTTGAGCTGAAATTTGTTTAGGAAAACAAGTAAACGTTTTCCATATTGAGAATATTGTCAACACATTTCCACGAGGGGTGACAGCAATCATCAATCGATCAACATTTTATCAAGGATACTGTGCATATATTCAGTTTTCTTTTCTTTTTATGTCCTGCTTCTCTAAAATTGTGACAGGTAAATGTTTTTGAAGTAAGGCACATTTTATGTTTTTCCAACACAGTCCACAGACAGACATCCCATCAGGCTCTTGGCCTGTGGTCTAGCTTCACCTCCACTCCCAAGACAAAAAAACTAGACTCATCTAGAATCCTGAGAGAGGGAGGGTCTTTCACGATTAGGCTATTTTTAGAGCATTTTTTCTCTCCTGTCGCCACTCCCCCAGAGATCTAAGAACAGGTACAGAGAGCTGTCTCCAAAGACACATAGATAGAGAAAGAGAGGGGTTCAATCTACCCAGTGAATTGAACGAAGACGGTGACAAAGACTGAGCACACAAAGAACAGGTACAGGGGTTGAGAAAAAATGAAATAGTCTCAGTCCAGTGAAGTTTTATTGTTCATATGTGTAAAAAGACACTACTTATAGGGTGTGATCGCAGCAAGCTGTGGTTTGCTGTATATCCAATCAAACGGAAAATGATTTGACTTTTTGGGAGACAAGAAGTACATATTTGTGTGTCTTGTTACAAATGTGTGAGATTGTACGTTCTGTTATATGTGTAGCAGCGTAATGTTTTCCCTAATTGGGTTTAGACATATGTGCAGCAGAGCAAGAGAGCAGTGCCTGTGGATGTTGTACTATCACAGGTGCTCGGGGCTCCAGCCTGAGGCGGCTCTCATTCTGCTCATTCACGCTGATGTTCATATTTGGTAAAGAGGAAAGAAAAAGGCAATATTTTTGTCGGAGCTGCATGGCTACATTAAAGGTAAAGTGAGTAGGAGTTATGGACAAAGTAAGTGATGCCAAGCTGATTCTCAGAACAGTGGCTTATTTTCAAAGCTTCTAAGCTTTTTGCAGTCAAATATAAAATATGTCCGATGGTTATAAAAGTAAATTCCACAAGGTCACCATTTAAAGTTCAGTCAGAGGCACTTGTGTTTCTGTTATTGTAACAAATGCAGTACAAGTATGTTTGGCTCTGTGTTTCCAGTGATTGCTCCAAATGACTAAGTGTTAGCATGCATAAGTTATTGTGATATAAAACTAATACACTGCATCAGACGTAAATGGAGAATATCCTGTTTAGACCCTTGCAAGCAGGAGGAAGTTGGGGGGTTGGGGAAGTTTTCAGGAATGCGGGTCAGCATTAGAAATGGTATATAAAGAAGTAGCTGAGAGTAAATGGCCAGATTATAAATCCCATCACGATGACGTGTTTAAATGTGAGTGATCAGCGCGTGTGATTCAGCATATAAATTGTCAGACTGATCAGCTGGTGACATGAATAATTTTCATGTTCTGCCTGAGCTGTCAAAATGCTTCATTGTTGCCATATAAGATGCAAATTATAACATGCATTTTGTCTCTCCCTCTCCCTCTCTCTCCCTCTCCCCCAGTGGTCAGCAAGCCTTTCTATTGGAGAACGTTCCCTGTAACAGTGCCACTTGCCATAGTGTAGGAAGAATGTTCCACATCCACTGGGACCAATCAGATTTGGGAGCCATTCAAAATGCCGTCATGGCAACCTTCTTTGACATCTATGAGGACGTGAGTAATTTGTGTTGAGTAAATGTTATTTAGACCTTGTTTTGGTCATGCACACATACACCTTACAGTAACATCCTTTCTCTATTTCTTTTCCTTATCACTCTACACCTCCTACATCTGTCTCTCTTCTAAATGTCCACCAGCTTTGTCTCCCCCCACACTGTCTCCTCTTACATGTCCAAGCAATGCATCTACAGTGACACTGATATCAGTTAGTTCTGATTAGTTTTAGATATGGCACTGAAATGACATCACTTTGTAAGACTTTCTACAGTATTAGAGAATTTGATGCCAAATGGAGAAGAAAAATGAATAAATCTCACAGAGCACACAAGAATATTTGATTTCTCTAATGCAGAAAAGTGGATTATGTGTAAAGCTTTTTTCAACACTGACGTCAACAAAATGATTCAAGTTAATGGCTTTCCCTTCATGCTCAGAAGTAATATTCCAGAATTGGACCGAGGACAGGACAATGTCGTGTTCAGTAAAAATCAGTAATGCTGTTTAAAGCGCATACAGCAGTTTGTGTGCAAGCTTACTTTGCTCCATCTTTGCCAGCTTTGTATTTACAAGACAAAGTATTATTATTTATTTTCTTTGTGTGCTGTGCCGCTGTTGTTTTACACCTCTCACGCATGCTGTTATTTTTACACTGACAGTCTTTTTCATTCATTTCTAGCTTGATTTCTATTTGTGGTGGCAATGGTGTGTTCTTCTAAAAATGTTGCACCCTTGCAAGGTGCACACTACAAAACAAACACACACACAAACACATCATCTTAAACACTGCTCCTACGTCAGTACACACTTAGACAGGCTTAGATCACAGATTCCTACACACACACACTCACACACCTAGAATGAATGACTGCGTACAGTACTGTAGCAACAAACTGTATGTGCTCGTTACACCTGAATTAATGTTGACTGCTAATGTGGTCTGTCTTTCTTTCCATCTCTCACTCTGTGATTCACTTGAGGGTGAATTTATAAATGGGAGACAGAGATAGTGAGGAGACGAAGAGAAGAATAGAGATGATAAGATAGTGCTGCATCTGTCACCCAATATGGAGGGATAAAAATGTACATCAGAAGAAACACACACCATGCTCTTATTGTCCCTTATCTATATGCCTGTCTTCATTTGCAGGGTATATTAGACATGCTGGTTCTAAGCCAGGCAGAGGGCAAAAAAGACTTGATCATCCACGCTTTGAAGAACAATTTTGAAGCTGATGCCTACTTCGTTAAAGTGATGGGTAAGTGCCTAATTTACCCAGTAAGCTCTGTCTCTCTCTCCTCTCCACGTGTCCTACATACATAGTTTATTACACAGAGAAAGAGAAAAGCATCATATTTCCTCTTTCTTCTTCTCAAGAGATCATCTCCAAATTACATATTGAGAAATACAACAGAAATATGAATAGTGTTTTATTTTGATTTATTTAGAGCATTTTTGTCATTTTTACAAAAACAGCTGCTGCCAGACCAATTAAAACCAGTGACAATGAGCAACCCTTTGTTCACACTTAGAAACCAGATGGTCAGGACTATTATCTGGCATAGTATTTTGATTCTCAGCCTCACACTACTCAGTTGGTGATGAAAAAGCAGGTCTTGTCTCAGCTTTTTAATTTTTTAAGCTTTTTAAGTTTAAGTGGCCAAAAACCTACTTTAGTAGATGTACCTTCTACCAAAAGGCCATTTTAAATACTTTCTTAGTCCCCCTTCACTTGTTTTCTACTACAAGCTCATATGTTACTTTCAGCAAAACATACTCTAAATAGAGCTCTGTAGGTCACACAACCCCCAGTGTACTAAGTGCGATTGATCATGGACCCTTAAGAGTTGAAGCAGAATAACAGGCTGCAACTTGAAAGTGATTAATGTCTTACATGCTGGAAAGGGCACAATAAATTTCCCTCATATTTGGTATTAGAGGTTTCCATTAAAAGGCACATACTACAAACCTTGTTAAGTCTGATTTCTCACGAGGCTGTTTGTTTTTATGTATTATGTGTGGTTACTTCTGATTACACACCAGGTTTACAAGTACATACATTTCAATGAAAACAAGGGCATAACTAGTAGTAAAGTTATAAGCCCAATAGGAATCTCTTGATAATGATTTACTCTTGTACTACTAAACACAAATGCCAGTGGTATAAGGCACGCAGTTAAGAAACCTTGGATTTGAAGCCAGTCTGGCATTTTATTTCATGTCAGCCCCCTCCCTTTCTCCCCATGTTACTTGTCACTTTCCACTTTTGACTGCCTGGTACAGGTGTCAGAAATGCCAGAAAAATAACCTTTATTCTTTCTGTGCAATGAAGACAACTAAATGTTCACTAACTAAAGAAACAGCGTACGCCGCTTGTGCAGTATGCTATGTTTCAGTCACACTTTTAAACCTGGTGCTCGCAAATGATGTCTGACTAGAAGCAACTGCTTCGGTATCTGCCTGCGATGCTCAGAAATAGTTTTTATATTTTTGGCTCACTGCTTTTTCCTCTCAGTTAATAGATTTTCATATCTTTTATTTCTTATTGTAACACGATTTGAGTAAAATCGAGACACGCTCTTTTGAAGTCAAAATGTTGGTACAGCGTTGGTACCTAGTGACATTTTGAGGAAAGCAAAAATAGTTCCACTCTAGGGTGGCCCTTTGCACAGTTTAATCTGTCACTCTTCTCTGCTCATTAGTAGCAAAACGAGTGTTGCTCGTCCCTTTCTGTTGCATTGTTTTATCTTTTTGGGAAGGGAGGGGCTGTAACTGCTCCTCTGCTTTCAGAATCACAAACATTAATCATCACCAATGCACAACAGCAGAATGCAATTTTACTAACACTCCTTAGGTGTGTATCAGAATCAATATTCTTTGCCATACTTACTATATACACACACACACGCATATTTGACCTGTCTAATACTTGCCTGAGATACACTGTATAGTATTGATGTTCTGCAGTCATTAAAGAAACACTTTGGCTCTTTGATGTAATACAGACATGTGATTGTTAAACAGCAGACTAAGAATAAAGAAATGCCAACCAAACATTCACACAAATAGTTTGTAGCAGTACCAAATACTCAATACCTCTGGCTCACAGTAATGAGTGGATCGAAATTAATCGATTCATAAAGCAAAACAAAATAACAAGAATGTGACCGTATGCTCATATTTGGTATTTAACCAAATTTAAATTAATATCCAATTGGCAAAAAGGATCAGTGCAGTGGATAGTCCAGCCTGTCACTATATATTCTGTGTGGGTTTTAGTAGCATTTAGTAAATTCATGATTGTGTATGTGTGCAGCTTTGTCTGTATATGTTAGTGCCTACCATGATGGTATAGTGCAAGACTGAGCACTGATACACCAGAAGTATCTTTCACATGGTAGGACATCAAACAGCAGGTCCCTTGGTTGGGGGTCTAATGCAGGTCTTTGATGTTGGGCAGCAAGCAGTCGACTACTCTCAGCTACTTGAACAACACACTTCAGCCTCGCGTTGAAATGAAAGGGGAGCAGAGTCAAGTCAAACTTTGATGGATGGGGCTACAATGCTTTTAATGATGGGACTGGAGAGTTAGACAAGGATTAGTTGTGTCATTCAGAGCGTCTTCAGTTTGGTTTATTGATTATGGCGCTGTTTGTTGGCAGCTTGAAGTTGTTTCCAGAAACTTGCTCAACTTTCCAGTGTTGTTCTTTCCATGTTAGTTCTATAAGGAGCACGTGTGGTTTCATGACAAAGACTTTTTTTGCAGAAGATGAAAAAGAACCACTGAGTGCGATGTTTTAGCATTCAAAGTACAGGAGGAAGAGCTAAATGACATCCATGAGGAATTTTCAAATTGCAGAAGCCCCCAATCGCATGTCATTATGTTAACCAGGATTGGGCAAAGACATTTGTCAAGAAAGAAACACTTACAACTGTACAGAATTACCAGCAGAGTGGCAAGTCTTTTTGTAGGAACAATCTCTCAGTAGCTAGTTTGTTACTAGCTGACGGCTGGTGATTAGTGACAAATAGTCAGAATTATCCAAATACATGAGTTGAGCAGCCAGTGTGCAGACCTGTCAGCAGTATAGAGCCCATCAGGCAGACATCAGAACTTTTAGTTAACTTGTGGGATCTGAGTAACAAGCAGTGTGTCATTATTACAATCAGTTGACAACTATGTAGCTGTTAACAATATTTATTTGTCATCTACCATCAGAACAACATAGTATTTTGACTATGCTCAGTAGAAACTTGTCTTGTTCAGTGGAACACAAATCCAAGAGCTGAGAGAGAACTATATTTCGGAGAAAATCTCTTAAAATGCCTAAAATATTTTGTATGATTTTATCTGTCAAACAAAATGATTGTAAAAGGCACTTTGGGCACACAGGTGGCTCAGTGGTAGAGTGTGTATGCGCCCATGTATGAGGCCTTAGGCCGCAACAGACCTCAGTTTGATTCCCTGGCTGGGGTCCCTTTGCTGCATGTCTTCCCCCTTCTCCCTCCCACCCTTCCTGTCTCTGTTCAGCTGTCCTATCCTTAATAATAAAGGGTGAAACCCCCCCCCCAAAAAAAAATTTTTTTTTTAAAATGATTGCAGAGTTGTGCATTTTCAGATTGCCTTAAAGCCTCTGTGTGCATGTTTGTGTGTGACCTTGACTCCCTCATTCCTGCTGTAACATGGATTCCTTTTGTGCCGTCTCTCCACACACTGCTGTTCTTTTCGTTATCCATGTCTTGTCTCACTGCAGCACATCAAACAAAACACACGCAAATACACCCTCACCAAAATGCCTGTTTTTCCCCCCGTCGATGCAAACGCTGTCAGCTCCCCACTCCTCCTCCTTATTAGAATTCACTTATTACATTTTTGGTCGTAAATATTTCATACATGTTCAGTGTTGCATTTTCCACATCGAGCTGACTACAGACTAGCGAGTAAACAACAAGCAACAGAAATAAAAATGTATCTGTCAAGTGTTACAGCCTGTCAACATTTTATTTCTCTCCCCTGTGAAGGTGAGCGTGAGTGCAGCTTAATAGCCTCGCACCTCCCGCTAAACCCCCCCGAGGGTAAATTGTTTATTTACCGTTCATTTCAGGTGTCTCTGATAGCTTAGCTGATAGCGTTAGACTGTAATAAGTGAGACTGAGAGTGTGAACTTCATATTCAGACTTGACACATTATGTCGGGCAGTGATGTGTTTTTGTAGACAGCCTGATCCAGTCCTCTGTTCTGTAAGATGGAATCCTATTTTCTCAAGATGACATCCCTCAACCCTCCCCTGAGCATTATTGAACAACACCCGCTGAAGGATTGACTTTGTGTCGAGCCTGGTGTGTGTGTGAGAGGTAAGATCCCATGATACACATGGGCTTCCCGGGCTAAATCCATCACAGGTTGGCCTCAGACAGCAGCCTTGCCTCCCCCCCTGCCAGAGGCCTGGACTCTTGCTGGGCTTTTCACACTGAGATGACCTGAACCTGCACTGTTCTGACATCTTATCCTCCCCTGCACCCGACATGCTATAGTTCACTCACTACCGCATTCCATCAAGACCCTTACCTCTGTTGCCATAGGAGCATATATTATTTAGGAGCAGGCTGGAGGTTTTCTGAATGCAGCTGCAGACCAGTAGATGACTTGACAGCTAGGATGCCAATCTGTAAGCTGTGTGTGTGAAAGCTGAGAAAAAAGCACATCAGGCCTCTGTCATTTTGTTTTGACACTCTTTCAAGTAAGGTTCTTCTCAAAGTGGTTGGTTGAATATTATTTAGTGTGTAGTTGCAGTTCTGCTTCAGCACATGTGGATGTTTTCTTGGCAAACACTATGGCAACAACACAGGAGTGCTAATTACTGACAACTAACTTAATGTTGCAAATAAGATTGATTTGATGGTCCGGCAATATTTCCTTTTGTTTTATTCAAATTACTGACCATATGCAAGTGTTTAAGTGATAATAAATAGGAGAATGACAACCATCTGATCGTCACAATGGCATCCAAGGCCCATACCATGACCCAGACCAAGCAAAGTGCAGATTCGAATGACTCTCGTCGGAGTCCTGCGGTGTTGCTGCTTGCCACTGGTCTGTCAATATTTCTAATACCCAAGTGGGTCCTAGCAAGCTCACTATCAGCTGTGATCATGTGTTGCATCATAATCATTGTAGTTAAAATGCAGGTTTTCTTTAAATTAGCATATACTGTAAAAAGAAAAATGACATGTACCTCTTTTCTGTTCGAGCGTGGCTTCTCTTTAATTGCCTGTGAATCATTAACCACCCAGTAGTGGTGGTGTCCATTCTACATCTAAGCACAAAATGGATCAAGTTTAATTGTGTCTGTTTGAATCATGTGTGGCTTAGAAGACTTTAAAGACCTTTTTGCACATTTAGCTTGTTTAAGTATTTCGATTAGGTCCAAAACTGTGGACCCGATCAGCATTGAAGAAAGTTTTATAAAATCGCGTGTGTGTGTGAGATCTGAGGAACATAGTAAGAGCATGTCTGATTATTAAGTCTTACACAAAGCAAAGTGGTTTCTCTTTAAGCCATAAGTGACAATGGAGCACAGAGTGGTTGCAGGGTGGACAGATGGATGGATGATTACTGCTGAGGAGGGAGGAGAAGGGAGAAATCATAAACTCCAAAATTAGAAAGAAGGATAAAATGATGGGTGATGGTGAGGAGTGGGGGGGTTCTGCATGAGCATCTCCAAGTGTGTGTGTGTGTGTGTGTGTGTGTGTCACTGTGGGAAAGAGATGAAGAGAGAGCCTGACAGGCAGAACTGTATGAGTTGATTAGTTTCCTGCTCACTTATTAGGATGCAGATTAGCTGCATTGAGAAACATCTGGGAGCTTTTCTCGGTCCCTTCTCCGCTCTTCACCTCGCTCTTCTCCTCCTGTACCAAATCCAGATCACTTCTTTCCTCTTTCCACACATCCTCCTCTCCTCTTCTCTCCCTTCCTTCCCTCTCTCGCTCTTCCATCTCTCTCTCGCTCTTCCATCTTATCTCATTCTCGCCACTTTCATTTCCTCCCCTCTCCAGTATCTGTTTTTATCTTGCTCTCACCTCTCCTCCTGCCCTCGCCCTGCCTTCACTCCTCTCTCGCTTCTCTTCGGCAAAGGTCTTGTTTCCTGTCCTCCTGCTTCCTCTCCTCCTCTCCCAGTCTGTCAGTCGGAGCTGTCTTTTATTCCCTCTTTTCATTTCATTCAAATGGGGACGAGGAGATTTACATGAAGTCTTTCAGTATAGCTCTGTTGTCCAGAGGAGGATTTAACTGGAGGCTGTATATTCAGAGTGTTGTGAATATTTTTTTCAGTGTCTGCTGCAACACACAAAGACGGCTGAGTGGGTAGTGCCTGCTCCCATGTTTGTCAAAATAGCATCCTGCAGCAGCTTATGTTGACAGTTGAAGTTGTAATGGCTCTGCCTGCAAATGTGACAACAAACAAGCCATACAACACAGTCTATATTAAGGCCATTTATTCATTACCTACGGGCAGCAGTAATTTACATGTCTTCTTTTAGTGTTTTCTAATCCCTCTTTCCCAGAAGCCAAATAGCAGAAATACATCAACTCAAGCACCGTTTTACTCTTGATCATATCAGCTATTGCAGATCCTGACCAAAAGATAGAGAAAACCATCAATGGCTGGTATATTTTTTTCAATAATGGAACATTTTTTATCCTCTGTTCTTTGCAGTGTAAAAGTGGAGACCTTACCATGTATCTAACCAGCAACAGCAGGGAGGCCACTGCAGTATAGCCTTAGAGAAGCCAAGCTAAATCAATTTCTAGTTTTATCAAGTTCAATTTTATTAGTGTGGACCGCATCCACTGAGAATTGGGGTAGCAGGAAGACAGACCAATTAGCAAATTATGGTTAGAGGTTTAAAAGATGAAAACAACAAGGAGCACCTAATTTGAATTAGACTTGATTTATGGCTTTAAAGACTAATCCAATCACCTGCAAATAAATGTTGCGCTGGGGCCACTGACAACGCTCCTAACCCACTGAGCCTCACCAAGCTACAGTCTGTGTACAACTTTTTTTTCATTTAGAAGTCAAAAAAGTGGGTGCATTATGTCATTTGAGTACATTATATTTTAACTTTCCTTTTAAACTGTTTGATCGTTTGTCACCTCTAAGTGCAAAAACTGTGGACTTGGTGGTGTCCCACAATGAATGCCGACCTATTGCCACTGCTTTTTGATCTGTGTAGGGTAGGTTTGCCATTTCAGAAATACAGAAACAAATTTATAGCAAAGATGCATTGGAACTGCCTGTTTCAGTCTGCAAGTATCTTGGTTTTTAGCTAAGTAGGTTTTTAGCTGTCTAATCTGAAATAGATTGCTGCAAATAATTATTTGTTGTAATTCTGCTGTACAGGTCTTGGATGGAGAGACCATGCTCTCGCTAAACAGTTGGCCTCTATGAGGATGTTAAACTTTATCCTAATTGATATGTCTAATTATCTTGGTGGTCATATTGCATTTGTTTCAGAGTTCATCCGAAAGAGAAACACAGTAGAAGCCACTGCCAGCTGTTCAGGGACAGTGAGCATACAACAACACTATAATGATGTTACCCAAAGTGAACACTGAGCAGAGAAGGCTCCCTCTGGGATTTGAATCCCCACGGCAGTGCAGTGCCTTGTCTTACTTACACTTCGACCAGACAAGACAAAAGCCATTAGCGTATGTCTAATGGGGTCACATAGGGATATTATTTTTTTATTTTTACTCAGGCCCACATGAGGAAACAGTTTTACAAGAGACATTTAATACTTCAAGTAAATGTCCTTTTTTATTGCAGAGCTTTTGTAATAAAATCCAAAACTTTTAATGCTACATGCTTTTATTTACCAGACAGATAAGCAGAGACAGTGCATCTGCACTGTCTGTGCACATGCCATATGTAACAATACTGCATATCTCATCCTTGTAATATGGATTACTAAGCCACGAGCAGGTGGTCATTTCTGGAATTGCTATCGCTATTTAAGACCAGATGTCAGCTCACTGCCAGTCACAGTGTGTGTCTGTGTGTGTCTGTTGGTGTGCGTGTGATTGTGGGGGTGGGGGACGTGTTGTGCCCATGTATGTCTGTAAGCAGCCCTGCAGTCAGCAAAAGCAGTCTGAGGACAATGAGAAGTGATGAGCATCTCAGAGCAAATGCCGCTCAGCTGTCAGATCGTTGTGTTTGTGTGTCAGTGTGTTTGCGTGTGCAGTGTGTGTCTGCTGAGCTCTGGTTGACTCACACTTGTAGTCACTAGCGCTGACACAGCACGTCATGTTCACCCGTCAAGGTCTGTTCATCGTATTTTGCTCTTGGTGTGTGTGTGTGTTTGAGAGAGAGAGAGAGAGAGAGAGAGAGGAGATCATCTGTGTTTATGTGACATTAGCTGACCTAATGTCTTTCAATCATGTGATGTGTGCATGTGGTTACCAGGACTCCCTGTATTTTCTTTTTAAAGAGTTTCAGTGAAGATGCAATTCCAGGTGAGGCTCCAACCAGACAAGTGCAACCTCTCTGTCACACACCAGACACATGTCAAACAGTGTAAGGTATCTGAAGCGGAGAACTAAGACCAGTCATGTGGTTCTTTAGAAGCTAGATGGCTAGTACGATAAGACTGTGGGATGCATATCCTTTATGACATGCATGAACATAAAGAAGTATAGTGCTGCAAATCTAATTTCAAGATTTAGTATTATGTAAACAGAAACAATACCTTTTGAGGGACAAGAAAAGAATAATTCTGTTTTTAAGTGCTATAGAAATTAATTTCTCATTAAATTTCTTTGCAACACTGTTTTTTTCAGGGGAGGAAAATACACTCACACACCACATTTGTTGCAAACGGTAAAGGTAGAAATTTCAGTGTTTGTAAACCTAACCCTAACCAGATATCTGCAAGATTTTTGCTTTTACCTGATATTCAGTAAAACATCAGAATTAAGGCTTGAAATGACTGCTTGATTTATCAAGAAGGTATTTTTTTTACACAAGTTAAGAAATAGCAAGTCTAATTCTCTGCATTTAATACATCATTATCCATCTGAGGAGGTGGGGACACATGCACTGATTTGTTTTAACAAGTAAATTTATAGGGCACTCTTGTCCCCACATTTCTGAAAGTTTCATACAACACACCTGGAGTCTAGCAGCAGTAATAACACTAAAGCACATTACACAAATAAGTCAGCTCTTAGTGGTGGGAAATGACCTGATTTTTAGTGTCCCAGACCACAAACTGACAGCTCAGATTAAGAGCACAGTTCCCCCTCCCATAATGGCAGACTACTGTACATTACAAAGTGATGCATTTTCAAAGGATATATAATTATCTACTCTGTGCTGGTCGGCATATGTCCTTGAAATATTAAACACTTTCCATCCTTCACTGTTGTGGTTTGAAAATAACCTAATTTCTGGCTGCAAACTAAGTATAACTGTAGTTCTACCCCTAAACTGAATAATAAATCTTAATAATTTTACTGTCTGCTTTATATATAACTTTATCAACCACCACACTAAATCAAAGCCCTAATCTCTAATATAAAACATAGGCTATCTGACGCTATCTAACGTCACATGTGGACATAAACCTGCTCTCCCTTTTTATCTTTGTTTCACAATCACAGTAACACATGTGGAGACTGGCAATTTTTAGCTCATTTAAAGCCACACTGGGCCGAATCAAAAAAAGAGCTTTGCAGGCAGTGCTCACTGGCTGACTCATTGTCACAATGATGAAAACACACACACTCAGACACACACAGAGTACACAGACCAGTTCATCCTCCACTTGATTAGGTTAGTCCTGCAGAGGAGCTGCCATCAGTCTTAATATTACACTAGAAAATAGGCTCAGTCCCACAGAGGTTGTATGGGCTCTCCTGTATCTGTGTGTGTGTGTGTGTGTGTGTGAGGAGAGGGAGGAGGAGGAGGAGGGAGAGGGAGGGAGGGAGGGGGCATTCTTGTATTGGCAAGAGAGAAGATCAGTTCCCCATAGGATGTGTGAAAGATATTCCAAGGATCTTGTTTTGGCCATGGAGGAGCTGTTATGTACTTGTTACATGTCAACCAAGGATTGAGGTATGGAGAACAGAGCTGTCTCCAAGAAGAAACACTACATTCAAGCTTCCTCTCTCTCTCATGAGCATAGTAACAGACTTACCTACATGCACACAAATAGCCACCCTGACACTCATCTACTTCCTGGAGCGGCGGCGTGCTCACTGAGTTGTGAAGGACTTCTGCATTCATGCAGTTTATGTCTATCTTTTACTCTCTCTTTCTCTTCACGCATCGCTGAATTGGTGTCATGAAATACTTAATGTAGCATGTGTGTCCCCTCTCATGGTTCAAATTCATATATTATTGCATCGCCACACATACCTTACTGTACATTAAACAGTTTTCAGTGGCTGTGCAAAGGCCTCTGGCTAAAAGTGGCTCCTTTTTGATTTGGACTATATTGGGTTTTTTTTACATTTGACAAGAAATAAAAATGAGAAAAGAGTTTGGCAGGAGGCATGGGAGCTCTGACAGTGTTATTTCCATGGGGTGCCAAGTGTGATTTAGCTTTATTACATCTACACTGGAAATTAAATTGTCACCAAAATCTGACGTTTTGTTTTCCATCATCAAAACACAGATTGCCTTGCACATCAATTACTCTCAAATGTGTCCATTTAAATTGACAGTAAACACCTCGTCCCACTAGTTTCCCTATAAGAGAGTATCCTGACAATCAATTTCTGACATACAGTATATTTGTATTTATGCTGCATGACTTTGTTCCCGTGATTCAACAGCATCTCTCTCTTTGTCATTGTGTTTTGTAAATTGAGGACACATTTCACATCAGTCTTATTCAGGATATGTTTTAATTAAGTTTGCTGTCAGATTAACACTAACAATGACACAAGTTCACAGTTTGTGCTGCCGCAGAGATTCCTCTGGGAAGTGTGTTTTTTACACATTCAAGGTTTCTTAACTGATCTGTTAATCACACAGGCATAAACAGAGAAAACTGCTGAAGTGAAAATGATTATTCTCTTATGTACAAGAATATTTGATGTGCTAAAAAGTGAATAGTAAAGAATGCAGTGCACTAACCGTGACCCTTAAGGGATGAGTTTCTATTGTTTGGGATGTGGGCTGTGAGCTGATGGTGTCATGGCTTTGAGTCCTGCTGCAGTCCCCCGTGTTATGTCCTATGTTCTCTTTCCCAATAATCCCAAATGAGACTGACTTCAAACAGTCGTCAGTCTAATCCCTCTGTGTTATTGATTTGCAGTGTCAGTGACAGTGGCGCCTGAAGCCTGACCCCAAACAGCATGAAATTCAAACAAGCAATGAATAATCAGATGATTTATTGATCATCGGTGTCCTTCATAGATGACTTTGGTCCAAAGCCTGTGATGTGTTGATGTGGTGTTTGCTCAGAGCTGATGAGCGGTATAATTACACGCAGGGCTGTTTCCGACCACTTTGGTGCACAAGGCCAGACTACCACTGGCACTCCCAAAGCCTGATCTTTTCAGAACCAAATAACATAATAATATATATATGTTTGTAGTTTCAGTCAGCTTTCGGGGAACTTTAGGGTACTGGGACTGCCAGAAAACAGGCCTGAGCTTTGGGAGCTAACTGCAGTCACCTTAGAGGTTCCAGATATCGCTCTCACATTACGATACCACAGTGAGTAAATATGAAAAGACATTATTGAAGTTGAGTCTCCTTAAGTGATGAATGGTGTGTGGTGACTGCTGGCCTGTTTTGATATCCTTGACTTGAAAACATTTTGTAGCCTTCACGTCACCAACAGTCCCTGACTGCTCTCGAGAATACCCATGTGATTACTAAATACGGTCTGAAACGCAATGTTAAAAGACAACAAAACAGGGGCTTCAATGCAGGATTAATTAAATTCAAATTAAATTACATTTCAAGCTGAAACCTGTTTTACAAAGATGTTATGCAGTGTGGTCAGTTAGGGTCAAGGAACACATGTTTTTTCTTTGATGGGAGCTCCATCTGAATTCCCCTTCAGGCATACACTTAATAAGCTTGTGAACTTCAAAGCAGCAAATTTGCCTTTGCCACACATCCGCTATTTCTTTTTTAAATCAAAGCTTTAAAAAAAAAATCCTCTTGTTTATTCACACAAAGTGATGGCAGGAGGGTTGCCACGTAAAGGGATCAGAGCACACCAAAATGGTGCAATGCAGTCCTCAACCATGGACCACTCCTGTATTTGCACACAAGATTGGCATTATTAGTGACACTTGGATTGGATAATCCAGTTCTAGCAGTCATCTTATTATCAAGTTACAGTGATGCTGTACTTAGGCATGGTGGTGCTTTGAGCTTAAAGCTAATGCCGGCATGCTAACATGCTAAAGATGAGGATGCCACCATGCTAGTATTCACCATCTTAGTTTTGGGGGTTAGCATGCTAATATTTGCTTGACTAGCACTACAGACAAAGTACAGAATCCTAGAAATGATTTTCTGTGCTTATTATGAAGTTTGAAAGCTCGTAGTGAAACTGGAGGTTGATTGTCGAAGGTAGCCTTCACAAGTGACAACACACAGAAGGATGAAGATTTGTGTGATGTGAGTGGCTGACTTCACTTCACAAGGTGTGCATGTACAAAAAGACAATAAAAAACAGAATGTGTTGTGTGTTGACACAAGCGTCTCTCGGAGATGCTGTGAATTTGACACATTTGTAGAAACAGGAGCATATTTGTTACAGGCAGGCGCTCCAGAAATCCCTGTTGGTGCAAAATGCCCTTTAAGCCTTTCTTAACAGTTATCATGTGCTAATTCTTAATGCTAGGCTGCCCAGTTCTATAAATAGAGTAGTGGAGAAATGAATAGAAGCACCTTGACAGAACTATAGAGCTGTGAAAGAGAATGAACTGTGATGGGATGAATGGAGACCATGTAACAGGGAACATTAGACAATTTGTTATGAATATCAGAGTGATTTCTGCCTTCAGCTTCACCTGCCTTTGTTCCACGTCAGTGTACTGCAATCCATTTTAAAGGGCCTTTACAAAACTGCAAATCCATCATAAAATAATTACAGTGCTCACGTTTGTTGAGATTCGTGCAGCAAATGTTTGTGATTAACCTGTTTTGGCCCTTTTCCACTAGCACCTACTCGGCTCGCTCGACTCGACTCAATGACCTTCGACTCAGTTTTGGTCAGTCGTTTTCCATTACAATAGAGTACCACCTCCTCAGCGTGGGTGTCATCAGGTCATGTCATAGCAACGCAGCCAAAACTCCAGCGACGTCATTTGTTTTGTTATGCGACACAAAACAAAAACAACTATGGAGGCCACCAGATAAAGAAATGTCTGCACCTCACCTTGTTGTTGCTCCATGGGGTTGATTTCTGTGCAGCCATCTCTGATCATGATCATGTTCGTTGTTGTTATTGGTTATTGTTTTAAAAATGGCGGGGACGGTTGACTCTTATGAACGAACGATCGTCGCTCGCCTCCTGACTCTAGTGAGGTCACGCTCTGGCCAATCAGTGGCCTGGCCATCTGCCATCTGTCCATGTCACATTTTCGGCTCGACGGGACTTAGCTCAGCTCGCGTGGAACCCCGGCAGAGTAGGTACTAGAAAAGTACCTGGTACCAACACGTAATGGAAACGCGTAAAAACCGACTGTGATGTTCCATTTGAATGGGGGCATTGAGTTTGGCTGGTGTTTAGAACAGCACTTGAAGAAGACCTTATTAACAGCATTGGGCGTCAGTGTGACTCCATCAGGCAAATCAAAGCAACCTAGACCCAGGACCCTATTAGTATGCTAATAAAGTCACTTCTCTAATGACTGATCAGCAATTCAGCGGATTTTGTCCTCGCTCCACTTGCACACACAAATAAGTAAAATGCTCCTTTGGCACATACGTATACACACACATGCAGCGTTAATAGTTTGCACTTTCTTTGCTTCTCATTGCTGGCAATTTATTTAAATTCCTCCTTCCCTCTCTTCTTTGGTTGTATGTCTTGTCTACATTCACTTCACACAGAAAACAATATTAAATTGTATTAAATATAATGTGAACGTGAGGAATGTTTCAGCATGGTTAATATGAATTCTGTGTTTTTTGCT
Source organism: Scortum barcoo (assembly GCA_023238725.1). NCBI lineage: Eukaryota > Metazoa > Chordata > Actinopteri > Centrarchiformes > Terapontidae > Scortum > Scortum barcoo. The sequence goes on from CM041531.1 coordinate 16,216,859, forward strand.
CTGTCAACAACAGCGGAACATGATATGTGTGTCTTTCTCTGTGCAAGTTTGAACTGTTTGATGTTTTATAAATGTTGATGCAGTTGCCCTTCAGGCAGCAGTGTGTGTTATTCTGTTAGACATGTAACACACGCTGAACAACATGTCTAAGTCTGGCATCTCTATCCTCCTCAGTGCTCAGCGGCCTCTGCTCCAATGACTGTCCAGAAGACGTCAAGGTAAGAAACCAGTCTGTGTTTGCCCCCTTGTCTAATAACAGCATAAGAAAGTATTGGTATTGTGTGATAAAATAGTTTCTTATCTGTGTGACCACCAACCAGTCTGACCAGATGTGTGTCCCTGGGTGTGCTTTCTGTAGTCATTGTTCACTTATCTTCCCATGCATCCATTTTTATCTTCCTCCAGAGTCTGTACTCAGCATTTTTTCAGCAGGTAGAGAGAGCTAGGCTGGAATATCCCCACTGCTGGCCAAACATCTTGTCTATAGAGAGGATCAACTTAATATTCATGAAATTAGGGAAGGGGATTTGAATGGGTGATGTGTTTTGAGCTCTAGGGCAGTATAAGCCCCTCTTTATATGTAAAGTACCCATCTTTTAGTGCAGCCTGGGGGAAAAAAATAAAGAAAGAAATGGTTTGTTTTTATATCATAAATTGGCACTTGATTTCCACCTGTCGTACTCTTACTAAACCCCTTTTTTCCCTTCATGGAGACAAGTAACACTTCATAATACAAGCCAGTAGCCCATGCTTACTATACTGTCTCCCGTGCTCTTCCTTGTGGCTGGTGTTTTATATATCCCCATATCAGTGCAAGATTTTTTTTTTTTTAATAGATGGGCAAATAAATGCCAGGTGTGCATGATTTCCAACTCCTGTCCATGGTAAATCTAGTTTTGTGGTTTGTTTGCTTGTTGTTCAGGGACAGTCTCTGCTGGGATTGGGTTTGTATTAATCGTTTTACAATAACAGGTAGCCGTCTGTACTTCACCCTCTGCCCACATTCTGGAAATTTATGTGGCATCCAAGGCTTCATCTCTGCGTTGATGTGACGAGGCCAGACAGTGCTTATTGGTTTGATATGTTCAACCTCCTGCAAGGTTAAGTTCGGCCTTTTACAGTGGTCACAGCTTGGCCTTCAGCTCCAGTTGTGGCTCGAGAACTTGTTACATTGACAGAAGCTTGGGCAAGAAAAGACCAATAATACCACAATGATACCACAATGTACAAACTCTGATACAAAAAAAACACAGAAGTAACAACAAAAGGTTAGTTTTTGTATTACGCCTAAAAATCTAATTCTAATATCAAATCAGCATATTGAAAGCTATGAAAATCCTGATCAGACAAAGCAATTACTTTACCTTACCATCATTTCTCTCTCTCTCTCCACTGCTTGGTCTGTCTGTCTCTCTCCCAGTCTTCATGGGCAGTAAATTAAATTACATTTAAACGTAAATATATTTAAAATATGCCTGAAGATAGGTCACTGACGTGCATTGACCCATACAGACAGACAGACATACAGCGTCACTGAATGGGGCTTTTTTTTTTTTTTGGATGGAAAACATACCAAGAGCTCTTAGCCGTCACGGCGCGGTTAGCTTTAAGCTCCCAGAGAGCTCATGTCTGATGCTCATGTGTAGGTGGACAGGCAACTCTGACAAAAACACAGCGACCAAGCATCACTCCTTATACAACCTTTCACCAGTGGAAAGTCCTTTGCAAAACACATTAGCTTTGACATCAACAAGAGGCTGCTGGTAGTAGAGTCATTTTGGTTTTCTGTCTGTCTACTCTTCCACCCGCTTGTTGTCTAACTGAAAGGTATGATGAATGCTGTAGACAAGAGGAGCTTGCGGCTGTTTCTGCTCCTCTCCTCTCCCATCCATCACCCCCTCTATCTTTTCATTTCACTCTCCCGCTCCTCTTCTTCTTAGTCACACCTCTCTTCCTCTGTCTTTCTTTGAGCCCACTAATCTGCTCCTCCATGGCTTTCGCATCTCTCTCTCTCTCTCTCTCTCTCACTCTCTGTCTCCGTTTCTTTTTTTGACCTCATTTCCATTCCTCTCTCACCTGAGTGTCACAGCATAAAGGGCCAAGTCTCTCTTGGAGCGGGTGTATGTTTTGCGTGCGTAACAGGCTCATGATTAGCTCGTGTAAAGCGACGGATGGCTCGACAGATCTCTTCATTAGTTGTCATCCTTTCGTAATGAAGGGATAAGACAGTCCCCTCTGTATCTGCCCACACGGCCGCACAAACACACAGCCATCACACTCGTTTATGCTCAGTCATGATTCAAGCCAGCTAGGTCAGACATTTGCCATGTCACCTAGTGAGAATAAAACACAAAAAAAACTGCTCAAGGTCACTGTGGTAACAACAGCCTGTCTTTCTCTCTCTCTTGTCTTTCTGTGTTTCTCCTCCACCCCTCCCTTCTTGTTTCGCCCTGTCCTCTTTTGCTCTTACTGACAGACAGCTGATATGAAAAGATATTTGCAAAATGTCCAATTTGAACGCTTTATTTATTTTTATTGAGGTTTTTGTTTGTTTGTTTGTTTTTGCAGCCTTTTGGTGTTAACCAGCCAGGTCCCTATGTCATGTATACCACGGTGGACTCCAGCGGCAAACTGAAAAATGCCTCAGGTAAGTACTTTCTTTTTCATTTTTGTTTTTTTCCATGGCAGCTTTCACTTTTTTATGCTTAACTACCCACTTCAGCAACAGGGATAGCCAGAGAGGCATTTATTTTTCTGAAAATGTCAGCACCTGAGCTTTTATACAGTGTATCCATGTCAGGTTTATTAATAACTTTACATTCTAACATTGACAGCTGTCCTTAGTCGGCCTGAACACCACAGGGTTTGTGGATTTTAAGAAAACAGAAAAAAAAAAGAAGTGAGATGTATTGATTTTGTATTCTTTTTTTATAAATGACAAAAATAGCCTCTATGCCTCAAAGGTTGAAGCAGAAAGGGCAGCTAAAGGTTCTTCCAGAGAGTTCTTTAACTGAAGGGAGAGTAAATCCCATTGATAAGGCTGTAATGTTCGCCCCATAATGCTTCAGCAGTCTGTACTTAGTTCACATTTGTTCTATCAACATTTTAAAGTAATTATAGGGCTTGTTAGATGCTGTGTGTTACTTTTCCTGTACTTTTATAAATGCAGGTCTTGCTGACATTTGTATTTTGTAAAATGCTAAAACTTCTTGTCGGGATTAAAAGATGAATCCAACAAGCACTATCAATGAAAGCCTGAAGTAACTGCAGTGGCATTGTCTGTGGGATACAGTTTTCTCATTGTTTCTGCAAGGCTACTGCAGTTGATGACTAATTTTTTCTATGTATTTAAGCCCAAGGTAATAAGGAAAATATTGTCCCTCTGTTACAGTTTGAAAAGCCACAACACACAAGACTTGTGGATTTGTCAAGTTTTGTTTTGCAGCACTGAATTACCTGCTGGTGGAAGTTCATTAGGGATGATGATGATGAGGATGAGGCATGGAAGTAGTTTGGACAGAATAAAAAAGATTGCTGGAAGTGGATTTCAATTGCTCATTGACTTGAAGTGTTTTTTTATGAATTTTCAATCTCAAACAGCTCAGCTTGGATTCTCAAAGGGCTGCTGCGTCTGTTAAGCACTGTTAACCAGTGCTGTCAACACATGACTGTGCTCTGTATTTTTAGGAATACACAAGGTACCACAAGGTTGTGGTGACAGTCTCACAAATTGTTAATTATGACTAGTATTTCCTTCATTTTGGTTGGCAAACCCTGTGACCCCAGCTTTATTGATTGTTATGTTGTAACCTATAGGATCATTTGTCTCTCTAGGATGAGATATTTCTGCAGTCCTGAGGCCAATGAACATGACCCTGCTGCTTCAGACTAATACGGATAGAAAGATACATGGGTGGGAGACAGATACATAGACAGATAAGATGAGACATTTGGGATAGCAGTGCTGTGCCGTATTAGCTGCAGTTAACCTAGTTGATGTTGCATTATGGGAAGGACACTGAGCTGGATGAGGACAAGATGCACTCACAGCCCGGGGTCAGGGATATATATAGTCTGTGTGTGCATGTGTGTGTATGTGTTCCTGTGTGAAGCATAATCCTACTTTGTCAGATTTCATTGTTTCATTTATCTGTTGGCACAGTTGGAGTATATACATATTTAAAGAATGAGTAGACAGATCATAGTCTAACGTCATTATTATTTCACCACCATTAGGCAGCTCCTGGCTACAACACTGTTCCATCTTCCAGTGGCTGCAGACTTTTCAATTAGGTGCTCTGCGTCCAAGCCCAAAACGCAGAGTGGACAAAATATTAATACTAGTGTCCTCTATTTGGCTGTTTAAAAGCGTGATGAAACTCAGAGTTTCCTTCTCTCTCCACACACTCCACGGTTTAAAATGTGCAGTTAAATTGGCATAGAGAGATACAGAAGAGGGGGAGGGAGAGAGGAGGAGGACTATCACCACCTGCACCCACGCCCACTGCAGAGAGCGTGAAGAGTGATATAGTGACTCTCACTGGCTGTGGAGGCGGTGACAGTTTTAAAATCAAACTAAAGTGAGACGCTGAAAACGATGCAGTAATGTTTGTTTGTTTTTTTATTTTCAGGCTGAACTGAAAAATCATCTAAAACATAAGCAGTTTAAAAAAGGCATTTGTTTATTTAGGAAAGTTAATTATCCTCTAAACATTTACTTTACCACCTCTGATTCTTAAGAAGCTCTGCAGTCGTACATGGCCAAAAGTATGTGGTATTAAGATGCAGCCTCCAGTCTTCCGGGAAGACTTTGAACAAGATTTTTGGGATTTGGTTTTAATCAGGAGCATCAGTCAGTTTGGCCTTCTCGTGGTCTGCATTCCAATACATCCTAAAGGCGTTGGGTGTGTCTCGATGCCCTGTGCAGCCTAGTCAAGTTCTTCCACACCAAACTGAGAAAAACATTTCTCCATCAAACTCTAGTTGCACATGGATTATCATGTTGAAACATGAAAAGGCTTCCCCCAAATGGTTACCCAAAAGTAGGTAGTATACCATTTCACCTAACTTTACTGTTTCAGCAGGCAGCTCTAAAAACTCACACTGCCAGCTCAGCACCAAAAGGCAGACAGATACAGTAACAGAACATCAGAATATATAATGGTAAACATACTGGAGCATTTAGAGGCTAAATTTAATCTCATTTAGAAGCTGAATACTTTCCTCAGGAGCTGGTTAAAAAAAGAACAAAAAACAGAGCTGAAAGAGAGAGAATATTGGACATTCACCAGATGGTCAGAAACATGACTGTTTGCTAGTAAGTTAGCTATACCACCAACCGCCAACTTGTTTCCATTGCCCCCAGGTGGCCAAAACAATAAGTAACTGCAAGTTTACCTAGAACTAAGGGTCCAAGCCAAAACCGTGAACAGCCCCAGTAGATGTATAAAGTATTTAGACAGGGGCGTCCACATACTTTTGGTCATATAATAAAGGTGGAAATAAATAGTGTATTATGTAAGAGATATTATTTAAGTGTCATTAAAAAAAAGATTTTATACTCCTCACTTTTTAAACAAGACTCTCTGATGTCACAAGTGAAAAAAACAGTCATATTCAATATTTACTTTTTCTAATTCAGCATCAGAATTAGTTCTGTACTCTGCTATTATGTATATGTAGAAATGCATATGTAATGTGATATGAGGCAGTGGGAGCAGCAATATATTCAGAAAATCAGATTTATTTATCATAACTAATGATACAGTTATGTTCATAAACACCATACAGACTGTTACATTAACAGTGGATGTGAAACTCTTGAAGCTAAATTTCTAATGACAAAAAAAGGAACATCACTCCTGGATTTCTGAGGGGTGAAATGAAGCAGGATGGGTTATAGTAGCTGGGCTAAGGACTCCACCATTTAACTGTGAAGTCCCTGGTTTGATGTCCCCAAGGAATTTTGTAATAGATCATCCACATTTCTAGTGACTCAAAATTACATACATACATACATACACACACACACACACACACACACACACACACACGAAAGGATGTTGATAAAGGCACTTGATTTTTCTCCTTCATTGGTCTATTGAGTTATTGAGTTCATGTGAAGAGTGGGTGGTCATTTTGTCTACTCAGCCAATACATCTCTTTCTGGAAAAAGTCTCTGGATCCCCAGACAGTGCCTTTGTTTTCCTGGTATGGTTTGTTCAGTTAGCAGAATCACATTTATTTAACATTAGAATATCCTGGTGTGGAACAGGCTGCCCATCATGACTTGGGTTTATTTTTCCAGTGTCTGTTTGACTGGAGTGCACGGAGAGAGGACGAGAGCGAGAGTAGCCAAAGGCTTTGCCTGCACAACTCCCCAGACCCCTCATTTAACAGCAGTAAAGTGCTGCCAGGGAGCAGGCTACTTTTGTGTGTGTGTGTGTGTCTGTGTGCGCTTGCGTGTGCATGTGCGAGTGTGTGCGCTGTGATTTAAAGTGTATTTATTCTGTAGCTTGTAGCTCGGGGAACAGCTAGCAAGGCTGCCAGAGATGAGCAATGATGGGGCACACACAAACACACACACCCACACACACATACCCACAATGTCTGGGCCTCTCCACTGGGGCCCAGCGATCTTCACTTACCCTTCACCCTTCAAAAAAGGGGGAGAGAGCGGAGAGGAAAGGAGAGATTATAATATGCTGAGAGACAGAGACGGGGCAAAGAAGGCACAGTATACGAATGGAGTTACTGTAGAAAAAGAGGGAGAAGCAGGTAAAGAGAGGGGATGATTGAATGATGTTGGATGGAACAAACAGAGTTTATGTAGTAAAAGAGATGAATGTGGAAATAAAGGTGGGAAGTGATTCAGAGGAGATCAGGAGTTCATAGAGGAAAATAAGAGAAACAGAAGAAGGGTTTGGACGAAGAGAGGAGGAGAAGTCAGCCTGGAAGATATGAGAGAGACGATGTTACACACACACACATACACACACACACACACACACGTATCAAATACTGTATCAGATACACATACTGTATCTATGTAGTGCATACACACTCGGGCATACTGTGGTACAGTGATAATGCCACCCTCTTATCTGACAAGTAAAGGTCAACAGCAACACTGACAAGGTTTCTCTCTAACTCGTCTCTCCGTGGGTGTGGGTGTGTGTGTCCAGGCGTGTGTGTGATATATGAGCTTGTATATTCTTCAGTCTTGTGTGTGCTCCGTGTCCATGTGTGTTTTGCGTGTGCATACACATGCCTGTCTCTTTATGACCTTGTGTGCATGTGTGTATGCGTGTATGTGCACACACACCAGACAGTGGTGCACCATGCCTCTTAGTAAGCAGGTTGGATGGATGAGCACGGGCTGTGATTCTGACAACACCACACCTCATTATCAACTAACTCTCGCTGAGACAGGGAGAGAGGGTAGGGGGAAGGGGGTGGCAGGTGGGGTGGTGGAGATGAATAGTTGAAGTTATTCATTAACAACCTTTTTATTTCTCTCTCTCTCCTACTCTCTCTCTATGGACACCCTCTGAGATAGTGAGAGGGAAAAACACGCCACTGTGTTTCCCTCTGGATTCCAGCACACACACGGTCATCCAAGACCATTTATCTTCAGCCAGCTGGGGAACTGAGTTACATCTAACTTTCAGTGGCAATATTAAGATTATAGTCAGCAACTAAAAAGGCAAGAGAGGACATTGATTTAGTTTTCACCACCCTAGAGATTACATTTTATTTGACCTATCAAGAGACCATACCCCTCCTCCATTTGCAGACTCTACTCTACTAGAAAAGTTGACTTCCTTTTGTTTAGGTAGGAAGTAGTCCCACTGCTTTGTATTTGTCACGGATATTGATGGCACAGTGTGTTGTCACCTTTAATACAGCTGTCGTATGACTCACAGGACCAGAAAACAAATTAGCCTGCTTTTAAAGGTGGAGAGGAGAGAAAAACAATGTCTGGTCTATTAGCTACTATCAGAAGCGATGGATGAAGCAGAGTAATAGTCATTTATGGTGTAATACTTTTTGAACATTCTTCACTCCAGCAAAGTTGGTATTAATCCAAAAACCAGGCATCTTGCATTTCTTTAAAATATAGTGAAGACTTGTTTTGTGAACTACTGCTTTTTGGGTTTAGTGTTTGTATGTGCATTGATGCCTTTAAAATAATTAATATACAGTTTATCTTGCCAGTAGTTTTGCATACATGATGTTTGCCATGTGACTTTATATGTTGTCCTTTGGAAATGACAGTCCCTCCAGAAAAACGCAATTATGCGATCGCATAATTCAACGCATAATCAACCAAAAGTCCGCACATTTATGCAGGGATTGCATGATTTAATAATCCCCGCATTTTCGTTGCAAAAAATGTCACATATATCTTCGCAGAAAGTTGAAAAATGTTGCGTTTACTTCACACAAGAGCAGCCATTTTCCTCCTGTTGCCTTGGCAACATTATGAAGTGACATCATCGGAAAGCTGCAAACCCCGAACGCGAAGATATGATGAAGTCCGCAAATCAGTCTCATTTGCCAACAACAAAAATAATAATAATAAATAATTCTTTTTGTAAAGCTACGGAACTTGTTTGACTCATTAACATTTTGTAAGGTTGAGCCTTGTGTTTATTAAGGTCTGAAATAAAACAAGATGAGAACTTAATTATTCCAGCACTTTCTATGATGTAGTATGCTTGCTTATCATAGGAAGTCATTAGAATTGACTCTTTACATTAAGGTAGTAGCCTAGTGAGAACAGAGTGTTGGGGGAATCACTTTTTTTTTCTTATTCATCAAACCGCAGTTTTTGCAAGTTCCCGCATTTTTGCAAGTTCCCGCAATTTTTTTTTGCAAGTTCCCGCAATTTTTGCAAGTTCCTGCACGATTTCATTGCATAAAATTGCATTAATATCCCACATATTCCATCATGCATTTTTTAAGAAAATGTGCCGCATAATCAAGGATTTTTGCCCGCAACAATCACAAAAAAACTCATTTTTCTGGAAGAACTGGTATGAAACGTTTGCAATGTGTCCACCAGACAAACATTTTGCACTGTTTTGTGATGCTCTGGACTTACAAGTAGCTTTGTGACTGAGGATATGGGTGGCATCAGTCACTCGCACCCAAACAACTCGTATGGCTGTGTATGGTAGCTGAATATAGACAAATGTGTTTGTTTCTAAGTGACTGGCTGATGGCATTAGTATCACAGCAGTAATCAGCAATATGCACAGCTTTTCTGGAAGGTTGTGGGAAATTATTTCATAAACAGCTTTTCATAATATAGAAAGCCTCTCTTAAATTTGTCAACTGTTGAGCAGTGAGATAAAACAGTGCTTACACCCACTGTCAGAATTTCCTTAAATGAGTCCCTTTCTCCTGTGAAATGAAGGGTGGTTTGTCAAAATACACCATTTCCTCTTGAGGTTTTTTAATTCAATACATCATCACTCCTATAAGGCAGTCGCATAATATACTCGAATGAAGATCCAGCTATTGTCATTGCCGACAGCTCCTTCATTACATGCACATCTTTGAACCCATCTTATTTGACTGTTAATGCCACTAAGCTGCAAAGTGAAATAGAGTGAACAGCGTTGTAACGTTAACAGGCATAAAGAAAGAGTGGAAACAACTCTGGAAGAGTTAGCTGTGTCCAGATGGGACAAGTGTGTCTGTGGTGCCAAAGATTATTATGCACAGAGAGGGAAGAGAGGAGAAAAGAAAGAGTGAGGACATTTGAGAGAGAAGTGACAGGAAGAGGCAGGACAGAGAGGGAGAGAGAGAGAGAGAGAGGGAGAGACACATGAAGAAAAGAGTGAGTGCTCACAGGGAGGAGAATCATAACAGGCCCAGATCAATGTGGAGCTCTCTGCAGACTGTCCAATTAGGCTAATGAGTTCAGGGGATTAGCAACAGTCTGCTCTCACTCACACTTACACATATACACACACACAAACACTCATTTTACATGCACAGCCTTAAAAGAAAACTCATCCTCAAACATATTTATCATATCTTAACCTTTGAAGCGTTTAGAAGGTCCAGAACAACTTGCTAAACTCAATTGAAAAAATGTGTGTGCTTTAAGTTTTGTTGACGCCTCGAGCAGTGTCGTAAAAAGTCAGCTTATTGCAGTTGACGTCATCCTGATCTGTGGCCACAGTGTACCCCTCTTCTCGGAGACCTCATCAGGTCAACAGCGAGGGCGCTGCCTCATTCTCAAACCACTTTATTGCACGGTATTTGGACGACAGGCTCGGAATACGCAGGATTCAGGATATGGGAGTGCGGCAGCGGAGTAGGTGGATGAGAGAAATGAAAAGGGTTGGAAGGGGAGAAAATGAGAGGGTGCAGAGGACAGAGCTGAGAGCATAGAGTAGAGTTGCAGAGAGAAAAGGAGAGGACTGAAAATGAGGGTGGAACAAAAGAGAAGGATAGCAAATGGGAGGAGAAGAGTGCAGAAAGATCAGAACGGAGGAGGGGAAAGGAGAAGGAAATATTGGAGAGGAAAGAAAAAAAATGAGTGAAGAGATAACCCTCTACACAGACATGGAAAATTACTATTGATCAGGCTTAGCATGCTTTTTCTCTTCCCTGTTTTTCACCTCCCTCCTCGGTCCCTCTTCTCTCATCTTTTTTTCTCCTCCGCATCCCTCCCCCACCGCCTCTCTCACTTTCATCTGTCTCTTTAGTCTCTTCTCATCCTGTAATCTCCCTCCTCTGCAGTCAGTTTAGAGATACCATAAATTGTCAAGAGACTGTTTAACTCTTAATTTGTCACCGCTGTTGTCTGCCCAGGTGTTGATCAGTCAGTTTCCAAACATTCTTGGGTTACACTGAATGAAATGCTCGTATGTGTCTTAATGCATGATGCATCTCATCACAGAATGTAAAACTAACCTCAAGATGTTCGAATGCATCTTCAGCATTAAGTTTAGGATTCATTCTCCTCAGTTTGTTTGCTGACGAGTTTTTAAAGACACTTCCAATGCAAGTTTGACCACGGTTTTAGTCACACTACAGTATGGCTCTAAAGGCGTCTGTCTGTCCAGCACATTGCTCCAGACTAAAAAAGATCACCAACTGTTGGATGGATTTCCATGAAATTTGTCATGCTCAGGATGAATTATGATAACGTTGGTGATCTACTTACTTTTCATCTAGTGCATTATCATTAGGACAAAATATAAGACTTTGCACAGTGTTTTGGTTTAAGACCAAATACTTGCTAAACAAATGACATTCCCATCAGCCTCTTGAAGCCACCTTTTCTCCACATCATGGAAGGTTGACGATCTGGAGTGTAATTGTGTCTAACTAACTATGGAAGCAAATATTTTCAAATACACCCAACACTAGCTGCAAAAACAAGCTGCAAAAATGTTTTATTTTTTTTGCTTACCATCAAGTTTGTACTCCTCTTGCCAGTCTTGGAGTACCCAGTTGTCATTTCATTTGACAATGCACTGATCTCACCTTAATGAAAACTCACTTGCTTTTGTTGTTTCATGTTCTTTGCTCCATTTGGGAGACTCTCATCTCTCTAAAGTTTCTCCGAGTAGAAATATTTCCAGATAAATGCTGAATAAATAACAAGGTCACGCTCTCATATCAGCCAGTGTGTTTATTATGGTCTAATATTCTCTAATAATACTCAGGAGTATGAGCTTACTGTATCGGCTTTTTAATTATTTCTTAAAACCTTCGAGTTAAAACATTGATTTTTTTCTTTATCTTGTCTGACTTGTTTTGTCTTTTTATTTCGCTTCTCAATATCTTTGTTGTTTTGTAGTTTCAGTTGTTTTGCTCTTTCATACCTCAAATAGATATAAACGTGAGGTATAACATCAGTGAATAGACACTTTATGGACAAAGGATAGAAAATTTGAAGCTCTGTGTAGTGGAGCTGCAATTTCTATTTTGGATTTAGTAAGGGCAAACTATGGTGATGACAGTTGTATTTACATCTGTTCTGTCTCTCTCTCTCTCTCTCTCTCACTCACACTCATACACACAAACACACACACACACATCACACTGCTGCGTCATTTCGGCCCAGGCGCAGGTGTCGACATGCTTCGCTGCTGTATGTGTTTGAGGCAGTGCAAAGCTGGATGGTGATAAGGACAGAACTATAAAGCCCTCTGGATCCTTCGACGTATCACCACATACACATATGTGCACGCTCTCACGCATATATATGCACACATTTTTCCTCACGAATCAATGTCCAGATCTTGACACCATTGTACAGCTATTGAAGGGGGCTCTCCAGGCGAGGCGGGCTGTGAAAAGTGCGTATGCGTGTGCACTTCTATCCCTCATGGCTCCAACCTCCATCTCTGCTATCTGCTCCTTTTATCGCCATCAGGGGAGCAAATGGTTTCTATAGCGACAGGCACTGGAATTTCTTTGAAAACATTTTTTTTTCTTTGAATTTTGAAGCCCTGCGGAGTGAGAGCAAGTGTGTGTGAATGTGTGTGAATGTTTGTGTGTCTGTACCGCAGGCCAATTATGTTTATATCCATATTTCTTTTCTTGATGAATTAGTGGAGTCACGTTAGCATATTTGTCAACGTCCTTTGAGAAGATTTGCAAATGGCATGTTGTAATTTTTAATGTTTTTTTTTGTTGTTGTTGTTGGGTTTTTTAGTTGTGTTTGACTTACTGTATGTATTATTTTTAGATTCTTTGTTTATTTTTGATGAGCTATGTTTTTGTATTGTCTCAAAATCTATATTTCCATCTGTGTTTATACACACATTTGACTCAGTTTCATAGTGATGCTGGACACATTGTCACTCTGCATGTCTGTCCAGAGGTGTTAAAACCTCCAGACAGGACAAGGTTTTTCATGAGGATATGTGTCATAAGACCTCGGCAGATGGACAGACACACATTTACGTGTTTTAGCTCCCTTAGAGGCATCCATGTCCTCTCTCTGTCAGTCTTTCTCTCTTTAATGTTTCTCACTTTTTTTTTCCATTTTGCCCTCTCATGCCCACGAGGACGTAAAGTTTGTCTGCTTCAATATGAGGGAGAGAGTTTGAGTTCCAAAATCCTTGACATTGTCCTCGCCAGCTGCCATTCTACTGAAAGAAAAATGATTAAAGATGATGTTACAACAGTCTAAATTAACTACACGAAGCATGACAAACACTTGCAGGTAACATTGAATTAACATACAGATTCCACACTGCTACATCTAAAGTGATTTCATGTGCAGACGCAGTGTTCTGAATTAGTTTCAGCACAGAATGTCAGCTCAGGTACTGAGTGAAGAGCATACAAGAAACTGTGAGCGAAAGACGTTGGACACATTTTATCAGGTCTCGTATTTGTGCAGTCCTGTGGAGTGTGTTCAGCCAAGACTAAAAACATTCAGCATGCAGTAAAAATATTCCTAACTATGTCATGCTGATGGTGACAAAGACCTTCTCTTTACTTACTTTGCAAAGATGAACAAAACTTGAACTAAAGTATCCAGAACAGTACAAAGAATATTCCTTAGCCATGGTAACAAATGTGCTTTGTCTCTCTTTAATACACCAGCTGTGAAGTACACACTGCATAATCTTTTGTATGTTTAGTCACATGAATTACTTCACACATCACTAACGTTGACGATATGGATGACAGATTATTAAACACATCCTGGATGCCTAATATCTTTTTTTTTTTTGTCTATTGTCTTTGTATCTTATGTCTTATGTATGGTCTCAGGATATCTGCAGGTCTTGAAAAAAAGCCTTTAAAAGCCTTGAATTCATTTTATCTGCTGTAGGCATCAATGTTGGTTATAAAATGTTTTAAATCCACCACCTCTCCCTGTCCAGGGATTTACCAGGTGGTTGTATGATCAGGTTTTAAATAGCATTTAGTGCGGTGTTAAGAAGGTCTTAAACAAACCAGGCTCACCACTTTTAACTTTAACTTTGCAGCAACTTTGTTGCATTTTCAAGTCATGTCATCTGGAGTGTATTCTACCTGTACAAGTTTTGAATACATAAGTGAATGATCGTGTTTAGTTCACATCAGTGCAGCTGAGGCAGTATTTCTGAGGGGCAAAAACACTTCAGTTCCAGGATTTGATAGAAAATGAATGAGATGTTTAGATGGAGAACAGCAGTTTCTTCTACTTCATTATAAGCCTATAACCTTTAGAAATCTGTGTATTTACTTTCAGGTGTGTCTGTGTGTGTGCACGGGTGCTTGCACACTTGTGCAGACGCATGTGTGTGGTCTTGAGCGTTGGTGTGTCTGTAGTGTCTGTATTATTGGCTGGGCTGTGGACCACTAACTCGCTGAATGTGATGCATCGTGCCCAAATACGCAGTATATGTGTGTGTGTGTGTTTAGAACTTTGTGTAAATGAGAAGTGCTCACAGACATGCACACACACACACACAAACAAACACACACATGCACATGCCCGCTGATCGTGCTGCTTTGAATCCGCTTTGTCTTCTAAGAGATGGATTGTAGGCTGTCAGTCATGTGTACAGGGTGGAACTTCCTGCCAAGGCCTCCACTGGCTCTGCCATGGGCAGATAGGAGAAAAACACACTAAAACACTCTTTCTCTCACACACACATACACACAACATGACACACAGACACTCCGATACACCGCTCTGCATAATACCTTTTGCCAGCCTCCCCATGTTGTGAAATGGCTTTGCTCCAGCCGCCACATTTCCCAGCCAGTCCACACGTGCACACTCACACACACACACACACACACCACTCAGCAGACGTTAAGCCAGGCTCCCTGCCTGCAACGTAACCCTGCTTGATCCTCCATCAGACACACACACACATACACACACTCATTCAGACCCACTCCATCCTGCTGAGTGGCCGAGTGCAAGCCATCCACCTCCCTGCATACTGACAGGGAGCCGCAGTCTGTCACAAACATCAAACCAAGACTGGCTTAAAGGTCCAATCTCCTCAAAAAACATCCTGTTCTGTCGTGCCTGGTGGACGGGGTTCAGTGTGAAGCTCTGAGTAGCAGTGGACTGCTTGAAAACGGCTTCCCCAGCTGGATCCATCTCAAAGTAACACTCTCTAACACTGCTCTTCCCTCACTGGGAGAGTCTTTGCCCTGTCTGTCTGTCTGGCATTTGACTGGTGGATATCAACAACAAGAAATGGCACTACCATAAAGGCCACTTCATGTTTCATAATAAAAACAGGAGTTGGCGAAGGGGACCTATTCAGAGCTGACAGGTACTGTTGTAGGCTCGTTCAGCATAAGTAACAAAAGTAAAACTGACAAGGCACTCATATGACTGACTGCTAGTGGTTTTTGGCCAGCAGGTTTAGCTGTGTAACTCTCACACTGGATAGACAGACAGGCAGACAGACAGACAGATAGAAAGACAGACAGACAGATAGATAGACTTTATTGATCCCGTGAGGGAAATGTTACAGCAGCAGTTGCTGCCCTAACTGCTCTGCACATCAGCCAGTTTCAAGTCCAGTTTCTCTCTGCATGATATTCCCTCTTGTCTAACATGTCTTTTAGTTTCAGGGTCACTATCCTTAAGATTTATTTTTATCCCAGTACCACTCTGAGGATCCCAGAGTGACTCGGTTTCTTACTTAGGTGGGTCTAAAGTCAGTAGTTTGTACATAAGCATCATTAGGTCTCATGTTTTTGAATGAAATATGTTTTTTTCTATAGAAGGGCAGACTTGTGATACAGGCCTTTTATAAAAAGAAAAACTTGGTTCAAGTTGGACTTGAATAGTTCAGTAAGGTGGCACTGGGATGTGTTGTGCTTTCCTACACTATATATAAGTATACACATACTTCTTATACATTTTGTTTTATTTGTAAGGCTGCATGGCCACTTGGAACTAAGAATATACAGCTATGCAAGCAGTGATTTAAGCTAAAGACTAAGGTAACCCTGCTGACATGCTCAAAGACAATGCTAACAGCTAAACAGGTATAATATTTACACTGTTCATCATTGTAGTTTAGCATGTTGGTATGCTACCAATTTCTAATTAGCACTGAATACAATGTACAGTTGATGTTGTGGGAATGTTATTTATGTCACCTTATGGCCAAAGTAATTTTGTGTGTTAGGTGAAGACATGTTTCAAAACTTGAAAGTTGAGTCACAAAAGTCATTAGTTCCCATCTTCAGGGTACCATGATCATGTGCACCACATGTCATGGAAGTTCATCCAGTAGTAGTAGTTGAAATATTTCACAAAAAAACGGAACCTCATGCTAGAGTGAGAGGAAAACTTAATTTTGGGGCAATTCATCCATTAGTGGCTATGATATTTCAGTCTGGTGCTGGACCCACCAACAGACAGACTGAGTTCCTAGAGCCACGCTGGTAGCCTGTCTAAAAAGTGATTGTAATTGTGAATCTGATTTTACATTAAATATTTATTCGTCCTTTCACCTCCTTTCTGTTTCAGTGAACTTACTGGATTATCATTAAAATCCTGTATAAAATCCCAAACAGCAGAACACAGCTTTCCACTTTACTGAATTGGTACAATTCCCCAACCCACACTCGCTCACGCACACGCACCTCTCAGTAAATGTCAGACACACCAGGATTCATCTTCAATGCCTGTAGGAAGCCGGGGCTTTGTACTCCCCTGAACAAGTCAATGTCCATGAAACTGTGCCCAGCTCTTCCTGGAAACAGCCAATATTTCTGTCTCTCTCCCCCTCTCTTTCGCTATCTGCGGTGTGCGATTAAGACAATTATGCTGCCTCTTCATAACACCACAACCCAGCACTAAAAGCTAGGAAAATATAATACATAGAGCGATAGCAAGCGAGGGAAATTTAGAGAGATAAAGAGACATGACTGATGAAAAGGTTTCTTTGGTAGGAGGTGGTAATAGTCGATTGATCTATTCAGTATTTATACTGGAGATACATTACAGCATCATGGGCAGGCTTTTATCGCACGACCCCATACAATAGCCACCACTGGTTTTACCTAAGTTCAATACTCACTTTCACCCACTGGCTGATTAATTTTTACTCCTACATGCAGTGTTACCAATTTAAAATGCCGGCTCTGTTTGTGCAATATGAAAAAGTATTAAAAGAAGAAAAATATTGAGCTGCTGTGAGCCAGACTGGCCTGACCCAGGTTCAGCTGAGGTGGCTATAAATGAACCGGACAAATCTTTTTTTTTTTCTTTTTTTTTTTTTCTGAAGCAAGGCATGGATTTGAAAAATAAAGCGAGAAGCAAAGCTGTTGTGCTCCTCTTGGTCTGCAATACGCAGTCCATCCACATTAGTTCTGATCACTGGCTGCCTCGAGGCCTTCTCTCTCTCTTCTTCCATCCCTCTCTCCCTCTCCGTCCCTCTCTTTGTTTACCACGTAGAGGTTGATTTATGTCGGCTGCACTTGGCAGAGTTGGGTGGCGTGGGCGAGATACAGCAGCTGAAGGGGAGAGAGAGGGGAGACGATCAGGAGGAGGTAGAGGAAGGGGAAGCGAAATGAGTAAGGCCAAATCGGCTCTATGTATCGCAGTAGCGGGGAAAGAGATGAGCAGAGAGGAGGAAACAAGAGACCAGGGGCCGGATGAGAATAGTAAGTAAGGAGGGAGATATTTGAGGCTGGAGGAGGAGGAGAAATGTTGTGCGAGGAGACAGGGAGAGGTGTTGGACTGGCCTCAGGTGTCTCACTCTGCTTTGTATCTTTTATGATGCTCCTCATGTCAGACCACGAGGTCTCACGCTGCAGCCCCCCTGGCTCGATATCTCTCGCTGTATGCATCTTCTTCATTCCCCTCATTATGTCACGCTTGTACTTTTCAGTTTTATCACAGTCATGGTCAGGTTAGGTTAGGTTAGAGCTCATTACATTATGTTACATCACGTAAAAACCTAAACGCTTTCTTTGGGAAAGTGGCTCCGTTGCAGCTCAGCCCATGTTTACATACACAACTGACAATACAATTGGTTGTGTTGTGCAGAAAGTCATGAATGAAAATGTGCAAAGCTTTGGGACGCTTTCACAGAAAGTAAGAAAGGGGACACAAAACACACATTTATGAGACAGTTGTGTCAAGCTGAATTATGCCTGTTACTTAAAAAAAATAATTGTCAAGATTAATTTTTAAATTATCATAAAATATACAATATGAAAGAGTGACCAGTAAAAGAGTGAGTCAGTCACAGACATGTCTGGGGATTGATCTGGGGAAAATGTATACATTTACACGGTATTCATTATTTCATACTTTCACAGGCAGTTGATTAGGCAGTTTTATCAAATTTATTGACAACAAGAAAAAAAACAGGAAAACATTTTGACACCTTACACCAGCGGTAGGGCCAATGTTGACCTAACACAGCAAGGCATCTTCAAAAAATGTGAAAACAATCCTTTGTGTCAAAATGTAACACAAGATAGGCAACACCTATTAGATGTTGCCTAATAGGTCAGAAACAAGACTAATAGTGCTGCTAGCCTAGTCTACAGCTAAGTTAGCAGCTTGTGAGGCTGTACTTTGGCAGTGCTAACCTGCTGATGTGGAAATGACTGTTGTTGGTTAAAAATCTCATGGCTGTCTACCCAGTCTTGATAGGAACAAAATGTGTCTTAAAACAAACCCCAGGACATCGTACCTTATTGAGTTAAAGCTCATTAGTTATCCTGATGTGGTTATGTATAAAAAAAGACTTTTGTATGACATTAAAAATGGTCTTTTTCTCTCCATCCCTTCCTGCAGCCGGTCAGTTGAGCCAGTCAGCCCACTTCTCCCTCCAGCTGCCCTACACTGTGCTGGGCCTCGGACGCAGCGCCAACTTTCTGGACCACCTTTTTGTTGGCATTCCCCGGGAGTCTGGAGAAACGGTGAGGAAATATGAGATTAGTTGGACACTTCACAGCACTCCTGTAGGAAGAGCCACAGGCTGTCCGGTCTAAGAATATTTGAGGGAGATGTTTGTGTGTCTGTCAGAGAGCAGGTGCAGACAGAGAAGGAAGTAGGTGTGCTGAACAACCAAAGATTTAAAACCCCTTCAACCCTCTGGGTGGAAATTGCATCAAAATACTAGGTTAATAGATAATAATTCATTATCCTGTACCTAGTCATTTAAAGTCATTTCTCTAACCTATCCTGAATTTAACAGTGTATGACATGCGTGGCTGAAACATTTAATGTCTCTGTCTAAGTGTAGGAAAAGAGGGGAGTAAGAGACACGTAAAATAGCCTCAGGATCATGATGTTAAGAACCAGAAAACTTTCCAAGTTTCCGAGAAAAATATCAAATGATGGACTAATTCATGATAAGTGTAATTCGAGCACTCTTAAATGGATAAACAGAGCAAAGTAGTCTCCTGCTGCTCAGACTTTATTTGGTAATGAGCTGAATGTAACGCATTTCTTTTGATGATCGTGAGACTTGTTTGTGAAGTTTCAGAAGATGGATTTCGCTCCACGTTTTTTTTTTATCAAATTAGAAATGCTAAACAGAAAAAGCACTGTCTCCCTAATCTTGCAAGAACATTTAATGCATGGTCGGGATTGTTTTTTTCTTATTCAAGCAGCAGCCAATGCAGCAAAATATGTGATAACTTGTGTTCACATCAATTGTCAAATGATTATGTATGATTATGTGTTTCCCTAATTTTGCAAATGATGGAAACACATAATAAGAGTTCAGGAGAAACCTGTAGTCTAAAAAGTTGTTCTGTTCTTTTCACTTATTATTTTAAATTGATCAAGATATATCAGCTTAACGCACAATTAGAGCTACACAAAGTTAATCTGTTCTTCATTCTTTCCAATTCTCTACTTGAAGTCTTTGGTTTGCTCAAGTATTTAGGGATCTGGCTAATTCTCTTGGATGAGTAGTAATTTGTTTTTGTTGCAGGGTTTTAACAGTTTCATGTCTTTGAATTCTGACAATAGGACTTCTTTTTATAAACTAAATCCTGCTTAATGAGGAGAAGTTAAGTATTTCTCAGGTGTTGTAAACAGTGTTTTGACAGTCACTTTTGAAGAAGCAAAATTTTTCAGCATCGTTAGAAAAAGTTCATTTTTGGCAGATAAATATGATGACACACTGAGGCACCAGAGGCAAGATTGAGCAGTAAAATGGAGGCAAGAAGAAGCTTTTTTTTTTTTCTCTGTGCATTTAGTGATTAAAGGGAGGGAGAGAGGTTAGAAGCTGAAAAATCAAACAGACATGCACAACGCATATGGAAAATAGATTCCACATCCTACATACAATGTATGAGAAGACTGATTGTCACCTTGGAGATTGATAAAGGTGCAGCAAACTCCCCACTGGAACAGAAATTTCAACACCCCCGTGTTTACACTGAGCTTCAAACACATCTTTGCTTAACCCTAAGAGAGGATGTATGAGTGACTCTGTGGATGCGGCCCATGCGTGCTTGCTGTCATACTACAAACCAGCGCTGTATTAATATGGTAAATAATTGATTGGGTTTATGGTTTTAATTTAATTTAATTTGTCAGCCACATCTCTACACCACACTACTTCAAATGTCAGCACTCTTCAGTTCAGCTCCATCTCTGTTTTCTCTCCCGCTCTCTCTCTCACGTTGCACTTGTCACAGTGAATATTAGGCACGACAGGGCCCGTTTTTATCCCCTCTCGTGTGGCACCAAGATCTTCGTCAAGCAGCTGATTAGAATTGTAGATGGGTTGGTCCGCAACTCTGAAGCTGTAGTGCACCAGGAACACGCATCTTAAACAAGCTGCTTTGTTGTCCCCCTTCCACACACTCCTTTTTCCTATGCAAAGAAATGTGATTTTATCTTTCCCCTCATTTTCCTCCTCCTTGCACATTCTTTCAACAAAGTGAATTAATGAATGCCTAAAGATGCGGCCCATTATGCAGAGTTTTTTTTTTCCCCTCAGAGGGGCTAGGGAGTGGAGTAACTCCATCGAATCTACCTGTAATTAGGAGGAGAAGCTTTGGAAAGCTCTTTACGAAAGAGGAGCGGCTTTAGAAAACCTGACCGCTACACCACCCTGCTCAGCGGGCAGGTTTGGATCTTTCAGTTTGTCATCTCCTGTTATCTCTATTTCTCTCATTTTTGTTTTCTTTCTCTCTGCCTTTATATCCGTCCTGCTTCCATTCTCTCAGTATCTCTCCTGCTGTGCCCTTTACAATTTTCTCCTCCACAATGAGAGTTTCTGCCTGCTGTTTCACAGAAGGAGAGGTTTTGTAAAATCTACTTGAATATCTTCCATCTTCTGTCCAATCATTCCCCTCTTTTATTCACCCCCTCCCCATCTTCCTCTTTGAGTCTCTGTCCTCCTGTTCACTTATCTTCCACCCAGGGGATTCCCTTTGCTGCTCAAAGTGGTTTGCTTCACTAATCAGTCCCCAACTTGTCACTTTCTCTGTCTCCCTCACCCTCCATCTCTGTATCAGTCTCCCTCGCTCTCTCATAGTGTGCCAGTTTCCCTGGCTTTGAACCAGAGTGTCTCTCTGTCTCTCTGAAGACTTGGGAACACTTTTCTCTTCCAAACAGCCAGATCGGATCTGCTCCCAGGCAGCAGTAGTGGAAGCTGACTCGTCTCCAGCTCTGCTCCCCTGCCGGTTTGCCTCACCGACGGCAGCGCTTTCCAAGAGCTAAGCGACAATGGCTGGCGGCGAGAATGTGCTCGTTATGTAAAAAGCAATGCCGTTGTTGCATGCTCATTCAAAATAGCTGCGAGATGTGTTTCCTCTCAATTGATGAAGAACGGAGAGCCACAATTAAAGAGCAGTGGCACTTCCAGATTCTGCAAATGTAGAACTGGAAACGTTAATCCCTCATGGCTACAAGCATGATTACGGCTTTTTAAATCATTAATATGATGCCCCCTCCCCTGTCTCTGAAGTCTTAATCCCTGATATCGCCAAGCACAACCTTGGGTGTCTGGGAAGGGGCTAAATCCAGACACAAGGAAACACTGGACTCAGAACAAGAAAGCCAATAGAAGCTGGTGATGCTGGGCTTTCCCAGAAATCAAAGCACTGTTGTATGCAGAGGTTAAATACAGTCTGTGTCAGTCTTGTGTCAGATGTCATCACTTGGTGTTGAGCCTTGAGGCAGCAAAAAACTAAACTAAACTAAAATGAAACTTGAACTTGTGCAAAGTCAAACTGCTGTCAAACACGGTGCTGCGAGTAAATGTTTTTAAATTCACTGCAGTTTGAGCTACTTTCAGTCTGGCTACTTAGACCCTCCATTTAACCTGTGTGGAAGTACATGATGTGACCAACCATCAAGTAATTTTGTATATCATGATAAATGGAGTCATTTGTCCCACCCTAACAGGTGTAACAAAAGTAACGGGTGGCCGAGGAAGCTGTCAATTAAGCACAGTGTGTACACGCCCACACAGTCTAGAGCTCTGGCAGCGTCTGGCCTTTAAAGTGACTGTGTAGAAGTAACCATGTATCTTTACAATACTTCTGCAGTATAATCGACTCCTCCACCGTCATTGCTGGGTTTTTCTGTGAGTGCAACAAAATAATACAGTATAACATTAACATGACAGAGCAAATAGAGAAGAGAAGCGACCAACAAGGAAACATAAGTGTACATTCATTGCCCAAGCAAGTGAGAAATAAGGCAGAGGAGACAAACAACAAAATACATATAATTGAAATTAAATTTAAATTGATTAATTATTAAATCATATAATCATCTGGAAAAAATCAAGTTAAAAAAACTGAAAAATAATTGTTATGACACTGTCTTTGAGTATCGTTAACAGTGCTCTATAAATAAATTCTATTATTGTTTTATTATTAATTATTATCCTAAGTGACCTTAGAGTTCATTTCTACTTTTATGTGTGTTAAGACATATCCTTCCAGTTTTCTCCCATGGATTTTGTCTTCAAAGCAGACCCAAGTGCTGCTATGATGAGTTAACTTCCAGGATAAGAAAAGACTATGTATATTTTATCAAGACAGACTGAGATTATGACTTGTTCTACGGATGGCTGAACTCTCTCACTCTCAGCCACAGGAATACTTCATCAGATGTATAAATGTGCACAACCATATACACACAGACATACGGGGGCTAGGAAATCTGTGTTGAGCCCCAGACTCCAAGTAATTTATTTCAAGTAGCAGCTTGTCTCTGTCTTAAATGCACAGCTTAAAATAGCTAGGCCACAGTAGCTAAGGAAAATTATGGTACCCTATTATTCTGCCCCAGAGGACTTAACATACATATCCACAGTGTGTGCGTGCATGTGTGCCTCTATGGAAATCTGCATGTGTTGCGAATATTGTCACAATAATGTATGTGCATACTCAGGTCGTGTGTTTTTTGTGTCTTTGCAGGAAATAAGGATGCAGGAGTGGACGGCCATCATTCCCAACTCTCAGCTCATCGTCATCCCCTTCCCACACAATAAGCCCAGCAGGTATAATAATATAGTATAGATGCATCAGAATTGTCCGTTTCCCTTATTGACAAAGTTGTCATTTGCTGGGAAACCCACTGCCGCTTGTTGCTGAGTGCACCATTACACTTACACTAATACTTTAACCACCTCATCTGATACCGTTTCCTGACATATTCACTTGAATGTTACCTCAGCGCGATACAGAGCCTCTGTGGCTTCACAAACTGATGAACAGATGTGAGCATGCAGGCTCTCTGTACGCATGCACACACGCGCACACACACACACACTCATCACACAGCATGTGTTCTCATGTTATCATGACGTTGTTCACATGTAGCTCAAACCCCAGGAGGAGCTCCAGATGGCTATTTAACACATACACGCGCACACACACACACACCCTCCTCCATATAGCCACATAACACTTGTGTTCTCGCCAGGCTTGCCAGACATGCCAGCACAGACAGACACCTACATGCACACCATGAGTGAAATGAGAACCAGGAAGACCAGGTGCCTTGGTGGCCCTCTCACATACAGGCTAACTTAACAGGTTGTGAGATGATGAAGTTAGTATATCAAAGTGGAAATGCATAAAAGTTGTTGGACACCAGAAACAGAGCAGTGCTTCATTCTGTTCAGGTGTAATAAGAGAGTGAAAGAAACGTTCATTTGTTTATCTTAACTAAATTAGATCACAATCTCTGCTGATGTGTACCACTTGGTAATGACATTGTTTTTCTGTCAAACCAATGATGAAACATAAAACAGCATATAACGAGTTTTTTTCTTTATTTTTTTTTCTTTTCTCTTTTTTTTTTACCCTTTTACTCTGTTTCTCTTTAGTTGGAAGGCTAAGTTGTACCTGACTCCGAGCAACAGTGTGCTGCTGACGGCCATCGCGCTGATCGGCGTGTGCGTCTTCATTCTCATCATTATTGGCATCCTCCACTGGCAAGAGAAGGTCAGAACACATAAACGCACACACACACACACAGATATACAATGGTGTAGTTACCATTGGCCTCTACCTGGTGATTTACTGCTTTAGTGTGAAAGTGTGTGTGTGTGTGAGAGAGAGAGAGAGAGAGAGAGAGAGAGAGAGAGAGAGCAAGCAGATTGGTCACAACCAGCAGCAGATGGGTCTCACTATCCCTGTCCTGTAGTCCTCTACCCTCCCACTGAGACACACATGCACTCTCTCTCTCTCTCTCTCTCTCTCTCTCTCCGTGGGCCAATACAACCTGGGAGGACATTCAGCTGTAATTGCCTGCTTCTGTCCTTTCAGCATGGAAGATCTGCTGTTCATTACTGCCATAAATACGCCCTCCAGGGAGTAGATGCATGTTTTCACGTGTTTTTTTTCCCTTTCTTGCTTTGTTCTATATGTTACGAACTCTCTCTCACACACACACACAGTCACAGCAAAATGTGGCATGATCGAGGACACACAGACAAATTTACCAGTAATTCTCACTAATTTTCTTTTCTTTTTATCTTTGGATTGTTTCCTTTTTCATCTACACATACTGTGGTAATGCTGTCTGCTGGGCTGAGCGGTGCAGTAAGTTGCTGGCATCTTCTCCAAGCCATCTGCCGTGTTGAGTGTGTGTGCTTAATGTGCTTGTGTGTGTGTGTGTGTGTGTGTGTGTGTGTGCGCATGCAGGATGGATTGTGTGCATGGTTACACACACAGAAGCACTCTAATTGCCCTCTTTTTGGGAAACGTGAGTGTGAGCATCGGCTTCATCTTAACCGTCGCTGCATTCAAAAAAAAAAAAAGCATGGCTGGTGCCTGAACCGAGTGTCTACATGCACCAAGCAGGCTCAGGTGGATGGGAGGAGGTGTTTGTATGTGTGTGTGAGCAATGTGGGGTCTAAGAAATGAGAGATTGAGAGGAAGAAAGAGAAAAAGGGCAAAGAAAAAAGTTCTTTCATAAGTGCAGTAGCTGGCAAATATGTACGTCACATCAAATCAAATCTGGCATGTTCACTTGGGCAAAATGAAGGGTTTGAAGCCACTAAGAAGCAAGCATTTGGCTTTGATCACTGTGATGTGCTTCAGCTAACCAGTCAAAGTCATCAAAAAATGTCTGCCTTGTTCGCTACCTCCCCACTGGAGATGCAAGTGGGAGGAGCCTCTGGCTCTTTTGCTACTGATTACCCAGTTGAAATATTTTTTTATGTGTTAGAAGACAGGAGGACAGGAGTCTTCTGAATCATTCAGTGATGCTGTAGGTTTATCTGAAGGCCAGTAGTTTTAATTATTTCAACTTCACTTAATATAAAACATGAGAGCTACTACTGAACAGAGGCTGGTGTGGGATTCATAGTTGACTTTTCTGATTATGTTTTAGTTACACTTGCTTTTGGCTTTTTATAAATGAACCAGAATTTTCTAACACATTCCTCATCTTGTCTTCTGATGATTCAGCCAAGAGTAAAAAATACACAGATTAATTAAAAAAAAACAACGAATCACATACATACATTTATACTTAAAAGCCTACGAGACATTCACTCATAGTTCGGTTGGGTATGTGGGCATGTGGTTTGAGGTCAATCACATGTCTAAAGCAGTAGAGAGGGATGTGCCCTGCGGATATCTTTTGTATCATATTTGGTCAATATACAGGAGAATATCTCCCCAGGCATCATGGATATTTACTGTGTATATATAAGAGCACATATGGTGGGATTTGGGGAAAAAACAAGAAGTTTAAAACACTGTTTTAAGTCCTTAATTGAGAAATCTTCATCCATGCCTCCTGGAAGAAACTGAAAGGTAAAAATCCCAAATGCCAAAAGCTGAGTGGGACTTTTATGGCTATAAAAAAACAATGATGTTTAATTAGTTTATGGATTAGTTATGTGATTCCTCTTGATAATATTTAGAATGTGATGTTTCACTATTTCCACTATTTTACTACATAGACACTATATTACATAACCTTTCCATTTCTACTGTAAGCAGCTGAACGGTGTTGGTGTAATGCTGTGTAGCAGCAGGTTTGTCTTCCTCTGGGGTGGACAAACAGACTTCCAGTGGCACTATACTGCAGCGCTGTGTTCAGACTGACATCTTCTGAAAACACAGCAAATGTGATTCAGTCTGAAATAGCTGACTGGCTTTAATAAGTGAAAGACACGCACTTGGAGCAACAGGCTAATGTGGTGTAACCTCCTGTACCATCCGGGGAATTAAGATTGAGGGTGAATCCCATGTACCTCCCTCATATCTCATCTTCTCCCACCTCTTTTACGACGGGGCATCCATAAGGTCAGGGTGAGCCCGCTGATCGACATTTGGCATTTCTGTGTGTTTGCACTGCCGCCTCTGGTATTTGCTCTTCTAATAACAAAGTCAGGTAGAGGGCAGAGGCATGGGGGCAAAGACGTGCTGTCCTGCTTAACAAGCTAACAGGGCTCTTACAGAGCTCCCATGAATGCCTGAGCAATGCGGTATTAGCTGGGTTTATTAACAGATATTAAACTCTCACTCACATGAATCAAATTTTGGAGGGGAAGGGAAGGAACGCAGCATTTAAAATAGATGGGGACAAATATGCAATGAAGCAGAATGTTATCGATCTCCTCACCTGAGATGCATCATCTTCATGCAGGACATTTAGGTCAGACTTAATTAGTTGACACAAGAGCCCGGTGAGATTACACCATGCCTCACTGTAGCTTCCCACCTGGTTTCAGATACAGACACACCACTGTGTCATTAAAACCTTTAGATGGACACAAATCAATGCTCTGCTGCTTAATGATGATTCAGGCCTCAGGATGACAATTTGGTGGTATCCCCTGGATAGTCAATTAGACCAGGATTCAGCAGCGGCACAGCGCAGTGGATCGGTTATCCAAAGGAAAGAACATCCATCTGCTCCTTAAAAATCTGTTGCCCTTAAAAAGAAAGGGAAAAAAGCACAACATCAATCAATATGAGGCTCTGGTATCTTGGAAGATAGATGAAGGCTTTATTACAAATCAAAACTGATGGGATAAAAAATGCAGCAAATGGATTGCTGCCCATCTTGCGGGTGCCTGAAATTAGTCAACATCAGAGAAGGCTGTCCTTTAAAAGCGGACAGGCTTCTCAAAGAGTCCGTGTAATGTTGGGTTCAGTCCTCTTCATATAAAAAGCTCTACTGCAACATTTAGACAAAGTGTTGGGTGAAGAAAGGGATGGAATAAAGGATGGTTCTGTTAAGATACTTTAAAATTGATGCCTATTTTCTCCCTGTCCTCAGTTCATCACGTAACAGATCTGAATGCATTATTGACTGCACTGTCACCCGTCCAGATGATATGGGGTCCCTTTGTGTGCGTGCTCAGCTACAGTCAAATGGCGAAAAGTATGATAACATGATTCACTCCTTTAATCCCAAGCCCCATCAAACCTCATTACAGTGTCCTGTTGAAAAAAAAAAGTATGTTCTTTTCAGAGTCATTATGAACTAAAGAAACTGTGAAATGTTACTCAGAAAGTGATAGCCTGGGCAAAATCTATCTTTTGAGTATGAAACGCTAACACCCTGATGACTTGAGAGTGAATCTGCTCAAACATTGTACCTCAGTGCAATTGTGAGGTACTTGTACATTAAGTCCATGCTACTTTTTACACTGTCTCTACTAGACCTGTGAGGAAAGCACTTTTTACTCCACTATGTTTGTTTGACAGCTTGACATTCACTGTACGTGTTCATGCTGTCCGTACTGGCTATAAAAAGAGGCCCTCCTATAGCGATTCATCCTCTCGCTTTCAGAACGAACGGGACATCGTTCCTGCTAATGCGTGGTGGGGAGTTACAAAATGGCTTTTATATCACCATGATGTACTCAGGCTTTAGAGGACGATGTCAGCTGTCAATTCAAAGATGTAAACAGAAAACGTGAAAAACTGCTACTGTCGGCTAAAAGTTTTCCTCAATATAAGCAGGAATATTAGAGCACATGACGTGAAGGTACTGTTTGGTGATGAGGTCTCTGCTGCACGTCTGTCAGCTCAGCTCTGACGCCGCCTCCAGCCATCACTCCTGTGTGTGTCGATGCCCAGGTGATCATAATAGACTGTGGGCTGTACATACACACACATTATCCCCTTATAAACCCTTATCCTGAGAGGGCCTTTTCACATTTACATAAGGACAGATGGTGTGTGTGTGTGTGTGAGTGAGTGTGTGTTTGTGCGAGTGTGGTGTTTTGAGCTGGTTTATTATTTTCCATGTTTTATCATGTTTCAAGTTCTCCTGAGAATGTATATCCGAGATGTGCCAAGGTAATAGACAATTGAAGTAGTTTTATGTTCTTCTCGTGTCACTGTAATGAAATATCAGTTTAACTCTCCAACCAGAAGTCAAATTGAACTCTTGCTACACCTGTTCCCATGTGTTTGCTCAGTTTTGATAATTAGACTACTTTTTTCTTTTTTTTTTCATTTTTAAACAATTAATTTGTTGTTGTTGTTACAAAAGCCGAATGGACACAATACAGTACTAATCCAGCAGTGAGCCCATTTCATTAAGTTATGTGGCTGTGTTTAATCCGTGTATATATGAAGGTGGGCCCTGGTCTACTACAACATTTTAACACTGTTCAGTTCTGGTTTTATGATAGAACCCCCTGATCCAGCCTGAATGGATCACTGAATGGGATATTGCATATTGTATATCTACATTTTGGCTGTTTTCTCAGCTTGAGGTTTAGAAATAATACTGTGTGCTCACATGGACATACACACAGATTTACACACCTGTGTTTGAATTTTATCACCTGATTTTGTCACAGTTTAGTCATTTCATGACTCTTTTTGTCTACTTTTAGTTAACAGGAAGTGACTTCGGTCCAGCTTTTATGTGCATTTCTTGTTTTTGTCTTTTAAACTTTCTGAGGTTAGAGCTGTCACCATTTTTTATCTGTATGGTTTCCATGGTTACAGCTGTTGTTCGAGTACATCACATGCTTATCGAAAAATTCACTGTTTGTTGGTTTATAGTGTAATGTTTGTAGTATCATGTTTAATAATTTACACACACACTACCCATGTCCCTCTGCTCTTCAGTGATAATATTCTAAGTCACTCTCCTCTTTACAAACTCTGTCAAACTGGAGCCGCACACTCGCCGTCGTTCCTACTCACTGGTCAATGTTCTAGTTTCACATGTTCACCATAAAGCAGCGGGACCATTTCGGAAGCAGCACTGACTGACATGTTCACTAAAGTAACCGATCACTGTCTGGATTTAACTTTCAGCTAACATGTCAGATAACTTAAATGATGAGGGAGGGTTTCACCAGCTGAATGACATAAGCTCACCTTTTAATAAATGTCTGCATGTTGGACTGTTTAGGTGCTGCTGTTTGCTTAATGTTTGGTGGAAATTTGGATGAATTTAGTACAGAAATTTATTATGTTTTCCTCCCAAGAATTGGTATTGTTTGCTAAAATTACTGGCAGACGTAACGTTTAGTTTTTGTCCCATTTTCAACTTGGAAAAAAAGTCACTCATAATTTTTATTTATAAAATGAACAGTGGTACACAGACACGAAATCCACCCATGACGTGCTGAAGGATTATATTCCTGATTGTGATTACGTGACTTTAGACCAAAAAACCTGACTGAGTATGTTTCTCTTTGTCTGTATTTGTGTGTGTGTGTGTGTGTGTTCAGAAAGCAGACGACCGGGAGAAGCGGCAGGAAGCCCATCGTTTCCATTTCGATGCCATGTGAAGAAAGTGAACTGCATCACAGGGGGACATCCTCTCCTGTCGCCGTCCGCCTCCCCCTT
Organism: Scortum barcoo; assembly: GCA_023238725.1. Taxonomy (NCBI): domain Eukaryota; kingdom Metazoa; phylum Chordata; class Actinopteri; order Centrarchiformes; family Terapontidae; genus Scortum; species Scortum barcoo. Next base: position 16,247,081 of record CM041531.1, read on the forward strand.
CCCCCTCCCCCCACCCTCCCACACACACTTTCACTCAGACTCATTTCAAGGGCCAATAAATGGATCCTCATTTGCCCCAAAACGTTTCTTTTTGATATTTTTCAGTCCTCCAGTCAGATATGAAATATTTATGTTCCATTTCATTTATTCATTCCAGTGTTAGAAGTACAGGAGCTGCAACACGGCTATGGAGACGCAGAGAGAAATCCTGATGGAGATAACTCACCCGTTTAAATCCGGGATTTCTTTGGACAGGCCGTAGTCAGCAGCCCAATCATCGGCGCTGTTATGAGAGTATTACTTTGATGAAATGACACAGATCTCTATTGAAAAAAGGCCTCAAATGACTCCATTATTCTTAATAAGCTGGTTTGTTTATTCACTGGAAGGGAAGCACTTTTAGCACCTGTTGTTAAAATGCATATCGTTACTTGAAATGTGTTACTGTCCATTTTTCTCTTTCATGTTTCTGAGATATTGCAAAAAAAACCCCGCTGATTTTATTACCTGTAAAATTAAACAATTGTATCCTGTGATGTCAACTCAGCAAGTAACAAAGATGGACACGCACGATGTAATGATTCTGTGGAACATTTTTCTTCTACCAATCTCGCCCAAAAATGATGAATGGCCTTCAGGTCTGCTGAGTGCAAATTCATCTTTTTCTCAGTCGATCGTATCACAGTGCATCATGGGAGTGCCAAAAAAGAGTTTTCCCGTGTTGCATTCTGCATAATTTCTTCTGCTGCTGCATCAAGGCTCAGCAAATAGTCTGAAAAGAGTTAGTCCTGCTGATTGAGGCAGCGCTCATTCTGGTTTGTTTCTAAATGAAGTTGTTGATTTTTTTTTTCTTTTTAAAGTTAATTGGGCCAAGCACTCTGGTATGTTCAGATATGTTTTACAAGTATAAGCTCATGCCTTTCTAAGTGGTTTGCACTTTTTAAACTAACAGTTAATTGTGGGTGTATGTAATTTATTATGTTTTTGTCATTTGATTTGCAAATGAATGTCGGAGCTACTAAATGTGTTTACTTACTGAGGTTGAGAATAAAGGTTTCTCCTGCTTAAATCAACTCAACTATGTTTCATTTGTGTGTTAGTAGACTTCATGTCTTTTCATGTTGCGCTCGCTGGTGAAATAAATACACATCAGGTCTCAAACTCATCGTACACCACTTATAAAAATTCTTCCCCTGAAACCTCCTTTCTAAGAAGATCCTTTGTTTATTTTGTTGCAGGGAAGCTAGAGGGACATTTACACTCAAAATAATCATCCTCATATGCTCTCGTTATCTAAATTTGTAGTAAGTGAAGCAGCAGTGAAATTAAACTGCCTTTAATTTTCCAGAGGACCCCTGGAGGCCCCCCTGAGCACCCCTCAGGGACCGGCACCCCACTTCAGGAGGCACCCTGCTAAATAATGCATAGAGAGAGTAAACCTTAGCTGCATGGCAAATGAGAGTAAGATGATGTCAAGCTTGAAACCCCTCAAGTAGATCACAAGTGATGCAAGGCAGCGTGGGGGGGCTAACCTGCAGTACTGATACTCAATAGCTGCGTGTGTTTGCTGGGAGGGAGACAAACAGAGAGAGAGAGAGAGAGACTTAAAGCTGAGAGGAGGTGGTGCACGCTACAGGCTGTGTCAAGCTACACAGAGACAGACAGAGACAAAACGGAAACCAGGGGATGTAGCTTTAAAAATAAAAGCATGGATTTAAAGACAAGTTAGGAATTCTAGATATTGAGGTGCACTTAAGAGTTTTGTCATTAAACTCTACAATAATATGTAAAATTTTAAGACCCTAAAAGCAGAATAAAGATTGGTGTTTTTAGATGCTTAAGCACTATCAAGCAGCACAGATCCAAATCTCCTCTAAAGTCAAATCTACAAGTGAGAAAATTTGTTAAAAGAGCAGCGTTCACATTAAATTCTTTACATGATATAAACAGTCACACTTGTTTTAAGGGGCTGAAGCTGCTTTATATTGCAGACTGCTTGTCACTTAGCTTCTTTCTGAACTTTCTGACCATTTGAAATATAACAGTTTAATTTGAATAACCTCTGGAGTGAGCTGGGAGAGATTTCTCTTTACTTGGAGGAGCCTTAGGACACTGTAGCAAAATCTGCAATATTGTACACAATCCGAGGCCTTTTTTTTCATCAAACATCTGGGCAACAGCTTTTTATGGGCAAAATGAGCGTGTTACTGTATTTTAAATAAAAAGCTGAACCATCCAGCCTTTCCCTCCATGCACCATGCCTTTCTCTTAATCAGCAACTTATCCATGTTTCAAATACGCATATTTGGATAATCAAGGATATTATCAAGGATAATATGAATAAAAACAAGTTTTCGCATTCACATCTGCTCCATCAGTCTCTGCGTGTCTGCAGTCTCTTCACTCCGGCTTTCGGTCGCAACAAGTGAGGTTTTGTTTTGAAAGGCCCGACAGGAAGAGGCATCTTCCCCGTTGCGGGCCCCTTGACGATCATTGATGTCAGCAGAGCCCGCGGCTTAAATGAGCCTCGTTCAGGAGCGTCTCTCAGTTCAGACGCGGAGGGAGAGCGGAGACACGCACAAGCTCTCCTCCTCATCCTCCTCCTCCTCCTCCTCCATCCTCTCTCTCTCTCTCTCTCTCTCTCATCCACACGCGTCTTTTGGATACTTCCCTCTGGTAGTGCCCGTCAGGATCGCTCCGTCCTCCGCATGTCACCCCGGCCGGTGATGATGCCTGGCTGAGGGGCTCCCAGCAGCCTCCATCCTCCAGCCCACCGAAGAAAGAGCGTTTTTTTTTTGTTTGTTTGTTTGTTTGTTTGTTTGTTTGATTGATTTATTTCCTCCCCTGAAGCTCCTGATCTCTGCGTAATGGATTTACTGTTACCGTCGGAGGAAAGTTGGATTTCGTGAAGAGCCCCCGAAAATGGACAGAATAGGAGGGCGTTTTTAGAAAGGTGCTTCTGGGTCGGAACCACACCGTGAGAGGAGATGCATAGAGGTGAGTTTGCTGCTGTCGGTGCTGCGCGTCAAGGTGCACAGACAGGGAGCACCCACAGTTTATTTCAACTGTGCAGCCAGTGTGATTTTTTTTTCTTTTCTTTTGTCTCTTTCTTGCACAGAGGGTGATTTTTTTTTAGTTGCATGCGATGTGAATTTCAGCACATCCAGACCAATCTATGACCTATACTATGCATCAGCCTCAGAACAAATCAAATATCCTCATTATTATTTTTTTATTATTATTATTTCCCTTAAATGGAGACAGCTAACGCGATTTACAGAAAAATAAATGCAAACTGTGTTATCTGAGTAGTCTCCAACTTGCCCTCTTGTGCATGTTCGTGGCAGATATTGACGTTTTATTGCCCCCATCAGTGATCGACATCGCCATTAGCCTCTGATTTATAATCCAGTCCCAGCATGTGTTGCTCTGCCTCCCTTTCTCCGAGATGCCATAAAAGACAGACAGCTTCCCCCTGACTTTGGAGAAGTCTGCTTTGATTTGAGCCCAGTGACTGCAGAAAATAAACCAAACACCAGATGGTTCCTAAAACGTGTCATTAAATCATCTTTTGCTTTTCAGCATCTCATCAAAAAAAAAAAAAAAAAAAAAGGACGAATTATTTTCACTGTAATGCTCCTCTGTGCTGGACCATCTGAGTCCTGAATGTGCAAAGGAGCCAGAGTCAGAGAGGATTTTTTTTTCCTGTTTAGCAGTGCAGCTTAGTGCCGTGTGTGTAGAAGTGTGATGTGTGTGTGTGTGTGTGTGTGATGTGTGTGTGTGTGTGAGGTGTGTGCGTGTGTGTGTGTGTGTGTGTGTGTGAGGTGTGTGTGTGTGTGTGTGTGTGTGAGTGTGTGTGTGTGTGTGTGAGGTGTGTGTGTGTGTCCTCAGCAGCCTACGTGAGTGCAGTCTGATAATGAGCCGCGATTAAAATGGGCATCAGAGGCTCAGATACTATTTGAAACACACACACACACACACACAGACGCCATCAGTGTTTTTAACGAGAGTCTACATCCATCTCTGTCATGACATGAAAACGTCTCGCGCGTCTCGGTTGGCAGGTGATTTTCTTTCTCTCTCTCTCTCTCTCTCTTCTCATGAAAGCTCGCGTTTCATCAGCTCGCTCTCTGTGAGACGTTCACTGTGGCCGTGGACAGACTGTGTGAGTGGACCTCTCCACGCCCGAGCCCGTTAAGTGTTAGTTTATTCCTCCACCCAGGTCTGTGGTCTGAAGCTGGCATGTCCTTGTAATTTACTTCATATCGATCTAATTAAGGCCACAGATGCTCGTTCCGCACCACCAGCTCTTACATCCAGTGAAAGAAAAGGCATTACAGCCTTAACTTGGGTGGTAAGAAGAAGTGATGGAGAAAACAAAATCTGCCAGAATTGGGCTCAACTCGCCTAAATCTCGCCAGCTCTTTATGATGATGCCTTCAAATGTCTGAACTTCTCATGTTCAATGTCTCATGAACGACCCGGTGACCTCTCAGTGTGAAATCAGTGAAGCCTCTCTGCTGACAGCCTGCTGACTGACGCTGTTTGTAAAGCTTCGTGTTTGTTTCCCTTCTCAGATTTCCATTCATCATTCACACAGCTGTTCTCTCGGTGTCGAAGGATGAAACTTTATTTAGCTTGTCATTTATTCATGTCCTTACTAAAGGTGTGGCACATCCCTACATGAATTATCCAACGTCTGCCTAATAAGTGAATTTAAATATTCATAGGCTTTGTGCACATTTCACACACCGCAGCTCAGTGTTTCCCTTTTGGGTTAAAAGACTCTCACGTGTGAAACAGCTGCCGGGAAAAAAACAGGATTTCGTATAGCGTTTCTTTTACTAATATTTCCAACCAACATCTCTTGAAAGGAGATTCCTGGCTGCAGGGGCGTAGCACATTATTCTGGGCTCTGTGCACGCGCAGTCTCTGAGGCCCCCCAAGGAGTTTTAAATTATTATTAACACTAGCACATTTCTGTGGGCCCCTCCATATTGTTGGACCCTATAAAATGCCCTGCCCATGCCCTGGCTGTGGCAGCGGCCCATCGTATGAAAAAGCTTCAGTGAAAAAGCTTTCTGTTACTTGGTTCTCGGGCGGGGGCCGTCTGCGGTTGCTCATACTCACACCTGAGATGGAGATGGATATAGAAGTAATGAGGAGCCCGGGGCCTGGGGGACACCTCTGTGTATGCGTTTAAAAAAAGATTTTGTTCAAACAAGGGCGCTCATTGGTCCGTTTGTGCTCGCTGCTAATGTTAACCATGCACTTTTCTTCATTAGACTCTCTCTCTCTCTCTTCCATCCTTCCTTCCTGGGTACCATTATGCAATGTGCCAGGCTCACACTCTTTCTTTCTCTCTCTCTCTCTCTGTATCTGTCTCTCTCGCTCTAATTCCGTGTGAGCGGGCCAACCCATTATGAACTCAGTGGGGATCAGGTCTACAGCGGCTTATCAGGGAAAGACAGTGTCAGAAAGGGTAACATGCTCGCCCTCAGTGCAGATATCATTGTAATAAAACATATTTCACCTATTGTCTGGAGCCGTGTCTCTGCCCAAGTGCCTGTCTGTCTTCTCATCACCGCTGTAAACCGCTGGAGCCTGTAATCCTGTTTTTTTCCCCACGCTCATGCTTTATGTTTCTGGCGCCCAGAGGCTGCAGATTAGCAGGTTAGAGTCTCTTGGTTTGGATGAGAGTTGATGGCTTGAAACTATCTTTAATACTCGCAGCTGCTGCTCTTACCATTACGACTGTTAGTTACTTCTGATGCTGTGACTACCTCCAGTAATCCTGGTGGTACACACACATCCGCATTGTGTCAGCTGTAACTGACCGCAGCTAAAACAAAAAAAAAATATCCCGAGCAGCAAATGTCCACTTCATATTTTCACAGCAGCTGTTAATTACTAGACTGTATTACTGTAATATTTATCATCGCTGCCACAGAGGTGAACAAAGGCACCACAAACCACTTCAGCCCGACTCAGCACTACCACGAGCACTTTGTTTTAACGCCACAGGTAATACTGCCATTAATGTGCTGGCTGTTGTGCTTTTTTATTCTCCTGCAAGTATCTGTGGGAATGAGGAAAACCTAATTAAAACAGGCTTTAATCAAGCTTTAGGTGTGTCCAGTGCGGAGATGAAACAATGAATTAATTCAGTGTCAGGAAATTAGAAAATGAACCTGCTATTTTGATAATTGATTAATCGTTGAAGTCTTTTTTTTTTTTTTGGCACAAATGCCAGCCATTTACTGGCTCCAGCTTCTCAGATGTGAGAGATTTCTGATACTCTTTTGTGGTGGTAAACATCATATTTTGGTTTCAAGTGTAGCATTTTAAAGACGTTTCAGGAAATAGGAAGGCATTTTATATTTTATAGACTAACAGTTGGTCCATGTTAATCAGATTTCTCAATAGTGAAAGTAAAGATTGGTTGGAGTCCTACTTCAATGTGATGAGCATTTGACTACAGAGCCAAAAAGAAACCAAGAAATGAATGATAGCAATTCATAAATCTTGTCCCTCATTTAAATGAAGATGAGGGTTTGCATGTACTCCATTAACTCAAGTATGCAGAATGCTGAATGTCACTGATTACATTAATAAAATTGAACTGAATTTAATACATGTTGATAAATGACAACCAATCTTTCCCCAAAGAGCTTAAAGCTGGAAACATTAACTGCCTACATTGATACACCTTATGATTGTCTTTTCTCTCACAGCTCCTTTCTCAGCAGTACGTTTTAAGAATTTACCAATGCAATCAGGCATTTACTTAAAAATTGTATCGATCTGAATTTTTACTCTATTCATCAAGGTCAGGTGAGATCAATACTGCAGCTGATCACACAGACTTATTCTGTGGCAGTGTAGTGATTTCCATTTATTTCTTGTTGTTGAACACGGGGATATAAATGCAGTTTACCTGTTTCACCTGTGACTGATGTGTCATCTCTCTGTTTTGCAGCGTGGATACTCTTCTTTCTGATAGAAGAGGGCTTCGCTCTGGCACAGAGAACCAAAGGTAAGCGAGCTTTCCTTCATCACAATGAATGTTGTTTCTTCCATATTGGAGCAGTCTGAAATGAGGAGACGTTATCTCTGCTTGTATCACAGGACAAAATGGGTTCTTTTGTTAATTCTGTCCTGCCTTCCTCTCCCTCTTTGCTCCCCGCCTGCTTCTTTCCTTTCTTCGTGCCAACGCTCTTTCCACTCTCCCTGCCTTCCAATCATTCCCTCATTGATCATGACGCTCACCCCCGACTCAATAACCCATCTGTTCGTCCATGCTGTGCCTTTCCCCTTTAAGATTCCCCAAGCGAGCATGGCGCCCAGAGCCCCAACCAGAACGACTGTGGCACGTGGGTCCGCAACATCAATGGCGGGGTGTTCACGTCGCCCAACTACCCCAACACCTACCCGCCTAACAAGGAGTGTGTTTACATCCTGGAAGGTAAAGCAGGCTTCCTTTTGTTTTTTTTTCTTCTCCGTCCGAACACTTCATCTTCTGCTTGGTCGCTGTTGTCATCCAAACAGCTGACACGGTTTCCCGCCTTTCAGCATATTGCCTCCTTCACTGCGTGTCATTAGTCTGACTGACATTGTTTTATATAACCTCGCCCCTATCTGATTTTCTGTCCCTTCACTGGCAGGCAATCAGTCTGACATTTTCCGAATGAGCCATCCTGAGTTGGTTTCACCCCACAGATATAACCCTTTGAAAATGATAGAGAGTGGCTCCTCGTGGGTAGCCCCTGACTTCTGGCCCAATCAGAGTAGTGCTGTGTTCATCTCCATTGGCAGGGGGTGTGCCAGAAGACTCCGCTGCTGAGTGAAACATAAAAGAGATGAACATCTGCTACACGACTGAGCTTTGGTGGCATACCACTGCATTGCAAGCGTCCTTGTCAACGCTTTAGTGTTTACCAGAAAATATCACACCCATCAGTACTTTGGTGGCCTGCCGCACGGGAGGCATAATGGAAAGCATCATTAGCGGCTATAGGAGATGAGGTCTGGGATATTGGTTGATGCGTTTTCATTGTAATTGATGCACAGTTTGTTCACGGAGTTAAAGCACAGCCTTTCATGCAAATGAGATGTGTGCTTGGTACTTTTCCTCGCTGTGATGGGGAATAGATTTTACACATGGCTCAAGAGCTCCCCCTGTGGACAGATCTGGACCATAGAGTTATTGCTGACGAATAAGCCGGGACTCCATCACAGGCGGCCCACTGGTGTGTGCAGAAGTACATCGCAGTGGGTCTGAGAAGCGACAGATGGAACCTATCATTTGGTCTTGAATGGCCTTAGTCGTATTTATTTCCAAGCTCCTGTGCTGAGCCTTTTATTCTGCCTGACGCAGACACAGAGAGATGCTCGTGTTTAGAAAAAGTGCTAATCAGATAGCTTTGTAATCATAATTTGTGGTTAGTGAGGCACATTGATTATGTCATGTCCCCCAGTTCATCAGCTCAACAGATCGACTGATTATACTTTCATGCTCTTTCTGCGTCAAGCTGTGTCATTTGTGTGTTGTGTGTGTGTGTGTCTGTGCGTGTGAGGGGGGTTGAAAGTTGTAGAAAGAATGAGACTCAACACACGGGGGACTGAACACACGGAGAGCAGGAAGTGCAGGCACACAAGCAGCTCGTTTAGGCGGAGAGGGAGAACAGTCAGGCTAAAATTCAAAGGCAGGATCAGAGGAACAAACTCACACAGAGATAAAGCGAAATCTTCTACATTATTGTGTTTCAGTTGCACACTGTACCGTACTCATGCACCGGCCTTGACCTCGCTCTCTTGTCTCTAATGGGGCATGCTTGGCTCCTCCACGCCAGAGATGATTCAGAGCCCCACCTCCCTCTCTCAGCATCTTTATTTAGTAGGTTTCATCTCCCAAGGCAGACATGAATTGCCCTCGTTAAATACTTCCTGTATGTGCGTTTGTGTGTGTATTAGTGTGTGTGTTGTGGGGAAATGTCATAAAAAACTCAGTGTATACACATAGTCTGGATTGGGTTTTGATATTTGAACATGCGAGCTACAGTTCATGACATACAGTGCGCTGCATGTTTTTGACTCACTGACTCAGAGACAGTGATGCTAACATGTCACTTTGTGTGTTTGCATGCTTGTGTGCATCTTTGTGTATAAATATCTGCATGCCACTGTGTGATACATGTTTGCAAATGTGAATATGTTAGACAAATTTAGTGAGGGTTCATTATGTTCCGTTCTCTCATGATTTATGCATGAATGCTTCAGAGATGCAGATATTTGCTCAGAACACTGTTTACCACAATTGGACAAAGTCTGGGTGAATTAAAAAAATAGGGTAAACATCTGTTTTAATCTGTGTTATTATTTCTTGTGATGTTTTGGGAGAGCATCTAGGCAGAATCTAGGCAGGTATTTCACTGGTTTTAGTCAGTGCACCCCTCCGATTATGGACGCTGAGTTGAGTTTGAGCAGATCACAGTTACTGTTTCAACAGCAGTGAGGTTTTAAAATTCATCAGTGATGGCGCCTGTGAGAGAAAACCACTTCCTTTATATGAATGCTGTTCTTCGGCACTGACATCGCATCCTCTCATTCAGCAGGTGCCAGATACCGCTCCCTCGTTGTGGCTTTTCCTGTATAATTCCTGTCATGTCTGATTAAAGCTGCAAGGGACGTTTAAATACAGTGAATGTCATCTCAGTCTGAATAACAAAAATCCACCACTTTAAGAGAGCTAAGGCCATCAATTTCACATATTCCAGCTCCTAAAAAGTTTGCTCTCCCCACTCTCAGTTTATGGGTTAGAAGTAACGGGCCCACTTTAAAATCCAGATTAAGTGTTTGACTTTACTTTTAATTTATGCTTTAGAACACCATGCAGATTTTTCTTTGTCCCACAAAAGCAAGATTTGATTTTATTCCTCTCATGGATTTTGTTTTCTTTTCTCCGCCCACTCCCTTGTTCACCAAAGCTCTCCCCAGACAAAGGATTCAGCTTGCTTTTGACAAGAACTACTACATCGAGCCGTCGTTCGAGTGCCGCTTCGATCACATCGAAATCCGCGATGGGCCGTTTGGCTTCTCGCCGCTCATCGATCGCTTCTGCGGGGGAAAGAACCCGGGCCTGGTTACATCAACGGGACGTTTCATGTGGATCAAGTTCACCAGCGATGAGGAGCTAGAGGGCCTTGGCTTCCGCATCAAATACACCTTCATTGCAGGTAGGGCCACCCAGGCTATATATCTGCAGTGTGCTCTCAGACTCTCTAAGCTCATCTGAGTACACTTCAGAGGTTTTGGGTGAGACGTGAGGAGAGAGTTTGCTTTCACAAAGTCCCCAAAAATATGACGGATAATCTGATCTCAGTGTGGCAGAAAAGATACCATTCTTCCCTAATTCTTTGTTTTTCTGCATCGCCCAACTTGTTTGTGCTAAACCACTAAAAAGTGACTGATCATAGGCTGGCTGGACATCCAATTTTAGCCTTCTCCCCTGAACCTTTCCTTGCTCCTCAGCAGACGCACGCTCAACATCAGAGCCCCGTGAATCTAAACCCAATTTGCTTAGAAATCAGCGTCTCCCATCAGGCGATACATATTAGCTTCAACCAGAGCCCTCTCTGCTTTATCTGGCCTGCCCTAATGGGATCTTATCTTGTGTTCTCTGCTTACCTATTTTTGCCGCGTGGATTGAGAGTAATGTGTGTCCCGAATCTTATCATTTTCAGACCCTGATTTCCATCTGCACGTGGGCGGACTGCTAAACCCCATCCCAGGTAAGCTCTTCAGTATTTCGCCGGTTTATGTTCCCTTTCTGAAGAGCTTCCTCCGTGCTCAGAAGCTTACCGGGGGCTATCTCTGCCTCTGACGTGAATGCCGAACGCGCAAATGTACCTTGACAAGCACATAATCGTACAAGGAGCGAAAGGGTGCACGTACACAAACATGCACACATTTAAACACACGAATGAACACACACCTTTTTTTTTTTCCTCCCTGTCTCCCTGCCTTTGTTCCTCTGTCTTCTTATTGTCCTTTAATCTAATCCGCTGTGCTCACTTCAATTCCCCCTTAAATCCTTTACTCCTTTAAATAAAATCTTTCATCTGTCTCTCTGTCTGTCATGCTCCTCTTCTCGTCCGGCCCTCCTCTTCCTCTCCTTCTTGTTTTTGTCGTCTCGCTCATGTACCTAAACGTGACCTCTTTCTCACCTCTCACCTCGCCTTTCACCCTTCCCCTTCTTCCTTTAGCCTTCTTTAACCTCTCCTGCACATTTCCTCTGTCTCTGCGCAGACTGTCAGTTTGAGATTGGTGGATGGGACGGGGTCATTCGCTCCAGTCAGGTGGAGGAGGAGGAGAGAGTGAAGCCCGGTGATGCTCTGGACTGTATCTGGACCATCAGGGCTCCTCCTCAGTCCAAGGTGAGTACAACGGGCCATAGAAGTTTTAAATAGCTACAGTAGGTCTGTACTTCTGTTTTGATGACTCATGCTCAAAGCCGTATTGAAATATCCAGCAAAGACGTGCTTTAATTTTCTTAAAGTAGTTGTGACATAACCATAAGATCTCACAACATATCAAAGCACTCAAGGACTTTTATTCATCTCGCTCTGGGATATTTGTTTGAGACGCTGACACTAGCTCCGTTGAACGACTTGACATATGAATCATCAACTTGCTCTCAGTTGTGTTCCACCGTTTCGCTGCCCCCAAAAGACGCTGAAACATATTTTTCTGCACATCCCACTGAATGCGTTTCTAAAAGCTCCACGTAGAGTTAATTTTGGTCAAGGCACTAATGTTTTAGAATGTACTGTAATCAGTGTAAATGGCGAAAAATTACACAGGGTTAGTTGTTTTTTTTTTTCGACACAAGTGAAGTGATACAAAATCTCATCTTGCTTGTGACGCATGCAGCCTATCCCAGAATAGAAATGAATGGTCTTCCAAAAATAAATAATCCGAGGAGAAATAACGCCATTCTGAATATAAACAAGAGCTCAGACTTGCTAAATAGTTGTGAAGTGAACTCTGAAATCACCCTGTGTGCTATCACTGTGTTCAGTCTCTCCCCTTCTCTGACGGCGGAGTTGCTCTGGCTCTTCACCTTGAAAGTGTTCTTGATATTTTCCTGTTTTGTACTCTCATAGCAAATGCGATGTCAGTGCACAAATTCCAGTATCAACATGCATAATGGATTTGTTCCGCGGTCGAGAAGAAATTGCCTCGGATTCCCGCATCCGTCGGGTCAAAGCATCTCCTTCTCCTTTTATGTCACTTGGGAATAAATTCAGACCATCTAAATGTCGCCCAGAGAAGCTCGCCGGGTGTTTTCTCTTTTTCTCCCCTCTCTCTTTTTCGTTCTCTGTAAACCCTTGACATGTTTGCTCCTGAAATTCCCAGTAGAGCAGCAGTTTCCGAAACACTCAAACCAGCCCGTCTGGCACCAACAACCATGACCACGCTCAAAGTCACCTAAATCGCCATTGTTCCCCATTTTGACGCTTGGTTCAGACTTAAACACACGGAGCTACTGCCGCATCATTGGCTGATTAGATATTTGCATTAATGAGCAGTTGAGACGGTCTGCTTAATGAAGTAGCCGGTGGGTGTAAGTGTGTCAGTGGGTTTTCCAGATTAAATATTTAGTATGAATGCATATAATAGCATTGTGTGCTCCAGCTATTGAAAATAAATCCTCTAGTGGCCGTGACAGCATTGTGATTGTAATTTAATACATAATGGGTGTGCGCAGTGCAAATACAGAGACAGGCAGCAAGGGGAATAAAGCAGTGCAGACCAGTTTTATTTAGTGCATTTGCAAGCCCTGAGTGAAAGCCCAGCAATAAGTCCTGATTTTTATGAGTGGATATCCAAAATCCCATTGAAATTACAACCATAGCCTGGCCAGCCTTGATTTATTGCTGCTCTGCTTCTCCTTTATGACTAAATGAGTCATCAACTCGGTCCTAACCTCCTCACAGGCCACAATATACTGACGCACATGCACACACGAATTCATGCACATCTAATTAGGGATAAAACATCAGCTGCACACGCATATAGTCCCAAATGACATAATATACTGTCACATAGACTAACTTAAGCAATCACCCACACACATTACACACCCATTTGTATACGTATGAGTACGTGTAAACATTCCTGCCTGACTCACACATGCACAGTGTGACTTCTCTCACACGTGCAGATTAGTCCCCACAGTCATTTCACTGGTCCCTACACATGCAGTGTGAGAGGGCAGTGGAGAGGATCTGAATTTAGCAGCAGCAGCACAGTTGCCTGGCCAGATATTAGCCCAACGAAGCAGAAGGAACAGAGCAGCACACTCAGCAGCACTATGGGAGCAGATACTTAACTTAACTGCATGGTGCCTGTGTTGTTGTTGCTGCCCCCCCCTGTACCCAAGATCTTATCATGACATTACTGCTGAAAATGACTCATTCAAAATGTAGAGATGTTCATTTTGTAATTACTTTGCACATTAAAACTTCACACGTGTAACTATATGAGCAAATAACAGGCTGCTGTGGAGGCAGGTGGCCGGTCACGGTGACGTTCGTGTGATTCACAGGAGCAAAGTCTCACTAAGGACCTCTAAGGACACATGCAAACCACCAGCTCTCTAATAAACACTTTTTCACTGAAGATATTTTGACATGCCACAGCAGGAAAAGCACAAGTGTAAATGATTGAATGAATGACCATCAGCCAATGTCAGTTTCGGTTTGCTGGCATTGTGCACTCTGACTCAGTGTAACACGAGTCATGAGTTAATAGTCACTTGAATATAACAGAGCTATTGCTAATGTATTAGTTACACCTGTGCTTTTCCTACTGTGACTAGTCCAACTGTGTGCTGTAAAAAGGCTCCTGTAAACACAGCACATGGGCACAAGCAAAAGTTGACCTTTTTCACAACAGACACTTTGACATTTTTGTAAGAAAAGCAAGCGATAACGTTAATAGCAACATGTTCCATTGAAGTGAGAAGTGGCCCTGTTGAACATACTGGAATGGCTGTGCTTTGTCCTGCTATAGCAAGTTAAGATGATCGCTGTGAAATGGAATTTTCTCCACACTGATTTGCAACTCCTTTCTGTCTGCAGATCTACCTGCGCTTCATGGAGTACCAGATGGAGCACTCCAATGAGTGCAAGAAGAACTTTGTGGCCGTGTACGATGGCAGCAGCGCCATCGAGAACCTCAAGGCCAAGTTCTGTAGCACCGTGGCCAACGATGTGATGCTGGATAACGGTGTGGGAGTCGTGCGAATGTGGGCTGATGAGAAGAGCCGACTCAGCCGGTTCCGCATGCTCTTCACCTCATTTGTTGACCGTGAGTCAATTCCTCTTGACAACATAATCAGTCTGGATCTCCTTTTCCCATAACTTTCTATCATTTCTGTCAGATTGTATCATGTTGATTTCCATGGCAATATCTTTTCCATTCAAGCCATTCTTTAACAGGTTTGACACTGTGCTGTGCTGTGGCTTAGCACTAGAAACTGTTTGTTCTTTGTGTGTCTCTCTGTAGCTCTGTCTTCACATACTTCACTCTTTTGGTATTAAACATTCAGATCTGATGTTCATGAAGAAGCTTTTTTATTGAAATGCATCCGGTGACAGAGGTAGATCTGGTTCCATGTCCTGGATGCAGTTTTGTCTAAATGTTTTTAAAAGCATGGAGATCACAGAAAAACAAAACTCCATTAGTCTCCCTTTCCCCTTTTGTGTAACTCTCTGTCATGGACTACGACGAAAGGGACTATATGTCACTACTTTACTGTTCCACCTGCGACATTATCCACCCACATGCAGTAACCAACACAAAAACACTTGATTTATGAGGCTGTGCATTCAGGCTGCATCAGTAGTCACTAACAGACACTGAAGTGTCATTTCAGCGAGGAAAGCTAATTACACTGCGTCATGTTTGGAGCATAGATATGAGAAAACTAATTATTTACTCAGCATTTGTAAATAACTGAAAGCATCAAATAATTTCTTGATGTGCATGTCACAGTGTGATACTGGGCCTATTATAGGTCACTTATGACAGAAAAATAGGAATTTATCTAGTTTGGTGAGAAGAAAAGTTGAGTAGGGTTAATGGATCTACTGGAAGTAATTATACATTAAGCTTCATCATTTTTGAAGGACAAAGTAGCACGAATTGCCATGCAGAAAACAGTTTTTCTGTTAGCACACCATAATATTTTCATTAAATGCCTGAATAGACTGAGATATTAATTGCCACATTTTCCTGCACACTTCCCAAACCCGGGGTGAATGCTAATGTTGTTTTCATCAGCAAACCCATAACCATTTCAGTCAGAACTTAATGGCCTTTTAGATTCAGCAAGGGTGTGTTTTTTCTTTTTTTTTTAAGTCTGAGAGTCCTTAAGACCATTTCGATCCTCATTAATTCTGATCACACAGTTTGTCTCAGAGTAGTGTGAAGTCTCTTGAATAACTCCCAAACTTTATTTGGTCAGAGTCAGCGACTGAAGTTTACTTGGAGGTCAGAGGGAACCATTAATCTTTGTCACTCAGAGAACAAGATGACTTTTGCCTTTCGCATTTCATCATCCCTAATGTGCTTGAATCCCCCGACAGAACCCCCTCCGACACGCGAATCAGAGATATTAAGACACGCACACTCCCACCCATACACACAGTGCACACATTCAGACATAGATTGTATGTTTGTGTGTGTGTGTGTGTATGGAGGGAGGGTGGAAGCAAAAGGGAGAAGCGTTGTTGACACTCTGTGAGAGGCTACATTTTGAAGACAGGAGACACTTAATCGGTTTGGAAGTGATCACGGTGTCAGGGGAGCGACCCCTGATCTACAGGCTCACTGGGAGATAGATGGGGTGGATACTCCATCTATCTCCCAGTGAGCCTATTCCATACAGCCCCTTACACACATTCACATACATGCCCCTTTGTCCCCCCAAAGCAGAGGAAGCATGTAGGGGAGAGCCTGTAGCAGAGGCGAAGATAGAGCGAACCACAGTCTGTTTCAGCTGTGATAAAGACTCAGAGTGTGTCTGCGACTGCTTAGGCTGGTGCATATATACAAAAAAAAAAAAAACATAGGAAGAAAAGGACAAGGAGAAAAGGAGGGATGAAGAAGCCATAAGAGACAGGTTGAATATTACACTGTGCTGTATGCTGAAGACTCATGAGGAGCAAGATTTATTTGTGTGAGTGCCAAGTGGACGCAAACATGACGCTGATGTTGCTGTACAGTTGATGCTCTCAGGCAGTTCTGGTCGTTTCCTACCTGTTTTGGCATCACCTTCAAATTGCCTCCTCCTGGATCAGTGTTCTTGGTGTATTTTTGCAAACTATTTACTTAATGTTGTCATTGTGATTCTTAATATTATAATGTAACTACTCGGTCTGTACCTGCAACACCTGTTGCATGTCTGGGGATTTATCTACTGTGGATCGAATGCTGTACAGATTATAAATTCCTTTATCTTATCATTTCTGATTTTGAAATAACAATAGTTATTTCTTTAATCTTGTTTTTCAAACAAGTTATCTTTGAAACATGAATATAATGTACAAACTTCAGATCAGACATAAATCTGTGTGGTTCTTATACGTCATCTTCAGGACTGCTTTGCATTGTATTGGGTATATAAATATAAAGATTTTTTTTCCAAACTAATAAACATGGTCGATTGCTCAGTTGAGACATCAGATATTCTCACTTGTTATATGGGAGGTCTGTGTTTGATTCTGGTTTATCCTCCAGCATATCAATGCAGACAAAAGAACTGTCAACCACAAGTGTTAACGATTAATAGTAAATTGTCTGCCTTCCTGCTATACGATTGTTTAGCCCTGATGAAACAGAAATCACACTATAAGACACGTAAGAAATATTATTCCACTGCTTTTCAACCAACCAGCTTCCAGGTTCCCTCTGTACATCAAAACCCAGGCATCTGCAGCTTGCCTCCCTCAGCCTCGCAGCTCTTCCTTCTGACTGGCACTGCATCGATCTCCTGAGCCCAGCAGCCAGCATCAATTACTAGTCATCTCTGTCTCTGCCATCGCAGCCTTGATACGCTAACAGTCACTTTAATTCAGGCAGTCTCATGACACCTGCCTGACCATCTGCACCCCATGATGTCCCGAAGACATTTGTACCATCACCACCCCACCCCTGCCTTTCTCTTCATCTTCTTCATATTCCTCCCCTTAACCACTCCCCCTTATCCATCCTCCCACCCCCACCCCCACCCCTCCCTGCCTTCTGCCTCTCAAACTCCCTTGCCATGAAGGCTGCAGCTCAGTGAAGCTGCCATCTCCTCCCCTCATCACCCTCTGATGTTGTGTCTGCAGGAAATGATGATGTATGGCCTAGTGCGGACGGTCTCCATTAGATCTCGAGTGTTTCAAGAAATAGTAGAACATTATGTCTTTTATTACATGCCTCCACAGATTTCTACTGCCAACGTATTGAACTTTTATTGTTGTTATTGTTTTATTGTTATTATCATCTAAATAGCCCTCAGTCCTTTTCACAGGGTAGTCATCTTTTACAGCACTATTAGACAGCTGTTTTCCTGTTGTTGTTGTTTTTTTTTTTTTTAAATTCCATTATCTCTGTGTATTGTCTTGTGCCTGCAGCCCCCTGTTCATCCAACACATTCTTCTGCCACAGCAACATGTGTATTAACAACTCCCTGGTGTGCAATGGGGTTCAGAACTGCGTCTATCCGTGGGATGAAAACCACTGCAAAGGTGATCATCTTCTTTCTGCCAACTATTCCCAATTGAGGTTATTATGGCATATAGGTATATTATTATTTTCATTTTCTATGACTTTCTTTATGTTTCTTATTTTTTCCTTTCTTTTCCTGTCCTCTCCTCACCCCTTCCCCTTCCAGAGAAGCGATCTAAGGGGCTTTTTCATCAGATCACCAAGACCCACGGCACTGTCATTGGCGTCTCATCAGGCATAGTTCTGGTCCTTCTTATCATCTCCATCCTGGTCCAGATGAAACAGCCGAGGAAAAAGGTACCTCATCATTCGTGGCTGACCCTTTTGTTCAGCTGGAAAGCAGGCTGAGCCAGAGAATAAAAAAATATAATTGAAATTGAAATGATTGTTGGATTCCAGACCAGAAGGGGACACACATAACCCTTGAGACAGGGAAGAAAGGCCACCATTACACACCATATCAAAATAAAAAAATGCAGTATGTCATGAGAGATGTTTAGCCTCAAGGTGACTTTGTTTCAACCACTTTCTATTAACCTGTCTCGTCTGTTGTTCGTGATCTCCCACAATGTCCAGAGAGCACTCCTTACTCAAAAAGCATTTATTTTTGGCAGGTATATTGTGGCTATTGTGGGAAAAGAACTTGGTGTCTCTGAGTTTTCTGTAATGAATTTCTCCCAGTATGACTTCTGACCAACTTTCAAAATGGTGGCTCTACTGTTTAAGACAGAATATACTAGCAAAGTCATATTGTGTTTTTTGTTGGTTATCTGTTAAAAGAAAGAAAGAACAGAAAAATATAGTACCAAATTACCTTTCAACACGTTCCTCCAATTAAATCTTTCAGGTTCTGAAAACTTGATTACTAATCTAAAGTATTATAACTATATACTGTACGTTGATCAGATTTGATTGGCAGTGGTCTTGCAACATAAGAAGTAACCTACCAAGTGTGGCTCGGTAGCGACTGGTGCACAAGAGTATGTGACACCCCATTTTCTGGCTGAACCTTACCCTCTTAGAAAGCAGAAAGAAAAGTACTTTAAGTAGAGCATTTGTTGTTTTTTCATTTGAAAGCCTTAGGAGTGTTATTGCAGCTGTTGTTGTCTCCTATATCATTATGAAAACTAGTACCCTGCTACTCACCAACCTTTAACATTCTGAATGGATTTTCTTCTTTTCAAGGTTGTAGCTCGGCGCCCAGGTGTTTTCAACAAAGCGGGCTTCCAGGAGGTCTTCGACCCGCCTCACTACGAGCTCTTCTCTCTCCGTGACAAGGAG